>CM025784.1:30400427-30434616 GCA_014636745.2 Centella asiatica | reverse complement strand
GAGATGAAGAGTTATGTTTCACCACTATTGTGATCATTATACCACCGGTACCATTAGCATCATCACCATGTTAATAATCAAACAAAATTTATAAATAAAGTTATACATCATTATCTCTATCTCTAATATCAAAACTACCACCACCGTTACTATTACAACTAAAAGAAATCAACTTTACAATCATAAATCGTCTCCATCACAACTACTAAAAATCAGTATTACCATAAGTCAGCTATAAATACAAATATCGCGTCTAAATTTCTAATAACTCTTTTAAAATTACTAGAAAAATAGTTAAAGTTATAAACAATCCTATTAATATTATTGACTAGCCTACGAACCATATTTATATAATCAAAATATCATATCTGAAAAAAAAGAAAAGAAAATGTTGATGCACCCTTTCTTATATTACTATTGCTTAAAGAATTATATTTAACTGATATAAGAATTGATGATATAATATAGTCATTGCTTATATGATGTAAAAGTACTTAGAGAAAAATATCCAACTTATTAGGTGGATATAGTCGGCTAGTTAAGCAAGGTTTTTGATCACAAGTGAAGACTCTACTCATCGATGAGGAAGGATGTTGAAGATGTAAATAAAATTTCAAGGACAGTCATGCTTAGAATGGATATAAGCAAAGACTGATATAGCAAGATCTCTTACCTTGACTCAAACAAGGTTGTTAGAAAAAGTCAACTTCTTGCTCTGCTAGGCAACTTCTAGAAGGCTTTTTGAAAAACACTAGAAGACAAAATAACGGTTATCTTTTTGAACTAAGCAAGGAACAACTGTAAAGGTACAAGTCACTATCAAGACAGTACAACTCCAACAGATTTATTTCAAATTCTCTAACGAATAGATTTTTGGAGTAGTATAAATAGGAGTCATAAATTTCATTTATGTTCACTGAACAACCAATAAATTACTCTGACAATCTGACATTCTGAGAATTCAGCAAGACACAAATTCAAGTTTGAACAAGTGCTATCTAATATGCTCAACAAGGAGCTTACTGCTTAGAGATAACAAGCAAGATACTTTATCTGCTATTAGTTTGTGTGACTATCTGGTCTAAGTGACCATTGTATTTTTAGACTAAGTGTCCTGGTGTAAATTGTTTTATGTGAACATTTTTAGTGAGTGACTTCTCAAGTAAAGAAAAGAAGAGTAGAGTAGGCTTAGACCGAACCACTATAAAAATTCTCTTGCTCACTTTACTTTTCTGCTTATTTTTTTTATATTGCTCATTTCCTTTATTCTTGCTTTGCTCAGTCCCTGCTAAACTCATTTAGTAAAGACTTACTGACATTGCTGCCTTAAGCCATTGATCTAAAATCTAAGGGGTTCTTTGCTATAAATTCCGCTGCTAACTCTTTTCAAAGTATAAGAAAGTTTTTCTTAATAAGCAAGAAATGTTTTAAAACTGTAAATTTTATAAGCAAGACTTAAATTTTGAAAAACACTATTCAACCCCCCTTCTAGTATTTTTCCCTTTGGGACTTAACAAGTGGTATCAGAGCTTAACACTCTTTGCTAAGCCCTACAACTTGAGAGGATCCTAAATTAAATGGCTGTAAGAAGTGATTTCGGTGGCAAACCCCCTATGTGCACCAGAGATAGATTTGCTAATTGGAAATTGAGAATATAGGTGTACATGGATGCTATTAATGAAGAATTGTTTGAAGTAATAAAGGTTGAGCCTTATATACCAGAAAAGATAAACCCTACTGATCCCAACAAGCTTATACCAAAGCTGAGAAAGGAATGGACAGATGAAGAAAAGAAACTAGTAGGATTCAACAAGACGACAATGAACATTTTCTTTATGGCTCTTAAGGAAGAAATGTTTGAAAGTGTTTCTAACTGCACCCCTGCCAAAAAAGTATGGGATGCGCTACTGGATCTCAATGAAAGAATAACAGAAGTCATAGAAAATAAGCAATCATTGCTTATACAGTAATATGAAATGTTCAGTATGTAGCAAGGAGAACACCTTACTATTATGTATGAAAGATTCACTATCCTGCTCAATAATCTACGTGTTCTAGGGAAAACCTATGACACCAATGACATCAATCTCAAGTTTATGAGATCTTTACCAAGACAGTGGAATCCTAAAACCACTATAGTAAAGGAATTGAGGAACTTACATGCTACTGATCTTCAGCAACTGTATGGAAACCTGCACACCTATAAAATGGAACTAACTCAAAGAGAAGTCATATCTGAACCTAGAAGGAAAGACAGAGTGGCCTTAAAGGCTGCTGAGCCTAAGTAAGTAGCAGACTTAGAATCAGGAGACAGTGACGAAGACATTACTATGCTAGCAAGGAAGTTCAGAAGATTCTTGAGGAAAGATTGAGGAAACTTCAGAAGAATTAGAAGTAGCAGCAAGACGGACTTTTCAAAAGACCTCTACTACAACTGCAAGAAACGAGGACACTATGCTGCTAATTGCCGAAGCATAACAAGGGAGGAGAAGAAATACCCTGCAAATGATAAGGGCAAGGGAAAAGAGTACTACAAGAAATACCAGCAAAAGAATAACTCCTCCAAGAAAGACAAAGGACTCATTGCTGAAAAATTTTGGAGTGAAAGTGAGAGTGAATCAGAAGATTCAAGACCAAAAATTGTTAACCTTTGTTTAATGGCTAAAGAATCAGAAGCCAGCAAGGAAGTAGATCTTACTGAGGTATTTTCTTTTGACTCTACTAATATTACTGAAGCTGAGTTACATTCCTTGCTTAAGGATGTTGCATCTCAGTGGCATCGTTATAGAAGATTGTTGAGAACTGCTTCAACAGAGTCTGATCAACTGAGGAGCAAGAACTCTGAAATTCTGCTTACACTTGAAAAAGTTTCAGTTGAGAATATGGAGTTAGTTGTTGCTGATGATGAAAGGAGTCTGCTTAGACAATATCTCAGAGACTCTCAAAAGAGAGAGTTTAAGTTAACCTCCTAAGTTGAGGAATTAATAGCAATAATCTCCACGTGAAACAAATCATCCTCTAATGCTTGTGCTTTGCTGAAAAGCCAAAAAAGCTTGCTAGTTCGAGGAGGAATTGGATCTGAAACTTGCGAAGTTCCTGCTGAAGAAAGTGGAGAAAGTGAAGCTGAATCTATCAGCAGAACAATCTCCATTCATTCAGCAAAGTGTGAACCTCCTGCTAAAACCAAGGATTATAGAAATGATACCTTGCTAAAGCACAAATTTTCTGTTGATCGTAACCATAAGCAGGAACATGGTGCTAAATGGACCAAAGGTGGAAAGTTTGGAAAACACCATGATATCCCTGGTCATCGTTACAACAGAACAAGGAATTTGGAATTTAGCAAAGGTTGGGTTAGGAGCAAACACTGGAAACCACCTCAACCAAAGAGAAGAGGTAAGTAACACACACAACATAACATGATGCATTTGAGATGTTATCGCTGTCATAGGATTAGTCACATTGCTTCTCTTTACCTTGCAGATCCTTATTATACTGTTGGGTCTCAAAGACCAAAAATGAGACAAGTATGGGTCCTCATGGGTACTAACCTAACCAGACCCAAATCTTGTTGGGTATCGAAGTGACTCTGCTTATGAATTTTAGGTTGTGAGCAAAGAACAAATTTGGTACTTAGAGAGTGGATATTCAAGACATATGATAGGAGACAAAGCCTTGCTCACCAATTTTAAGGAGAAAGATGTACCTCAAGTAATTATTGGAGATAATAGTTTTGGAGAAACTAAGGGATATGATTCAGTAGGAAATAGAATAGTTTGTTTCAACAAGGTTGCTTATGTGGAAGGTTTCATGCACAACTTGCTTAGCATAAGTCAGTTGTGTGACAAAGGGCATAAGGTTACCTTCTTAGATAATCAAAGTCAAGTAAGAGATCTTCAAACAAATTCTCTGAAGCTTTCTGGTTCAAGAAATGGTAATGTTTATGTAGTAGATTTGGCTAAGCTAAGTCCTGCTGAAACAACTTGCTTTCTTGCTAAAGGTTCAGCAGATGCTAGTTGGCTATGGTATAAGAGACTTTCACACTTAAATTTCAAAATGATTTCAAAACTCGCTGCAAAAGAACTAGTAAAAGGTTTACCAAAATTTTCCTTTGAAAAAGAAAAACCATGTAGAGCTTGCCAATTTGGTAAGCAAACAAAACAATCTTTCTTAAGCAAACCTGAAAAATAAAACTCTATTCCTCTCCAACTATTATATCTTGATTTGTTTGGCCCTATATCAACTAGTCTTGGTGGAATTAAATATGAATTCACTATTATGGATGATTTCACAAGATATACATGGGCATTATTTCTTGCTCATAAGAATGATGCACTAACAAAGTTTGAGAAGTTCAACAGACAAGTGCAAAATGAGAAAGAACTCAAAATTAAGTTAGTAAGGAGTGATCACGGAAAAGAATTTGACTTTGGAGGCTTTACAGAATTCTGTGATAAGCAAGGAATATCTCATAACTTCTCAGCACCAAGAATTCCACAACAAAATGGAATGGTTGAAAGGAAGAACAGAACCTTGGAAGAAGCAGGAAGAACATTGCTTGCTAATGCTAGACTCCCTGAGTATTTTTGGGCAGAAGCAGTGAATACTATTAGCTATACGCAAAATTGTTCTCTCATACATCCAACTCTAAGCAAGACTCCACATGAGCTATGGAAAGGAAGAAAACCCAACATCAGTTACTTTCATATCTTTGGATGTCCCTGCTTTGTCTACAACAATGGTAAAGAGTACTTAACTAAATTTCAAGCAAAATTCGATGAAGGTATTTTCTTAGGGTATTCCACCCATAGCAAGGCTTTTCGTATTTTCAATAAAAGAATTCTAACAGTTGAAGAATCTATCCATGTAATATTTGATGAATCTAACCATGAGGAACCAAGAGGTTCACTCCCTCTTACAGCTGAGCAGGAACATGAAGAAAGTCAACAGACTACAAAAACTAAGGAAGATCCTGCTGAAGAACCTTCAGAAGACAATATTCCAATAGAAAGCACCCCTGTTGAAGTAAAAGATGATGAACCCAACTTGGAATAACTAAAACAAGAAGACACTAGAATGGATCTACCAAGGAGAATGAAGTGGACCAAGTCTCACTTAGAAGATTTGATAATTGGCAATCCCACAAGTTTAGTACAGATTAGAAGATCTGCTCAAAATGAAAATAGTTTTCTAAGTTTCCTATCTCAAATGGAACCAAAGAAAATTGAGGATGCTCTTGCTGATGCTGATTGGATCCTTGCTATGCAAGAACAACTAGACCAATTCAGCAGGAACAAAGTTTGGAATCTAGTTCTCAGGCCAAGAAATCATATAGTAATAGCCACCAAGTGGGTATTCCGGAACAAGATGGACGAAGATGAAATCATCATAAGGAACAAAGCAAGACTTGTGGCTAAGGGCTACTCACAGGAGTAAGTGATTGATTATGATGAAACCTTTGCTACAGTAGCAAGGCTCGAAGCTATAAGAATTTTTCTTACCTATGTTGCTTATCAAGACTTCAAGGTGTTTCAAATGGATGCCAAAAGTGTCTTTCTGAATGGGCAACTTTAGGAGGAAGTATACGTTGAGCAACCTCCAAGCTTTGTTGATCATTCTCATCCTAACCATGTATATAGGCTTGAAAAAGCTTTGTATGGTCTTAAGCAAGCACCACAGACATGGTATGACACTCTATCTTCCTTTTTAGTTAATGAAGGATTCAATAGATGTAAAGTTGACACCACTTTATTTATTAAGAAGCATAAAAATAAAACATTGCTAGTACAAATTTATGTAGATGATATAATATTTAGTTCTGCTGACAAAAAACTTTGTGCAAGATTTGCTAAGCTTATGCAGAGAAAATTTGAGATGAGTATGATGGGAGAGTTGAATTTCTTTCTTTGACTTCAAATTAAGCAAAGTAGTGATGAAATTTTCATAAATCAATCCAAGTATACCAAAGACCTGCTTTAGAAGTTCGAATTGGAGACAACAAGTCCTATGAAAACTCCCATGTCATCAACAACAAAGTTGGATAAAGATGAGCAAGGTAAATCCGTAGATATAACAGGCTATCGAGGTATGATTTGATCTTTGCTTTACTTAACTGCCAGCAGACCTAACATTATGTTTGCTACATGTATTTGTGCAAGTTTTCAATCTAACTCCAAGGAATCACATTTAGCTTCTGTTAAGAGAATTTTTAGATATCTTAGAGGAACTCCTAACTTAGGAATATGGTATCCAAAAGATTCTAACTTTGACCTTGTTGGATATTCGGATGCTGACTTTGCTGGGTGTAAAATTGATAGAAAAAGAAGAAGTGGTACATGTCAATTTCTAGGAGGAAGACTTGTCTCATAGTTTAACAAGAAACAAAATTCTGTATCAACATCCATTGCTGAAGCTGAATACATATTAGCAGGAAGTTGCGTTGCACAAATTCTATGGATGAAAAATCAACTTGCTGACTATGGGTTTGATTTCAAGTTTATCCCTATATTCTGTGATAATACAAGTGTTGTAGCCATTGCTTATAATGTTATTTTATACTCTAGGACTAAACATATAGATATAAGGCATCATTTCATTAGAGATCATGTACAACAAGATACTATAGAGATAAATTATATTCCTACTGAAAATCAATTAGCAGACATTTTTACAAAACCCTTGGATGAAAATCGTTTTAACAAACTAATAAGTGAATTAGGCATGCTAAATTTAGAGTAAGAGTCTGCTGTACTAACATTTTCCTCTTAAGTAAGGACATACGTCCTTAGCAGTACAATGAATTCTATGCTCAGGTGAAGAAAAAGATCTTGCTGATAACTAAGCAGCACTCATCAATGCTGTTATGTCAATTCATTTCATCATGCTAAAATCCATCAAAAAGGGAGAAACCTCGAAGATTCTGCTGATAGACAGTATCTGTTGATGAAGGTTACTTGTTGACATGGAGCAGCATTCATCAATGCTGTTGTCTCAATCTACATCACCTTACTGCAAATTTCACAAAAAGGGGAGACTCCTCGAAAAAAGTGTTGTTTTAGAAACTAAGTCAAATACCTTGTTTATATTGTAAGCAAATGATGTTCTTGTAGCTTACGAGTTCAAACTCCTTGCTCATTTCCAACTCCCAGTAGTAATTAAAGACTAGTAAGAACACATATATTCCTGCTGACTATAAGTAGGATATATATTTGTTGTATCACATCAATCCTTATCACCAGCAAACACTTTCAACCATATCTTGCTGTCACCTCAATGACTTGTCTTTTTTTTTTTTTTTTTTTTGTCACTTGCCATAAGACTAGCCTATCATTACTTTAGCCGTTTATTTCTCTTTCCACATTTAATGTCACTCTGCCCCATTATCTATTTACGGCTGCTGTCTTTTCGGTAGTTAATTCTCACCACTACCCACGTATTTCTTTCCCACTAACTCCTCCACTACTCATCTCAATAACTGCTTTAAACCTCTTCATATTCTTTTCACCCATATATAAACTCTTTTACCTTTCTCAATTTTTTTAACTCTCAATCACTCTCAACTCTCTCTAAACTTCTGCCGAAATCACCATATTTCAACCCTTAAACCACCACTTTTTTCGATAAAATACAGCAAGATGGCAAAATGACTTGATAAGATTGAGTCCGAGTCAATTATCGACTTAGACTCCTTTGCTGATAATCAGCAAGATTCTGATAATCAACAAGATGCCGATACACTTGATATAATAAGGCTGCTGAGGAACAGCGGAATCCGCTATGTGATCTCTGCTGACTGCCCTATTTATGAAGAAGTAATAAGAGAATTTTGCCAGGATGTGCAAGTAGGAGACAATAGCATAACTGAGAGAATCAATGGACAGAAAGTATCCATCACTGCAGCACGCATTAGGGACACGCTCCAAATGACAAGTTTGGGCTCGTTGGCCCCACCAACGCTAGTTCCTACTGTATTAGCAGAGTTTGGGCAAGACGCATAACACTAAGAAGAGGAAATATTTCCTAAAGAAATGAGACTTCTTTATGGATGTCATCCACAAGACCTTGCTGTGCAAATTCACCTCCCAAGATGAGGCATCAACAAGGGTTATCTCCCTGGTATCTCTGCTGAAGTCTAAGTAGGAAATCAATTGGGCCTAGATTTTCTTTGATCTACTCAAAGAATTCTTCTCTAGCAAGAAGAAAACAAAGGTCAAACGTGGACGAACACTATCCTTGCTGCTCAAGGGAATTTTAGGAGACAACTTCCTAGCAGGTACCAAATCAAAGAAGCTGCCTAGGAGCAAGATAATCACCCCCTCCATTTTGCAAAATTATGAACGTAATACTGCTGCACTAGAAAAAGTTGTTGCAGAAAGAAGAACTAAGAAAATAGTGTTGGGTTTTCGTATCATCATACGCAGCGGAAAAATACGGTTTAAAATAAAACAAAAACGAAACCCAAACCCGAGGATCTATGCGAAACAGTTTAATACAGATAGTTCAAGATTTTACCGATTAAAAGTGCGAATCTGAAACTTTGGTGAAGGTGTTGATCGTCTCCAAATCTTTAACGCAACCCAACTGGACAGCGTCTCTACGGTATCCACACGAACACCCGCGAACCGTCTTACGATTCGAGTAAAGAGGATAACAGTACTAGCTGTAAATAATCTGTATCTCTTTTATCTCTCTTAACCTTAGTCTCTCTCTTATGAGCGGCTACGTCAAAACGTTGGTTATTCCAGAGAAAAATTCTATATATCTTTATATATCTCAGAGAATAGCTGATATATCATATATATATAGCCTTCTATAGAGTAGATTCCAAAACCTAATCTAATTAGGAGATTAGAATCCGAATCCTATATTCATTATATATTTAATCAAGTCTCACTTAATTAATATATGTACAAATAAATATATATTTGTATTTCCTTCTAAATGACTCTTCTTCATACAGATTACATATATATATATGTATATATATATATATAATTTAAAGTCATGATTTAATTAAATCAATCTTATTGATATATTAAAATCATTGACATTTAAATTATATCTCCTTGACGAATGTTCTATGTGTGTGACCCTGTAGGTTATTATTACGTTGGCAATAATTTTAAATCATATTATAAAATTATAAACAGTGAGCGGCATCTAGTAATACATCACTGTTACCCAAGTAATAATAAAGTCATAGATTCGACGTTACCTTTTGTGACCAATGTTTCAATGTAATTTAATCCTTTTAACCATGATATCTAAGATTAAATTCAAGGCATGGATGTGTCATCCTCTTTATAATTTAATCTCAGTTTTCTTGATCAATGAGTAAACTATATGAAACAAATCTCTATTTGAGCATGGCCATGCATTTCATAGTTTCACTCAATCAAGAGGCCTATAGATATCACCCCTAATTTATAGGAGGGTTAAATTCCATCTACATCATTCCCATTTCTCACATAACTCATTATGCATCCAACAATCACCTTTATCGTCCACCCGGTTAAAGGTGACTTTTGATAATGTCAAAACGCATAACTCCTTATGTAGAAATGTCATGACTTCAGGTCGAAGGACCATTACATCATTGTCACTATGAGAATTACTTATGACACATAGCATAACGCTCCATGTAGAATTCTCATGGTGGGTCTGTCCAGTACTATGTTCTCTAACATGTACCTATGAATCAACTTAATATATCTCGTATATATTTATGACCAATGAGATATAGCCATCAGTTAATCCACATACTAGTCTCAATGTATTATTGTTGTCCCACTGACAATGATACTCGACTAGGGACATTTAAGAATAATGATACTTTACATATTTATATGGTCTCATATTCAAGTCACATACTTGAATCCATATAATTAGTATCATTCTTCTAAGGACATTTATTATGTTAACATTTATATTACGCAGTAAATAAAACATAATAAAAGTAATTATCATTTAACCAAAAAACATAACATAAACATAGTGTCACAATCATTACATAATTGGCCACTAGGGCATACACTCTAACAAATAGCAGAGTATGCTAATGTTCCTGCTGAAGGACAATAGGATGTGCAATGTCCTACTGTAGGACAAACTGCTGATGCTACCAACCTTGCTGGTATGATTGACCCAACAGGAAGAGACGTGTTGCTGCTCATATTCAACGGCCGAAAAAGAAAACTAAGGCAGTTGTTGCTGATCTCGATTTTGATCCAGCCACCCTCGATTTAGAGGAAAGAGAAATGTATGATTTCTACATGGAATTGTACAATGAAGACGCTACTGCTCAAGCCATTGCTCAAGGAGGATGAGATGTTGAGCCTTCTACTGATGATGAGCAAGAACTAGACCAGCATGATATACCCTTTGTTGTCCCCATTACTACTGTTTTAGCAGAGGATGAACTGTTCAGGGAAATTGATGGCTCTCTTCCTGCTGACAAGTCACTAGTGGTTGCTACTGCCACTCAGAAGAGTTCATCAGATGAACTTTTTAAAGAAATTGATGCTGTTACAGGGGAAATCATTGCTGCTAACCATCCAACTTCCACTGCTGAACTTTGGTCAGCTAGTGATGATGCTGCTTCCATTGAATTGGTGAGCATAGCTGAAGTTCTGGAGCTTGCTAACACACCTGATAGTGTCACAGGACTAGCAACAAAGGATGATGTTGCTGATGTTAAAATAACTATAGAACAACAGCACACTAACTTACATCTTGTTGAGCTAATCAAACCTGAGCCGATTGATGAATTTGCAATTTATCAGTCAGCAGAGACTCCACCTACTATCAAACCTCCTGATGCTCGAAGATTGGATTTACGTCCCTTTGTTATTCAAGAAAGTGTGCAACCCTTAAAAAGAAAACTCATTGCTGTGAAAGGAAAAGACAAAACAAAGAAAATAGAGTCAAATAGTAGCGACTTTGAAAGCTCTGATGAGATTCCTGCTAAAAGGCAGATGAAATAGAAATTTTGGGAACTCATCAAAGCCCTACTAATACAAGATGCGGAACAAGCAGGTTTGGATCCCAAGGCCTACCTTGCTGAACAATTCTTGGAAGGACCTAGTGGCCTTGCCCCAATCCAAATACTTGCTGAGGGGGAGTCTACTGATGGAGGAAAGGATCATGATGAAGATATCAACATACTCCCTGCTAATGAAAAGCCTGCTGTTGAGGGGGAACAAGTTCACAAAGTGATAGACACCGAGCGAATGACCAAGGTAAGTGCTGTTGCAATCAGGATGGTTAAAAGAGACCTGACTGAGGACAATAGTATTGACCTCCCAAATGACTACTGACTTCTAGATTATGATCTTGACCTCATAGTAAGGCATTTTCGTCGGATCCTACTGAAGAGATTGAAAGAAGTAGTTTTTGATGTACCTGTTAGGCATACATCCTACTACACTCATGCAGAAAAGGAAATTGTGCTCTATGAGCATTTTCTGGATTGGATGCTTGCTGAAAAATCCAAGGACTTCATTGCTGAGAATATAAGCAACATCTATGGACCTCATCCATCTCTAGGAGAGAACTTCAAGAAGAGATCATTCCTTCTAAAGCTTCAACCAAGATCAGAAGATTATGGCTTGGACTGACCGAATGACTTCTTTTCCTACATGTTACTTGCTGATTTCATCTTCTTTCTCCCCATGTTTCATTCTTACTAGTGTGGAATGGGCATGTGAGCTATTTTAGACTCTTTCAGGAGGTCTCCGAACTTCATGGTGCATATTGAAAATCCTTGGAGGGTAGCTTGGAGCATGATTGACTCAGATCCACATGCCAATGATACTGTTGTTGCCTTTGCCAGCAGGCTTCGAATGGATATGCGCAGAAACAGGTTTCCCATCATTCCTATTGCTTAGGGATATATACCTTCTGCTGAGCTTTCTGTTGAAGATTTTTCTTATGCACGTATCAAACCTTTTGTTTCTGGGAAGTCCATTGTCCCAGTTAGGCTTGAAGACTCATATCCTTCCGAGCTTCCTTCTGCTGCCTTTAAGCCATTAAAGTCAGCTCGCTCGCTCTCCTCCAAGTCCACAAAGAAAAGGCTTGCTGAACTTGACTCCAAAATGGATAAGGTCTTAGCAAGTCTTAACTCACAGCCTACTGAGTCTGCCCAGAGTTTAAAGGCTCCTTTTACTTCCTCTGAGCTTGAAGACCAAATTAACAAAATGAAACATAAGCAGGATCAGATCTTACTTACCCTCAATAAGCTGATTGATTTTCTCCCTCTAATGGTTGATGATATCAAAAAAGGGGAAAGAGATCAAGATGCGGTAGCACAGCAACAAGATCAAGCCTTAATTCCTGCTCCTCCCATTCTTGCTGTAACTCATATTGCTTCTGCCAAAAGGAGGGTTCCCAAACATATTGCTGACTCAGTTGTACAAATTCTAAATCCTTCTCCGTACATGAGACTTCAGAAGGCACTTGAAGAAGTAAATGTGATGACAAAGAAGTCAAGACCTGCTGAAAGTCTCAAACTGCTTGCAAGTATCAAAGATTCTGAATCCAAAATCAAGCAGTATGAGTTGGAAATGAAAAGACTCAGTGATCAGCAGAAATGAAAGGGAATATAATTAGAAGAAAGAAAGGATGGAGAGGAGAAAGCAAGAAAAAGAAGCTCTGAAACAAGAAAGGGAGGCTACTGAAAAAAGGAGGAGGCTAGAGCTAATAAATTTTGGTATTGAAGAACAACAAGGATTTTAAAGATCTGCAGAAAGTGAAGACTAACAAGAACAATCTTTTTAATTTTTTCTTATTGTTTCATTTTGTTTTATTCATTCATCATGTACTTCAATTTTTACTATTACGAAATGAAATGAATCTTGTTGCTTGTTGTAGTGATCAAAATAACTCGTTTTGACATCATCAATTAGGGGGAGATTGTTGATGCACCCCTGCTTATATTACTATTGCTTAAAGAATTATATTTAATTGATATAAGAATTGATGATGTAATATAGTCATTGCTTATATAATGTAAAAGTACTTAGAAAAATATCCAATTTGTTAGGTGGATATAGTCTGCTAGTTGAACAAGTGTTGTCTAATCTACTTAACAAGGAGCTTACTGCTTAGAGATAGCAAACAAGATATTTCATCTGCTATTAGTCTGTGTGACTATCTGGTCTAAGTGACCCATTGTATTTTTGGACTAAGTTTCCTACTGTAAATTGTTTTGTGTGAACATTCTTAGTGAGTGCCTTCTCAAGTAAAGAGGAGAAGAGTGGAATAGACTTAGACCGAACCATTATAAAAATTCTCTTGTTCACTTTACTTTTCTACTTATTTGTTTTTATATTTCTCATTTCCTTTATCCTTGTTTTGCTCAGTCCCTGCTAAACTCATTTAGCAACGACTTATTGACCTTGCTGCATTAAGCCATTGATCTAAAAACTAAGGAGTTCTTCGCTATAAATTCTGATGCTAACTCTTTTCAAAATATAAGAAAGTTTTTTTTAATAAGGAAGAAGTGTTTTAAAACTGTAAATTTTATAAGTAAGACTTAAATTTTGAAAAACACTATTCAACCACCTTTCTAGTATTTTTCTCTTTGGGACATATAACAAAAAAAATAGTGCAGACCTTGGTAGATCTGTTACATATAACAAAAAAGAAGAAGATGAAAAAGAAGAGAAATAAAAGAAGAAGATAACCATAAAGGTAACTCTAATAATGGTGGTTACCATGGAGGCGTTGACAATGATGGACATAGAGGATGGTGGTGATTGTTGGAACTAAATAAGCTCAAGTGTTTGTAGAAAGGGGGTTGAATACAAACACTACAAAATTTTTCAATTTTTAAACTTGACACACAGACTAGAATAGATGCAGTAATCAGAAAAACAATACTGAAATTAAATGAGCACACAAGCATTCAAGTTAAAATTGTTATATTATAACTTGGTGTTTTTCTGGGAATCTGTATAATCACAAAGTGACTAACATCTTCAAATTTGTAATGAATTACAACTTCTTTTTCTCACACACTAGCTACTGACTTCTCTTTGAATATTTTTCTCAAGATCTATTAAAGAGCTTCTTTCTTATATATAAGTGTGTCGGGTTTTTTCTTCGTGTATTGACTCTTTTTGTACATGTAGGAGATCAGTTGTAGAAATCACATGCTAGACATGCTGCCTTTTTCAACGTAGCCACAGCTTGTCCCATCATTGTCCTTTCGGAGAAACGTGTTAGACTGCTTTCGGCTAGTGTTGTTTCTTTTTCATCCCCTGATCTTCATGCATTTAACGTTTGAGAGTTGCTATTGGACCACCAAACTTCAAGGAATATTTTTCCAGTTATATCCCTTGGTTCTTTGCTAAGTATCAATGATTTACTTGCAAGTCCTGATGACAAGTGGAATAGGTCATAATCATCCCTTGATGACAAACTTTGATGTAGACTTGATCAGTGCTTCTGAATCCCCTGATGACAAGCCCTGATGGAAACCTAATTAGTGCTTCTAGATCCCCTGATGACAAACCCTGATGGGAACTTGATCAAAGCTTCATTATCCACTGATGTTAATCCTTGTCGTAGAATTAGATAAATGCTTCTTAATCCTTTGATGTTAAGACCTACTTGTATCCACTGATGACATTTACTGATGCAGTGTTAGCATTTCCTCTGATGGTTCCCCTGATAGGTTTTTCAATCCATGTTATCCCCTGATGTAGTGTTCGAACTTCTCTTGACGGTTTTCCCTGATGGGTTGGTACTTTGATGTCATCCACTGATGGGTTCCCCTGAGGGATTGCCCTAACGGGTTCCCCTGACGAGGTTTTTCCTTGACGGGTTCCCCTGATGAGGTTATCTCCTGATGCAGTATTTTAGGCTTCCCCTGACGGGTTTTTCCACTGATGCCTTATTCAAATTCTTGCTCTTTTAATCATTGATGCTTTGTTGATTTTGTTTGGAATGCCTGATGTGCAGAATACTTGAATGTTTAAGTAATAATAGACATCCCCTGACACTATCAAGTCCTTTATAAGTATCCACTGATGACTTGCCTATTGCAGTTAAGTCCATCCCCTGATGATTGAGTTGTCCATTAGTGAATGCAAAACTTGTGCAAATATACTAAGGTTTATAGAGTACCTTGAGTATTTACAGATGCACATTTATTCCTTTATAAAAGAATTATCATCATCATCATTTATATCTAATAGTGGCCATGCAG
This sequence comes from Centella asiatica, assembly GCA_014636745.2. Classification (NCBI taxonomy): domain Eukaryota; kingdom Viridiplantae; phylum Streptophyta; class Magnoliopsida; order Apiales; family Apiaceae; genus Centella; species Centella asiatica. The sequence continues at coordinate 30,419,408 of CM025784.1, read as the reverse complement.
GAGTTGATGGTGGTGGTTGCGGACGTGCGCTACCACAATTTATTTTAGATCTATATTATATTTGGATTATAAAGATGACGACGAAGATGTGCCAGTGATGGTTCTCAACAGCGGTGATGCGGTGATAGTGGCGATGACAGTCATGGAGGTGAGAAGAAAATGAGAGAAATATGTCAGAGGTGGAGAAGAAAGAAATAGAAAGGCTAGAGTTGGATAAAGGGATTGTACCCATGGCAGTGACGTAGCAGCGGTGTCGGTTATGAAGGTGAGAAGGAAAAGATTTGAGAGAAAAAGAGAGAGAGAGAGGTCAGAGGGTAAATGAAAGAAATGGAGCAGCTGAAAATGAAGAAAAGACAAATAAAGGTAAAAGCGATAAATTATAAATTTTAAAAACTGAAGTAGAAAGTAAAAAAAAAAAAATTACAATGGAATTATTCTTTATTTATAGAACCGACATATCATTTCCTCTAAACAAAATGTATTATTGGTGAAACTATTGGTATTTTTTCTTGTATATAGTCCAAAAGACATTGTTGGCATAGGCTATGATTTTCATTATAATGCTAATTAGTTCAGTAAGCATTTTTAATCATTCGATTGAAAATTTTAATGTTTTTAAGAGTACGTGTAAGACCCCTTCTTACTGACATGAACATGACATGATCCATTTGTATAGAGAGTACATCATTCCTTTACATCGTTTTAAGATTATGATTTCTTTATTGGCATTCATAGCATACATAACATAAAACTTGAAGTACTATGTTGTGGGATAATAAATGTATGTGCTAGTATCGTGTATTGTACATCAAACATTCTTTGTCAAACCTTAGTTTCCCTTGTCTTGCAATCAATCTAAACTTGCTTTGGGGAAAAAATCTATAACTTCCTCTAGGGGCAAGCTTTTTAGGGGATTCTTCCTTTGCTAGAAGCTAGACTTGTATATCTTTCCAACCATATAAGCCTTGTACTCTAATTCCTTGTGCAAAGGTATAGACAATTCTTTGAACATGAGTGAAAATTCTGGCATGCAACTTTATTTCAAAATAAAATTCTGAGACTGATGTGTGATATCTCACTCATGTCTTTTCCAAAATGCTCGATTCTTGCGTCATTAGAAAGCTACTGAAATCCTATACAACTTTGTAGTTTTGATCCTTTTTTGTCTCTAGATTAGTTATCTCTCCATCAGATGAAGTTCCTTCATCGGGGGATAATTATTCTTTACTGCTAGTTCCTTCATCAACAAATAATTACCCATCAGATGATCTTTCCTTCACCGGTGGATAATTATTTCTTACTGTTAGCTCCTCATCAGTAGATACTTATCCATCAGATGATTTTTCTTTTATCAGGGGATAATTATTCTTTATTGCTAGTTCTTCGTCAACAAATAATTACCTATCAGATGATCTTTCCTTCATTAGTGGATAATTATTCCTCACTGCTAGTTCCTTCATCAACAGATAATTACCCATCAGATGATCTTTCCTTTATTAGTGGATAATTATTCCTTACTGTTAGCTCCTCATCAGTAGATAATTACCCATCAGATGATCTTTCCTTCATTGGGGGATAGTTATTCCTTATTGCTAGTTCCTCGTCAACAGATACCCATCAAATGATCTTTCCGTCATTAGTGGATAATTATTCCTCACTGCTAGTTCCTTCATCGATGGATAATTACTCATCTGATGATCTTTCCTTCATCAGTGGATAATTATTCTTTACTGTTAGTTCCTCATTAGCAGATAATTACCCATTGGATGATATTTCTTTCATCGGTGGATAATTATTCCTTACTGCTAGTCCTTCATCAACAGATAATTATCTCCTGTTGTTATTTCTTCATCAGCAGTTAATCAAGCTCTGCTGAGTTTTCCCTCATCGACAAATAAATTAGTCTCTACTGTTATTTCTTCCATTAGTTGATAATTATCTCCTACTGCTACTTCTTCATCAATAGATAATCAAGTTCTACTGTGTTTTCCCTGATCGATAGATAATTAGCATTTGCTGTTATTTCCTCCATCAACAGATAATTATCTCCCGTTGTTGTTTTTTCATCAGTAGATAATTATCCTTTCCTACTGTTAATTTCTTCATGGGTAAGTAATTCCTACTTATTATTTTACTATTTTGATTTGTATTCTATTTCATTGGTGGGTTCTCATAAATGGTAGTGCTAGTAGCCAACTTTGATTTCTATTCTATCTCATTAGTAGGTCCTCAGCGATGGCGATACTAGTAGCCAATTTTGATTTCTATTCTTCTAAAACAAGTGGGATCTGTATGTATACAAATATAACTTTCCCATTCTCTTCTTCTAGACTTTCTCGATCTGAACATCCAAAATTAAAGAGAATTCAGCGTGTAAACCCTTGTCCATTACACTTTCATCAATCAACCAAAGTTCTCTAAACCGAAGGACTTAAAGTTTCTTAGCTTTTTACGCTCTGTTAGCTCACGACCTTTGTCTTTAATTTTGGCTAAATCTGAAATCTTTCAGGTAGGGTGATTATGTTATGTTAATTTATTCTTGACTTGACTGAGCTTATGTGATTATCTTGTTCTCGTTCTTGTAAATGGAATAGTATCGTACTTGTCATGCATCACTTTTATTATATTTCCATGATATATTCATACATGCATCATATTATATTACCTCTACTTAGCCCTTGTGCTAACCACTTCATTTCTCATTCCATGTAGGTTGAAGTGTTAGTGGAGAGGCTGAGTTCTTTCAGCTCGTGCAAGATTGTCTTGGGTTTTGGTTTTGTTTTCTTGGTGTAGACTGTTTGCTAGTCTATTGTTTTCCCCTTTTGATTTGTTTGTATTTAGCTGAGATGGCCTGAGCTTGTATTGTACAAGAACTAATTTGTAAACTTTTACAATACTATATTTGGATCATTTAGCTTGTTCAAAATTAGCAAGTACCTTTTACATGTACAACAAAAATTTACTTCCGCCACACTTGCTAGTATTTCTGACACTTTGCAAGTATCCTTTTAAAAATTCACTCTCGAAATTCATAATTGGGGCCGGTCGGGGTGTGATAGTGTGTTTGGCTACTTTGTTTTGGAATTCTAAAATAATGGTATTATAATTCAATGATTTCTAATTCTAAATCATCATAATACGAATGTTTGGATATTAAATTAAATTTTTATGGTATTAGGTTCAAATATCTAAGTTATTGTTTGGATAAGAAATTACTTTCATTCTCTAGTAAAAAAACAAGGCAAGAAACATGCTCCCATACTTTTAGCCTAACCCATGTTAGCACGGAGGCCGATGGCTATATATCGGGACCCCATGGCGGACTGACGGAGGAAATTGGTTTTCAACATGGTGCCGAAGAGTGTGGATTTTCTCAACACAAACACACAAAAGGCAAGTTTTATGCACAATACCTACATTTCATATTCTTATCCATGAAAAAATTCCAAAAAATTAACATCATTTTTTACAAACATTCTGTTAAACACATTTCAAGCATAATTTATATCTCTGCATTCAGAATACATACTCTCCACAAACATATCTACACCAAACCAAATTTTCAAATGCAGCACATCGATTGTTTTCCATCTTTGACTACACATAATCTCCCATATCCTTCTCATGATTTAAAACCCCAATTTTATGAAACAAATTGATGAGTTACAATTTGAATTAAATTTACATTAACGAAACCACCATCATTAAGATGGAGACACAATTAGCTTACTTGATAAAAATTGCAGACTATAAGATAATCTAATATCAATTTCTTGTACGAAATTTGTAAAGTTCAAAGGATACGGGGAAACAACGTATATACGTGTCTGAAGGTGTGCCGACTTGAAATCGCCAAAGATTTGGTATTTAAAAATTTATCTTCTGATATGGTATTTAGTTTAGGGATCGATTGATTTGGAATTCTAATTCAATTCCAATTCTATACGTCAACTCTTTATCCAAATAATAAATTTGAAATTTAACCTCTCAATACCAATATGAAGCGGTAGATTCAATGAATCCAAACGGACCCTAAAGTATTTTGAAAACAAAATGCAAGGTGGAATTGTTGGCATTAAATATGCAATAATATTAGGACCGTGTACCCGATAACGAGGTGATTACAAAATGTAAATGCGTTGCAACTACAGTAAATTTTTTATAAATTAATGCTCTCGGGATCGGATAAATTTATTAATTTAAAGATGTATTAATTTATCTATAAATTAATAATTTATTAATTTAAAGAGGTTTTTTTAATTGAATATATACATAAAATTCAATAATATATATTATAAAAATTAATTTATTTAAAGATTCATTGTATTTATATTGTACAATTTTTTGCTACAATACGAGAATACGACACCGGAACTTTTAAGTGCAATGAGAAAAATAAGAGATGAACTTCACTTAGATGTAAATTTCAAAAATAAAACAAGCAAATAACAATTGATTCATGTTTCAGAGTATCTTAAATATATATGTAATTTAAGAAGTTATTAATTTATAATATTGTTGGAACCATATTTTAGTACAGGGTCTTTTTAAAAATTATTATCTTATTAATTTATTAAAATTCTTTATTTTTTGAACTGACCCAACTTGGGACCGGAACAAATTATTATCTTAAAGAGATTATTAATTTATCAAGTATTAATTTTTAGAAGTTTTATGTAATCGTTCTCTTTTAAATCAGATGTGCAACTACATACACTAATTTTAGTGGGTGTTATTTTCTAGATTTTGTTTCCTATTTTCAGTAATTTATTCTACATATCACAAGAATATTGGTATTTTATACTGAGTAACTCTGACTTTGTAATACAAGTTGGACTCATGGATTATTATTTTTTTTTTGTGTCGATATTCTTATTTATTTATTTAAGTTGGAACTGTATTTTTTCAATAACAGTGAGATCTCATACTTGCGATCTTCTATCTTTATACCTTCCTATCATTTTCTTCCTTCGCTGTAATGCTGCTTCTGTGGTCTACAATTTTTGTCCATTTATTGGTCGGCCCGCCCTTAAAAATATTTCTTCATAATTCCTTATCTGATTATTGATTTGCCTTACAGATAACATGGGGAATAATTGTGCAAAAATACCCCATCATGGAGCAGAGGAGTCAAGAAATGTGTATTTACCTTTTTTGGAAGTAGTGTCCGTTTAATTTATTTTGTTGAAATCTAAAATGTTTACGATTTAAGATAAAACAAAGAAGATTAATATACATAGTACTCTTATATTTTGGAGTTAAATATAAATAAACAATGTCAATGTTTGTCTCTATTTTCTACAAAACGAGTCGATCAACTTAAATATTTACTTAACTCGATGATTTGTGATCCCAGCGTTGAGTGGCTTGTAATTTATTCAAGAAATACTTACAAAAACGTTTGTGGTGTAATTGATTATAAACTAGTTATGATCTAATGTTATGTTCAATTAAAGCTTAATAAATCTTTTAAGAGGTTGAGCTTTATTAAATACTACTGAACTCAATCGTTATTATATCCTAAAAAATGGTAATTTAATTCTCAGATGAGAGAAGAACAATGGTAAAAATTGGAGTTTAGGTTACAAGAGTATAATTCTATTATATGAAATATTAAATAATACCGATCTTAGTAGATTATTAGCCCCGTTTATATAAATTTTCCTCTAGTAGCCATATATATCATCCAGCTGCAAATAGAGGAGTAATATTTCTACGCACAAAATTGACATTTTAGCAAGTCTAAGTCGTGTTTATAATTCATGTAAAGGAACTACTCGTTGTACAAACGTGAGAATACAGTCTATGAGTTGCAAAGCACTTTCTGCAGATGAAAATAACATTGTAAAATTAAAAATTAAGGAAATATGTGTTATAATATATAGCAAAAGTAAAAGAGAGATGATATAATATAAAACAGAAGTAAAGAGAAAAAGAATAATATTATTTTTACTTGAAAATTTGTGTCATTTACATTCTACAATACCTCTATTTATAGGCAAAAAAGATGAAGGAAAGGATGGAGAAGTGGAGAGGTGGGGAAGTGGAGTAGTGGAGAGGTGGGGAAGTGGAGTAGTGGATAATGTAAAATGTCTATATATATATATATTACATAACACTCCCCCTTAGACATTTTACCTTGTATTATACACAATTAATATGTTCTGCTGGACAAATTATAAATTAGATACGTCAGGACTAAATTAACTGATACTTCTGGATTAGTTATGTTGCCTCATTAAAACCTTACTAAGAAAATCCAGTGGGACAAAACTTAGTGAAGGAAAAAGAGTACAACGTGTATAATACTCCCCCTCATTTTAATGTATATCTCTGAAACGACGGATACCAATCTTCTGTATAAGTTGTTCAAAAACTTTTCTCGGCAATGATTTTGTAAATAGATCTGCCAAATTATCACTTGACTTAATTTGACAAACATTTATCAAACCATCCTTCTGTAGATCATGTGTTGAGAAGAATTTTGGTGAGATGTGTTTGGTTCTGTCACCTTTAATATATCTTTCTTTGATTTGAGCAATACATGCTGCATTGTCTTCATATATCACAGTTGGGCTTCCTTTGATTGACTCGAGTCCACATTCCTCCTGGATGTGTTGAATCACTGATCTCAACCATACACATTCTCGTCCAGCATCATATAAAGCAATTAATTCGGCATGATTTGATGATGTTGCTGTCAGTGTCTGTTTTGTTGATCGCCATGAAATCGCAGTATCTCCATATGTAAATACATATCCAGATTGTGACCGAGCTTTATGTGGATCTGATAAATACCCTGCATCTGCATACCCAACTAATTTGGATTCCTTATTCTTTCTCGATCTCTTCAGGAGACCCAATGATATTCAAATCATCAACATATACTGCAATAATTGTAAAAGCCGAGATTGTTCTTTTAATAAAAACACATGGACTAATTTCATTTGATTTATATCCCACTTTTATGAGATATTCACTTAGTCGATTGTACCACATTCGACCCGACTATTTTAGTCCATATAAAGATCTCCGTAACTTTATAGAAAACATTTCTCGAGGTTTTGATTTAAATGCTTCAGGCATTTTTAGTCCTTCAGGGACTTTCATATAGATATTATTATCAAGTGATCCATATAAATAGGCTGTGATTACATCCATGAGACGCATTTGAAGTTTTTCAGTGATTGTGAGACTAATTAGGAATCTGAGAGTTATTGCATCCACTACAGGTGAATACGTTCCTTCATAATCAACTCCTGGTATTTGTGTAAAACCTTGTGCTACAAGCCTTGCTTTATATCTCACAATCTCATTTTTCTCATTCCTTTTTATTGCAAATACCCACTTGTAACCTACAGGGTTAACATCTTTGGGAGTAAGGACTACATGTCCAAAAACATTGCGCTTTTCAAGTGAATCTAATTCAGACTTCAGGACATCTTTCCATTTTGGCCAATCATTTCTATGCCTACACTCTTCAAGAGTTTTTGGCACATAATCATTCTCATTTAGCACATCAGTTGCTATAGCATATGCAAAAATTTGATCAACACTTGTTTCATTGCGGTTCTATATTGTACTATTTTGTACATAATTTATTGAGATCTCATAATCATTAGGTATTTGAGTTTCTTCTGGAACTTCATCAACCTCTTCTAGGGTTTCATCGACCTCTTCTGGGGTTTTATCGATAACCTCTTCTGAGGTTACACCAACTGCTCTATTCTGCTCTTTCCTTTTTCGTGGATTTCGATCTTTGGAACCGATTGGTCTTCCACGTTTTCTTTGTATAGAAACCTCTGCTGGGATTTCATTAATTCGAGCAGGTGCATTTAAAGCTGGTACATGTGATTTAGTAACCCTTTTTGTATCCACAAATGCATCTGGTAATTCATTTGCTATTCTTTGCAAATGTATAATCTTTTGAACTTCTAGTTCACATTGACCACTTCGGTGATCAAGATAAGATAATGATGATGCATTCCAATTTACTTCTTGTTCTAGCTTTTCTTTTTCTCCCCCTAAGATTGGGAATATTGTCTCATTAAATTGACAGTCAGCAAAACGTGCTGTAAAAACATCTCCAGTTTTTGGTTCTAAATATTTAATAATTGATGGAGAGTTAAAACCAATATAAATTCCCAATCTTCTTTGTGGTCCCATTTTTGTATGTTGTGGTGGAGAAATTGGAACATACACAACACAACCAAAAATTTTAAGATGAGACAAGTTTGGTTCTCTTCCGGAGACCAATTGTAATGGAAAAATTTTATGATATGCAGTTGGTCTTAATCTAATAAGTGCAGCAGCATGTAAAATGGCATGTCCCCATGCAGAAGATGGTAGATTACTTTTCATAAGTAATGGTCTAGCAATTAGTTGTAATCTCTTAATTAATGATTCTGTTAAACCATTTTGTGTATGTACATGAGGCACCGGATGTTCTACCATAATCCCAATCGACATACAATAATCATTAAAAGATTGGGATGTAAACTCTCCTGCATTATCAAGTCTAATGCTTTTAATTTGATAATCTGGAAAATTTGCTCTCAGTTGGATAATTTGTGCTAATAGCCTAGCAAATGCAACATTTCTTGTTGCCAATAGACAAACATGTGACCATCGAGTTGATGCATCAATTAAAATCATAAAATATCTAAATGGTCCACACGGAGGAACAATAGGCCCACAAATATCTCCTTGAATTCTTTCTAAAAATGAAGGAGATTCATTTTCAATTTTATTTGAAGATGGCCTAATTATTAATTTTCCAAGAGAGCATGCTGCACATGATAAATCTTTTGATAATAGGATCTTCAGGTCCTTTAGGGGATGCCCATTTGCACTTTCAATTATTTTTCTCATCATAGTGCTACCTGGATGACCTAACATGTCATGCCACAGAATAAATGTCTTTGTGTCAAGTAACTTCTGGTTACTGACCATATTTGATTCTATTGGACTTATGTTCGTACAATATAATCCAGAGGATAAAGCTTTCAACTTTTCCAATATGATCTTCTGGCCATATTCAATAGATGTTATGTGAAGTTACTCAATATGATTTTCAGTCATGGTTTCAAGATGATAACCATTCCTTCTAATATCCTTAAAACTTAGTAAATTTTTTCTGGATTTACTTGAGTATAATGCATCGTTTATAAATAATTTTGTTCCTTCAGGTAACAAAATACAAATTCTTCCAGAGCCTTCAATTAAATTACTAATGCCAGATATTGTATTAACATGTGTCTCTGCAGGAGACAATTGAGAAAAATATCTCTTACTTTTTAGTACAGAGTTTGTTGTTCCACTGTCTACTAAACATTCATATTTACTATTTGCCATAGCTTTTCTTGAGCCTCCAATCATATTCTATTTCCTTGGAACAAGAAAAATATATATAAGATCAAATAAAAGGAAAACTAATTTTATTTCATGAAAAACTAACTTACAACATATGTAAAGAGAAAAAGAAAATTAAACTAAACTTATTATTAAAACAAAAATAACAAAAATTACTTCATGACATTAATCTCTTCATCAACATTTTTGAAGAAATCAGAAACATCTAGGTGTGTATCTATAAGCATATCATTTGAATCATCTTCAACTAGATTTGTTTCTACTTCTTTTCCTTTTTTCTTGATGGAAGCTTGGTAGAGTTCAACCAAGTGTTTTGGAGTACGACATGTGCGTGACCAATGATTTTCCATACCACATCTAAAACAAACATTTTCATGTTTCTTATAAGATGAAGAATTATTTCCCTTTTCATATCTCCCAGCATTGTTTTCATTTGATTTAGGATTATGACCATCACGTCGCCAAACATTAGTGCGACCTCGTCCACGGCCTCTTTTGGGGCTGCGACCATGTCCTCGTCCTTGACCTCCTTTAAATGATGTCGCATTCACTTCAGGGAATGGACTAGAACCAGTGGGTCGTGATTGATGATTTTTCATCAAAAGCTCATTATTTTGTTCCGCAACAAGAAGACATGATATCAGTTCTGAATATTTTTTAAAACCACGCTCTCGATATTGCTGCTGCAGGAGCAAATTCGTGGCATGAAATGTAGAGAATGTTTTCTCTAACATGACTTCATCAGTAATCTTTTCTCCACATAACTTTAATTCAGAAGTTATACGAAACATTGCAGAATTATATTCACTTATAGATTTAAAGTCTTGCAACCTTAAATTAAGCCATTCATAACGAGCTTTTGGGAGGAGTACTTGTTTTTGATGGTCATACCTTTCTTTTAAATTTTTCCACAATTCTAACGAGTCTTTCACCATTAAATATTTAGTTTTTAAATCCTCGTGGAGATGATGACGGAGAAATATCATTGCTTTGGCTTTCTCCTGCAGGGAGGCCTTATTTCCATCTTTTATTGTTTCTCCAAGATTATTTGTTGTAAGGTGGATCTCGACATCGAGAGTCCATGGGAGATAATTCTTGCCCGATATATCAAGAGCATTGAACTCAAGTTTAGAAATGTTGGCCATAAGAACTACAAAAAAAATGCTACGAATTTAAAATATGCATTTATATTCAATAAACATAAATAAAAATGACTAAAGAAAGAATCTTAATAACTTCTGGTTATTAAGAGAATTAAGTATTGGAGACATATATATATAATGCTAGGCAAAGAACTTCAGGTTCTCTTTTATAAAAATTACAAATAAGAACTTCAGGTTCTTTTTGTTTATTGTACGTTAAGAACTTCAAGTTCTTTTGTATAAAAATTACAAATAAGAACTTCAGGTTCTTTTTGTTTATTGTTAAGAACTTCAAGTTCTTTTGTATATAAAAAAAAATTATAAATAAGAACTTCAGGTTCTTGTCGTTTATTGTTAAGAACTTCAAGTTCTTTCTTTTTTAAAAAATCTAAACTATAATAAAAACTTCTGGTTTTATCATGTACTTAATTTATCATTCTCTTCTGGGAATGAAAGTATTACTTTCATACAATGTTAAATAAAATAAGGTATAAAATAAAATTAAAGATTAATAAGATACAATCTAAAAAGTACCTTCTTCTCGAAACAAAATCTGATTGTAGAAACCTTGTACTTCTACTCGAATAAAATCCAATCGCAATTTGACTAGAGCAAACTCGTGCTGATAACGTGTTATAATATATAGCAAAAGTAAAAGAGAGATGATATAATATAAAGCAGAAGTAAAGAGAAAGAGAATAATATTATTTCTACTTGAAAATATGTGTCATTTACATTCTACAATACCTCTATTTATAGGTAAAAAAGATGAAGGAAAGAATGGAGAAATGGAGAGGTAGGGAAGTGGAGTAGTGAATAATGTAAAATGTCTATATATATATATTACATAACAATATGCAAATTTTATAAGTTTTTTGTGGCGTACGCTATAGTTTTCTGCATAAGTTTTGACATGTTTTAGGATTTTTTTTCATTTATTCTATACATCACCGAAAAAAATATGAAATTTTATAAACTTTAATATTTTTGTATGTTGTATCGGTTGAATGTATCGAAATCAATATGAAAAAATAATCAAGAACTCCTACCCATTATTAAAAAGTAGGCTGTAGGGCATTTTTTTTCCCTTTGTATTTTCAAAAATAAAAATAGTATATATTCTTTTTTTTTTCTTTTCTTTTTGTTGTAGAAATAGTACTCTCATGTATCAATGTCGGCACATATGTTATGCATTACTCAAACGCGAGGAAATATTCGAGATTATGTTGATCTACAGTAAATATAGTAGCCCATAACATGACGAGTTTTAGAAAGCAAAGTTACGTGGAGATTTCAGGAGAACTGGAGAAGTGTCTTCTGCGTCACCTCTCTCTCTCTTTCTCTCTCTCTCGCCTACGAAATTAGAATGGAATATTGCTATTACTACTTCCCACTCCACTAGCTTTTAACAAGGAACGAACAAGGACTCTCAATTGCCTCTTTCCTCTCTCTCTCTCTCACACACACACACGCACTAAAACACACATAATAATATAATATGACCATGGAGTAGTCGTGTATATCTACACACATATGTCTATATATATTGTACAGAGAGAGCGATTAGCTAGCGAACAGGATCGCCCCTTTGATTTGGATACATGAGAGATACACAATAAATGGAGCCAAAAATGGAGGATGAGAAGGACAAAAAGAGGAAGGAAACGAAGGAGGTGATTCGATTAGAGCGGGAATCTGTAATTCCAATTCTAAAGCCCAAGCTCATCATATCCTTGGCCAATCTTATTGGTAAAAATACTCAATATATTCTCTACCCCATGTTTCCTTCGTATTCTCATTTTCCCCTTATTTAATTTTCTAATACCCATATCTCTGAATGCTGATATTGCCTTTTTATTAGTTTCTCTGTTTATTGATAATTTGAATTTGGGTTCATACCTGTAATTCTGTTCCTTAAGATATTCAGTAATTTGTTTTATTTGAATGTCAACCTTTATGGTTGGTTAAATTTGGTGTTTTATTCGAGAACCAGAACCAATAATTATGATAAACAAAACTGAACGCGGCACCTTTGAAGTGAAAAATTTGAAATTCTACAAAATTTAAACTCAGTTCAGTTTTAATGTTTAATTTGAGAATGGAGACTGATACTCTTATTAGATTAGTGAACCATGTGTGGTCACCTGCATATAACTGAACATGGCACCTTTTGTGTACATATATTCTGAATTTGTTGTACCAAAATATTTCTTCATTTTCTAACTTTGAGTTCACGCATGTCGATATTCTACTTTAATATTGAATGCTGAACAACTTGCGTGAGCTAGACATTTCTAAAACAACCAACTTATTGGTACGGGAAAGAATCTCTAAGAAATCAAGCTTCAAGTTTAAAATCTAAGTGATTCCAAGTCCTAACGATAACTCTCCATTTACCACTATCACCAGCACACAATGTTTTGCTTATGTGGCATACCATGGCCCATACTTCATTCGACGAATTAAATGTTCTATACAACACTGAAATGGAGTTTGAAATATATTGTTAGTTATAGTATACGAATTGTGGCTTTGAAGGTTTCCTTGTTTTAATTTATAAAATTGGGAATTTAACAAGATGTGGATGAACAACGGATGAACCTTATCTGCTTTTCTTTTCTTGTATTCCACAGAGCATGGTTCTGACAGGGCTGAATTTGTGAAGTTCTGCAAAAGAGTTGAATACACAGTTCGAGCTTGGTACCTTCTGCAATTTGAGGATCTTATGGTATTCCCCTATTTTGTTTCCTATCATTATCAAATTTTCATTTCACATGTAGTTACAATATCTTGTGTACTGTTACAAGTATGCTTAAATACATTGTTCTCGCAGCAACTGCACTCCCTCTTTGATCCTGTCAATGGGGCTCTTAGATTGGAGCAGCAGAATCTATCTCCAGCTGAGATCGATGTTCTTGAACAAAACTTCCTTGCCTATTTATTTCAGGTGATTTCTCCTGGGAGTACTTTATTTTCTAAATAAACTTGATTGCCCTCTGACATATGGCTACCTGAATTAATGCTGCATTCTTTGTTGTATCTCCGATATCTTGATTGTATAGACATAATGAGGAGGTTCCGTACTTCTCTCCTCTCTACAACTTGAAAAGTCTGGGCTTCTGGGAAGAATGTCTAAGCTGCTACATTTGTTCATGTACTTAATACCTCTTTCTGTAATTTCTGCAAATTTGTTGTCTTAATCATATATCTTAGTGGTCTCTAGTCTCTTCAATCATATCCATGTTTGTTGCCTTCCGGTTGTTAATGCCATATGTCAGCAGCGACTTGTTACTTCATTTGCTTTTTTGTGATCTTGTTAATTGTAGGGAAGGAGTTCTGTATAAACTTTCTTTCGTATATCGTCTAGCCTTTTCTTATCCATTTACACTTGGCAGATTATGGATAAGAGCAACTTTAAGATTGTTAGTAATGAAGAGATTGATGTTGCGCATTCTGGACAATATCTTCTAAATCTCCCAATAACGGTTGATGAATCAAAGGTTGTGGCACTATCTCCTTTCTGAAATATTATTGTCATTTTGACTTCGTTACAGTCAAATTCAGACAATTTAAGATTCACAATCGATGCAACTGATTAAATGTTGAAAATTTAATTAACTTTATCAGTAGTTCTTTTTACATGGTTTATAACAGTAATTGAATCAACTGTTATTATTTCAGTACATATCAATACTTTGAAATGATGGGGGCAGTATATTATGTATTTGAGTCAGCATCAACAGCTGCATTTGATTGAACTGCTTGTTTTGATAGTACAATTAGTACTAAATCTCATTGTTTTTATGTTTCTTTTCTTTCTGTGGGGGCATGGGTAGCTTGATAAGAAGCTTTGGATGAGGTACTTTGCGGAACATCCTCATGAAAACCTCCCGGACTTTGCTGATAAGGTATTACTGTATGTCAAGCTTGAAAAAATGAAGCCTTTTCAAATTTGTCTTTTGAAAGTTAATTGATACCTTTCAGTTGTTGCTGTATAATTTGTCAACTGATAAAGTTAATTAAATTTACATATATTTTGGTAATTTAAATTTTGTTTTTATTAAAGGAGTTGTATATTATGTGTTAGATATAGTTAGGATAATGATTATGAATCAGTTATACGTTGGTTCTTTTTTTGTCTATGAAAGGCCAAGCAGATTATAATTTGGGACAGAATATTTATATTTGATTATTAGAATTTGAGCCACTTCTATTTATTATATTATTTATTGCGAGTGAAGTAAACAGAGTTTGACCTTAACCATATAGAAATAGGCACAGACTGTAGGAAATATCAACATTTCCTTATGTAAGTGCCAATGGAACTTAATACATGCACATCTTTGTTAAGAGATGAGATGATAACCATTAGCTTAAGTTAATGGCTAACTTGAGTGATTCCATGTCGTGGATTTATTGTAATTCATTGGGAGTAATCTTGCGAAGGGATCTCAAATACTATGCAAGATAGACATTTAATTATATGTCTTTGTTTTTTTTGTAATAAATATCTTTTTACTGTTCTTTCCCTGCATCAGACATATATACTCAGTCGTAAAGTTCAGTATAAGATCTTTTAAGTCTAGCGCATCTTTCACCTTAGATGTGATGATTGTGAAGGCCCAAAAAAGGCGCATCATTTAAAAGTGGCAGATGTAGAACAATTTGTAGCGGATCAATATAAAATGGGGCCATTAATGTATGCCCTATATCTGCTCTTGTAGTGGACGAATGGATAACTTGGAATGGTTCAGAGAAGAAGGAACACAGGTGAAAGTTTCTCAGAAAGTTTTTCAGTGCAATGTATGCGATCACGGCAGCTCAACTCATCAAATCTCATAATGTGAAAGTGGAAGCGAATTCGCAAGTTTCCACCGACATAGTTCCCAAGACAATTCTCTGACAACAATAAACTCTCCTCATTTTGAAAATTTCAAATAACCTTAATCCCCCAAAATATTCTGGTGCCAGATTACCGGTGATCTCCACCAACTGGAGATCTAAGATGACAGACTCCATAGTCGCCAAAGTGGTATAACCGCTTCGATGCTGTATTCAATCCAATAATGGTTTAACCTGATCTACTCCCTGACTCCCTCCATTGATTTGTAGTTGAAGTTTGTCACCTAATTTCAATTTTGGGAACATAATACGCTACAATTTGTAGCTTACGTCAACTTCAAATTAACACTACAATTGTGGCATATGTAGGGGTGTTTTCTAAAATCAAGGGGTATGATAGTGAAATCTCTGATCTGCCACAACCTTTTATATGTCTGCTCCTCTTTCTGTGATGAACGATTAATGAACCACCTTTTTTCAGGCTGTTTTATCTTTGTGTCTATGGTAGATGATGCACTAGCCTTACCAATGGTTTGCATTTTATCTCTAGTGTATAACTTCAGACTTTTCATCAAATTGTAATAAACTTAAAGCATCCAAGTTCATATATAAACCGTTCTCTTTATGAAGTAGCAAGTTAAGACATAGCTGTTTCCCCAACTTTCATGAGATGAGGTGCTATTAGTCTTAATCAATATGACAAGTGCAAGATTTGTTCATTTAGCTGGATTTGTACAATTCTTTGTAGTACATTATCTTTCGACGTGGCACTGGAATTGACCGGACGACTGATTACTTTTTCATTGAGAAAGTGGACATGATCATTGCACGTACATGGGGATGGTTCTTGAGGCTGACAAGGTATTCTTGAAAGTCGTAATTTCTGTTAATGAATAAATCGTTCCTGAAGACTGTATGTTAAAAGTGTCAGAATTCAGAGTAGGTGATTAACCTATATTAGAGTTAATTTCCAACGGTCTTCACTAATCTGTCACCAATGATTTGTTATTCGTTCTTATGCTTTCTGCGGTTATTTCGCTTACAGGCTAGAAAAATTTAGAAAGTCAAGGAAACGGCATAAACAATATCCTAAAGCAGCTGACGAGATATCGGCTGAGGCAGAGCAGCATGACTATGTAGAACGGATCCGTCTCGAAAATATGGAAATAAGGTTTTAAATCTCCATATTTTGATTGCAATTTTAGGACTCTACAGTCTTGCCTTCATAATAATGGGTTACTGTTACCAATATGTTTGACAAGTGTAGTTCTATTGTTGCTTCTTTTTTAATTCAACAAATTTATTAGGTTTTAGGTGCCGAAGGAATGAAAATCCACTATAATATATGCATTTGCTTGTAGATAATTGACTATTTATGAAATTTGTGAAAAGCTTTAACTTGCTATGGTACTCAAACATTGTGGATCATATCATGTTAGCATGGATCACTTTATCATATGGAAACAAGAACAAGTTATCATATTTCATAGAAGCTTCCAATAATGCATCCTATACATATCTCTGGGGATTATTGATTCACATAGGGTCTTCCTATTGTTATTTGAAGTTTGGCACACATAATAAGATTATATAAACTAGAAATTGTAAATAACAAAATGGATTATGCATGGCACAAATAATTAAATAAATTAGTAAGAAAACAGTACTAATTTGTGCATTTGTTTATTGCAAAGCATAAGACCTGCTAAAAAACATTATACATGGAGAACATTCTACTCTCCCTCCATATGCAAATGGGAGAGTTGTTATTTCCCTGACGTAAGGTTTAGTAGAAGTTACACTTATTTTCTATGTTATAATATATGTTAGTCTTTAAAGGTCTATATTAAAAAAAATGTAATTTTTCTGGTATACATAATATTCTCATAAAGAAAATAAAAAATATATACATATGAAGGGAAAAATACTAAAGCAGACTCTTGTCTCACTCAGATTGAGGTTTAGTTAAGAAAGCCATTTTGAGTTCATATTTCCAATTTTTGAAGATTTTCTTTTACTGACATCCAGTTTATACAATATGGTGAACAAGATCACTATCCAAGAGCCTACATTTGATAGGATGATCGTTGTTTACAGGTACTGGTAGTTTGTCATCATTAAAGCTGCAATAAATAAGTTCTTGGATAATTTCATCTAACTGACTTTTTAGTTTGAAAACCTATATGGTACTATATATTGTACATGCTTGATGGTAATTACCAACAGTTACATGAATGGTTTCCAGACTAGCAAGTAGCCAAAGTAAGTCGGAATGTGGGATCTATGTGAAGCATTTCAAAAAGATTCCGATGGCTGATATGGAGATAGTCCTTGTGAGTCTTGGTTAAGCTTTGTTCTCTCCTCTTCTTTTGTTCTCTCTATTTATGTGTTCATGTTTATCTTTGACATTTTTAACTTGAGAATATTTTCTCCATCAAATATTGTATCTATTCTATAAGACGATTTTCAAACAATTTTTTTCCAACAGCCAGAGAAGAAAAATCCTAGTTTGACTCCAATGGACTGGGTTTCATTTCTTGGTTCTGCCATAGTTGGGCTGGTTAGTTGTTCAAACTTTAAAACTATTGATTTGGATCTAGTTGATGGCTCTGGTCGTTCTATCCTCTACATTCGGATGATCTTACCATGAAATATGCATATTTCAGGTAGCAGTAATTAGTTCGCTTGAAATGCCGAAATCTGATCTCTGGGTCATTTTTGCTATCCTCTCTTCAGTAATTGGTTACTGTGCCAAGACATACTTCACGTTAAGTTCTCTCTACTTGAGTTTATCAATTCTGGATATGTATTACACTGTCACTCAATTATGCTTACGCTGTACATTCATAGCTGATGGATAAGAATGAAAGTATCCTTCACAATGTATTGTCCTGGTTGATCAAACATTGACCAACTTTAATGCGATGGGGTGTGGTAATGCAATCAGGTCAGGCACTGCTGAGGCCCTGGTGTTAATTGTACTGGCCTGATTGGTTCCAAATGAGTTATTTCAAAGTACCATAATCAGGCCATATCTGCTTAATAATAGAGTTATTTACGTGTGTCTCATAGATGATTTCTTTTGATTTGAAATTTTCAAATGTGCATTCTGTTGCTGTAGGTTTCAGGCAAATATGGCTGCATATCAGAATATAATTACAAATTCCATGTATGACAAACAGTTGGATAGTGGAAAGGGCACACTTCTGCACTTATGCGATGATGTGGTTCAACAAGAAGTAAGTTTTATTTTGGTGTTCTTCTAGCAGTTCTCTTTTGTTCTTAGATTCCATTTTTGGTTTTGCTTTAACTTGTAAATATGGAAGGTTAGTGCAGGTTGGAAAACACATGGTCAAAAGAAACTCACAGTGAACAATTTTCTATTCAACAGTAGTTTGCTATTATGAATTATCTAAAGTTGCTTTTGGTTGAATGTGTTGTTGCACCCCTGCTTATATTATCTTTGCTTAAACTTTCATTATGTGTTTAATATATAAGAATTGATGATGTAATATAGTCCTTGCCTAAACAATGTAAAAGGACTTAGAAAAATATCCAACATGTTAGGTGGATGTAATTTGTAGTTAAGCAAGGACCTTTGATCACCATTGAAGTCTACTGATAA
>CM025784.1:30362886-30392998 GCA_014636745.2 Centella asiatica | reverse complement strand
AAAGTGTCACAGCTCCAGAAGTGAAGGGGGATGCTGCTGATGTAGAGATCACTGGAGAACAGCAACATACCAACATAAAGCTTGCTGACTTGATCAAGCCAAAGCCTATCATGGAGGAAGAATTTCTAAAAGCTCAGTCAGCAAAGCCTGCAGAATCAAAGCCTGCTGCAGCAAGAAGACTTATACTGCTTCCAGTCGTCATTGCAGAAAACACCCAACCTAAGAAACGAAAGCACACTGCTGTCAAAGGGAAGGGAAAAGCAAAGAAAATTGTGGAATCTAGCAGCAGCGATGATGAAGTTCCTACTAAAAGGAGAATGGAACAAAGGTCAGAAGAACTCATCAAAGTTCTGCTCATACAAGATGCTAATGAAGCTGGTTTAGATCCCAAGGCATACTTTGTTGAGCAAATGATAGAAGAACCCCCTGGAGAGTCTACTGAGCCAACAGCAATGGCACAGGGGGAGACTGCTGAAGGGGAAGAAGAAATTGAAATTGATGAATTGCCCGAGGAGCCTACTGCTGAGGGGGAGCAAGCTGTAAATGAAGAATCTGCTGAGCAGGGTGCCCATAATGAGCAAGGTTATGATTTTCAAAATGACTACTACTTGTTTGCTAATGATCTTGGCACAATAGTAAGGCATTTCAAAAGGGTCTTGCTCACACGGTTGAAAGAACTTTGGATTCAATGCACCTCTGAGACACTCTTCCTTACTATGAGCGTACTGAGAGGGAAAAACATGATGTATGAGCATTTTCAACAGCTCTTGGATGAGAATAAGTCAAGGTCAAAGTTTTTTCTTCATTTGAGTCAGCTCAGTCCTTTCCCTCAGCAATATAAGTTTTCTCCTTCTTGTTGGCATTAAGAAGGTCCAAGTATTTTTTCTTGTAGTCCATCATAGCATCCTTCCCTTTGGACTCACTTTCATTTTTGGCATTACGACACTCATTTGCAAATTGGCCCAACTCATTGCATTTGTAGCACTTTATTCTAGATTTGTCAATAAAGTTGCTTGTGAAACTAGGTTTCCTTGCTGAAAATTTCTTTGTTCCATTTGGCTTTTGAAATTTCAGTTTGGAAAACCTTGTTGCTAGCTTCTTCATTCCCACTTTCATCAGCATCTCCCAGTTGCTGCTTCATCAGGACACTTTGTCTTGCTTCTTTTTTGTTTTTCTTGCTAGCCATCAGGGCTACAGATTTAAGCTTTGTGGTATTCCCAACATTTCAAATCTTTGTTATGTCTTAAGGATACCATAGAGCCTATCCAAGTTTAGGAGATTCATGTCCTTGGATTCCTTGATGGTTGTGGTCTTTGGATCCCTTGATGGCTATGGTCTTTGGATCCCATGATATGGGAAGTGCCCTCATGAATTTTCTGTTAGACATCCTTGTTGGCATATGTCTTCTCATACATTTTCAGGTCATTTACCAACCTGTTAAACCTGTCGAACATTTCAATGAGTAATTCACCAGATTTCATTGTGAACCACTCATACTGTTGTGTTAACACTTGCAGTTTATTTTCCCTCACATCTTCCATACCATCGCACAAGCTCTGAATGGTATCCCATATTGACTTGGACGTGGTAAGATTCATGATGTTGTTAAGCATATCATTATCTAAGCCATTATAGAGAATACCTGTGACCTTGAGATCTTTTTTCTTTCCTCAGGAGTCATTTCATCAGTAGTTTTTGAGACTAGTTGTTCAGGGAGAGTGACTCCATTTACTACTTCTCAAGGAATGAGCTTCTTGGGTACGTGAGGGTCTTCTTCCAAAACTTGTAAATATTCATCATCAATAGATCTGAGATGAACAATCATGCGTTGCCTCCAGAAGAAATATTTTCCTCGTTCCAACATAGGAACCTTACTATTTCCAGCTTTGTTTTCCATAGATAACGATCTTCTAGCAAGTGTAGTCTACTAGTTGTCTCTTATACCAATTGTTAGAACAAAAATGTTTGTAGAAGCGGGGGTTGAATACAAATACCACAACTTTTTCTTTCTTTAACAACTTGCCAAGCACAAACTGGAAAAACCATAATATCCAGAAAAACAATAAAGATATTTAATATGAATACACAAAGATTTAAGTTAAAATAGTTGTATTATAACTTGTGTTTTTTTAGGAATTTGTTATAATCACAAAGTGATAAAACAACTATAAATCTGTAAAGGTTTACGGCTTTTTTTCTCCCACACTAGCTACGTCTTTCTTGTTGAATATTTCTCTCAACAACTATTACAAAGCTTCTTTTCTAGTGTGTTAGTTGGGTGGTTTCGTGTAGCAACTCTTACATACATAGGAGAACAAATTTAGAACTCATGTGCAAGATATGCTTCTTTTTCAACGTAGCCGCAGTATGTCCTATCATTGTCCTTTCAAAGATACACGTGCCACACCGCTATTGGCTGTTGTTGCTTCTGTTTCTGTTCATGTTCTCCATGCGTTTCAAGTACAAAGGTTGCTATTTGACCACCATATTTCAAGGAATATTTTCTCAGTTATGCCCTTTGCTTCTTTGCCAATTATCAGTGAATGTCTTTTAATCCCTGATGACATGTGAGTTAGGTCTTTACAATCCCCCGATGGCAAGCCTTGATGTTGACTTGATTAGTGCTTTTAGATCCCCTAATGACACGCACTGATGAACACTTGATCAGTACTTCACTTTCCACTAATATTAAGCCCTGATGTAGACTTGATCAGTGCTTCACTTTCCACTAAAGCCAAGGACTTCCATGCCGACAATACTAGATGAATCTATGGAGACTGGGCCATCCCAAATAGGGAATTTTAGGAGGGAATTCCCAAACCAATCCCTGATTTGCTGTGCAGATCCTGAATCTTTCTACATGAGACTTCAAAAGGCACTTGAGGGAGTTGATATTATGACAAAGAAGTCAGGACCTGCCGAAAGTCTCAAACTTCTTGTAGTATTAAAGATTCTGAATCCAAGATCAAACAGTATGAGCTAGAGATGAGAAGACTCAAAGATTAGCAAAATGAAAGGGAATACGAGCGCAAAAAGGAAAGGATGGAAAGGAAGAAGCAAGAGCTGGAGGCTTTAAAGAAGCAAAAGGAAGAAGCTGAAGAAAAGAGAGGTTAAAGTTGCTGAACTTCAGGATGGAGCAGCAGCAAGACACTGTAGAACAAGGTGATGATGATCAACCTAAGGAGCGAACTCCTGAGGAGAAGACAGAGCAACAAGAGTCGTTTTATTATTTTCCTTCGCATTTCATTTGCTTATCTTTACTGAATTTCATTAATACATGCATTATTATTTTTGATGGAATGAAATACAAACTTGTTACTTGATGAGGTCATCAAAATAACTCTTTTTGATATCATCAATTAGTGGGAGATTGTTAATGCATTACTGCTTATATTAGCTTTGCTTAAAAAGAATAATTGAATTTACTTTTATAAGAATTGTTGATGTAATATAGTCCTTGCTTACTCAATATAAAAGGACTTCGAAATATATCCAACTTGTTAGGTGGATATAAAGAGATTTAGTTAAGTAAAAGTTTTGATCAGAAGAGAAAATTCTACTAATGCTAAAGCTACGAAAAAAATTTTAAGGACAAACTTGCTTAGAATGGAAATAAGCAAGGTCCTAAATAACAAGATCTTTCACTAAGATCCAAGCAAATATGTCAGAAAGGACCTTACCTTTTTCCTTACTTAGTCAACTTCTAGAAGATTTTTCCAAAAGCACTAGAAGACAAAATAACTACTTTATTTATTAAGCAAATGACAAATGCGTAAAGGTACAAGCCATTGTCAAGAAAATATAACTCCCAACGGATAGATTTTTGGAGGAGTATAAATAGGAGTCATAAATTTCATTTATGACTAGTGAACCACCAAGAAGTGCTCTGACATTTGACACTTCTAATATATTAGCAAGAAACAATTCAAGAGCTTGAACTAATGCTATCTTATCTGCTCAACAAGGAGCTACTTACGTAGAGATAGCAAACACAAATTCATTAATTACTTATTTGTCTGTATGACTAAGCAAGGTCTTAGTGACCTGGTGTAAGCAAGAACTTTGTGTTCTTTGTAATTGTGTGTTTCTTAGTGGATTCCTTCTCAAGTAAAAGAGAAGAAGAGTGGAGTAGGCTAGGCCAAACCACTATAAAATTCTCCTTGCCTTCTCCTTTCATTATTGCTCATTATTTACTCTACTTATTCCTCTACCTTTACTTTGCTTAGCTCTTGCTAAACTCCGTAAAGACTTCATTGACATTGCTACCTCAAGCAATTCTGTTTTTACTAAGGGTAATTTGCTAAAATTACGTTCCTAACTCTTTTCCAAACATAAGTAAGATTTTATAAGCAAGAAATTTAATAATCTGTTGATTTTATAAACAAGCTTTTTAAGTTTTGGAAAACAATATTCAACCCCCTATAGTATTTTTCCCTTTGTGACCTAACACATTCTCATGTCATTTCATTCTATACAACCAAACGCAACCATAGTTTTGATGAAATGGAATTACATGAATTTGAATGAATTTTATACCATTTTCCATATCATTTACTTGAAGGTTCATTTTTTACTTCATCCATTCCCATAAGATTGTGTATTTTTAAACCCACCCTCCTAAATGGAGGTTTTTAATTCTATCACAATCAAAATTTTACACACAAATCTACTATTTCTTCATTCACATGCTCCTCTCATAATTTTATGATTCTTGTCTTCCATCTCTATTTTTCTTGTTGTCCACCCATTTTATTCTCACATGATTCCATTCCATCCAACCAAATGCAACCTAAGTGTTGTGGATTAACAAGTTTAGTTTCATTTACCATCCTAGGAGAATGACCTATTCCCAAATAAGTGTCAAGTAGGCTGTAGGACAAACTTTTGGGAACACGAGAAGGCTGTAGCACACCTCATTTGTAACTAAGAGGTCTTGATTCAAGTTATCATGAGGGGAGTATGAGAACATGCATAGACTATCCTATTAAAGAAAAAACAGAGAAAAAAACAAGATTTCAGACACAGGATTGTGGAAAATAATTGAAAGAATAATCTAACTAGGGTTGAAATTTCACAATCTGCAAACCTCAGAATCCTCAGGGGCAGAAAAGAAATATATTATTGCAATAAGTAAATAAGAGGGAAAATTTCCAATCTTAAAAGAAGTGTCTAATGTTGATAATAGGAGTTTTGGTATATTTATGGAGAGCACCTAACAACTTTCCTGACTTGGACTAGAGTGTACTATAAATAAAATAAAGCTTCGATACAACTACTGACTAAACACATACTAAGTAACTCCGTATATACTAAGGATGACTTCTCTAATAATAAGATTGTTACATAATATTAAACTTTTTTAATAGAGTTGCAAATAAATTTGTAATGTTGTTGTCTTTGGGGTCTCCTTGCTGGACAAAGAGCATCTACCTTCATGCTTTATATCTTTATTGAGTACCTTTCTTTCTCTACTGCACTATAACTGTCCAGGACCTTTCATTCAGAGGCACTCATTTATCATTATTATTATTTTGAAGTCAACATCCTTAAGTAATTGTAATTTTTAATGTATTTTCCAGGATCTTCTATAGTCGCACTATTACGGGTTCTTCATTTACCTATAATTTTTATTTATTTTAGATAGTACATGACAGATTTGCTTCTTGCAACTTGTTTTATTAGTTTGTGATAAAATCATTGAAATTTATAATTAACTGAAAAATAACTGACTAGATAGAAATTCTATTAAAGATGCTGAAGTGCAAACTGTTCAGTATTTTTTATTATATCTTTGTACAACTATAGGAACTGAGATTCTCTGATGACCAACACATTTAACATGGCTATGCAATTGTGAACTCAATTCTTTCACCAAGCACAAGAAATATTTTCATCTCTTTTGAGTTTGTCAATCAAATACTGGTAAATACTAAATTTCCCAGAAAATGGTTTCTAGGAAATAAAAAAATGGAGTTACTGACAAATATCTAACATACATCAAATGGAATCATAATTTTCCTAATCATGGTTAAAATATCTACTAGTGAATAAAGAGCCTGCCAATCTCATCTTCTCCCTGATGTACAGGTAAAAGAAGTTATCATCTCGTTTTTTATATTGATGGAACAAGGCAAAGCTACTTTGCAGGTACATAATTTTCTTTCTTCTCTCTCCCTGATATCGTGTTTCATTGATCCTTAACTATGCTAGAAGTATTAGGAGTGTAAAAATTACAGGTTTATGACTTTTTGCTGGTATGAGTAGGATCTTGATGTGCGATGCGAGGAACTAATAAAGGAAGAGTTTGGTGAGAGCTGCAATTTTGATGTAGTTGATGCAGTGGCGAAGCTTGAAAAGTTGGGCATTGTTTCTCGGGTGAGACTATTGCTCCAAGACACCACCCCCCAAACACACACACACACACACACAATGCATGCAGATGAAGCAACACCCACTGTTGGTTCTGGTTGTTTGTTCAGCTGAAATAAATGTAGTTAACATGTTTATTGGTCAGAGTATCAACTCCTTCAATTCTTACATCTGTTGTAGTATACGATTAAGAGGCCTATCCATGAATTAGATAAGATTTCTTTCATTTGTACGAAAGGCATAGATAAAGTTGTTCTGAAAGTGGAAGAAGTATGTCCGTGAATGTCTATCTGATGCATAACCTACTGAGATATTCAGGTTCCTTGAACCTTCTCTGAAGGACAAGGGGTTATCTAGGAAAGATTTCCGTTGAAAGTGGTAGCAATGAACACATATCTGATAACAAGGTTTGTGAGAGTATAATATACAGCATTACAGCCCTAAATTCCCTTCTTCTGTTTGTTTCTTCTCCAAAAAAGAAAAATCTGAAATTGAAAAGGAAAAATATGTTCTTGGTTATATATATTTAAGCCTTGTATGTTAATTAACTTCCTGTTCAACACATAATGTATTTGTGCTTCTCCTTTCCATTTGTATACAGGACCCCATTGGAAGATTTAATTGTGTGGGTCTCAAGCGTGCAAATGAAATTATTGGCACCACCACTGAAGAGCTTGTCCTAAGGGCAAAACTAGGTACTAGTGCTTCTTAAGGCTACTCTGGAAGATCACAATGGCACCTTTACTTCTCTTGTCACTTTTGGGGCAATTATTTTGCTTCAAATCGCGATATGTACATCCATATGAATCTTTATGTACATACTAATATTGATGACATTAAGGAAAATTTAATTAATTCATTGCTTATATATGCTTGCTATACTAAGTGATATGAAATGATGAATCTAGCATGTACATATCTGGTTTTAGTGATATGAAATGCTTATCGTCAATGAGCGTTTTTTAGTTAATTTGCGCACTTAAATCTGGTTTTTTTTTTTTTCTCTAAGTGCTGCATAAAAGAAGCTATCACAGATACAAGAAGATAGAAGAGCAGAAATGCTAAGACGCGAGCAGAAACTAAACTGAAGTAAGCTGTTCAAGATTTAAACTGATCAGCCATTAACGCTTGTCTCGTCGTATGTGTGTGTTTTCTTCTTAAATTAGATTCATCGGTATACATTATCCAGCTTCCCTTAGTAAACTACAAAAATTTTGATCATTTTTGTGTGGCTATTATAACTGAAGAGTTATTGGAGGTAAAAATTACCAAATAATTGATAAAATGGATAAAAATAATCTTTTTTATCTTACAATTCACCAAAATTTAGAAAGAAATTTACTCAATCATAAAAAATACTAGTTTATTTTTTGATAGGATGGAAAAGAAACATTTTACAAAAGAAGCCACATCAGAACAAAAATATTTTTTTTTACCTTTTAAAGGATCTACTACCCAAAAAAAAAAAATTAAATAAAAGAAGGCTTTTTGTTGGTCGGTGTAGTTTGGTGAGAAATATTTTCATGCAGTATAATTATTTTTTGACCCCTCTCATTTATGTTGACATATTATTATGTTTATATTACCATATGCAAAGTTACTGTCTATTTAACATAGTAACATAATAACATAAACTACATTGAAAAAATTCAAACATATTAAAATTACATAATAATATTTTTCAAAAGATCACACCGGCCAGTAATTTTTTTGATAAAACAATAAAAATTAATAATAAGAAAATAAAAAATAATTGAATTATTTTGTGTCACTTGTATTTGTGTATATTAATTGTTATTTTAGTTCTTCTGGCTCGATATGCCGTTAATTAATTTAATTCGTATATTAAGACCGAGTCCTCTTAATTTAAATTCTCTCCACTTAAAGCATGTTGATTATTTGCAAAATTTGTTAATCCAATAACCTATCTATCTATTTATATTTACTAATATATTAATTCACAATAAGAGAATACGTCAAAGATGACTCTTTAATTTTATTTGTCAATATTAATTTATCTAATTATACTAATTGAGCTGATCATTTTTATACTAATCAATCTATTTATTTTTTCATCACAAATCACACTGATCATTTACAAACTATCTATATTAACTCATTTACAAACTAAATTACAATTAAATCAATCATAATATAATGAAATTAATTATTAATCAAATTTATGTGATTAAATAATTATAGCCAAATTGATAATCACAATTATTAATATAATTTACTATAATTAATTAGTGTTAACTAAATCAATCATAGTATAAATTATAAATTAAATTAATTTATTCAAACAAAATAATTATAATTAAATTAATAATACTCCGTAATAAATTAGATGTGCTATGCACAAGTTTTAAAACTCGTTCTTATTTTAGTACAGACCGTAGATAGATATCTAATTGACCCGATGGAGAGAAGTGAGTTGAATAGTCCGGTCCGACTGCGTTATCTGGGCCACGAACCCAAAACTAATGGATCTTGGATTGTTTACCAGAAATCAACGACTTGATTGTGGCAGATAGTTACGGGTTGCATTTCGGTAGATGATGGAGCGATCGAAAGCAGGAGGTTCGACCAGAAATCTAGAAGATTCTTTAGTTCAACTCATTTCCGATCACCACCAAACTTCTCTCCGTCTCCGGCAACACACCGGTCTTTCTGTCCAACTATTTTCAATTTTAGAATAACTCTCTTATGCTGGTTCTTCCGATTGATTTGTTTAATTAAGGTTTTTTTTTATATATTTGTTTATTTATATTCCAAATGAAATAGAGAAAGCGAAGAAGGATGCAATTAAGCACGCAGTACGGGTGTCAGATGCGTTGGTGGAATCAGTAAACGGAGGCGTGGAAGAGTGTTACATCAACCAGAAGCGAATCGAGGTAGAGATTCGAGCATTGACCGCCACCATCGTCCGATTTGCTAAGCACACTGATCAATGGCTTGCCGCTTCTCATGCTCTCAACACTGCCATCAAGGTTCTTTTGTTGTTGTTTTGCTTGCCAAATTGACTTCGACTTCGTGGATTTTGTTTTGTTTAAAGTTTGTCAACTTCACTTTCAAATTAACTCCAAAATTTTCTTATAGATGCGATGTACTCAAAATGGTGAACAAGTGCATAACCTAAATCATTCGCCCTTGTATGTGTGTTTTTTTTACATGTTGCTCAAGTTTTGACATTCAAATTGAACAACTACGGACATACTTTTCCAATTGTATATAGCTGAAATTTATTCACTTTTGCTTATATTTTATTTCAATATGATAAATCAATTCGATTGAAAACTTTGCGCCTTTTCTGTTGGTGTTCTCAAACAAACAATCAGAATACTAATATGGCACACTTTTTTCTCTTGGGTGCAGGAAATTGGAGACTTCGAGAACTGGATGAAGACCATGGAATTTGATTGTAAAAGCATTAACGCTGCCATCTGCAACATCCACCATGTATAATTAGACTTGCAGGTCTCAAATTTTTGAATCTTTCTTGTATAAGCTTTTCTGAAGAAATTTTTTGATGATGTAATGTATACATAGTTGTGTATAACATAGCAACAGTACCAAATTTTATACGGTGCAACATTTTCTTTATTGATATGAACGTTTTAAATCAGTTCAGTTTGTAGAGAATATGGAGTAGGATAAGGAATTTGCTTTTCTGGCTGTTACACTCAAACTAAATTTCATTCAAACCAAATCATCAGTAAAAATTTATGAAGACATTATCTTATATCATATTTTGCTTTTATCACATTGATGAAGGCACTTACTAATGAATTTAGCAGTAAGATAATCAAATAAGCATGTCTATTTGGACTTAGATGCTAAATTTTAATATATTTTTCTACGATTACTTTGCCCGGCCACTTGTTTAAGACATAGGTGTAAGATTGTCCCAGTTTACCATTGGGCTGCAGAGATTTAGAAAGGAAGTATAGTAGAAATAAGAGCTTGTTTGTTTATAAGTTGGAAAGGTAGATAGGGGAAAGAAAGAATAATTGGCAACCTTCGCTTTTGCAAATTTGCTTTCCACTCTATTTTTGTTCTCAACTCTCTTATCAAGTGCTGTGATGAAATAGTAATTGAGGAGAATAACTTGTCTCAGACTTAGTTGGAGAGGATCAGGTTGTAGAAGACTATGTTGTCCTTCATTATTTTTAAGTATGTTTATGCTGATTGGGTTTCTTTCTTGATTGGACCCAAACAACCCATATTTGTGTCAGAAGCCTAATCTCAAGTCCAGAGGAGCTCTCAACTGGTGTTTCTCTCTTACAACATCTGGTAAAATTCTTTAGCCTGTGTGTGTGTGTGGGTGAGTGAGTGAGTGGGTGCACACAGGCAAATACTATACTTCTCTATATTTGTTGCTTTCTTAATCTTTATTGTTGGCTATTCTGAATGGATGACTCACTTGAACTTAAAATGATACTCCGTATTGCATTAACAACATAGCCAATGCTTTCAATGGTAATGTTACATGGATGGGAAACAAACTTTAGGAGTTACATGAAAATTTTTTGTTTTCACTTTGTAACTAACCTTAAATTGTGTAATCATTCATAAGTTTGTACTCGACTCTTGTTGTGCTGGCTATACAAATGCAACTATTTAATTTTCTTGGTAATTGACTTTGTTAAGAGGAATTGGTATGAATTCAGTGGTGGTAATTGACCCAATCAACTCTGCTTATGCATGATCTACTCATGATAGTGCACTAGTACAAGAATATTTCTGTACCCATGATATCAGGTACTATGTATCACACAAATTATGGGACATTTAATTTCGTACTGTTATTTTTAGTAAGAATTTATGTTCTATCATTTCTTTTTTGCTGAATCTTCGTATATGATTGATATCTAATCGTTCTTTATGTAATGATCTGGTTCTAATTCTGGAAGTATGGAGTATGGACATTTTTTCATTGAAAATATTATATCACCATTTCCTAGGTAAATGACGAGTCATTTATTAGTTCCTGGTTTCCTTATTGATTTTCCAGTGTGATATTCACTTTGCATTTTTGCAGTTCTACTTTGTTAAATGGTGGGTAGCTCCTGCACTTCATGACTGGGTATTTCATTGATAGAAGGCTTCTGTACTGGCTTTCGATACTTCCATAAAAACAAATGACCTTCACTGGTGTTAGTGGCAGCAGTGTTTCTATCTTTTCATGCTTTATTTTTCTTTCAACATCAACATCTTCAACCCAAACTAGTTTGGGGGTTGGCAGCGGTCGATGAACCATGCTTTATTTTTCTTCAAGGATAAAGAAAGAAAATCTGTGACGAGCAAAATGAAGAAAAAATTTGCATTGAGGGGCTCAGTGATCTTTGTATTTGTAGTTGACTTACAAAGATTTATATGAAATTTCTTTGCCTTGTTGGGTATCCTCTCTTTCATTGTGTTACTGTCCTCTGTTCTAAAACCTTCTTATGTTATTTTACTAGTGCCGTATATCATCATAGGATAAAGGATCTAATGCTACTTTATTCATTACAATCACTGCATTTAATGAATCAATTAGGCTCATGATAAATGATCAGAAATCAACAAAAACAGAATTAATGGTAGGTTGCAACATACTTGATTTTTTATATGTTCGACAAGATTTTACATAAAAGGTGAAGTCATTGCAATTGAAGTTGTATTTGAAACACTAATAGCAGGATATAAAGCAAATTAATAAAGATAAACCCAGTAACAGTAATGAAGCTCCTCGTGTAATAAACCTTCGTATGTATAATTAAAGCTCATTTAAGAATCGCTGGAATAAAATAATATTGAGCTTGATCAAGTTTTCGGGACAACAAATACAGCTTCGATCAATCAAATAAATGTTCACAAAAATAGAATATATCGAATCAATTTAGCTTGGTTCAAAAGTCACACATGTTATATGAATGCAAGCTTCAACATTTATCAGTTATGGCTTGTCCCATATCATCTTATATGAGTGCAAGCTTGAAGATATATTAATGCCCATTTCTCCAAAAGAGCCGAGCTTGAGTATCCTACATTCAGCTTGGCAAAGCAACTCCACTATTTATAACCCCACTTCTTTTATCAGATCATGAGAAAGCTAAAAAATAAAAGTTATAGCTGATATAACATCAAATTGACTTTCACTCTGATATTAACAACAAAATACAGTATAATTTCTTATAACTATGAACTGGGAAACAAATGAAAAAATAAACAGCTGTTAGTTATAATTTATACACTTGAGAAACAAAAATAAACAGCTGTTACTTTATAATTTATACACTTATGAAACATCTGCATCCTCTCCCTTCCTCTCCCTTATGTGTTATAAAAGGGTACTTCAGCAAGCACACACACTCCACATTACAGAGGCCAGGCCCAACCTGAATTTGCATTTATTTTGTAGCCGTAAAAAGTTGGCTTCCAAGAGTAACAACTGGGGTTCCTTCCCCCATCACTGTTGTCAAGCTCATTTCTTTCTCAAGTATTCGGTCAAGTTCCATCACTGCGTAGCTCATGGAAGGACGTCTCTCACTGGAAGGATCTACGCAACGTACTATCAACTGCACATACTCTTCCATACCTTCTTTTGTAAAGCTATTCGCTAGTCTCCCATCAATAATGGTCAGGATAGTTCCTGAGTCTTGATAATTTTGCACCTTAAGAAAAATAAACAGCATATCAAACTAGACTGGTGATCGAAAGAGGACAATATTTTCAGAAGTTGAAGGAATATTATTATCGATGTAGGTGATTGGATCTTTAGATGAAGAGACACCAG
Organism: Centella asiatica; assembly: GCA_014636745.2. NCBI lineage: Eukaryota > Viridiplantae > Streptophyta > Magnoliopsida > Apiales > Apiaceae > Centella > Centella asiatica. The sequence goes on along the minus strand of CM025784.1, from coordinate 30,379,851 downwards.
CATTTAGTAATTTATACTCGCTTGGTTGTCTCTCCTGACATGGCACTACTTACATGTTAGGTCATAGTTTATCTACTGCTACTAGCTCTACTTACAAATTACAATATTGAAAGGTGCAATATATATCCATGAACAGTGGATGAGTATTGTCGGTAAGATTCTGTGAGACCTGAAGCTTACCCATTCAACCAGGTTTCGGTTGGAATCTGTAGAGAGCAGCTCTGTTGCTTCTTGCCCGCTTACTAACTCCAGAAGGAAGACACCAAAACTGTACACATCACTTTTTTCTGAAAAGCGTCTGAACTCGCTCACCCTATAAAAGTACATGCCATACTGATTAAGAAAAGGAAAATTTTCCATGATATAGCATAAGAATATTCAGATGGTGAGAGTACTACTCTGGGGCCAGGAACATCTCATCTGCTGCCTTTTGTGAAGATGAGCTAGGAATATCACCTCTTCCGAGGAAATTGCGAACCCCAGCATCAGCAACTTTAGCTATGAAGTTTTCGTCTACAAGAACATTTGCTGTTTTGAAATCTTTATGTACCAAACGAGGGCTTAGAGAGTGGATGTGAGCCAAACCTATATAATGAAATAATATGAAGAATGCTGCATAGAAGGGGAAGAAAAATGCTTTGATATAACCCCGAATGCATAAAGAATGAAATTTCTAAAACTTAAATCTCAACAGCAGTTTAGAAAACAATGCTGTCAGTCTAAAATGACACTAAGGTTTCTATTTTTCTCTAGGAATTATTTCATCCAGAGAAAAGACAAACTGATAACAGGAAAGCCAAAATGCTCACTGATTTTGCAGAGGATCACCTTTAGCTGCCCCTAGAGCTATGGAGAGTCTATGCTTGAACTCAAGCTTCTCCTTCGAAACTTGTCCAGCTCCTGCAGCGATATATGGTGGAAGAAAGAAATTCAACTGTTAAGAATAACAGATGCATAATATGCTTCCTGAACATACTTTATCACTAGATGCTTACGGAAAAAATAAGTGAACAATGCTTAGAGATAGAGAATTACCATACAAGTGAACAGAAACACTGCCATTTGGTACATATTCATAAACAAGAATTTGTTGACCATTTTCCTGGCAATAACCCAACAGGGTCACAATATTCCTATGGTGAATAGATGTGAGATATCGTACCTATTCAAAGTTCAGCACATATCTTGTCAAACTTGAAATGAGTGAAAAGATAAATGGATACAAAGATAGGTAATAGATGAAGATCATGAAAAATGAAACTAAAAAACATGGCCCATCTTTCAAATGCTTATTCCCATTGTGATCTCAGTCATTTATAAAACATGAAGTGCATAAAAAGAAAGTAATATAAACAGGATTTCTTAAGCACAATAATTTAAACTTTCCCATTAAAAACAGAAGAGAATTAAAATGAATGAAGTCATTCATCTCCAAGATATGACATCCAAGAATTGCCGAATGAACTTACATATAAGGTTCTTTTTTTTCAAATAAATTTATTTGTTGGAGAGAGATGACATAGAGGATAGAAGATCTTTTTATTTTAATTTTTCATCGTGGATCAACAAAAGTGTGATGTGGAAAGCCATCAAATCAAGATTTAATTTCTTGAGTTAAATTGTTTATTGTTCACTCTTTGAATAATATTAGTCATGATATCCAACCATTCCTCTCTAATCAGAAGTCATTATTACCTCTTCAACAAATTCCTGAGTAGGCGAACCTGGTCGCCTTTTTATAGCTACAAGCATCCCATCATGAAGCAACCCCTTATACACCTCCCCAAATTTTCCTTCACCAATCAAATTTCTTTCACTAAAATTTTTTGTGGCAACAAATAATTCTTCCATCTCAAAACGCCTGGCCTCTCGTAAGGTCAGTTCAAATCCAGCAGTTCTTCCAACTGTAACTTAACTTAATTAATGATGACATAAGCTTAAGAATTGGTATTTCCTTTAGTTGGATATGTGCTATCAATTTACCTTGTACTGATGGATCAGAAGATCCTGTATCAGAGGTTCTTGAAACACTCCTACTGTGGCATTGGCATAACCATATAATCACAAACAACAATCCCATTAATGCCAAGGCTCCTGCAGCACCTCCCAGCACGGCTGCAAGAGTCTTTGACATTTGGTAGTGGCGCCACTTTAGCTTCAAATTTAGGTAATATCGAACTATGAACAATTATACGTAAACCCTGAAATTCATCAAGAGATGTAAGTAAAAGTGCCATAGGAGAACTGATATCAGGACAGTATAAAGGGTGCCCTAGAGTTCATACTTGTGATCAAAACAAGACAAAATCTACGGTTAAGGAGAAAAAAAACCCTGAATGACGGAAGGGTGACAGTGTAAACAGAACACGACAAAAGTTAATGAGAGATAAATAATATATCAGGATAACGGTTGGGTGGAGTTATAAACAGAACACGACAATTCGTATATTTATGATCATAAAGCGACAAGTTTAGCACTTCTAGCAATTGATAAGCACTAGTACAGATAAGAACTCCAAAATATGATGAATTATTGATTATTGCTTTATAAAAGTTAGTCATCCAGGGAGTGATGAGCACAAAAGCAGAGATAAAGACTTCATAACATATTAAAAGAACAGTAATGTTATGCTGCAGACTGGCGATAGGAGGAATGAGACCGTCTCATTGTAAATGTATTAACTTTGTTTGATTACAATAAACATATAACTTGAATACACAATCAATTTCTGCCAAATGTGGAATGCAAATAAAATGTGCAAATATAGGAATGCCCTTGCTAAATTTAAGACTAAAATAACTAATCAATTTTATGGATCAACGTGACTAGAAAATTTAAGCTTTATTGCAAATTTATAGAATAAAATATTCCCTTTGTGCGCATGTGTGTGTTAATCAGGTGTGTTTCTTCCCTTTTCTTTCTGACAAGTGAGAATTAAGATATAGAAAATTTATTTAGCAAAAAAAAAAAAAAAAAAAAAAAGATATAGAAAAATTGAAGTTCTGCAAGATTTTTCTACAGAGAAGGAAAAAGGTACAGATAATCTCAGGATTCTAACCCGTGTTGAAATAGTTAGAAAAAACATTAGCAAGATCCCTAAAGTAAACCCTGCTTCATTTGTCAATCACAATATGATTTCAACTTTTTACCTCAAGAAATTAGATACCCATGTCAGATTTCACCTACATTCCTGATTCCCAACACTGAATGCTTGCTATATTCGGCAAAACAAATCAAATGTCCAGTCCGCATTCAATATAAAAACTAGCAATTTCAAGGCAATCATACAACACAAACAATGCAATCAATACCTATCAAATCAATGCATCATGCTCTTTATGATGATGATGATGATGAATCAAGTACTGATACTTAAAGCAATCAGCAAAATCAATCAACTCTGACCCAGAAGCAAAGAGAGAGTAGTACATAGTATGGTGTATTTCATTTTGTACTTACAGAAAAATTAGTTTAAATGGGGATGAGGTGACTTCTCTGCATAATTATCACCGTCATCAAAGTTGGATTTGATGGAGACAGAAACAATGGCGCCGACAAACAATCACAAGGATTTATGACACCACCAAACCACTAAAAATAAAAATTTACGAATCAGGAAAATTAAACAAATAAAAAATTTTGAAAAAAAAAAACCCACTTTAATCAGCGCATAATTTGATGATTTAGGGGCTACCCATTTGAAAGTTGGAGCAGAGGATGTAGAACAAAGGATAAAAAAGTTGAAATTGAAGAAGATGATACTCAAACAAGGTGGGGGGGTGGGGGGGTGGGGGGGAGAGAGAGAGAGAGAGAGAGAGAGAGAGAGAGAGAGAGAGAGGAGGGGGAGTAGTAGTAGTAGTATAAGTTTTTGTGTGTGGGCTGTAAAGCAGTATAATTGGGTTGTTGTCTGATACTGCAACTTGGAAGGATTTATTTTGCTCTGCTCTGTCCGGAGCATCTTGTTTTGTAACTGATTCACAGTCTGTACATATACATACATCATCGCCATTAACACAACAACAAAAACACTGTTTTGACTTCACTTGATGCACCCCCAAGTTTTGTACCGTCTCTTTCGCAAAACTTAGGACGTTTGATATTTGCACGTACTTTAAGATAAAATTTAATATTTTATCTTTTAAAAATGAAAATTAAAAATAATTTTTTTTAAATAAAGATTAATATAATATAAAAATTATATAAAATATTTAACATTTATTCATTTTTTAAAAAAAATTAGATAAAAAACAATCAAAAGTCATGTATTTTTGAATAGATATAACATAGTCAAAAAGCTCCCCCCACAAGTTATTTTATTTGATTGTTTCGGTGTCTAGGTGTTATAAATGTCATATTCAAAAGTTAATAGAAGAATTTTTTATTACCAAAAAAAATAAAAAATTAAGAGTGAACTTACCTCTAACTGTTAGTCAGTTATTGTAATCGATTCTTCAACTTTTTATGTGATTAAAATTTTCAATTTGATAGTTTATTGTTAATTTATTGAATAAATTTGGTATAATGTATATTCTAGTGCACAAATGTTACATCTTAAAATATATTTCAAAGATGATGTTATTTGATAATGTAAACGGCGGTGGTAATAATAAAGGATTAAATATTTGGAGTTTGAGCATTAATATCATTGAAAATTCATTCTTTCCTTTTATTAGTGAGAATTTAAATTATTCTCGACAGTGATAATTAATATTTTAAAAATGCACAGAACAAATATATCTACAATCTTAAATCGGTGAGAGTAATTCAAGGAAAAACGGGAGGGAGATGGCGACACTTATAAATGAAGTTATAATCATAGGTGAAAAGAAAAATATATGAAACGAGAGAATAAAGAAGACTAAAGAATGAGAGATCAAAGTCCTTTAGATTTGGACAAAAACTTTCTATAATCATTTTATTGCTTAATAAAATGATTTTTTGCCGATAAAAAAAATATAGAATGAGAGATCAAAAGAGAATAAGAAAATTGACAAAGCAAAAGAGACCAAAATTTCGTTACATAGATAATAAATAATAAGAAAAATAACAATAATGAAGTGAATTTTATTATTAGAATGTGGATACACGATTGGAAATCGCATTTATTATTAAAGTACTAAAAAACAGTATGAAGCTCTAAATAATACTCCGTACTGACAAGTCATATAATTTTTATGTCCCAATTTATTGTAAATTTAAATTTTGATGTTTTTAAGAAAAACATTACAGCTGCAAATGTACCTATAAGACCGATAATAATTTATTGGTGATGGTATATATTTATAGAAAAGAGAGTTTGGTAATAATGGCATATATATTAAACACTTCAAAGTATATATTGGCTTCTTTTTATTATTATTTTAGTCAAAAAACAAAAAAAAAATTCAACATGATTCAAAGAGTAATATATGATGATGTTGGTATTTTTATGGTAGACATGTAAATCAAAAGAGATTCAAATCCCCACCAAAAAAGGACAAAAACAAAAGGTGAAAACAGTTAATGTTAATGAAGATAGAGCATAAATTATACGCAACACAGAATTTTAAGAGACAGATGGAAAAGCAAGCTGTAGGGTTACCATCCCCACCAGCCAGCTATGTTGACATTCCTCCTGAGTATACAAATGATGCTATTAATTAGATTGATAAATTATGAACAAGATATTACTATAAAAAGACAGCAATAAAGTTTGATTACATATCCTATGCATATGTACATTTATTTGTATATTTGAGGACTGATCACCCCAACTGTTTGTTAATATCAATTTTTAACAATATAATTTATAATCATTCATTTTATTTTATATATGAATGATTATAAATTAAAATATATAAGATGAAAGTTAGACGGATTACAATTCGAAAAAATGAGAAATACATAATTATTTTAATCACATATTTACATTTATTATAAGATTCACCTTTTTCTCCTCGTTCTCTCGTATTAAGTTAAATTGAATGAGAGAGGGAGAGTGCTAATTCTCTACCTTTTTGGGTTAGTTTATTGAAAATTCCACATGAAGACTTAGGATTCTTGTCACTCTTACCAGGTAAAGGAAGAATAAAGAATTAGGCTCAGAAGTTGTTGTGCAGTCACAAAAGTGTTTTATTTAATTAGTTTTGCATTAGCATAATCTAATCTTCATCATTATGAATGATTGCTCACAATCAGCCAAATGTGACGCATGAAGCAGTAATGCTACTTCTTTAACCATTAGCTTTGCTAAGGTTCTTTTATTTCTAGGTGTCAAATTAATTGAAAAATGATTTGTCAACGGAAGAAAAATCATCTTCTTAACCACTTTAATTTTAATATGTTTGAGCAAAAGGAGGATATATATATTGTTGGATATAATTGATTGTCTATTTTTAATTTAGGAATAAATAACTTAGCATACTAACCCTTGTCAAATTTAGACGCACAGTTATGTAACTGATGTGAATCTACTATGTCACTGAAGTTGAACAGCATACTTAAAAGAGTTAGAATTCTTCAAGGTGTTTCAAGTTGAAATGCGCCAAATCCCTGTCAACACCAAACTTACGATAACAACACCAAAGTGAAAAGTTAAGGGAAATACAAGTTCATCATGAGAATAAAGTTTGGTGAGAGAAGTTCATTAAGACGTTACGCTTTAGCAAACAAAAAAATGGTGAAAATATTTCTAAGGCATTCTTTCTTACTGAAGAATGGAATCAAAGATTGTTCAACGTCAAACTCAAGAAGTCAAAGCCAAAGTCATTTAACTGTCGCCAAAGTCATTTGGCTATCGCCAAAGTCTGTGCAAAGTACTTCAACGCCAAAATCATTTGACTGTCGCCAAAGTCATTTGGTTATCGCCAAAGTCTCACAAATGCTGAAGTCAAAAATTACTCCACGCCAAAGTCGTCGAGTAATCCTCATGTGCGCCAAAGTCAAAAGCAAAGTGTTTATGAAGCGCCAAAGTACTTGACATTAGTGGATAAAAAACCTAGCTCCAAAGTGTTTGACATCAGTGGATAAAAAGTTTAGCACCAAAGTGAGTACCATCAGGAAATAATGAACTCAACGCCAAAGTCTACTCTTAACCATCGCCAAAGTTCACCGATTTCGTGTAACAAAAGGAAAGATGATTTTGCCGACATGACTGAGCTACAGAAACAAGAAAGAAAAGTGATTTGACTTTTTCGGCTACTTTTCTAATCCTGACAAGTCTACAACAAGAAAAGCAAGAGAGAGAGATGAAAAAGTTTTCCAGAAAAGCAGGAATGAATATGAAGCAATCTTTTCATATCTTTACTGTACCAGTTCTTGTTTGCATACTTTTACAGACTTCCATGTAAAGAAAGAGTGTTGAATAAGAAATATGCATATACATGAACAATCTTTCTCTATCAATAAAAGATATACATAGACGAGATACATACATAATAGAACAAGCAAGAAATAACTTGATTTTTCTCTCTTGTAAATAAAAACTGAAACTCTTATTTCAAAAAAGGAAGCTGATTGAAAAATCAGGTTGTAGCAAAACCTTAAGATTAATAAACCTTATTAGTCATGAAATTTCTGTGTTATTTTAAGCTTACTATTATATTCTTTCTCTTTAACACACAAAAACTACATCAAAATACAATACTTGTTCATCTCTTTTGTTCATTGTTTGCAAAAAGTTTGAAAAGTTAAGAGTATTGTATTCAACCCCACTTTTACAATACTCATCCAGGAAAAATAATTAGTATCAGAGCACGACAATTTTCATTAACTATAAAAGATCCAAGATGATTACTAAGAAGATTGCAAACATCAAAATTCCTGTTCTTAAAAAGAACAACTATAACATGTGGAAATGAAAAATGATGATGTTCATTAGCACCCAAAATCTCATGTATCTAGGGATTCTTGAAAAAGGGTCTTTCATCCCTATGAGACATATTCCTAAAACTACAAAGGATGGTCAGGTCATCGAGCAACACTATGAGACTAAGGATCCCTCTGAATATACTGATATAGAGAGGGAAAAGGCATCAATGGATACACACCTTCAACTGATACTAAGTGAAGCTCTAGATGAAGTGATGTATCATAGTGTTATGAACAGCACATTTGCAAAGCAAATTTGGGACACTCTAGAGGTTCTGTGTAAAGGCACAGAAGAAGTAAGAAAAAACTAAAGGTAGATTCTAGTGACTCAGTATGAAACCTTCATGGAAAAACCAAATGAAGGCGTAACTGAGGTGTTTGAAAGATTCAATAAACTTATGAATGACCTCCAGTTACATGGAAATAGATATGATAATGATGAGGTCAATCTAAAGTTGATGTTGATCCTCCCAGACCATCTAGAGAACAAGACAACAATAATCAGAGAATCAAGGGATTTAACACAAATCACCTTAGATAAACTCTATGGAATCTTGAAAACCTATGAGCTCAGAAAAGAAGCATCTACAACAAAAATAGAAGCTCCAGCTCAAGTACAACACTACTGACAAGTGAAGACAACATAATGAAAAGAGAGACCTTGTTGCAAAATACAAGGAAAAGGAACTTGAGGAATGGCAAGAGAAGAATTTGCTCAAGGAGATTAAAGATTTTGAAGGTGATGACAACTATACTCTAGAAGAATTTGATGAACTTGAGAACAAAACTATTGCCTACAAGGAATTTCAAGAATCTCAAACTCAAAAGAAACTCAATATTCACCAAGTCTAGTCCTCAAGCAACAGGATCCAACTGAAGTAATGCCTCCAAAACTAGTTTCAAAGGAGGTTATAAAACTGGGAGCATTGATAGATCAAAAATTAGATGCTACAACTGCAATGAGTTAGGACATTTTGCTACTGAGTGTAGAAAGCTGAAGCAATCCAAAACAACCAAGGACTATGATAAACTTAAGAAGAAGTATGACATGCTCCTGAAGATGCAAGGCAAAGCCTATATTACTGAAGGAAAATGCTAGGATGATTCTGATGAAGAAGAACCAGATGAGTATGTCAACGTGGCACTCATGACCAACTCATCTGATAATAGTTCAAGGAAGAGCATTCACATACCAAATCTCTCTAGCATTAAAATATCTAACTCTAGCTTAGTTGCTTCTAACGAAGAAAATTATAAGCTAATAACAGAAATTGAAAAGTTAACTGCTAGAAATGAAGATGATGTATTTGATCTTGTAGACCAAACACAGTTGCGAAAACAATAACTTTAAATTGATTCTATAAAGAAATTAATCACTAAGAATCAACACTAAAGGATCGATCTGCTTAGTTTGCTTAAAGAATTGAAACACCCACAAGCTAAAACAAATCAGTTGTGAAAGTTTAAATGAATTAACCACCAACTCTCAAGATAATTGTAAATTAAAAACTTACGAAATTTTATAAATCAAAGTCTAAACCTCTTCGGCTTACAAAATTACAATTATTTATAAGCTAATGACAAATTAACCTAATCCTACGATGGAAAGAAACCTGCAATGGATAGAAATCTAATCCAACAAGGAAAGGAAAAACAAACATATTATAATTAGGAAAACTAATCAAAACCGAATAATTAACTTGCAAGTCATCAGCGGATAATTATCCACTGATAGGTAATTTTCCCCTGATGACGAGAAAACATCCCTCGATGCCGAGTAATTACCCCCTGACGCGAAAAAATGTGTCCCCTAACGCACATCCACTGACGGGTACGTATCCCCTAACGGACATCCCCCGACGGGTACGCATCCCCTGATGCATAGTGCAATCTTGCCTTGCCTTATGTTTTCAACGTTTCGTTCATTAACAAAGCCACTCCAGCTCTTATTGAATTTATCAAAGGCTCAACGTAAGTATCAATATAAAATAGGTCTAAAGACACATCATTCATGCAAAGACTCAATACATTATCAACCACACCATCATCCAATGAATATCCTCCTCTTCTTCGAAAACAATTGTCCTCAATTGAAGAACATCGTCATCATGCACATAAGGAGCCAAATCCCCAATATTGAATGTGGCACCTATCCCAAACTCTCCCTGTAACTCCAACTTGAACGCATGGTTGTTGACCTTCTCCACAATTTTAAAAGGACCATCCGAGGGCATGAGCTTGTTTTTACTTAAGTTAGGAAACCTCCCTTTTCACAAATGGAGCCAAACAAGAACACCCACCTTGAAATTTTGTTGTCGTTGGTGTTTGTTGGCTAAGGTCCGGTACCTTTCATTCACCTTCTCAATTCAGGCTCAAACCTGGGCATGCAGTGTTAGCATAACTTGTGCCTTTGATTTCGCATCAGTATGCGCATACTCTCCTTTAGGCAAAGGAATTAGATCTACAGGAAACCTTGGATTTTTCCTATACACTATCTCGAATGGAGAATGTTTAGATGCATGAGTAAGAGATCGGTTATAAACAAATTCTGCCTGCGAGAGCTTCACATCCCAATCTTTGGTAGTCTTGCTCACCAAACCACGCAACAAAACTCCCATAGTTCGATTGGTTACCTCAGTTTGCCCATCGGTGTGTGAAGTGCTAAAACATAACTTAGTACCCAATAATTTCCACAAAGTCTTCTAAAAGTAGCTTGTGAACTTCGTGTCCTAATCGCTAACAATGGCTCTCGGCACACCATGTAGCCGCACCACTTCTTTGAAGTACAAATCAGCTATTCTGGATGCATCATCAATCTTGTGGCAAGTAATAAGATGTACCATCTTTGAAAACCTATCCACAACAACCATAATTGAATCATTACCCCTTTACATGCGAGGCAATCCCACTATGAAATCCATAGAAACATATTCCCAAGGATATTTTGGGATAGGCAAATGAGTATACAACCCCTGATGAAAAGTACTTTTTGCTTTTTGACACGTAGCACAACGAGCAATAATTCTTGTAACATCACCCTACATCTTTGGCCAAAATAAATGCTCTTGCAAAATAGCTAAAGTTTTAGTAATGCCAAAGTGTCCAGCCAGGCCTCCTCCATGAGCTTCCCTTACCAACAATTCTCGGATCAAGAAAGAAGGAATGCACAAACAATTTCCCTTGAACAAAAATCCATCTTGCAGTACATAATTGCTCACGGCACCTCTGGAGCATTTTTCAATAATTGGTTGGAAGTCCACGTTTTGCTTGTAATTTTCTTTAATCAATTCAAATCCAAGCAATCTAGAATTCAACACACCAAGTAATGTATACCTTCGAGACAAAGCATCATCCACCACATTGTCTTTTCCCTACTTGTGTCTTGAAGAGAAATTGAAGGATTGCAAAAACTCGACCCACTTTGCATGTCTAGGGTTAAGTTTTTGTGCCCATGAATATTTCAGTGCTTCATGGTCTGAATGCAATATGAAATGATTGAGCCTCAAATAGTGACTTTAATGGTCAAGTGCTCTCACTATCGTATAAAAATCCTTATCATATATAGAATAATTAAGCTTAGCTCCATTCTACTTTTCGCTAAAGTACGCAATAGGTCTCTTCTTTTTCACTAACACAACTCCTATACCCACACCACTAGCATCACATTCTACCTCAAAATGACTTGAGAAATCTGGAAGAGCTAGGATAGGAGTGTCACATAACAACTTCTTTACGTCTTCAAAAGCTCTATGAGCAGCTTCAATCCACTCAAACTTCCCTTTCTTGACGCATTATGTTATAGGGGCCACAACACTACTGAAATTTTTAACAAATCTCCTATAAAACGAACCAAGGACATGAAATGATGGTACCTCTGTGACAGTAGTAGGTACCATCCAAGACTTGATAGCCTTTACTTTTGATGGATCCACCAAGACTCCATCCTCAGAAACTATGTAGCCCAAAAAAGTCACACATGGCACCAAGAAGTAACACTTTTCTAGTTTGGCATATAATTTTTGTTTTCTTAGTACTTCAAAAACCGACCTCAGGTGTGCAAGATGTTCCTCCACATTCTTATTATAAATTAGTATGTCATCTAGGTAAACCACCACGAATTTACCTAGGAAAGGTTTCAAGTCCTCATTTATGGGTCTCATGAAAATGCTAGGTGCATTTGTCAGGCCAAAAAGCATGATCAACCATTCATACAAACTCACATTTGTCTTGAATGTAGTCTTCCATTCGTCCCCTTCTCTCATTCTGATTTGATGATATCTTATTCGAATATCCACCTTTGAGAACACTCTGGAGCCATGTAATTCATCAAGCAAGTCATCTAAACTTGGCATCAGGAATCTGTACTTGATGGTGATATCATTTACTTCTTTACTATCAATACACATACGCCAAGTACCATCCTTCTTAGGTACCACCAAAGTTGGCACCGCACAAGGGCTCATGTTCTCCGTAACAGAACCTCTTTTCATCAATTCCTCAATTTGTCTATGAATCTCATTGGACTCCTACAAATTACATCTATAGGTTGTCTTATTAGGTAGAGGAGCCCCTGAAATTAAATCAATCTGATGTTCAATTACTCAAATAAGAGGTAAACTAGACGGTAAATATGAGAACCCAAAAAATAAAATGAGTTTTGTTGTAAATTAATTCATATTATGATTAGTTTTGTTGTATGATTGATTCATATTATGATTAAATTATTTTATGTATGAAGGTTTAAATTCTTTTATTTTTATATTTTCTTTATTCATTATGAATAATAAATCCATATCTTAAACGAAAATTTTATGGCAATGTGATGTCCAAAGATTTATAAATACATTTTTGAGCTCAAAGCCTTAAATGATTATTTTTACCCATATACTATCAAGAGGAAGTATATTTATCACTTGGGAAGGCTCACACAGGTGTGAGCTACTGTACCGTCTTTTTTAACCAAAGACTGCAGGGAGACAAAAGACATTAACACTATGTCAGAGTTGTTGCAAGTGGCCTGACAACCAGTTATTCTACTCCAACAGTACACTAGATTGTTGGCTATGATAGATGACTAACCGACTTTTAGCAACCGTTACATACGCCCTTTCTAACCAATCACTTCTTTTTTAAGTTTGTTACTGCCTTTTACAGCCAACGGCTGAAATCTACTCTCAAACAATCCAACTGCTCGTGTTGCTCTACAAGTGCAATAAATATATCATTTGAAGTACAATCCTAGCCCTACTTTCATAAATCTTCTATACAGCCAAACACCCACAAAATCTAGATTCACCTTCAGAGCAATTGTCTTTCAAAGAACAACCCAAGCTTCTAATTCCTTCTTGTCAGTCAAAGAGGTAAGAGCACTATATTAAAGTCATGCTCTGTTCTTGCACTATTTTGTTCTGTCATGCATGTCATGTTTGTAAAAATACATTGTTTATTCACTTCCAAAAGTATGATTTAATGCATGTTTTTAACATCTGGAATTAATGCCTTTTATTTCAAAAGTTACCCAAGATGAGAGTAAGTTATGTTGACGACCACCTAGTAGACAAACTTTTAACTTCCAAATACTCCTTTTTATATCAGTAGTTAAACACCACGCCTGAATCTTTGTCAACCAAAGTTCTTGATGTCTAGCAGTGTCTATAAGAATTTGTAGACAATAAGAATGTTACACACTGGAGAAGAGATGATGAGAAATTCCCTAGTTGTGGTCACCTGGTGATAACACCACCCTCTGATGAGTGATGAAGTCACCAATATGTCGGAGATGAGTCCTAACTTAGTCTCCGTCAGCGTGAAGTTTGTCACTGACTGCATAAAATAGTCCTTGGGAGACTCCAAGTTAGTCTCCGACAATATGGAATTAGTCTCTCATAGACTAAAGATATTAGTCTCTGATGAGGAAATTTTGTTAGTCTCTGATGAGAAAAATTTTGTTAGTCTCTGACGAGAAATCTCTTAGTCTCCGATAAACAAATTTTTTCCTGAAGAGTTTGGTGCTGGCTTGCGAGTTCAGCGATGACTTATCGAGTTTGGCGCTGGCTCGCGAGTTCAACGATTACTTATAGAGTTTGGCGTTGACTTGCGAGTTCAACGATGACTTATTGAGTTTGGCGCTAAACAAATCATCCACCGACGAGTTTGACGATGAGCAAGGTCATCCCCTGATGGTCGAGGACCATCCCCTGATGATCAAAGATTATCCCCTAACGGGCATTCTATCCCCTAACGGGTGGATTATCCCCTGATGGTGAGCTAGTCCCTGATGACTAAATATCCCCTAACAGGTGGATTATCCCCTGGCGTGCAGTCTATCCCCTGACGGGTGAGATAGTCCCTAATGACTAAACATCCCCTGACGAGTAATTACCCACTGATGACCAGTCATCCGCTGACAGATAATTATCCACTGATGACCAGTCATCCCCTGATGGGAAATTATCCACTGATGGTTAATTTATTCCCCGATGGACATTCTTAACCCTTCATGGCCACTTTTTAGCATCAACAATTAACCAATGATGCGTAGTTTGTCTTCGAAAGTATGAAATATTTTTTTTTCTTAAATTATTTTAAGATGTTATCAATCAAATTCTTTTTTTTTATTATTATTATTTTAAACCTCAATGGTTCAGGTGTCAAATTAAGACATTAAAAGTTCACGGACATCACATGTGCATTTTTCTCATATCTTTGCCAAATACATAAATTTCTCATGTTATATGCATGTTTTACAGAGTGTCTCACTCACAAGTGAATTGAATTTTGATTTTTAGCAAAGGACCAAGGCAAGTATATACTCACTCTACTTTCTTTCAGTTGATCATTCTTTCGATATGTGTAATATATCCAAGATATTATTATGTCAATACTCATGATTCAATTTTTTCAAAGTTAAGTAACGTATGATCTTTTGATCCGATGTACGTGAAAATGTTGTACTAGAATCAAACATTCTTTGGGCGGATGTTACCTATTCAAGTTCGCTAACGCGCCAAGGTAAATCCTATACGGATAGAAAAAGACTTAATTTTTCTCACCCCATACTTGCAAAGTATATCCGTGTGGGTAACTAAAGGATAATGGGTTGCATCTGCCTGATACCCTAGGCCTAAGAATGATAGGGGATGGAAGTCGAGGCATCGGTGACTGAACCCTAGTAGACAAAAGGTTTCTACTTCGACTATGTATATCATTATGATGAAGTCAAACGATCAGGCTAGCCGGCTGATATGTCATTTGATGAAGAGATGATGAAGTCAGATAGTGGTCAGGCTGGCCAGGTGATGCACTATTTAATAAAGAGAAGGCAAATGAATGATTTAAAAAATTTTTCAAGTAAAGGGTCAAATCCCTCGTTATCACTCGGGGACCCTGGAAGCTATTTTTCCTCTAAGTTATCAAGAGGTGTGGACATTGTTTCCACCCAACCTCATAAACACTTAAGCCAATAGACTATCCATACTTCAAAGCTCACCCAAAATTGATTATATACTTGCAAGCGTAAATCGCTCATGTTGCTATTATTTAATGTTTTACAGGACATGGCGAAAAGGTCGAGCCGTCTGCTAAAGGCAAAGCGATCATGGCATAGTGAACGTTTTCTAATTTCCCTCTTATGGATGGCATTCCAAGGAAGAGTGAAGCGTGAGGCAATTATTGAATTGTTTAGATTGTAAGACCTGTATGGTCCCCTCATAGACTTCCACTGTTAGAATTTTATTTTTGGATAAATGTAATGGAGAATACAATTTATTTCTCTTATATAATGATATGCATGCTTGGATGTTTTTACTATTCTCTTGTCAATTATTGACGGTGCCCGAAGTCCGTTATGGGATTTTTGGGGCTGTCATAGTAAATCTTCAGGAAAAACATCCTTAAATTTCGTGAGTAACTCCTCTAAAGCTTCGGATGGTTTTCTAGGTATTTGCTTAGATTAGAATCCAACCGCAATCAAAAGGAAACCTTTGCCCCCTTGTTCTAATTCCTACTCGAATTGTTTCTCAGTCATAAGCAAACTCTCCTTGCGTGTGCTAAGTGAAGATAAAGGCTTCAAGGCTGTCCTTTTGTTTCCCACCTTGGCAATATAGACATTTGTCCTCCCATCGAACTTGATGAATCTATCATATTGTCATGGTCTGCCAACAGGATGTGACACGCATCCATAGTACAAACATCACACAACACTCTGTTGAAAATAATAGTTGCACTCTGGAATATGATTTCTAACTTCTCTCAATTTATGAAAACTTGTTTCTCTTAAGTTATAAAAAACTTGTTTCTCTCACTCTCTATAAATTGATTACAGCTTCTCAACTTCTAATAACTTGCTTCTTTTCCTGTAAAACAAGTACAACTGCTATTTGATTTGAGATAAGATGTATTCTTATTGTTGTTCTCAGTTGTTTTTCTAATATTTCTCAGATATCTTTACCTCAGTTCCTCTATATCTATTTATAGACACAACTTCCCTGTTCTCCAAGCTTCTATTCTGAGTTGTTACCAAAAATATCTCTATTGTTCATTGGTACTTGTAGCTCTGTCACACAACTTTCTTCTTTGTACAATCTCCCTTAGATGTCAGCCTGTTATGTGACTTTTATGTTGTATATTCACTGCACCAGCTCCTTATTTTCTTCTTAGAGTTTCCAAGATAAGTTATCAGCAGTATATAACTTATCTCTGTGGGCTTCTCTGGATTTTATTGGTCCAGTTTCAATGAATTTCTTCTTCAAGTTGCCATAAGTTATTTCTGCAGTATTTCATACTTGCGGCTTGCAAGTTTTACACTTGCAGCTTTATAAGCATGCTTTTTATGTAATTATAACTTATTTTTATAAGTTATCTTTGTATTGTTCACACCTGTAGTCTTTATACTCATGTGTGTGTATATATAACTTATTTCCTTGAATCTTCTTAGGTAGCCAATCTCTCCTTATTGGTCAACCATCCTTATCTTAATTTTACCGCCTTAACTTTATCAGTCATATGTCATCCCTTATGTCATCTTTAATCTCTAATCAATTATCCCCTGATGGATAGTCTCTGGTGCCAAGAAACCCATCCCCTGACGCCGAGAAACCCATCCCCTGACGCCGAGA
>CM025784.1:30316850-30362876 GCA_014636745.2 Centella asiatica | reverse complement strand
AGAAACCCATCCCCTGACGCCGAGAAACCCATCCCCTGACGCCGAGAAACCCATCCCCCGATGCCCAAGCACTTTTGCACTAGTGCAAATTACCCGACGACTTTGGCAATGAGTAATTTTGGGCTTCACTTGAATTCAGCAATAGAGAATTTCCCGATGACTTTGGTGATAGTCATTTTGAGTTTGGCGTTGTTGTCGATTTTCCCGACGACTTTGGCGATAGGCAAATGACTTTGGCGACAGACAAAATGAGTTTGGCGGTGTTGTTGATTTAACCAACGACTTTGGCGATAGTCATTTTGAGTTTGGCATTGTTGTTGATTTGTCCGATGACTTTGGCGATAGACAAATGACTTTGGCGACAATCAAAATGACTTTGGCGTTGAGTTTGGCGTTAGCCAAATAACTTTGGCGATGGTCAAATCTTCTCAAGGCTACTTCTATGCAATAAAGAGTCTTTGCATTAGTCTTTGATAGTTTCAACAATAGTCTTTGGTAGTACAAATCTTAGTCTCCGACATGCTAACTCTTAGCCTCCGATAGGCTAATTTTGTTTGACCAACTTTGACTTTTGTTGAACTCTCCAAATGCATTCTTTGTAGTCTCCGATGTTCCCTTATAGTCTCTTATGGTAGTTTCTCATAGTGCACTACTACAGGTATTTGTACAATTACTAATCAAACAATTCTAAGTGTTATGCATCATCATCAAATGTTATAATTCCTAACAAAATGTTTTTAGCAACACTTCATCAACAAGTCAGGATGTATCAGACCAAGAAATGGCTAAGTACTTTTAGCAAGACTTATAGTCTATTGTGTAAGTCTACTTATAAACGATTTAAGCAAGGTTCAATCAAGCAAAGCTCTTCACAAATTCACCCTGCTTTAGCGTACTTCAAAGGCTAAGGAGTTTTAGCAAGATACATTGTTAAGCATGGTTTCACTCCTTAAGCAAGACTTAGGAAAAGTCTTAATGAAAATGGTTACACTTCAAATGACAAATGATATTTGTACTCCTGTTTAAAACAGTTGTTATTCTTCTAGAAGATCACTACAAGATAAAATAACGACTAGCAAGTATATCTCTCCAACAGCTCTTTTTCAAATTAGCAACGGTCATATTTTTGGAGAAACTATAAATATTAATCATAAATTTCATTTATGACTAGTGAACAACCAAGAAATTGCTCTGACAATCTAACATCCTAATCTTTTAGCAAGGCACGAACGTTTACAAGCTTGAACAGACTGCTGACTATCTACTCAAGAAGAAGTCCTGTTGAAAGCCAACAAACAAGATTTAATCTTTTAGAAAGTCTTAAGTAACTTAGAAGTTTGTGACTTGAGCAAGGTCTAGGTGACCTACTGTAAATTGGACTAAGTGTCATGTTGTACTCTAGTTCTATGTGAACTTATTTAGTGAGTGTCTTCTCTTAAGTAGAAAGAGAAGAAGAGTGGATGTAAGTGTTGCTGAACCACTAGAAAAATTCTTTCATCTCTTGCTTATTTTCATTCGTTCCTTATTTCGTTATCCTGCTTCAATATTGCTTAGTCTCTAATATCATGAAAGAATATATATTTGAATTATAAATATGTGTCTTATTAAATCCTATATAAATTAGTTGGTTAAAATTATTATAGGACAAAGTTAATATATTATTCACTCTATTATGAAATTAGAGTTTTCTTGGAACTCTATTATGAAATTATTTTAGTATTTGTGACTTTGCCCCTTTTTTTTTTTAGGTTTTTATGTACATCTCATACATTTTGTCCGTTAATCCTTTAATATATACATATAGATTGTCGCACACAATATTTAACGAGAATCTAAATTTATATTTTCTATGTTATTCCACATTAAATGTACAAATTTAATTTTCAATCTCCATGACATTTATTATAAAAAAAGATAAATAATTAACTTTCCATCAACATTAATTACTAAATGATAATTTTAATATCATATCTCAATAAAGTATGTAAAATTCTAGGACAATAAATAAAAATAGACATATTAGTACTCCTTCCATTTCAAATTTATTGATACATTTCTCTTTCATTGTAGTAATATTTATAAATCCTATAATTTTATTTGTGATATGACTTTGTAAAAATATTAAAGTATAAAAGTTTATTTTAAGAGTATTCTTCGTATATTTTTTGATATAACATTTCCAAGTTGATAAAAGTAAAATATTTCACTTCAATTTTGAATTATAGGATTTTTCAAATATATTTTGTGTCAATTGTAGACACATTAAATTTTCAATTGTTTTTAATAAATAAAAGTAATAAATAAAAATAAAATAGATATGATTTTCCTTAACTTGACCATGTGTCACTTGACTTTCATTTAAGCAACCGGGAAAAAAGTTGCATTCAAAAGATAAAAATTCAAATCTAGTCAATGTAAATGACAGTTGCATTCAAGTTTCAATTCATCAGATCTAGGCAACAAAAAGGATAGTTGCATTCAAGTCTCAAACCATCAAATCTGGCCAATTGGCTCGAGAGTTGTACTTAAAGTCAAAGTTCAATCTTGACAACTGGGTTGACAGTTGTACTCAAAGTCAAAATTCAATCATGGCAATCGGTCGACAGTTGTATGCAAAGTTCAAGTTCAATCTTGACAACTGGCTAAATAGTTATATTCAAAGTTCAAGTTCAATCTTGACAACTGGGACAACAGTTATACGCAAAATTCAAGTTCAATATAGCAACTAGGTCAACAGTTGTATACAATCAACCATCAAAACCCAAGCAATGAGGAACAGTCGTACCCCAACAACGGGGGAAAATGTTGCAATCAAAATTTCAAACTACGACCATCATGATCATTTTGCTACAAAAATGATTACGATGTTTTTCCACATTACGAGCTACCCAGGTCAATCAACTACGAAAATGGTTCTGGGCAGCTTCGTGATGCATTTTTTCAATGTCATCTTAATACGCATATGATTTTGAAACAATTTCAAATATAACTTTTCAAAACTACAATTATTGTAATCATTTTATCACGCAAATTATTTCGATACGCCTTTTCACATTACGAGTTGTCCTAGTTATTCAACTATGCAAACGATCTTGTGGCAGCTTCGTGACACATTGTTTAAAGGTCATCTTACTATGCAGATGATTTTGATATAATTTGAAATTTGACTTTTCAAAACTGTGGATATCGTAATCATTTTATTGTGTCAATGATTTCGATACACTCTTTTGTTTCAAGCTATCCAGATCATTCAACTACATAAATGATCATAGGGCAGCTGCGCGACACATTGTTTCAAAGTTCTCTTACTATGCAGATGAATTCGATACAATTTCAAATTGACTTTTCAAAACTTTGGTCATCAAGATCATTCAACTACACAAATGATCTTGTTGACGTTTGTGTTAGGAATTATAGCATTTGATGATGATGTATAACACTTAGAATTATTAGATTTTGTAATTGTATAAGTATCCGCAGTAGTGTTGTATCAAAGACTACTATCAAAGATTGCAGGTACGCATCAGAGAATACAAAGACTGCATTTTGAGAGTTCAACAAAAGTCAAAATTGGTCAAGCAAAATTAGTTCATCGGAGACTAAGTTTTTGTTCATTAGAAACTAAGTTTTTGTTCATCAGAGACTAAGTTTCTGTTCATCGGAGATTAAGTTTTTGTTTATCGGAGACTAAGACTTTCAGAAACTAAGTGTTTGTTCATCAGAGACTAATGTTGAAGCTATTAGAGACTAAGGCAAAGACTCTCTGTTGCATTGAAGTAGACTTGAGAAGATTTGACAGTCACCAAAGTTATTTGGCTAACGTCAAACTCAAAATGACTATCGCTAAAGTCGTCAGGCAAATCAACAACAGTGCTAAACTCAAAATGACTATCGCCAAAGTCATTGGGCAAATCAACAACAGTGCCAAACTCAAAAAAGTCTATCACCAAAGTCATCAGGAATTCTCCATCGCTAAAGTCAAGTGAAGCACCAAAGTGCTTGGGTATCAGTAGATAAATTGTGAAGCACCAAAGTGCTTGTGCGTCAGGGGATAAATATCCACTGATGAACAAAATTGTCCGTCAGGAGATAAACATCCACTGATGAACAAAATTGTCCATCAGGGAAAAAACATCCACTGATGAACAAAATTGTGCGTCAGGGGACAAATATCCACTAATAAACAAACTAGTCCATCAGGGGATAAATATCCACTGATAAACAGAATCAGGCCGTCAAGGGATGGATGATCAGAGATTAAAGATGACATAAGGGATGACATATGACCAATAAAATTAAGGCGGTGGAAATAAGATAAGGATGATTATCCAATAAGGAGAGATTGGCTACCAAGGAAGTTTTAAAGAAATAAGTTATACATACACACACACACACACATATGAAGCTACAAGTATGAAACCTGCAGAGCCGCAAGTATGAAATACTGCAGAAATAACTTATGGCAACTTGAAGAAGAAATTCATTGAAGCTGGATCAATAAAGTCCAGAGAAGCCCATAGAGATAAGTTATATATTGCTGATAACTTATCTTGGGAACTCCAAGAAGAAAACAGGGAGCTGGTGCAGTGAATATACACCAGAAAAGTCACATAATAGGCTAGCATCCAAGGGAGGTTGTACAAAGAATAAAGTTATGTGACAGAGCTGCAATTACCAAAGAATATCAGAGATATTTTTGGAGGCAACTCACTATGGAAGCTTGGAGGACAAGGGAGCTATGTTTATAAATAGAGACATGGAGCAGCTGAGATAAAGAGAGATATATGATAACACACTGAGATATACAAAAACACAAGTATTTTTATTATCTTAGAGAGAAGCAAGTTTTTCATAACTTGAGTGTAGCAAGTTTTCAGAAACTTGAGAGAAGCTACAATTCATTCTTCTAGTGTGCAACTGTTATTTTAAACAGATATTGTCTGCAACTGGTAATCACTACCAGAAAGAATTGTAAAGATTCAAATTGATTTACAATAAATATACATATTGTAGATTAATATTCATATCTTGCAATTTGCTTTACTGTTTCATATGTTATATCTTTTCAGTAAAGTTGTTTTAACTGTTCTTAAGTTTTAAAGAAAAGTTAGTAATTGTATTCAACTCCCCCCCCCCCACCCACCCACCCACCCCTACAATTACTCCATGAGACAAACTATTGATATCAGTGCGGTTCTAGATTAATTAAATCTAGAGATCATGAATAATTCGAAGGACAACACCAAAGTTCCACAACTTAAGAATGGTGAATACTCATTCTGGAAATAAAGGATCTTAAGTTATCTTGATGCAAAAGATGACCAATACTTGGAGATTATTGAAAAAGGTCCTCCAAAAATAAAGAAACTTGTACTTGGCATCACCTCTGATGGAGTTACTGCACCAAACAAATATGAAGCAAAAACTCCAAAAGAATTTACTCAATCAGAAAATGAGGAGGTTGCCAAAGATAAGAAGGTCGAAGTTATCCTTATCACAGCACTTGATAACATCATGCTATACAAAGTTATGAAGTACAAAACATCCAAGGAGGTGTGGGACAAGCTCACTATCCTATGTGAAGGGAATGACCAAATCAAGCTAAACAAGCAACTCATGCTGATTTAATAATATGAGTTATTTACTGCCAAGGATGGTGAATCTCTTGATGATCTATATGAAAGATTCATCCAATTAATTAATGATTTATCTACCTATGACCAGGAGTATTTTATGCTTCAAGTGAATCACAGATTTTTGAGAGTTTTTCCCAGACATTGGGATCCAAAGACTACTGCAATCAAACAAGCCAACAAAGATCGAGGTCTTCTAACACCGAATGAAATATATGAAAACTTGAAGGCCTATGAGTTGGAAATCCAGCAATGGAATAAGAAACACTCCAAAGATAGATCTGTTGCACTGATTGTAGAGCCAAAGAAAAAGAAGCTTGGTCGACATATGAAAGTTTCCATTAAGAAAGAAGATTTCAATGATGAGGAAATAGAAGAAAGTGAGACTGAAGAGAATGAAGTTAGGAGTTATACACCTGAGGAGCTATAGATGAAATTGATGAAAGTTTGTCCTACATTGCTAAAAGATTCAAAAACCTGAGATTTCAAATAGGGAGGAAGTTCAGGAAAAGTTCATCAACATCAACATCTACTTTTGTCAAGCCAAGTCAATCAACCTTGACTGACAAATCTAAAATCAGGTGTTATAATTACAATGAGTTTGGTCACTTTGTCAGTGAATGCAAGAAGCCCAGAGCTGAGAAGAAGAAGACTTCAAGGATGATCAAGTAAATTATAAAAAAAATTACTTTGATCTTCTCAAGTAAAAAGGAAAGGCATATATAGCTGAAGGTAAGGATTAAGTGGATTCAAATGAATCTGATGTTGAGGAAGAGATTATAAATTTGGCTTTAATGACTAAATCCACAAGCAATTCTGAAGGAGAAGCTGAATCACAGAATTCATCACCAACTAAGGTACATAACTTCAATATTTCTTCAATTTCTAAAAATGAATGTGATGCTACTATTCAAGAAATGACCAAAGAGATTTATGACTTGCATGCTAGTTTAAGATCTCTTAATAAAAAAAAAACAATAAGATTATTGAGACCAATAATGTTGTTTCAAAAAGAAACTCATTTTTAGAATCTGAATTGTTAATCCTAGAAAAGGCCAAATCTGAAACTCTTAGAGGCAAAGAGCGATCGCATAATTGATCTGAACTGTAAGTTTACGTCGTTTAAAATTTTTCATTACTTCTTAATCTAAATTTGGATTTAAATTACTATCTTCATTCCATAAAAAAACAACATTTAAATTTTTAATAACTATTAATTATGTATCTTTGATCAATAATTAAAAGTACAAATAATAAATTTTTCTAATAAAATTTGTTATAAATATTCAAGTTATGATGAAATTAATAAATTTATAATCAAAAGTTTTTAATTTATAGTAAAATAGCAAATAAAAATTTTAAATACAACTCTTTTATGAAACAAAAAAAATTTCTTCAAATATAACACTTTTTTAGAAACAGGGGGTATATTTTTCATTCTCCTTCACCTGAATTAGGATTAACATCATAAAAACTAAAAAAAAGGCGGCCTCGTTAAAAAGAAAAAAACCACGTCACTCACAGAGCATATTTTTAAAAATGTTCGAACCCGGAGTGTAAAATGTAAACTGCAATAAAATAAATTTCCGAATCCCTTTAAATCAAGAGAAGAGTATGTGCATTCAACTCAGCCTCCAGTGCTGTTTTAAACTGACATCTTTCAAGGAAAAAAGGAAAAAAAAAAAAGAACTTCTCCTTCAGCTTAAGAAAATTGACCGTCACCTGTACTTACGGTCGTCTCATACACGACGTATACAAGGTTATAAACAAAATGATTTCGATATATTGAAGGGACAACAAACACTAGAACCCACTAGTAGTTGTAAGTGAGACAAGTCATTTTATCATTCATAGAAACCAATTCAACTCTACCTTGTACACCTCTATTCATTGCTACGAAACAATTTCACTCTGCCAACCAGTAGTCACCAGAGATCTGCCATTCTCTTCAATGAAACTATTAGTGGCAAGATATAATCCACAACCCTTCATGGACAAAAAAGAATCAAACACCAAAATCATTGACGTTGTTCCTTTAAATTCATCTCCACGTATACTTCCAAACTTTCAGAGATTACAGAAAATCAGTCACACTGAAGAGGGCTCAGAAGCACCGAATATAGATAGTTTTCATAGCTGACACTCTTCATGAAGGCCAGTGGCCACGGCTTAACAAAGGATAAGAACAATAAGATCAGAATCAACCCCAAGAGCTTTATAATGAAAGCTCCTACCAGTATGCCACTTTCAGAACTTTAGGTTAACTCCCTATACAATAAAAATGCCAAGCTCAAACTTTATGTTTATTATGTTATGCTACAAAACCCTGGCTTCAACAAGATTGACACACAGATTATGCTAAACTTATATCCATTTATGCCTTGATGATCAACAAGAGAAAACTAAAGATAGACAGATAAAGTCTAAAATAATTCTAATGATATATACAGGATGTTCTACTACTAATACAAGGGGAAAAGGAACTTTTTCAGCGTAAGAACCCTTTTACTTGTTTTCTGCTTCTCAACAGTAAATGTGGAACGAGTCAATGTCAGATACTGCCACTTGTAAAATCACAATGAATCCAACGAAACAATCAAGAGAGTTGGAGTATAATAATTGTAGTGTGCAATTGAAGAGATGGTTTGGATTTTTGAGTTATAGTCAACCAACGACACGTCAACACTCTTCTTTCCAGTAACTTCATCGTAGCTAAAGAATATTCTGTCCTACCATTGAAGTCCTAATATCAATTAGATGTATAACACAACCTCTACCGGTAAATGTATGTCATATAGCATATACTTTT
This sequence comes from Centella asiatica, assembly GCA_014636745.2. Taxonomy (NCBI): domain Eukaryota; kingdom Viridiplantae; phylum Streptophyta; class Magnoliopsida; order Apiales; family Apiaceae; genus Centella; species Centella asiatica. The sequence goes on along the minus strand of CM025784.1, from coordinate 30,354,434 downwards.
TTGATCATCTAACAACCTGGCAATCTGCATTACAGCAATAAAACTTTGTCCATCAACCAAGAAAATAACTTCGCTCATCTTGATCCACTAAATATTTATCCAGAAGGTCATGGAAATTGGCTCAATAATGGACATGGGCCTTGTACATGAGCAAATACTACACACATGTTCTGGAAAGGGGCTAGGGTACTGAAAGATACAAGCTTTCAAAAGCCTGCCTATATAATTCATAAGCACCCACCAAAATCCGAGTCCATATCACAGTAAGGCTTAATCCACTGCAAAACATAGGTCATATTAACTTACCAGTGAACTACTCAAAAGGTCATAACTACGGGACATATACAGTGAACTTAAGTCTTATATACCCATGCTAATCTTACCCCAGATGTTCTGATCTGGAACAGGAGTACGACAGACCACTTCATAAAATCCAACTCTTTAGTGTAATTTCAAGTAAATTTAATAAAACAATGTAGATCAATAGACAGATAGTCTCTTATAGGACAAACTGAGGCATTTGCATTTTTATTGATAGTAACAGTATTTTTTGTTCATCACTAATTCAATATTGATACCAAACACCGGAACTTCCTAAAGCAACACGAAATTACATAGCCTACTCAGTAACTAATATAAATCTTGTAAAATAACCTAATTGCTAAGTATGTATCAAGGATTAGTTGGTGCAACAAAAAGTTATCCGATGCTGATATAAGGGAGTTCAATATCCAATACCAACTGGTCCACCTCCCGTGTTTACTGAAATCCGTTATAGTTAATCCCTCCAAACAAGTATAGTCCGATTGATCCTATGAGAAAATTAAACAGCTTGGGTATAATTACTCCAAAACTGGTCTACTATAGGATATTCTGAGTCACCGAAGTGGTGGAATGAGCACTGTTAATAGTAGCTGATGACTAGGGAAATGCACACTTCACACAACAAAATGATCTTTCAGCATATCCAACTATGAAAATTCAGACAACATTACACAAACATCAATGCGAACAAGAAATCAGCAGTAGAGCACCAAAAAGTGTACAATTTATTTAGGTTCAAATTTAAAACCATGAAATTTAAGTTTCAAAGATCCTTACGGAAATAAAAATCCTCCCCAGTTATCATTTCTTATGGAATGTCCCAAGGCTTGGGCTCAGGAACAGCCACAACCATCCCCTGAAGCTCCTGCGAGAGGACAACCTGGCAGCCGAGCCTAGAATGCTTGTTCAGGACCCTATTTCTTTGATTTCTCTTCAACACGTATTGCTCGTCATACGAAGCTGGAGGAAGCCGCTCTAGCCACTCCTGAGCAATGTGGACCTCACACTCAGCCGAACAGGCGTCGATCTCTTCGTGCCGGTGAGAAGCGGGGTCGATTAGGCCGCCGTTGGTTAGGGCTTTGAGTAGAGTATGACCGGAGAGGCCGATGATCTGGCGCTTTTGGCCCTCGGGATCGATGGCGAAGAGTTTCACGATGCGATCGGAGACTTTTTTGGAGGAAGAGCTGGTGAGAGCGGCGGCGGTGGTGGTAGAGGATCGGGTAATGACAGCTCTGGATAATGAAGGGTTTCGGGCGATTTCGGAGGAAAATCGCCGTAAAGCAGCGATCGCCATTGCGAGGGTTTGGTTCCAATTGCACAAAACGATACACTCGATGGTGCGATATTACATTGGAATTTAGCTCTTTTTTATTTATTAATTTAGCTATTATTAACTTAGGTATAATGCTACAAAAATTAAACTTGTATAATAAAAATACGAATCTACTTGTATAATGGACAACATATAGAGCACCATCTTTGGACTTTGAAAATACTAGCCATTCAGATGTTAATTTGATCAAATTTTCAGAAAATATTGATTCACATATTTTAAAGTTATATAGGAACACTTGACTCCAATTTTTTGTGAAGAAATAATCGTCTTGGTCACTAAGGGGTTGTTTGTTGGGAGAAAAGAGTTACGCAAAATATAGTCTTTCCAAGAATACTTTTGGAAGAATAGTTTTCTTTTCTAAATATTTTTTTGGGGGAGAAATAGCAGTTTCCGACGGATATATTATAAAAAGAAATCATTTTCAAGTATTTCATTAATAAAGCAAAAAAAGACATTAAAGTGGTGTATTATTATTATATTATTGTTGATATATACTATTACTTGTATGTTAATCATCATCGTCGACACAATTAACACAAGCATATATACACGCGCGCATGCATACACACACACATATATATATATGAAAATAAAAGAATTGAGTTATAACTCATTTTTATAATTTTACCACCACGAATGCTATGCTTCGATTTTCACATATATGAGAAAAATCTAACATACGGATTGAAAGAGCATGCGAGAATAAATTATATGTAATTTTTTGGGATTTTTTTGAACTTTTTTACATAGTTTTTTTATCATATAAAAATCAATATATCTTATTTTACATAATCATAAAAATCATGCTATACACTATGAAATAATTTGAAAATTTGTGTACTACTCTATCTTTTGATATTCTTTCAATCCATACAGTTAAATTTTTCAGATAGATTATGAAGTCATAAATATAAAATTAATTGGTAGGATTTAAAATATGAGCTATAATTCAATTATCTTAACCACTAAACACACACACACAAACATATATATATATATATATATATACAGTAAAATCTCTATAAATTAATACTCGATAAATTAATAACCTTTTTAAAATAATAATTTGTTCTAATCTCAAGTTGGGTCAGTTCAAAAAATGAAGAATTTTAATAAATTAATAAGATAATAATTTTTAAAAAGACCATATACTAAAATATGGTTCCAATAATATTATAAATTAATAATTTCTTAAAATTACATATATATTTAAGATACTTTAAAATATGAATCACTTGTTTTTTTTTTTGAAATTCACATCTAAGTGAATTTCATATCTTATTTTTCTCATTGCACTTAAAAGTTTCGGTGTCGTATTATCGTATTTTAACAAAAAATTGTGAAGAGTTATTGACGTTATTATTATTTCTTTTTGCGTAACCGATTTCAAATCTACCGAATCGTCTTCATAAATTAATAAAATTTTCCAATTTCAAAAATATTAATTTATAAAAGTTTTACCGTATTCATATTTGGAACCTATTTTTATCTAAAGGACTAAGATATTATCGTATTGTCATACTGAGCATTAAAACAGCTCCCATATAAGTGACCTCTGATATTAAATTATCTTTTGGGTAACAGCTTGATGACTTGGGGAAAAAAAACAACCACCACAAGAATTTAACCAAGACTGTTAGTAATCATTGATTTCCCACTGTGATCTAAGAATATAATTGGATATCCACCATTTTCTTTGATCCAATCTTACATATCTAAAAATATCCAAAATAAAAAAAAATCTAAAAATATATACCTCAAAGAAGATAAAATAATGTTTCCTTTCTTTTCATTTTCCTTGGGCCACCTTCCTTCAACATTCCAAATCCTCCCCTTTTTCTTTTTTCACATATTGTGCATGTAGTAAATAACTTTTCGCTCTTTTCTCTGATCATCAACCTTTTTCCTTATTTTCTTCTTCCATCTAATTTATGCAGGTCTATTTCTTTATAGGGGTATTAAATAATTAAGCTAGCAGATGGATCCAGCTGAGCTACGGCGTGTTTTCCATATGTTTGATCGTAATGGAGATGGAAAGATAACAAAGAAAGAGCTAAGCGACTCATTGCAAAACTTAGGAATGTTCATACCCGACCAAGAACTCATCCAAATGATCGATAAGATCGACACAAATGGAGATGGATTTGTGGATATGGACGAGTTTGGAGAATTGTATCAAACAATAATGGATGAAAAAGATGAGGAGGAAGACATTAGAGAAGCTTTCAACGTCTTCGACCAAAATCGCGACGGATTCATAACCGTGGATGAGTTGAGGTCTGTTTTGGCATCTTTAGGGTTGAAACAGGGGAGGACGGTAGAAGATTGCAAGTTGATGATAAAGAAGGTGGACAAGGATGGGGATGGGAGAGTTAATTACAGGGAGTTCAAACAAATGATGAAAGGTGGCGGATTTGCTGCCTTGGAAGCAGATTAAGATAGATCATGATAGTTTCTTGTAAAGCTCTCCTTCATTGGATTTCAGTGTTTGAGGGAGAAAGAAGACACTTGTTGTTTGTACATCTTCAATTATATGTGGTTTGATACTATTATATTACTTACATTTAATCATCTCAATTATATAAAATGTAATTTTCTCAGAAAAGTTTGGATGCACGAGAAGTTCATTTGTTAAACAAGTCGTAACCCTTGGAAGAACAATCTTTGAATTACATTCTCTATATATTGTATACCTTCGTCGTACTAAAATCCACTATTTTCTTGATATGGTTCTCTACAGAAGGCTTTCCAACTTCAATCTGGAATACAGACATACACGCGAGGGCGCACATCCTTGATTGTAACTAGAGCAATCAAACCAATAACTAAATATTTAAGGATGAATATATGCATACATATATATACATATATATATATATACACACACACACACACACACATATATATATATGATTCAAACTGTTCTTGACCTAATCTGAATCCATTAAATGTTCATTTTCAAGTTTCCTTACATTCTGGACCGTGTGTTGTACACTTCTTGATAATTGATCGGTGTGTTCTTCAACGTATTTTAACAACATGGATAACTGTGCTTGGTAAGCTGCACACTGACGTTTATGCCTTTGTCTCTCATTGTGAAGTTCGAGAGTTAGCTCTCGAATTCTTTGATCCTTCTCATCCTAAAAAGGGCAGATAAGACGTTACCATATGATAAACTGATGATCAGCCAACACAAAATATACCATACAATTGATAATGCACATTATAAAGATTATGCTACAATCATAACTACTTCCAGAATATGGGGAAAATCAACATGACAGATCACTGATGCAATTTGTACAATCGTTTTACTAGGCAAGACAATTACCAAAGAGGCTTAAAGTTTGAGTAATTCAGTATCTAAAGCCTTACAAAGCTATAAGCTCTTCGCAACGAAGTACTTTAGAATCAAACGGACTTCAGCGTCATGTAGATTGTATCTGTCTGTGTGCGCACACGCGGGTGTGAGCATATGTTCTCTCTCTCCCAAACAGAAAGCTCCATGTCTCAGTAATTTTGAAATTTGAATCACCATGTCCCACGTGAGTAGAGGACTAAAGCTGATATATACAATAGCCCAATAGACCCCTCTAGAAAAAGATGTAGAAAACAGGGAGACTAAACTTGGGATCTAGGAAGATTATTTAGATGAAATTGATCATATATTAACATTCGAAATTTGGATTGCAAACCAGCTAAAATAATATTCTAACAATATGAAAGCCCCAGCTTTTATGTCATCATATGTAATCTAGCTACATAAGAGGCAGGCCTATCTAGACCCTATCATATTCTTAATTTTAACTGTAGGCAAAGTCCTTTACACAATTATATTGGAAAGAACTGCATGATCAGCTCTTCAATTTGTACTGTGTAGAGAAAAAAATATTTACAGATGCTTCTGCGGCACCACCAAATTATGTGGTATTAGTGCATGCAGCTAGGTTCCTTCATTACCAGATAGAAGAGCAAAACAGCATACCTGACTGATCGAATTCTTTGCAGACCCTCGCCATGGAACTTTACTGGGGGATAGTAACCTGTGATTGTGATCTTTCACAAACTTGGTGACAACCCACTTACCTGAATCTCTTAAAGCCACCCTAAGCATAGCAGCACATCCTTCTCGAGTGATAGGTGGAGGGGGTAGAATCCTATCTTTCCGAGAAACATATTTCTTCTCACGGAAACCCTCTTTTGAACAGACAAAATCTTGGCCAATAACCATATTATTGACTCGGGAACGACGATTATGATGGATGCGAACCGTAAATCCCATACACCTCCCATAAGCAACATAGAACTCCCGAGCATCATCCCTCGTATCAAATTCCATGCCAATTCGTAGTTCTCTTGCATTATCAGCAGAAGGTGAATCTCCACCAGATTGTTCAATCACCTTGTTAGCTCCGCTGTTGCACAAAACCATGCTCTTTGGGAGTTCATCATTAAGAAATTCAGGATCACAATAGCTCTCCACAGGCAAACACCTTTCGCTTTCATCTGAATCAAATGTTTGAGTAGAAGTGCTCTCCATAGTGGTCCTAAATTAAGACAAGTGACCTACATTACAAAAGATCTGCAAGTAGAGAAAGAAACTATTACATATCTTCTCATACCTATAGTCTTTATCTTATTCCACGTGTTTTAAACATAACGAAAACATTAAAGGTTATGTTATCAAGTCTTACATTAACATGAAAACACAACAAATAAACACTAAATTGAGTAAAAATTAGTTATATACGCATGGTTATGGCTCCTAAATCAATTCTGAGAATCTCCATAATTATGTTGTCTAGTAAAACAAATAGGGAATACAGGGATACTTTAAGGTGTAACAGTAACAAAGGAATGCCAGGGAAATTGTTGTGTCAGTGGTAAGAGAAGAAAAATGATACTCTTAGAGACTTCTCCTACTACTTTTTCAAAGAAAAGACAGGAGTTGATCTATAATGTGATCCATGATGTAAGAGACAGTTCCTTAGTAAACCGATAAGTAGCCCAACAAGTTGGGATTAAAATTTGGCAACTGTGGCAGCAAACAAGTTGGGACTAAAATTTATCAAATTTGGCAACTGTGGTAGCATGTCGAGAATCCATTGCTGCATCTATTCGCCTAAAAAGGATAAGATTCTATTCCATTGTACTGGTAATAGCTTAAGAAAAGAAGCTCATGCTGCATCTTAGTTTTCTAAGACATCAAGTGTCGACTTGCAATTAGAATTATGCTAGTCATGATACCGCAGTATTGTGTAGCAGCAAGAAAAGTTCGGATTTTGACCAAAATTAGTTTGGTATCTAGCCCCGAATATAGCTAGCTGGTTTTAAACCATGTCTGAACGGGTTTTTACCTGCCTAACCTATATTAAAAGTAGGTCAGATATGGTTTTAATCCTTGAGTAACTCACAACGTGTAATTTTTTTAATCCAAACCCAACGGAAGCTAGATTTTGCCAGGTCTATTAGGAAGCCTCAAGCAATAGTATGGATGGTATTGCACTACTATCTGATCTTCCTCGTGCGAGGTTCAACTAACAAGTTAATGTAGTAAATTAGACCTTGGGATGAGTCCAAGATCAAGCAGGGACTAAACACATCAAATGTATAACAGGACATGAACATAGATTAACACTACAAATTATTAAACTTGAGTTTCATTTGGAAAGTAAATTGACAATTAGAGATTAACTAGTTGGTTGTAAGCAAGAGTATATATATAAACCCTAGCTCTCTCAGAAGATTTGTTACCGCGTAGCTGGTAGGCATACGATGTTCTTCGTCTCTGTCGATTGTCGTGGTTAGCGAGCTTAAAGCCTTAAAGCATGGTGGGAGTCTATGAGCTCTCAAGCACCGCACCTACAGAATGATGGGATCCAGATCAAGGGCTAGACAGTTTTTTTGGGTCTTCAGCGACTTACTTTATTCATTATCAGCTGCATCCACTACATCCTAAGCCACCGTGTATCATCCAATCATAATTCCCCACGTGTTGTCTCTTTCTGGCCTTTTCACCTCCAAGTTTTCTTATTCGTCAAATAGGTGTATGTACAATACAATATAGGAAGGATACTTTCTCTTGTTTCCCTTCTTCCCATTCTAATTATTCTTCTTTTATATGCACAAGTTCACTTTATTACCTCCACGTTTTCTTTTTTTGGATTTTCGTTTCATAACTTCTGACACACACATCGGTACACTTGTAAACTAGAATTAGAACAAATACAAATATCCATATTGTCATACTAAATTACTGATGAAGTTGTAGTTGGATCTAAATTACTGATGAACCTGTTACAATCGATCCATTTCGTCTTATATTGTTACGAAATAGAAAATTCAGGATTGTAATTTTGAATATTTTATTCAATGTTTCAATTATCAACAAGACTCCCCATTGACAACTTTATAAAAAACATATACCATTCTATTGCATCAGAACCTTTACAGTTGTGATTTGATCTGTGAAGGGTAAAATAGAAATCATGTTTGATATTTGTTATTCTAATACAATAATTATTGAGTTACTTGGTATGTTTATTTTGAAATTTTCTTGTGAACCAACTTAACCGTTGATTTTTTTGATCATCGATCATCTCCTATGAAAAATGAAAAGATTTGAATTTCTAGGTATTAACCTCCTTTGTAACCAAAATTTTATTTTTTTTATTTTTTGAACTAAACAAGAAATCATTGCATTATCAGGATTTACACGATTGAGATGATAAAGATGGAGAACGAATTGGGTGAAGAGTGGCAGTAGAGGAAAATATGAGAAAATATACCATAAATGACTCATTTATGGAATGATTGGTTCCCATTTAGAATATGATTTATGGAAAGACAAGCAGAAATGACTCAATCCCTTCTTCCTTGCCTCTCTTTCCGCCACCACTTTTCACAGTTTTTTTTATATAAATCACCATAGGAGCACAACAACAACATAGGATAGCCGAGAAGCCTTTGAAACTGCAATGAACTGTACAGATATACAAGGATATTGCTATTGCTTGACGTTCAGAGGATAATGATAAATGACCATCAAGAAGATGAACATTGATGAGCTGCAGGCTACCACTTTGTCAACATGTGAAAATTCTATGTTCCTGGAGACATTGTCCGTGCAAAAACGAAATTGCTCAAACCATGAGAATCACTATCAGCATAAATAAAAGATAAAATGGTGGGATGTTGGTCGCATGTAAGATTAGTCACAGGTTTGAACTTTAAAGGATGTAATCATATGCTTTCACTACTACATAACTTAAAAGATTAACACTGAGTAAATAATTTGAGGAAATAAAACCATCACAAAATTAAAGCAAAGTGGTTGTAAGGTTCTAGCGCCATTTAACATCATTAGTTCTGGAAATGTAATAGACAACTCATGGAAGAATAGATCGAGAATGACAAGATATGATGCACTCCTCAAATCAAGCAAATCTTTTGACACCTTTAAAGACTTCACGCCAAATAAAGATCCATATTCAGTTACCTACACCTGCAGAGTGCAGAGGGATATGTTTCAGCTCCAAGTCTTAGCAAATACTTTCTAGTTGTGCTACCAACAAAAACTGAAACTCAAGTATATAACCCTAAAAAGTACTGGGAGTTTCAAGTTAGATGTCTATGAAAGTAAACTATATATTCAATAAACAAGGAATTAAATGGTGAGCATCCAACGTAGGCCTATAATTTCTACAAGGATGTAGAATAATCACTAATCTATAGCAGCTTCTTTTTCAGTAGAATGAATTGAAGCCAACACAGTTATACTAGAGTTTCAATCATAAGACTCATCATACAATAATGTGCAAAATTCACCATCTTGCAGCAATTGATAAAGCAAACGTTTAAATAACTAATCTATAAGTTGATTTAATGGGTTGAGCAAATCCAATAGCAGGTTTTCAGACTTTTTGCTCACATGAAGTTAGGCAAAAACCCAAAATATCGACTTAATTTGTGAGGCCACATATAATGATACATATCCCAACATCACTATGCTAAAAAAGTTAATTCTATGTCTCCAAGCCACTTGCTCACAACAAACAGTGAAAGTAATTGTGGGGCAATGCTTCCATGGAACCTAATTATTAACCTCGGAATTTTCACCAAAATCATCAAAAATTCCCTACAAATGCACAATCCAACTTATAATCAATGTGTATATATTGTTCTCATCTAAGAACTCCAGTGCATCAAATGTAGCTACAATCTAAGTTCAATCTACTCAGCAAGCAAAAGAAATTCAAGAAACCGTGACAAAGATAAGTTCTTTTATAAAAATCAACACAATTATAATCATGCCCATCTCATCAAATGTAACAAAAGTCATAAAGTTACAAACTTTATCCACCACAATTAGTGTAGAAATGCGTAAATAGCAGTAGAGATATAAACCACAAGAGCAGAAGTGACCAAAACGACCAAAGCGGCCACCGAATGAATCGCTTGTTTACTCCCACAAGACAACAATCCCAACCGAATCTCAATCACATTAACCATAGAAAGCATCAAAAACAAGCAGCCCATCACCGATCCAACAGCCGAGCCCAACATCCCAAATCTCAAGAGCTTGAGACTAATGTGGGCCCTGAAAGCCTCATCCACATCTTTACTGTTCAAAAGATTGATGGCTAATTTGAGACCCTGTGCAACTAAGGAAGAAAAGAGAAAGAAGCTGAAAGAGACGACCTCGAAAACGAGGAGCTTCTTAGCGACGTCGTTACCGGCGTCGCAGGAGGTGCGATTTTCGAGGGATCTTTGATTTGGGGTAGTGAGGGAGAGACCGACGAAGACGGCGATGGTGAAGAGCGAGTTTACATTGACAAGGCCGTCGAGAGCTGTGACGTGAACACTTGTGGTGGAAACTGATTGACCTGATGATGAACTTCTTCTAGGTTCGTTGTAATCTTTTCGGTATGATTCAGATCTGTTAACAGAAAATTATAAACAAAACTGTCAATTGCTAACCCAAAAAAGAAGGGGGAAAAACATTAATTTGCAAAAAGAGACGGAGGGATTACTGATCCATAATGTTCTTTTCTGGAAATGAATTTGAGCTTGGGGAGAAGTGAAAGATATGAATAGATGATGAAGTTGCTTGGAGGGTTTAAGTTGGGTTTCCCTGAAGTGGAAGGGAAAGTGAGAGATGGTGTGCGAAGGAGAGAAAAAGAATGGCTCTGGTTGGCGTTTTGTTTGCTCTTTCTTTTTTGGGTGGTTTACCATTATTTTTCCTTTTTAGGATGGTTGAAGCACTATAACACTAACACTATGTTACTGAGTTTTTTTAATGATGGGAAAGAATAATCACTTTTTTATCCAATTATTGTGTTATTAAATTTTTTTAGACTAAAAAAAATAGAATTGACAAGAAACATATGTTTTCTTATCAAAATTGACATAATTTGACTAAAGAAAAGAAAAAGATATGATAAACTTGTCAGTTTTCTTTTCTTTTCTTTTCTATGCAACTTGGAAACGAAGTAAACTTTTTGTTCTTTTCTTTTATGAACTCAAGTAAACTTTTAAATTTTTTGTTCTTTTCTTTTATGTTGGCATGTGGGGTACTTTTTTTTTTTTTATTTGATTAGCAAAATCTCTCCATACTTCTAATCCAATTTTTATCTAATATTTAATTCTCACCCTTAATGAGATTTCACCATTTGACCACCAAATCCAAAGGGAGAGAATACTCTATCTACTTCTACTTGAACTAACCTCCCACCGCATGTAGGGTACTTATGAGGGGGAACAAGTGAATAATTGACCCGTGACACAGAACACGTCTCACCCTGATAACCCGTAATTTTCTCTGGTATTTTATATGTAATATGGTTGTATATGTAATATTCAACCATGTTACATTCATAATACTAGGGAAAATCCAGGCTTCAAATTGATTATTACTAGGATCCTATGTAAAAGCATCTACTACATTATCTGCATTACAGTTAACAAGAAAACCAAGTCCCAAAAAAGGCTAATTACTTTTGTTCACTGATGATTGACGCAACGTCCCCAAAATATTAGTACAAATTTTCAACCCAAATACTATATACTCCACAGATAATAACAAATAAGCATACAAACATGATTACCAACAATATGAAATTCCAACAACAAACTATAATAACATAGATTTACCGGAAAGTAAAGTTTCGTCAGGGACGAACAGTACTAGAGTTACCGGAAAGTGGTAGGTTCGAGAAAATGTGGGGCAAGATTGAGTGGTGCTTGAGGTGAGAAAACGCCGAGACGGAGTCGATCGTGTTAGAAGGAAGATGGCGGCGGCGAGTGGTGGAGAGGGAGGGTGGTGCGGCGGCGGCGGCAACGAGGTGTGAAGTAGAAGGACCACTCGTGAGAACCGCCATTGAGCGGTGGAGAGAAACCACCACAGCAAGTGGAGTGTATGGTACGTTTTGTGGTAGAGCTAGAGGAGAGTGTGAAATGGATGATGATGAGGATTTGTAGAGAGGAGGAGAAATAGGTGGTTTGGTTTGGTTGGTTCCATGTTGTTGGGTAATGGTACTAGAGAGAGGTTTGAATGGTCATACAACATTACAATATTATTATATTATGGGAGATAAAAAAAAATAAAAGGAAACAGGAAAGAAAAACGTCTACAAAATTGTAATTTAATTTTGTTTAATTTGTAAGATTTAAAATTTCAATCTCTTATTTTTATTTTTTAGAGGGAAGTCAGGGACGATTATGTATAAGCATATTTCAGTAAGTGTGAAACCTAACAATGTTTATGATCCACACTTTCAGGTCTTTAATATATAAAACTAGTCTTCATGTTTGTGCATGGTCTTTTTTTGTTAATAAAATTAAGAAATCCATATATTTGTATTTTATATGTATAAATTATATATATTTATGTAAGATAAAGCATGTTGTTACTCTTTTTCGTGACATATGCGATACATGTAAATATATTTATCTATGTCTTGCACATATACAATTTTTATTTATTGTTTTAGCTTCTTTCTTTTGGTTTATTTTTTAAAAATATTTTAGAATTATTTTTGGAAGCTTAAAATATTTTAGTTTTATTGATCCTTTCCATATTCTAAAATTAAGTTGACGTAGGAAATATTTAAAGTGAAAACCAAATACTATTTTGATTTAAACCAATTAAAATTGTTTTTAACAACATTAAGGAAAAAAAATTCAAGCCGATCAAGTCAACAAACTAATTCTTGGTGATCCTATTCATGAAACATAACTTATCAATTAATATATAATAATAGATAATAGATAGATATGTTAAATAATAATATTGATTCTAACTATTCCAACGTAAAAACAAAAATAAGTTAAAGATAGTCTGGAAAAAAAATCGCAGTCAAAGGTATAGGATGCGCTTCTCTTTGTATATATTTCTTGACTTATTGTTTAGGGGAAGTTTGTAATCATTGAATTAATTATAATTTATAGATTTAATAAGTGACTGATATTAGATTTGATTTAGTTATAATTAATTAAATGCTGATTAATAATTGATTATATTTTGATTTACTTTGATTGTAATGGTTTATTATCTAAAATTCAATTTGTTGCAAGACACTGGTGTATTTTTGTGTTAACTTGCATTTTGCATCCAAAACTTTCTTAGCAATTTACAGTACTCATTTTGCATTAATCAGTATCAAATTAATATTTCAAGAATGTACAGATCACTAAGAAAAATCTGGTTTGTTTTTTTACTATAATATATTCCCAGTTCCCTGTGTAAGTCGGCAAGTGTCGTGTCGTAGTACCCAACAAAATCCTGGAAAACTGTACAACAGCTTGAATATAAAAAATGCACGAAGTAGTGAATGGGCAACAGCGTCCAGTGCCCAGTTCATTTCACAAGAATGAAAATCTTTTAAAGGAGACCCATCTTTAAGGTCCATGAGTTAAGGTTGTGAAACACCTTTATAAATGTCTTCAGGCAGTGACATTTACAGACTGAGCAACTAAAAATTTTCAAAAATCAAGGTATCAAATTAACTTGCTTAAAGCATTTCTGTTGAGCATACAAAGAGCTGAAAAAAGTCTTACCAATACTAAGAAAATAAACTGGTCCTGCATTACAAATATTAATTTGGTATTTCATGAAACCTCTCTTTGAAAGAGAGAAGGACTGCATCATGATGCTGCTGTGGTTGGGAAGATTTTTTTTTAATCAGATAATGAGCATTTTTCATGCTGTAAACTTTGTTAGTTCACCTAAATAAATACAAAGGTGCATCCACTACTGTGATGAATGATGATTGTTTAAACAACATTGATTGGCTCATGCACCAGAAGACTTGTATTCACAAAATTTTCCTCGGGCTGCACAGCCATAGCAATGACTAATCCTAATACAAAATGGCATAATACAAGGGCTAATCTATGGGGCAAAAATAAGGCCCCTCCATAAATGAGCAGGGGAACCAATTTGGGGTGGGAGTAAAAAGAAAAATGCTAGTTAATAATTTTTTAAACAGAAACAATGGTAAGAGGATAGACGAAACCCTGTACATGTACCTCTATATTGGTATCTATCTTCCCGGAGCTCTAGGGTGATGGTACTATACATAATTTCCAAAAATCAATGCTGCACTGCTCACATCCCTTCAGTTGAGTCTACTCAACCTGTAGATATAATGATCATCCGTCTATGAGCTTCATCGAGCAAGGCCATCATGCCATTAGCATTTCTGTTCACTAAAATCATGTAAGAAACATGCAACTGTTTTAATATAATACCAAGAAAAGTCCAACTGTTGCAACTATCTGAATTAGACAGCTTACCTACACATCATTCTTACAAGAGCATGCCAACCCACCCGGAACAGGAACAGATGCCCAAAGAATTGCTCGTTTCACCATATTACTTCATCTCAGTTTAGAGTTGGGCAGGCCTAACATACAAATTATTACTACTCCCTTCTTGCATATGTTGGTCCTGCTGTTGTTTTGAATCCTCTTGGTGAGGCAGAGATGTGGGAGGTTGCAGCTGTGACTGCTGTGACCACTTCGTACCACCATCATGACCACCATGCAGTAAGGCCCCTGAAGACTGGCTTTGTCCTATCCCTTCACTAACAGGAGACAGAGTCTCACTAGCAGAATTAGCCAATTGTGTTACATGATTAGACATGCTAGAATCGTAGGTTGGTTCAGATCCCCTCCACTGAGGGGGACTGGAAGAAGGGATAACTGATATTACATTAGCTGCGTCAACACTACCAGGAACAGGAGCTGTTGTAGCCGCTGTTTGAGAGGAGTTATTGATAGGGCGCAAGTCACCTTGCACTTCTTTGGCTTGAAGTTTATTCGGTGGGTCAGAGTTTACTTGGCGGTTCTGTTGAAGCAGTCTTTGAACAGTTGGTTGAGATTGACTTGCTAACTTAACGTGCGGCTGAGACTGTGAGTGCTGAAGCTGCTGCTGGTTGGAAGATGACGTAACTGGTGGTGGAACAGCTTGAACAGAATTAGATGATGTTGGAGAAGCAACAGGGAGAGCGTGATTTTGGTTGCCATTATCAGAATGTAATGGGACCTGTTGGTGCTGCTTTGATGAAGTGGCTTGGCCAGGATACAGCTTTTGCTGAGATTGGGGTTGATGAGCAGTACGAGGAGCCAACTGCTTCTGAGGTTGAACAGAATTTAATCCTGTCCCTGAATACAATCCCTCGCCTTGGATCACATGCATAACCTGCTCCCCTTTCTCTGCAGAATGTCCTCCTGAAGTAGTTGACACGCCATTTAGAAGTGTGTGATCCATAGGAAGGTTCTGATGCATCATCATGTTCCCTCTACCTACACCTTTCAAAATCTTTGCGTGCTGTTGAGATTGTGACTGTTGTCGTTGCTGAGGATGATGCCTTCCAGCTTGTTGATATTGCTGCTGCGGTGACTGACGCTGTCGCTGCTTTCCCACTTGGTTGGTCAATCCTCCAGCACCTACTTGTTGGTTTCGTCCAACCATATGAGATGGCATGTGATGTTTCTGTGGATTCTGCGGCATGGTATTCATCGAGGATGATGCTGTCAATGGTGAGAGCGACACTGGTGGAGAAGTTTGCGACTGGGAAGTAGTTGGAGAAGATGATACTGGTAACTGAGACTGCCCTTGAACATGTGGCAGCAAAGCATTGGATGCGTATTGTTGATGCTGCTGTAATAGACGCTGTTGCTGAATTTGCCTCTCTTTCGCCAAACGAATTGCATAGGCTTGATGCTGTGTATTGGCTGAAAGATTTGGTCCTTGAAGGTGAGGATGATGAGAACTACTAAGCAAATGGGTCTGTTGTGCGGACATTGGATGCGGCTGCTGGTGATGGAGTGGGTATGAAGAGACAGGAGAGGGAGTTGTCTGATTGGAGAAGTTATTAAACCCACCGAATGAAGAAACTCCCTGGTTATTCCCTTGCGAAACCTGCATCTGAAGCTCTGGAGTCATCATTTGCCTCTGATGCTCCGTATTCTGGGTAGGCTATAACAGTGAAAAAGAGAATAATTATATTTTATTTCAGAAAAATGTCAAAAACAGCAACTTGCATAACTTCAACTAGATAAAACATAGGAGAACATATATTAATTATCTACAACTATACGAGTGACTTAATCAGAGTTTAATACAAAGAGTAATTGCCAGAAAAGCCTGGTAAAAAAAGAGTTGTTTAAAAAGTTAAATAGTCTCTGAAGGAACAATACCAAACCATTTGATCAAAATCCAAAAATCTCCAACACCTTCAGCATCAGATTAGTCGCCCTTGGCAACTTATGTAACTAAGAAAAATTTAGAATTACTGTTAAGATTATATAGCATTTTTTGCACATATAATATACTTTCAAGGTAATCGATGTTAAACAAATCCAATACTCTAAGAACTATTAAAAGACTCATTTCCAAACCAGAAATAAAGTACTAGATGACTCACCCGCATCATATGAGTCTCACGAGGTCTCATCATAGAATTTCCTTGACCAGAACCAGGAGCAGAGTGAAGATTAGTGGGGTTTGGCATTGCCACCATACCAGAGGAAAGCATGCTGCCAGAACTCAGCATAGATGAGGAGGCAATTCCTTGTAGGCCTGGTCTCGCCATTGGCATGCTTCTATTTGATCCACCCGGAACGCCCACACCATTCCCACCAGTTAAGATACGAACACCACGATCAGTTCCCGGATGAACCCCAGGAATAGACACACTGGAGTGCTGGATATTTCTACCAGATAACATTTGATTGTACTGTTGCAGTCTCTGCTGTTCCTCAGTTGACAAAGATGCAGATCTTGGGATGCTAAACCTACCATCCCTAGAAGTAAAATAAAAGGGGGAAAATGTATGAAAAATCAAAGTATAGTGAATGTAGGAAACAGGTAACTTCCAGATCTTCAGCATTACCTGACGGAAGCATTTATAGGACCAGATGGTGATGATAAATGACTTCCAAGAACCATACTAGCAGATGCTTGTGCCGGAGGATTAACACCAGAAGAAGAATGCATTGGTGCAACACTACCCTGATTCGATATTGGTAGCCCGCCAGTGTGAGGGCTTTGATAACCAAGGGAAAGAACATCAGGACTAGATGCAGTTGCATCGCACAGATCAAGAGGCCTTTGCGGAACAAAACACCAGAGAGAGGTTAATAAAACAAGCTGTGCTGTTAAACAACAACAATGACAACAATAATAGCAGACTGAAAAATAATGTTAATGCAAAATGCATGTTCAAAATTATCGCATCAAGACTTACGTGAGGACAGGACCTCCATTCAAGTTATTTGGGCAGACTTGGGAAAGCGCAAGTGTATGGGAATTGTGAGGTGGCTGGAGTTGTTTTGGATCCTGGTTATCGTTCTTCAGAAAATTCAAAACGAATAAAACATTAAAATTAAAATATAAGGAGAGCCCCAACAAGTAAATGTCGCAGAAGATCAAACAGGTTAATGTCTAGCATAGCTTTTCACTAATTCATTAGGTTTCCTGTAGACTCGTCTTTTGTCTTCAATCAGAAAAGTTCTTATGCAAAAGTATGGTTCAAGTCATCAGTAAACTTATAAGGTAAAGAATCCTCAAACACAGTCTATTTCACTAAAAGTCGCATACACAACATTACCAGTTGGGAATATTGTTTTAGATGCCATAATAAAAACAAGATCTAAACCCACCGAAGGAATCAAGGCATAATTCATTTCATAGTTAATTAACTGCATGTGAACAAGCACCACAAAAAGAAGTGCAAGCAAATACATACGCAATACCTCAGACAAAGAAAATTTACTCAAAGTTCCTAAATTAATCTTTTCTACGACCAACAACTGCTGCTATGTAGACACAAATTTTCAAGATCAAGCCACGTTCGCAACTTTACTGTGTGAACTTTCAAATATCTCTCAAGTTCTATATAAATGGCAGGTAATGAACAAAAATTGTTTAAGAAAATAGATCTTGAACATTGGACATCAATGAAATAAGCAAACTGCTTAGATTCTAATTACACCATTCAACAGATGAAGAAAAGCCCAAGATTAGGAACCTTCTCACAAACATCCAAAATGTAAGTTTAAAAATAGTCTAACGTTAGAGGACAAACAATATAAACTTTGGAGCAGGCTAATTAAAATTAAAAGAAAACAATATGCGAAAACAAAAGCAATGCTAAAATGCTTGCATAAGTGTTGATTTGCAGTTACGTTAACAGTACATTTTTTAAAATCAACACACCTGCATTCTTCTATGATGTTTCCTCCCAATTGCTATAATTTTTTCTAGATGGGATTTTATTGTGTCCTCTTCCATTGGCCCCTGCAAACGTTGGAATAACTGTCTGGCACTCCCCTGCAACATGCAGCATCAACAGTTAATTGACTTGACCGCCGTAAGTATGCAAATGTTAATGGATTGTGAGGAGAACTCAAAGAAAAACTAACGAAGAGAGTAGAAATGTGCTTAGGTACTTCTCAATAAATAAAAAGTACTCATGTCAAGAGGCGAGGAGGAAAAATTCAAAGAAAAGTGATGAAATAGAATAGGAGGTTTTTTTAATTTGTATTTATAAATAAAAAATAACTGAAGATGTTGAGAAAGTACCTTTGGAATGCCCGGTAAAGTAGACCGGTAAGGTTGAGATGACCCTGAATCTTCAGCACTATCTGCCCCATCACCAGAAGGGCTATCCATCAAAACTTTATGACGCTCTTTGCATTCTTTAGACTTGCGGAATATACACTGAACGTGTTGAAAGGAAAAACAAATAAGTCACTTTTATTGTCCAACGAGAGAAATTAAATAGGCTGGAAAGGAGGAGGGGGGGCCTAGCCCTGTAAGGCAAAACTATCCAATCATAAAAGGCACAAATTTTTTTTTAAATAATAATATAAGGCACAACTTTAAGTAGTAACTGTTCCAGTCAGGCCCTATACACATACACAACATAACAATGAATGAATAAATGATCTCATGAAGCTCAACCTACGTGTCAAAATGTAGAATTACAACAAAAGGGTAATATAATGTATATTTACCTTAAATTTTAAGGTGCTATTGAAAGCATCACTGACAAGCTCCCAATTTGGACCCATATCATGAACCAGAACAACAAGAGCCTAAGATGTAAAAGCAGATACTATTACAGACAAGTATTTCATGATTGCATAAAGCTTGAATAGTAAAATTTTATGTGGAAAACTCAGATAAGGAGAAAATGTAAGAAGCAGAAAAATGAACGTACCTGGTCCTCAAATAGTGACCACGCACTTCCTGAGCCTGGCTGTCCAGCAGGCGTCTGCAAAATTTACATTTATAAGATATCATAATCAGAGCAAACAAAGGAAGAGCCTGGAGTGCTAGGTCAACTAGGACAGCTCCTTAAGAGTACCTTCAGTGATTTGGCTTTTCTGCCCCGATCCCGGCCCCCGAGCATTTTGATCAACTTATTTGGGTTGGACATATTACTCATTTGGGAAGCCACTGGAGAAGGGATTGAGCCACCCATAGGTGCAGTATTGTCAACTGAATTATCTATTGACTGCTTCATTATCTTTTGCTTCTTCATTACATGTTGGCCGTATAAACCTTTTAGAGGGACACCAAAATGTCATGGAAAGAGAGAAGGAATCAGTGTATTACCAAATCAATTGAAAGCAAAATCAGTTGATAATAAGTTGTACCACTGCTTCCGTTCGATTCAAGCTGATGACTCTCCAATCTCCTTTTAAATATATCCCTCTACATAACAAAGGACAAATTTTATTAATATGCTGGGAAAGCTATATTATAAGGAAGCACTTGGCTATAAAACAGACCAGGAATTTGGAACGGATAATAGAGGTCTAGCATATAAGGACGCCTCCATAATTCATTGATTTCAGCCATATGTATAATGAGTAAACAGATGCATAAACCTTATCCATCCAACCAGGCACCACTAATCATTACAAAAAGCATCATAGTGGAAAAGTTAACACAACCAACAGATCCCATAATTGCAACAGTATCACATTTGCTGCCAAGTGAGGCAAACAGATACAAAGCAGCCACCACATGAAGATTTAAACTAGCACTGCACTATCACTAAATCTAGAAAGGATATCCACCAAATATGCACCTCTTTCTAGGCCAAAGATTACTAGTTCAAAATTAGCTCCTCTTCTGATTAACAAGCTTACATCTTATAGTCACGAAAACAAAACAAAAGGAAAGAAACCCATGCACTACTATGCATCACATGTTCTTTAAATTCAACGTAAATAACAAAAAGATTAAAAGGTATTCAAAGTATATGAGTACTGGCCATCTCATGATACTTGCCAACTCAGGTGTAAATAGAAATTGCACTAGCGGATTGAATATTTGACAAGTAATGCATGGTGATTCATGACCCTCAAGAGGCCATGTTTTAAAAAACTAACAGGTTACCTGCTCATTTTGAAAATTGGAATCTGATCGCCATCTATGCTCGTATGTTGACCCCTGAAACATATACAATCGTCAAAATGTAAAGAAGGAGAAACTGAAAGGCAACTGAAAAATGTTTTCCATCAAAATGTTGAATGTAATTGTGTACCAAATTCTTTGCCTTCTTTTTCTTTTTGGGTCTATGTGATACTTCCATGGAGTCAAACGGCTGGTGCTTATCATATTCACGTATTGACTCAACCTCCATATTATTTGGGATGTGGGATCCACCCTGTAAAGTACTCTGATCATCCTGAAAAGAGTTGGTGTCACCACTGGAAGCATCTGTCTTATTTGGTGCCTGAACAAAACCATGATTTTCGGCATTATAAGGACTAGGAATTCTCTGCCGAGAAGCAGTTCGCACGCGTTTTGTTGGAATTGACACATTAAGAGTGCTGGCAGTCCTTTTTCCAATTACTAAAGATTGATGGCTTCCAGCTTTATTGTCAATACATTGCATAAACGGCAAATCAGATCCCATATCATATGATCTTGGACGATATGCCTTCATTAGATGTTTCCTTTTCTTCTGGGAAGATTTGGAGGGCTTGCTTCCTTCAAAAGCTCTTGGCAAATAGTATGTGCTTGTTTCTCCTTCATCTTCTTCAAATGCATTCTCTCGAGATCCATAGTCTATATAATACAGATTAACCTTGTGTAAAAAGCATAATCATAGAAAGCAATGAAGATATAAATCACAAGGTATCACAGAATACCAGCAAGAGCATCAAAGCCAGATGTTTCCACTCCCTCCTGCATACCAGTCCCAGTTTTCTAATAAGGAGGACAAGGAGAAACGACAAAATCATTAATATAAATATTTTATTGAAAAATGCCAAGGCAGCAAGCTAAAGGAGAAAACAATATTACTTTGAGGTTTCAAGATGAGTCATTTTTAAAGGGGCATGGAACCCTGGAGTAACTGAAACCACAATACAGTAGATTCAGTAGCAAGGTTATTTTAATCAGGATGAACATTTTTTCAAGGACGGTTTCTTTACAGTGCAACATTTATCTTATAAGAGGGAAGAAGAATTTGTAGGAAAGAACTCAAAGGTAAACAAGTTCACAGAACAACAGAAAACATAGAGAATTCAAGTCCTCTACAAGAAAACCTTCATATGAAGATAACAAATTACAATACCCTGGAAGGCCCCCATGACGGATGCCTACAGATGAGCAAACAAGACACCACCACCACCCACCCATCCACCCCCAAAAAAAAGACCCTGGGGTAGGTAGTAGATAAGGACAAGTATAAACCTGTTCCTAAAACGGAGAAATGCAACAGCTGAACTGGATAAAAATATGGATTTCTTTGTTTTAGAATGCAACAAAAGGAATAAACCTGCAACTTTCTAATTATCCCAGACAACATTGATGAGCAGTGAGTTTACCTCATATTGCAGCAAATGGGATTCAATCGATTTCCTGTAGGCTTCCATTGCACCAGCAGGAACCGAATAGAAGAGATTCTCCTGACAAAGCCAGAAAGAAAAATATCAATATAGAAACAAGAATGTGACCCGTGTAGCCAAACAATGAAAACATGAACATTGTGTTGCTGTTTTTCCTTTTTTAGTAAAGAAAGCTACTACTTTAAATAGGATTAGAAAAGACATCATCCAGTGTTAAACTTGGTCCGTACTTCTGTTAAGTGATCCTCCCGTGACCTGTCCACAATGCCCCAACTAGACAAACTGTCAGGAGTCATAGGCGCTTCTGCTTGGATGTGATGAATGCTGGAGCTATTATATTTCAGGAATCTCAGTGCATATCCCTGAACTCCACTTGAAAGATCCTTGGCAATTTTTTGCAACTCCTGCTCTTTCCTCATCTCCTGCCACATCCACCATAAATATCAAGGTAAATAATGATAACTCCGTATATGAGTACAAGTTTCTATAAGTCTATCAAGGTAAATAAACAGTAAAAGTTGATGTTGATTAGTATTAGTCTATTATGATTAATAAGGCTTTAAATCTCAATAAATGCTTCAAATGAATTTATTTTGTCCAAGTCTTTATGCAAAATTTTGCATCTACCATATGTTTTATATGCTGTATAAAAGAAGCAACAGTTTTCCAAGTACTTGTCAATTTGCTTGGATATCAAACTATTAAGTGCCGTCATTGAAAAAGTAGTATTTTATGTAGAATTCAACTAGCTGATTAATATAACTTAATTAAAAAGAACTGAACAATTAAAATAACACGGGTGAGTTAAAAAAATCATGCTACATGAATGACTGTGAAACCCAAACTTGTACAAAATGCACGATTTCTTTTTGTTTCAGCAAACAAAATCTAGGTCTCACTCAGCCGCAAACCACACATTCAAACTGCAACAAATTTCTGATTAAACTCCATTAAACTGTCATCAAACAGCACCTAACACTTAACGTAGTTCCAAAACATTAAATGAAATCTCAGTATATTGATGAATGTTGAACAAACTTGAGGGAGGGGTATATCACGGCTTTTTCAAGTATGAATTAATTTAAATATGAGAACATCCCTAAGTAATCCCTTCATTTCTTTTCAGCATAACTACGCTCTAGCACTAATCACATGTTCTTTTTTCTTTTCTTTTTTGATAAATAACCGTACATCAGAATTCACCTAAGAATCAGGGTGGAAATCCTCCTGTGAATAAGGGATCATTCCAGAGACAACGAGCAAGATATATCAGGAGCGAAACAAGAAACAATCCTATTTAGACATATAACACCATAACATCTATAATACACAGATATTGAAAAGGTTTCATACGCCAAAAATTAAGTTGAGACAAGAAAACAGATAGAAAAAATAACATAAAATCCAGCATCGTACAACTATCTCAAACCTATCCACAATTACAGAATATATTCGGTTTCTAAGTTTCCAGAACAAATGTGGCTAGTTAATATTGAGAACTACCTCCACCATACACCAGAAGTCCATGACAGCCTTTGCCAAGCTGTGAGCTGCATTTTTTTGCTTCACAAGAGAATTTTGTTCTTGAAATTTTAATCGAGCAGCAGAAGAGGCTTGATAACCTACTTGAGCAGCAGCACTTCTCTTCCAAAGTCGTTCCTTTAAGAACGGAACCGGAAAAGGGAGAAGAAAATAAGAGAGTAGATCAGTAAGAGAAGTGAGCTGAAAGCATATACTAACTTTCTGAAGAACGCAGAAATCTAAATACCTACTTAAAAAGCCACTTCTTTTTATATTTTATTTATTTATTTCAAGAGGGAAAACCGGATTGACAAGATACATGATTCAAACCAATCTTTTTTGTTTTGAGTCATTAACAAGATGAGACCTGTGCGAAATCATTTGCCAACCATGCCATTTCCTCGAGGACAAAATCCCAGTGGGACTTCCGACGATTCTCCAGCGGTAAAGTATGAACAGATAACTCCGCAATTCTCTTCCGCTTGGCCTGTTACCAAATTAAGGTGGGAATTATATTCAATGCAAAGAAAAACTCCTTCCAATTTGACCAGATAATATAAAGCAAAAAATATTTAAAGTACTACCTCTATAATCCTTGCTTCTTCTAAAATAGAATCCTCATGCGCCTTCGATTCCAATTTGATCCGAGAACATGTTTGTCGCTCAGGGGAACTAACAGAAGACCTAGCAAATAAAGTACCCTCGGGAAACTCTTGCACAGAGGAATCCATAGAACAATCAAGTCTACCTGCATAAGCATTTCTATTTTCATGGTTTGAATTGGAACCCGACAAACAGGGCCTTTTTTCCTTTTCTGGATCAGCAATTCCATCTGCATCCATCCTCTCAATGGCAATTGGATCTTTAACTTCAATCCCGGAACCAGATTCTTTTTCTTTTGATGCATTATCTCTCAAAACAGAACCATTTACTTGGTGGCTTTGATATAAGGTATTGCTGTCTTCATTAGTGATGGTACACATCTTATTGGCTTTGGTCTCATTACTATCCTCAACCAATTTTTTATCAATTTCCATATTTGGCGTCTCCTCAAGTACTGCTGTTTCTTCCTTAGTATTCCTGTTAGAGCCAATATTTGTCAAATTGGTGCAAGTGTCAATATCAAGATGTCCATTTACGCTGAGGTTGACTTGGGTAGAAGATGACTCTATGTCCACAGCCTTCGTGTGAAGTACTGCATTCTTACTTTGAACTTCATTTGAAGGACTTCTTTTATCGCCCTTTTTACCACTGGACCCATTCATCTGACTATAGGTTTCTTGATCTTCCACATCTGCTGTAGCCAGATGTGTGGAACATCCATGATCACCTACAAAGACTTGTTCCCCTACCCCATGATATTCAGGTTTTCCATGAGCAATATCATTGGGACTTTCATGTCCATCAGAATGTAAAATCTGATTAGGTTGGTTGTCTTGTAACTTATTGGAGGCCTTAACATCTGCCTTGGCATCAGAAAGATCGCCTTTGATCCGGTTAATACTTGATTCTATAGCCTGCACACTGTCAAACTCCAAATTTAACCTGCTATCAGACAGTTCAATTTTGGGAGCCGTACTGCAATTTGGACTTGTAGGCCTTGTATTAGAATTTGAAGATACAGTATTATCCTTCTGCTTCTCAGCATCAAACACTAACCCCTTTGCTTCCTTGGGAGCATGGCGAGAAGGCAAAGAAGCATGAACACCACGAGGCGAGGCTACGTCTGTAGAACTTGATCGAGCCCCATCACGACTTGGCCTGGTTCTGTTTCTTCGTTTATATGCTTTCTTTGGGAGCCCAAAAGCAGCAGAATCATCTGCTTTTAAATTTGGACTTCCATTTAACAGGTAAGACTCTTTATTTTGACTTCCATTCAACTGAGAAGACTGTTCAGAAGGACCAATAGAACTTCTACCGGACTGTATTGAATTTCGTTCACTTTTGAGAAAATTATTTTCCCCATCAAATAGCATGAGATTATCAGCACTATTGGGTTCACACACTGGAGGAGCCCCTGGTCTACCACTACTTTCAATTGAATCCCCTGGCGGTGAAGCGGCCACTGCAAAACTTCCTTTTGCTTCACTGAAATAACAGTAAAATCACATTATGCATTCCAGAAACAATAAACCATAGAGTGGTGTATAATAAACATCTACATGATACAACAGGATGCCACAACTAGTATTGCTTCTTTTCCTTTTATATTTTTATGCTTTCATTCTTTACAGTAAAAAAGCTAAAAATTTAACCTGGTCACAAACTGTTCAACATGTTGATCTGTCAAAGAAGTAGACTGAACACTAAGTGAAACAGCATTCCCTGCTCTGAAGTCCAAGGGATCCCCACCCTGTAAATAAGAAGAGATTTGTATCCCAACTAAACAAATTTAGTATCCCCACAACCAAAACAAAAGTAAAAGAATCTGAGCTACATACTTGCTCAAGAAACTCCAATTGTCTTCTTGCTTCCTCATAGCAAACATAATGATGCCTGTTAACAATATCAATTGCTCTGACATATTACTTGAAAAGCATAGAAAGATTCTGCATATGGTAACAACTAACTAACAACATACAGGCTAATCAATGTACCTAAGTTCTGCTTTAGTCTCCTCAATAACTGCTTGTTGTGGAGAAAGGTCAGTACCAGTACCACCTCTGTGGTCAACAGCTCCTCCCATGGAATCAACCGCAGCATTGACTAAGAGAGGGGACTCTGAACTACATCCATGCATTCCTATCACAACTCCTAAAGTTGTTCCAATCCCATTGATTCAAGATTGAAAGGTTCCTTAAAAATAATTTTAAAAAAATTAAAGTGATAATCAAGTAATACTACAAAAAATTGAGATGGCTCCAAAAATTAGTAAATAAAAAGACATTAGAAGAAATACAAGTTCATAATGACTATTAAGTTTTAAGAGATGAGCGCATGAAATATGTCCTTCACTGCTTTTAAAACATGCAGAATACAGATTAAGAAATTGACATCAAAACTCAGGCTTGACCAACCAAGTTTTATATGGTAATGTCTTCATAACAAAGGAAAAATGAATTTCACGTGAATAGAATACAGAATTTAGTCATTATACACAAAAGTTCACAGGAAATAAGAAACTGCACTGTAAATCCTGTTAAACTATCCTTGCGATGACATGAGGTGTTGAAATAGAACATAAGAGATTATTTCCCACACTGGTGTTCACATGCATTGGAACCGCAAATTTCATTTCCTAAGTAACTGACGACAGAAAAGATATAATGTCCCAAATGCTGAGAAGCACGAACTTTCGTATAGGGTAACACCTTGTTTTGCCACACGTCATATATATGCAGAGCCCGACCGCCTAGCTAGTAGTCTTACACCGAAACACACAGCCAAGATATTTTGGAGAGTTAGTAAGATTATAGAATTATTTAGAACTACACTGAGGCATAGAATGATATGCTTCTTTGAAACTCTTCACCACATTGTACATTCTTTTGAAAAAAATAACAAATTTCTTTTGCAATGCCATAAAACTAATTTTGTCTATATATGTCCGTGAATGCTCCCATGAAAAATATGTTCATGCATACAGAAGTATATGCCTATGTTGAGATGTGATTAGCAACTTCCTGTTGTTTTACAACATGCTGGCAACTTTCTGCATTTATGCAACATAATTGAATCATTTAGAAAGGATAATTACATGTTTCATTTTCATTTTCTTAAAACGGTAGCAAAGAGATGATTTAATGCAATTAAGGAACATCTGTGATTATAAATATTACAAAGTTATTTTGTACTGAACCACAAGAGCTGACTTCCATACATGCAGGGTATAACTATAGAGATAAGCCAATGACATTACAAATTTAGAGACCCTATGATTGCTACGAGCTAGTTAATTAATAAGCATTTCTATCATTTGAGTAATCAATAGTCAAAATAGGAAAGTTCAACTGTAATAAATACAAAAGAGAAGAAATGGTGAATCAATAAATCACCATTATTGACCTATGTCAATCTTCATATTATGCAAACAACTAGTAAAAATTCAAACATAAGAATAGTAACAGTGAAAACCTACTTCAGTTGTTGAAATGCATTTTTCGTGCACAATAAAAAAAAATCCATACAAGTAAAAGAGCTTTTGAAAAAACAATACCAATATTACCCATAATGGAACCTACTCGCACAATCTATGAATTATAAAGTCCATTTAATAAACTGAGAAATCTTTTTTATATAACTAGTAGACCCCATTTAGTTACAGCTGAAATGGTCTTTTTTACAACTTTACGTTTATATTTTGCACTTATATTAATCCACTATTAGGAAAAAAAGAAAAGTAACTTATGTTCTTCACAAGGGCAGAAAGCATATGATATACTATAAACTACATTAGTGACATGTAAAATCTAGCAAAATGGATAAGAGAGACATTTTCTACAGAAAGATAAGGAAAGGACTATGCGCAGGTACAACTGAACCAAGACAAGTAAAGCAGTTCAATGAGACCTTTGCCATGACTTTGAGAATACTTCAACAAAATAAACAAGATGGTGCAGGTAGACGGACACATGAACCGAAAAAGCTTGTAAGTGAATATGCTGAGACTGCACGAGTGTATCCACATTCATTACTCTGCATATAACCATTTGACAAGCTGATCATGCTAACTAGTGATAAACAAACCCTCTGGGCCATCAGACATTCTTGATCATTTTACTAAAAAAATTCAAATGTATATTTAAGTAATGGGATCAAGTAAAGCCATAAACTTCAAAACCAATGTGCAATAAATAACTTCCAGTAAATGCATTAACGAGAAACTAGAAAATTACTGAAAACTAGCAATCTACTTCACTCTATATCAGTAAATTCCATGTTCAGCGCATCAGAACCACTACAACATTCAAATTATAATTCCCATGACTCATTAGAACAGAAAAATACCAAGTTTACAAAAACCACAAGGCCTAAGTTGCTATTCACCAGCAAGACCACACTAACACCAAAGTTCAATTGAAAAAAACTCCACTAATAGCATCACCTGGCCTGCAAAACCTCTTTACATCATATAAAAATGCATAAACACGATCAGAATACACAGAATTACACACTCATTGCATTATAACCAGCCCTAAACTGCAATTCGAGCACTACACCTCATTCTAGGGTTTGCATAAGGTCCAAATTCTAGGGCTTGTAGGCAACTATACCTGAATTTTGGAAACGCCAGGAGCAATTCGCAGCTAGGACTTTCAATCCCTTTCTAGGGTTTTGCTATGATACAAAGGGCCTCAATCAAAGCAACCAATTAGCCCCAGAACATCAGCCATTAACCCTCCACAAAACTCCTCCTTCTCCCTGAATATATACGGATATACGTGATTGTATATATATGTGAGTGCATATATATGTGAGAGTGTATATCGTTCTGGTTCGTCTTCGTGCCCGTTCCCAAATTTTCTCTCTCTAAATTTTCTCTCTCTAGAATTGCAAACTATCGTTCCTCTGCGAGTACTAATGGGCTGGGCATGCAGACGACGAAGAAGAGGCCTTTTTGGTTATCAATTTGGGCCATTTTCATTTTCCATTTGTACGGATATGGATGTCATTAGCTTGTTTGTCCAGGGGTATTTATGGAATCATGTAATTATTCACATGACTTGTTTGTTCTGTCTTTGTAGCCAATAGGAAACATGGATCTTGCTCAAATAGGGGAAGCTATTGAAAATGTTGTCATCTATCTTATATATTTATTGAATCTAACCTGTCCAACTAACTCTTAAAACAAGTTAGCCACTTATAAAAATAAAAAATAATAATAATAAACTAGACGCAATGGAATAATAACTTCTACTGTGAGAAGGTTAAAAAAAAAATATTGTGTACATAAGATTTTGTCAATGAAAATTATGATCTTTTCATGTTGTAAACTACCATTTATCAACGACTCAGATCCGATGCTATTAAATTTTGTTAATTATCCGATGATAAAAGGTCTCTTTCTTTAATGTGACTTAAAATGTATAGGTTCAAGTATGTAAGAGGGAAGTAAAGAAAGGTATCAGGATGGATACTATTAAAAATATCAATAAAAAATAATAAAAATTACAAAAAATTTAAATTGAAGGAAGACTCCCTCAATTCAGGCTCGAGCATGTCACAAATATTTTTAAAAGCTTAACAAATACTCTATGTAATATATAATTAGCAAATAACATATTAGTGCCTTGTATGAATTTTATTTCTATTCCAATGATAGTATTTTCAAATCATAACATCTAAGTGCTATTAAAATTTATTCTTATTTTAGCATACTCATTAACACCATTAACAGATACTATATTAATATTACTAAATAATATGTTAATAATACTAATTGATCTATTAAAATTACTAAGTGATCAATTAATATTACTAAATATTTATTCGCACTGCGAAGAAAACTTTTAAAAATTACATCACTTGAATATCAATTTAATATCATAATTTGATCAAGTTATTGTTCTTCCTAATATAATTTGTATCTCGGTTATGTAATTTTATCCACTAATGTTATATTCGATTGAAACATATGCCGATTGAAGGAACATGTAATATAAATATATTATGTAAAATTTTGGATCTTTTTCGAACATATTTACATAGTTTATATATCAAACTAATATAACAGTCATATATATTGGTATATATTCTGTATACCACAAGAAGAAGTGAGAAATTTATGTGTATATGTTCCTTTCAATTTGTATGATTAATTTATTAAAATAAATTTATAAATATAAGATTAGTTAAGAAGATAATAATAATAATGATGAAAGAAGTTGTTACAACTCATTTCTCATCATCCCTCTACATATATATAAAGTCTGCTCAATTATGTGTGTGATCAAAATAATAAGCGTCTACAACGTTCCTACTAATCACAAAATGCTACACTCTAAATATTATTTATGTCATCCGTCAATTTTGTGTCAATTTTTTTTTTTTTTGAATATTTAACCAACAATCTCACGTAACTTACTAATCGCTGATGGAACACAAAGAGAAAGATCTAACCGTTGGCCTCTGTGTTCATCAACTACAAAATTGTAAAGTATTTGATAAATGTACAAAGGTGTATGTGAGAAAAAACACAAATGGAAACTTTAAATAATATTATAATGCGAATGAATTAGAGAAATCATATTCAATTCTCTCAAAATCTCAAACAAAAAACCATTGTAGTAAATTATATTTCAAAAATAAAAAATTCGTATTACCCTCAACATCAACCTCCAAGCCGCTTCCGTCCAAAATTGACTATAATTCAAAAGGCCACAGATATTTTGTTTTCAAATTCTTCTTCTTTTTTTTCAAATTCGTTTTCATCAGGATTACTCAATTCTATCTGAATAGGATATGATTCAAGTGCAGACACAAGTAGTGGTATATTTGGACATTATGATTTGGAATACTAGATGAGAAAACAGACATGTAGCTAATTATTAGGATTAAGTGTATGACATATAGCAAAATGCTGTTTTACGTCCTCTTAAGGTTATACTGCCAAAGGACAAGGAATATAAAAGAAAGGAGATATAGTGGGACAAAATTTCAAATATGTGTAGCAAAAGATGTTATATATAATGGAGTAGTAAAATTTCAAATTGCATTACAAATCAGACAAGGTTTATAGTTCAAAGTTCACAACCACCACCACTTCACCAGAACACTTACATACCCACAATGACATAAAACAAACATACAACTCTCTGAATCCAAAAACCCACATCTCATCCATATCCAGCATTCTCCATCTCCACAACAATGATGTTACAATTTAGTTATTTCTTCTTATTATTCTTATTACCTACACCACTACCACCATTGTTGTTCCCTCCTCCTGCTGCGTGTGGTGCTGCTTTTCTTGCTGCTTTTTCTTGAAGTGCCTTTGCATCCCTACACAAACATAAAATCCAAAGACCCACATTATTATCTCCCAAAAAATCGACCCATGTAAATAAATTACAAAATAAATCATCTCAATTAATCAAAAATTAAACTACCTCTCTCGTCTTTGTTCTGGGGTTAATCCATCATCTTTGCCTTGTTTGCCCTTATTACCAGCTCTGGCTTGAGCCCTTTCACGATCTCGTTCTCTTTGATTTCCACGTAAACTTGAATTAAGGCCCAAACAATCATATATCAAATGCTAAAAAGTCGATCTTGATAATAAATTTACCAAAGTTCCATTTTTCCAATAAATTATTATAACATAAAACCACTATCTTGCTTGCAAATATACCTTTAAATTGTGTGGAAAAAATAATTTATCATGAATTCTAACAGAATCAACAATCTTATAATCTAAAGTCTAAAATTGAAAATAACGTGTTTTGGCCCCTGAAAGAAAAGGGAAAATTTTGATGAGTTAAAATTCTAGTTGGGTATAACCACAAATTACAAAACAAAAACAAAAAAATCATATTTTCATCTCTTTTCTTTGTCGACATTGTGAAGAGAAAGAAAAAGAAAAGGGTGATCTAAAATCAGAGGAAAGAAACATATCGCAAGGATATGAGACATTCTTGATTCCGGAACAGAGCCCAAGAAAAGATTCAACCGACGACTGCTATAAGAGCCTGGAAAAAAATTATACAACAAAATAAAATAAAATAAAAAACATTAAACCAAGAACAACAAACAATAGTCTAAAACTCTAAATTATACATATAAAATAAATAATTATTAAAAATCTAGAGAGAGAAAGATACCTATTAAAGGTTGAAGAAAGAAAGGAATATCAAATCGCCGTAAGGTTGCAGTACGGAGAATTAGTAGAGAGAGAGAGACTGGGCATGGAAAGTGATATTCGGAGAAGGTTAAATAACAATGTTGAGAAGAATCGAGAAGGCCCAGAAATTAGTTATTTTGAAATACCTTCTTATTTTTATTGTTTTGTTATCTGCTAGTAATGATAATTATAGTAGATTATATTAATGTAATTAAATTTATTTATGGCCCTTGGATTTCGGGATGTGGAGATTCTTCGTGATAATGTACGGTTAGGATTTGGGCTGAAGAGTTTTTAACAACGCACCAATTAGAATAATTTAATTTTCTACCCGAAAAGGAGATGTTGGTTTTGCTTATATACTTTACTTTCTATTAAAGCCTCATGAGCTGAACTATCTACTTTTTATAAGCCCACCATTTCATGGGCTGAGCCTTTGTATGGATGCTTGACTCAAAAAAGCCCACCAATGTCTTCAACTTAGTCGATAATTTAATATAAGATTTATTTTTATTTTTATTTTCAAAATTAAAATTGATTAAATTGTGTATATCACCATTCTACAATACCTCTATTTATAAGTAAGATAATGTATATGAAAAATCATACAATTAATCATAAACATAATGAAAGAACTGAAGAGGTGGAGAGATGTAGAAGTGGAGAAGGTGGAGAAGGTAAAATGTCTATATTAAACATTTCATAACACTCCCCCTTAGATATTTTACCTTATATTATACACAATTAATATGTTTTACAGGACAAATTATAAATTAGGTACGTCGGGACCAAGTTAACTGATACTTCTAGATCAGTTATGTTTTCTCATTAAAACCTTACTAAAAAAAACCCAGTGGGATAAAACTTAATGAAGGAAAAAGAGTACAACGTGTATAAAATACTCCCTCTCATTTTAATGTATATATTTGAAACGACGAATACCAATCTTCTGTGTAAGTTGTTTAAAAACTTTTCTCGGCAATGATTTTGTGAATAGATCTGTCAAATTATCACTTGACCTAATTTGACAAACATTTATCAAACCATCCTTCTGTAGATCATGTGTTGAGAAAAATTTTGGTGAGAAGTGTTTGGTTCTGTCACCTTTAATATATCCTTCTTTGATTTAAACAATAAATATTGCATTGTCTTCATATATCACAGTTGGGCTTCCTTTGATTGACTCCAGTCCACATTCCTCCTGGATGTGTTAAATCACTGATCTCAACCATACACATTCTCGTTCAGCATCATATAGAGCAATTAATTCGGCATGATTTGATGATGTTGCTGTCAGTATCTGTTTTGTTGATTGCCATGAAATTGCAGTATCGTCATTTGTAAATACATATCCAGATTGTGATCAAGTTTTATGTGGATCTGATAAATACCCTACATCTGCATACCCAACTAATTTGAATTTTCTATTCTTTTGGTAAAATAGTCCTATATCACTTATCCCACAAAGGTAACGAAACACATGTTTAATTTCGTTCCAATGTCAGCATGTTGGATCAGAGTTATATCTTGTCAATACATTGACAGAAAATACAATATCAGGTCTTGTATTATTAGCAAAATACATCAAAGCCCCTATCGCACTTAAGTATGGTACTTCTGGACCAAGACCTTCTTCTTTTTTTTCTTGGGGACGATAAAAATCTTTTTCTACGCCAAGTGATCGAACAACCAATGGTGTACTTAGAGGATGAGATTTGTCCATATTAAAACGTTTTAATATCTTGTGGATGCAATTTGATTGATGGACAAAAATACCATTATTCAAATGCTCGATTTGCAGGCCAAGATATAATTTTGTTACATCAAGATCTTTCATTTCAAATTCTTAAATTTGCACTCTTTTCGATCTCTTCAGGAGACCCAATGATATTCAAATCATTAACATATATTGCAATAATTGTAAAAACTGAGATTGTTCTTTCAAGAAAAACACATTGACTAATTACATTAGATTTGTATCCCACTTTTATGAGATATTCACTTAGTCAATTATACCATATTCGACCCAACTGTTTTAGTCCATATAAAAATCTCCGTAACTTTATAGAATACATTTCTCGAGGTTTTGATTTAAATGTTTTAGGCATTTTTAGTACTTAAGGGACTTTTATATAAATATCATTATCAAGTGATCCATATAAATAGGTTGTGACTACATCCATATACGCATTTGAAGTTTTTTAGTGATTGTGAGACTAATTAGAAATCTGAGAGTTATTGCATCCACTACAGGTGAATATGTTCTTTCATAATCAACTGCTGGTATTTGTGTAAAACCATGCGCCACATGCCTTGCTTTATATCTCACAATCTCATTTTTCTCATTCCTTTTTATTGCAAATACTCACTTGTAACCTACAAGGTTAACATCTTTAGGAGTTAGGACTATAGGTCCAAAAACATTGTGCTTTTCAAGTAAATCTAATTCAGACTTCACGGCATCTTTCCATTTTGGCCAATCATTTCTATGCCTACACTCTTCAGGAGTTTTTGGCACATAATCATTCTCATTTAATACATCAGTTGCTATAGCATATGCAAAAATTTGATCAACACGTGTTTCATTGCGGTTCCATATTGTACCATTATGTATATAGTTTATTGAGATCTCATAATCATTAGGTACCTGTGTTTCTTCTGGAACTTCATCAACCTCTTTTGGGGTTTTATCAATAACCTCTTCTGGGGTTATACTAATTGCTCTATTCTGCTATTTCCTTTTCCGTGGATTTCGATCTTTGGAACCGATTGGTCTTCCACGTTTCCTTTGTATAGAAACCTCTGCTGGGATTACATTAACTCGAGCAGGTGAATTTAAAGCTGGTACATGTGATTTAGTAACCCATTTTGTATCTACAAATGCATATGGTAATTCATTTGTTATTCTTTGTAAATGTATAATCTTTTGTACTTCTAATTCACATTGACAACTTCGGAGATCAAGATAAGATATTAATGATATATTCCAAGTTACTTCTTGTTGTTTCAGCTTTTCTTTTTCTCCCTCTAAGATTGAGAATATTGTCTCATTAAATTGACAGTCAACAAAACGTGCTGTAAAAACATCTCCAGTTTTTGGTTCTAAATATTTAATAATTGATGGAGAGTTAAAACCAATATAAATTTTCAATCTTTTTTGTGGTCCCATTTTTGTACGTTGTGGGGGAGAAATTAGATTATACACAGCACAACCAAAAATTTTAAGATGAGACAAGTTTGTTTTTTTTCCGAAGACCAATTGTAATGGAGAAAAATTATAATATGCAGTTGATCTTAATCTAATTAGTGCAACAACATGTAAAATAGCACGTCCCCATGTAGAAGATGGTAGATTACATTTCATAAGTAATGGTCTAGCAATTAGTTGCAATCTCTTAATTATTGATTCTGCTAAACCATTTTGTGTATGTACATGAGGCACCAGATGTTCTACCATAATCCCAATTTACATACAATAATCATTAAATGATTGAGATGTAAACTCTCCTGTATTATCAAGTCTAATTCTTTTAATTTGATAATTTGAAAAATTTGCTCTCAGTTGAATTATTTGTGCTAATAGGCTAGCCAATGCAACATTTATTGTTACCAATAAACAAACATGACCATCAAGTTTATGCATAAATTAAAACCATACAATATCTAAATGGTCCACATGGAAGATAAATAGTCCCACAAATATCTCCTTGAATTCTTTTTAAAAATGAATGAGATTTAGTTTCAATTTTATTTGAAGATGGCCTAATTATCATTTTTCCAAGAGAGCATGTTGCACATGATAAATCTTTTGATACTAGGATCTTCAGGTCCTTTAGGGGATGATGCCCATTTGCACTTTCAATTATTCTTCTCATCATAGTGCTACCTGGATGACCTAATATGTCATGCCACAGAATAAATGTCTTTGTGTCGAGTAACTTCTGGTTACTGACCATATTTGATTCTATTGGACTTATGTTCATACAATATAATCTAGAGGATAAACCTTCCAACTTTTTCAATATGATCTTCTGGTCATATTCAATAGATGTTATGTGAAGATACTCAATATTATTTTTAGTCATGGTTTCAAGATAATAACCATTCCTTCTAATATCCTTAAAACTTAGTAAATTTCTTTTGGATTTACTTGAGTATAATGCATCGCTTATAAATAATTTTGTTCCTTTAGGTAACAAAATACAAATTCTTCCAGAGCCTTCAATTAAATTACTAATGCCAAATATTGTATTAACATATGTCTCTGCAGAAGACAATTGAGAAAAATATCTCTTACTTTTTTAGTATAGTGTTTGTTGTTCCATTGTCTACTAAACATTCATCTTTACTATTTGCCATTTCTTGAGTTGTTCATAGTTTTTTCTTGAGACCCTTTCAAATCTGCTTCAAAATTCGATCTTTGTATCTCTAACACTGTCAGGAACTTCTGCTAGTGATTTAGTTATGGAGGAGGTGCTTCTGGTTTGAAGGTAATTTCTGTATTCATTTATGTATATCATACATACTGATACGTCAAATTTACGTACCTAGGGTTAGGGTTATAAAACACACTAATTGTTGACTCCGTTTGACCGCGAATTTAATGTCTTTGCTAACCTGCAAAGAAAATCTTCCAATAATGGTGGGGCTTCAGCCCTTTGGAAGACCCTCGGGTGTGTGTGTTAGTAAGGGTTCAAAAAAGAATGCAAATATTGTAGGGAAAGAATTAGTTACCTCATATGTGGTTGTCTGACCTCTATTTATAAACACACAAACTATCAGAGTCCTGCATGGATTAGTCTTCCAAGTCCTTATCAGGATGGTTTTCAAATCCTATCAAGATTGTCTTTTCAAATCCTATCGGGATTCTGTTTTCAAAGGGATCTCAATCCTTTCTTTATTTCTGCCCTATCTTGGGTTCATTGAATGTAGACGAATCAACCATAGTGAGCCTTTCGGGCCTTATTATTAATTACATTGTATTTATTATACTTAAAACTTATTATTTTTGGCTCATATCACTTGCCCCCTAATTTTTGGTTATCAATTACTAAAATCAAAAATTAAAATTTCTCTCCTTTTTTTTTTTTTTTTTTTGCGGGAAGTGCCTTTCCCCGTCAACTTCGGGGTACCTCCGAAGTTGACGGGCCAAAACAACTCGTGGCCCGCTAGAATTTACCCCGTCAACTTTTGAAGTTGATGGATCAAATTGGCGATTGCGTCGCTAGGAAACACCTCGTCAACTTCAGGA
>CM025784.1:30302485-30316840 GCA_014636745.2 Centella asiatica | reverse complement strand
TCAAATTGGCGATTGCGTCGCTAGGAAACACCTCGTCAACTTCAGGAGTTAACGGGTCAAATTGGCGATTGCGTCGCTAGGAAACACCTCGTCAACTTTAGGAGTTAACGGGTCAAATTGGCGATTGCGTCGCTAGGAAACACCTCGTCAACTTTAGGAGTTAACGGGTCATATTGGCGATTGTCATATTGGCGATTGCGTCGCTAGGAAACACCCCGTCAACTTCAGGAGTTACCGGGTCAAATTGGCGATTGCGTCGCTAGGAAATACCCCGTCAACTTCAGTTACAATAAGTTGACGACTTGTTGGTTTTTCCGAATCGGTCCCTTCTTTTTTAAACAGTGTGTTAGTCTAATGGGCTTTCGGCCCGTATTGGGTTGTTTGAATGCCAACGGTCGAGCGATCTCATCCGTTGAATCAAATTTGATCTCAACGGTAACATTTTTTGCTTAGGCGACTATATATTTCATCCGCGAGGTAAGTGAGTTTTCACTTTTACTCTCCTCAAAAATTTACTCACAAATTCATAAATCACTTTTCTCTATTTAGGCGATTTCCGGCATTTATCACCACCGTGAGGCGATTTCCGACAACCGCAGGACCGTCGTAGGGCGATTTCCGGCAAGTCTTTGCTACCACATTCAATCAAGTGTTCTTCAGCTCCTTCATCGAGTTCATCATCCCTAGGTTGTTTCAATCGACATGGATTCAGGTACCTCTACCGAATCTGTTTATTCTCCAGTTTCTACTTCAATTCCTTTCGTTGATCCCTTAGACACAATTGAACCTGTTCGTGCTTTAGAGGGGCCGCCTTTGACCCAAGGGGGGGGGGACACAACCCAATCCACCCCTTCTAGGCCCAGTGGGCCGGGCATTGACCATGTCATCGATGCCCAGCGACACGGGTCTGTCCAAGATGTGGCCGACGTGGCTAGGGATGAAATCCCAAGTAATTATAATTTTGATGCTTATAGAAATATTTCTTCTATAATTTCAGAGTCTAGGCTCCAAAAATTTGCC
This sequence comes from Centella asiatica, assembly GCA_014636745.2. NCBI lineage: Eukaryota > Viridiplantae > Streptophyta > Magnoliopsida > Apiales > Apiaceae > Centella > Centella asiatica. The sequence goes on along the minus strand of CM025784.1, from coordinate 30,315,820 downwards.
CTTCGTCATTGCATATATGCCCCCTACTCCCTCAGGTTACCTATTGAGGCCGATAGGGCCTGCAATGTAGGCACAGACTTGTGCATTTTTTATGATTGTATGGAGGCCGGGCTCCGATTTCCTCTTCATGAATTTATTCCCCGGTTGCTTTCTAGTTACCCGGTCCACCTAAGTCAGGTCACACCTAACGGATGGCGGGTGATCTATGCCTTCCTGCTTAGGTGTATCCAGAGAAATATTACCCTTTCCGTCCGCATTTTTAGATATATGTTCCAGCTGAGACACACTGGGTCTAATAACATCGGTTGGGTGTACTTCCAGCACCGCTCTTTAGTTTCCAAGATATATAATACCGCAACTTTAAAGGACTCATCCAGTGGTTGGAAAAATAAAATTTATTATCTGCACTGGGAAGGAGGGAAATGGGGTGACATTCTTCCCCTAAGGTGGAATATTTTGCATACGGATAGAATAACTTGGGAGGTTTTAGAGGTTGAAAATGGGATGGCCAAGAAACTAGCGGCTGACGGGGCTGACGAGGACAATGTCATGGATCTCCTTTTAGAGAAAAACCTCATTAGATGGGGTCTCAACCCTGCTAAAGGCCAAAGTATTTTTCTTATTCCTATCTTAATATTGGGTTATATCCTTACCTATCATCGATATTTAATCACTGGTCTTGCTTTTCTTCAGGTTTATGTCCGACCTCTTCATGAACCGGCTGAGAGTTGATCCTCACTCTTCTTTCATTCTGTTGTATTTCTGGTTCAGGGTGGGGAGGCATACCCAATTGTCTTTCGGGCATGGATCCCCCTTCTCTTTCTCGAGCAATCGAACGAGTGTTCACCATGACTTTTTGTATAAAGATTCCCACAGACGGCGCCAATCTGATACGTCAAATTTACGTACCTAGGGTTAGGGTTACAAAACACCCTAATTGTTGACTCCGTTTGACCGCGAATTTAATGTCTTTGCTAACCTGCAAAGAAAATCTTCCAACAATGGTGGGGTTTCAGCCCTTTGGAAGACCCTCGGGTGTGTGTGTTAGTAAGGGTTCAAAAAAGAATGCAAAAATTGTAGGGAAAGAATTAGTTACCTCATATGTGGTTGTCTGGCCTCTATTTATAAACACCCAAACTATCAGAGTCCTGCATGGATTAGTCTTCCAAGTCCTTATTAGGATGATTTTCAAATCCTATCAGGATTGTCTTTTCAAATCCTATCGGGATTCTGTTTTCAAAGGGATCTCAATCCTTTCTTTATTTCTGTCCTATCTTGGGTTCATTGAATGTAGACGAATCAACCATAGTGGGCTTTTCGGGCCTTATTATTAATTACATTGAATTTATTATACTTAAGACTTATTATTTTTGGCTCATATCACATACTATATATATATATATATTTATCTTTTCTGTTTGTGTGTTCAGATCTTTGTTAGTATTGCTACAAGCTCATATCTTGATTTCGTTACTCTTCAAAATAAGGGTAGTGCAATTTTTGGTGATAGCAAAGATAAATTGATTATACCAAATTACTTAAATGTTCGTAGAGAAACAATTTACTTTGATCCTATTACATTTGTGAATTGTGAGTACCTATTATTATTCAAATAGGATTTTAAAGTTTTGGCCTTTTTAGTGTGTATTTATAACCTGTTTTTACTGAAAAGAAAGATGGGGGAGGGATTGATTCCAGCAATTCTTATTGGGTGAAATGAATTACAGGATTACATTATACAACAGCAGATCATGTTAATTGAAAGTTTGATGTTCTGGACTAGAGTTGAATTAATGATTACTTTGTTGGATAAAATATGAATTAGGTTGAATTTACATGAAAGTGAAGTTGTTGTAACCCATCTGGTTGATGGAAAATATTGAAAGAAAAAAAAGAAGACGATCCCATTGTCCTGTATTGTTTCATCTTACAATTTGTTGCAGTTTACAACGAATAAAATGATAGGTGAAACAATTATCTATGTACGATTGATTGAAACATCTGAAAATATTTAAGAATGTTTCTGACACATGTTCGCATCATTACAAATGGCAGGTAAAATTCCTCATATGATTTACGAAGCCACTTCCCTCGATATTCTTGATTTGTTAAACAATAGAATATGCTAAAACACTTTCACACTGTTTTGGAAAATTTAGTAGTCAATTCATTGCATTGAATCGTGATAAGAATCACTATTGCGGAGCGATACCAACAACATTCACAAAGAGTTGTCAGTTGAGGAATGTAAATTTAAACAATAATCATGTGGAGGGGTGGATGTCAATTGTCACAAGCATTCGTCAATTGTTTGTTGTTACAATTTTTTGATCTTCGTAACAAGTGATATATTTCTTTAGTGGCTAGAAACTCTTCTATAGTTGAAGGTACTTGCTTTGCGATTAAATAGATTTCATTGTATGCTCAGTTCTACTAAGACAAAACTTCGTTTCTCTAAATTGTAAATCATGGATCTCTTTCACAATGAATTCATATGGGTATTGCATATCACATGATTTTATCGAAATGAATCATGCCTTCGAGAAATATTATGGAAATACTTGGTCGGCGGTAATCAAATGAATTCATTGTGAGAGAGATCCATGATGTTTAAGGAATTTTTTTCTTGTTAGCATTGATCATACCATGAAGTCTATTTGATCGCAAGACAAGTACCTTCAGCTCTGGAAGACTTTCTAGCCACCGAGAAAATATTTCACTAAACAAAGATCAAGAATTTGTAATCACCTATAATTGGCCAATGCTTGTGGTGCCAACTCTTCCAAATAATTGTTGTTTGAATTTAGATTTACTCAATTGACAACTCTTTGTTCACGTTGTTTGCATCATTTCGCGATATTGATTCTTATGACGATTTAACGTAGCGCTGCTAAAAGTTTGCTAACAGTGTTTTGAAGTGCTCCACCTATTATCTTCTTTGACACAATCATATTATTGGCACGTGGATCGTCCATGGGAGACCTTGTTTCCTGAACCTTGAAGCTTAGGTGATCAGTCAAACCTTCAATATAAGAATGAACAGACAACGTAGAAGAAGCAAGAATGTGAGATGCTTGCTGGCGGTAAAAGGTGCTCCTGCCAATATGTGAATCACCACAAGCTTTATTTTTCATTGTATTAGTGCTTTGCTCATAGATTTAATCAGCAGTTGATTCTTGGTAAGTATTCAAGAGTTTGAAGAACGAGCAAGAGTTATGTACAGACTGCACGAAAGCTTTATACAGCTCAAATTACAATATGAATTCTAATACTCTTTTCTTTCCAATATATAATTTTTTTCTTCGATTTCAAAATGTGAGTTTTGACGCAGTAGATTGATGGGATTTGCTGTTTTATTTCATAAATTGACCATCTGTGTTTGTAATTTCATATTCACTCATCAAGCACCTGTTCCTTATATTTTGTCGTATTGCTGACAATAGATATATAATGAGGAGCCACCATATCAGATGAAAATCTCATGTATGGCTCTGGATCGGAGATTCTTTGAATTGAAACCGTAACGGATGTCGGGTCGAAGGAAATTATGCGAAAGTTTTACAAAATTATTATGAAACTGTGACTAAAAATTGATCCCTATGATCGTAGTTATATACTCTGTAACATAGGGTTATAGAATTTTTCCACACAACGGATAATGGTTCCATTCATGTTCTTTATATTGTAATATGGAATTGTTTGTTAGTTACTTTTATCTCCACCCGCCTTTTACTTGTTTTTATAAATTGACTTTTAAGCAGCTTTGTGAGAGGCACTACAGGACCATGAAGAGAACCTCCGAAAATAGGAATTTGATGTAAATATAGTTTATTTTTATTTTTAATTCATGAAAAAAATATATATCATAAATTTCAAACATAGAGATTTGTACCCAAAAAATTGAAATTAATACATTAATAATGTTATTGTATCACGTTCAGTGTTTTATACGTAGTATATATCACCACTATAGTTGTATATAATATGTTACTGAAAAATAATAACAATAATAATCCTAATAACCGTTGAATAAAAGAAGTTCTGAAAATGCCAGTTTAATTTGAAACCATCAATCACACCCACTAGCCAAAAATTGTAAGAAATTACATTCATTGTCAAAATAACAAAAAAACATTTTTTTTTAACAAAATCGTTAATGTTATTGAACAAAGAACTAATTTAACGAAAATTGGGTTGGCCAAATTTGGCCTTGATACTGTTATAACATGGAGTTAATTATTTGTTTCCAAAAGTGCCAGGTGGAACTTCAAGACATCTTCTACAACAGTCATTACATGTATCAATGCAATTTCCTCGGTGATGAGTTGTTGGAGTAATAACATTTTGCTGGACACTCTATAATCAAAAAAGTAAAAAAATAAATAAAATAATTAAGCATTAGAACGAATTTTAAAAATTGGACAAGAAAATTGTATATAATAACTATATACACGATCTAAAAGACAAAATTGTGGATTTTTTTAAAAATTAAAACTTACTGACTTTTAGCTATAAAATTATCCATAAATGTTATAGAAAAAAATGATGAAGAATTATTCTAACCTTGTACGGGGCAATAGTATTTTCCAGCCTGACATGGATTTTCAAAAGAAAATTAAGAATAAAAAACAAAAAAAAATAGTTAAACAAATGTAAAAGTAGTTTATTATAATTTACGATTGAAAATTGAAGTCTTTTGTACATACCACTGAAACTTGTATAATAGAAGATATGAGGAAAATAACGAAAATCGATTTAAATGTGGAGAAATTTGCCATTCTTAGAGTAAATAATTAGATATCAAGTAGAGTAAATGTTAAGATATGTTATGAACATATAATATGATGTCTAAGTACTTAATTCATATGTATTTATAGGTGTTCTAATCAACATTCGAGTACCATCGTCTACGATACGTTGTTGGAGATGAAATCGAAGTACATTGATTGTGATTTGAATTGATAAAATTTATTTAAATTTAACGGATTAAGATAATACAAGTATAGTTCTTTATTAACTAGAAAACTTTTAAAAATAATATTCAACAAAATCTGCTTGCTATAAAATTCAATATAACAACTTTGTACTTCTTTTTTTTTTTTTTGTGTCAAGTTGACTAATTTTTAACTTAAAATATTTATCTTTTTATAACTATATGTAATAAAATAATAATCATAAGAAAACTTATACAATTTACAATAAGATTTAATTTTTATGATTTTCTAAATGTAAATATAAATGTGTAAATTTAAAGTCAAAATATAATCAAGTTAACTGTAACAAATTTCTAAGTGATAGTTATTTAGGAACAGTGGAAGTTGTACATAAAAAATTTATTATTTGTGATCTTTATTACATTCTGAAGTTCAATCCAATTATATATGAAAGAAGTATTAAAAGAGGCTTTTTTTTCTTCTTTTTTATTTTGTAGTGCTACGTAATAAATGTCGGTTCTGAACTGTAGTGTATTCGTAAGAATCAATGAAACAAGAGGATCAAACCGAGGCACGTGATAACCACGCTGTCCTTAAAACAGTTTAGCCCTCTCACAAACTGTGCTAGAGAAATTAGAGCTACTGTTTCCTAGGATACAACAGATACAGTGAAAACTACTCCGCACAAAGTAAACTCACTCTCAAACTGAAACTGAGAAAATAATGAACACCAGAAAGACAAGACGCAATGAAATTTTAGATAAGAAGTAGAAAACGATTTTTGATGGGATACTGAAACTTCGAATATGAGCATCTATATATAGTATAGATTGGCCAAGCTGAAACCTTCAATTTCGTAAAACGTTACATCTGTTACTGGAATTTAATCCATGGCGTTATAGCCGTTACAAGAATTAAATGTATACGTTTTAGCCGTTACAAACGTTACAAGAATTAAATCCAAACGTTACAAAACTAGTCCCTGACCTTTAGTCTCCGACAGTGTAAACACTAGTCCCTGACGCTTAGTCTCCGACAGTGTAAACACTAGTCCCTGACGCTTAGTTTTCGACAGTGTAAACACTAACACTAGTCCCTGACGCTTAGTCTCCGACAGTGTAAACACTAGTCCCTGACCGTAGTCTCCGACAGGCTTATTTCATCTTAGTCCCCGACAGGCAGGCTTATTTCAGCTTAGTCCCTGACCTTAGTCCCCGTAAAAAGTTAGGTCCCCGTAAAAAGTTAGGTGCGCCAAATTTCCTTTCGAAAATCCTTGGATTTGCACCCCCTGTGCGCACACGTGGAGAACGAAACATAATATAGTCAATCACTCTTTACTAGTTTGTTTGTTTTTCCATATAAAAAGTAAGCAACACTCCTTCTAAATTTTAATATGAGACAAAACTCCCTTCACATGAGAAACTAAATTCTCATACATACTAGCTCATTTCCAACAATAAAGAGTGACAGTTTAACTTCAAATCGTTCAAAACAATTTCACTAATTGAAAGACACATGTCATAGATCAGACACAACCAGATAATAAAATATTATGACAGAATATACTTCAAAATAATGAATAAACTTTTTGTTAGAAAATTATATAATAATGTGATTAAACAAAAATTTGATTTAAGGACATTTAGGTTGGCCTCGTTTAGTCTTGATACTGTTGTAGCATGGAGTTAATTGTTTGTTTCCAAAAGTGCCAGGTGGAACCTCAAGACATCTTCGACAACAATCATTACATGTTTCAATGCAATTTTCACGGTGATGTGTTGCTGAGCATCGTTGATTGCATCTTGCCGGACATTCTATAACCAAAACCAAAAAAAAAAAAAAAGAAAAATCTAATTTAAGCATTAAAAAAGAATTTTTAAAAGTCTAACAAAATAATTATTATTTTGACAACATTCTTTTGTTATTTTTATACTATGGCTCACATTTTATCTCTTTTAATTTATTGTGACTCATAGTATAGAAATAACAAATAATGTTTTAAAAATAACGATTTCTAAAATTTGGTATTTAGCAATATGAAATTGTGTGAACTTTTTGAAACTATCAATAAATATAAGAGGAAAAATGACAGAAATTTTCGAACCTCTTATGGCGCAAGAGCATTTTCCGGCCTGATGTGAAAAGTAAGAAAACAAAGAATAATTCATTAGACAAATGTAGAAGTAGTTTACAATAAGTTGCAATTGGGAATTGAAAATTCTGGTGCATACCATTGAAACACGCGTGATTGAAGCGATGAGAAAGAGGAGGAAAATGGACTTAAAAGTTGAAAAGTTAGCCATCTTTAGAATAGACATCAACTGGGATAGAATAGATATTAAATACATAATGTACACAGATATTAACAACAAAATCCATGTTCTACAAACATTCATCCAACAACTGTAACTTTATTAGTTGCGGGTTCGTACACAACGCCGACAAATTTTTGAATGAATATTTATATTTAAATGTAATTTTAGTATGTATTTATCTTTTTTATCTTTTAAAATATTTTTTATTATATTTTGTTGTATATATTTATTATTGCATGATAACAACTATAAGAACAATATATTATGTGATAGTATAGTTTATAAAAATATTAATAAGTCTAAGAGTAAGCACTCTAAAACAAGTTTTTATTTAATTTGAACATTTTTAAATTGTTTTGGTTTTGAATATATATATATATATATATATATATATTAAAGTTTTTACTTTTTTTATAATGTGTATATGATTTTTTTTTTTAAAGTTTATTTTTTGTATTTATCGTACTTTCAATATATATATTTAATTTGGATAGACACTTGAAATTGCGTGAGTTTTTTATTTATACTTTTCTTTTCTTTTGTCTTCTAATTTGTGTAGTTCATTTTCATTACTAATTTGTATAGTTTAAAATTATATTTTAAAAATAAAAAACTAGACCCTTAATATTATACTATTTATATATCAGATCGCACACGTATATATTTAATGTTTTTTAAAAATTTGTTACCAATATTTAACAAAATGTATCTATTCAATTTAACTTATTTAATTAGATGATATTGTTCTTTTATTTTTATGATTAATTATATATAAAATTAATTACGAATAAAAGTATTTTTTGTAAGATAAATTGTTTACTTTATGTTAGATTTGTGGAGAGTTTTATTGTTAAAGATGTCCTCATTTTCTAACTTTTTTTCTTTCTTAATTATATTAGTTGATTTTTTCATTTTTCTGTTTTATTTTCTCTTAACAAATTTTTTATTATAGCATTTTTTAAAACATTATTTACAATTAAAGATTTCAAAAGTCTAGTAATTATCTAATAATTTTAAAAGATATATAGGTAAATTATAAAGTCAACTATTAAAAATTAAAAAATTAATTGAAATGACACCTAGGTAAATTAAATTATTTAAAATAAAAAGTAATTAAATAGATACATGTAACTCGGTCGAGTTAATATACCCAGTGAGGGTACTGAGTCATTAGGAATGCACAAAACATGTTTCTCAAAATATACTATATATTAATTGATTGATTAGTATAATTTATTTACTCCACACGTACTATAATTATAGGGACTTTTTTTTTTACACATTTATTATTATTGTCTTTTTATAATTATTGATAACTTAAAGGTTAAAACTACCTAATTTTCTTTTACAACATTTATTACGTCTAAGTATATTTACTTTTAAGTAATTGGAAGTATTCGAGCAGTTAATTAAAAGATAGTTTTGTAAAAATATTTTTTAAATATTTCTAAGTAATCCAAATGAGTTATAAAAATAAAGTGAAAAGTAGAGAATCTTATAAAAACATTCAAAATTGAGATAGAGGAAGTAATTATAATATCATTAGATCTAATTACTTTTTTTAAAAAAATTTCGATAATTTAAAATGTGACGAAAGAATACTCCTCAATCTAATTTAAGATCAAAGCATACCATTAACTTTTTTTTGATAATTTATAATAGTATTTATTAGCTACCCATAAAAAAGATGAGTAACAATTCTCAAAATCTTACAAACTGTTGGTCTGCTTGATTTAATTATTATACAACTATCTACTACAGTCCAAACCATTTATTATGACACCTATTACATTTCTTAAATGATATTAATTCGGACTATTTATTGGAACATTATTACATCTGCTACTTTCAATATTCATATTTCTCACCATTGTACGTTTTTAAGTTTAAAAGTAGATTCTCTATCCGCAGGAAGAATTAAGACATTGACTGCAACTTAATTTTTAAATTGAAAGCAATGCCTTCTTGTTTTATTATTATACGAAGTAATATTTCAAATAAATTTAACATTTACAAATGGATAAAGTGTCCAATATATGCAAATACGTAAATTTTTTTAGAACGTAACGAGTCTAGCACAAATTTTAATAATAAAAGATATAAATGTATATTTTCAAACATCTAATTTTTCCAAACACATACTAATAATACGTGGTTTTTCCTAAGTTAAGAAAATGTAGGTTATTTTCCTATGATGTGTACTATACAAATACACAATTCACTCTAATAAAATAAAATCAATTTAATATGAAAAAAAGTAGTTTATTTATTTAAGGGTCACGAATTAAGTACAGTTACTAGTGCCAAAAATATAAAGCTCGTAACTTCAATGTTGATTACTTCATAATCCATACATACATAGATACATATATTATACATATGTATTGTATGTATGTATGGAGTATATAAATTAAGGTAAGTTTATTGAAATGGTAAATCATCAAATTATTTCATATGAAATGTTTTGATTCGACTCTTATTATAAATGATCCATAACTACATACAACTGCTCCGTAACCTCCCTCACTTTCTTTTTATTTGGTAGTCAATATACTTATATTGATTAATCTAAATTTGAATGAAGTCGAATTTCATAAAAATAAAAATTTTCTCGATATTTATTCTTTATTCATATTTATAAAAACTCAAACTTGAGACCAATTTGAGTGAGGTCGAACTTCATAAAAATAAAAGTTTTCTCGATATTTATTGTTCATTCATATTTATAACAACTCAAACTTGAGACTATATTTAAGAGAAACAAACTTTGCTACTTCATCCGATGGGCATAGGTAAAATAAATTCAAACTAAGACAAGAAATAAAATAAATTTAAAAAATCATGACATAGCCTAAGGTCCCAACTCCGATTTACCCAAAACTAGAGGGGAGAGAGAGAGAATTGGAAAAACAAAACAGAGCACAGCAAACACAAACATTTCGACAGAGACTAGACAAGAGAAGAGGTTGAACAGAGAAAGGGCCACTCAACACTCAATATTATCCACCATCCAATTCACAGACCACACAAACAAGTTTTTCTGGCCCAGTGACCACCTTATCGACCTTTTCCTTCCTATGTTCCCTCTCCCCTATATAGTAGTACTATTACTAGTACTAGTTTCTTTCCTTTCATTTCCTCTTCGAATCAATTAATTGTCTCTTTTAGCCTTCTCAACAGCATCATTAATTATTGATTCAAAAAAAGTAAAATTTTGCTGTCCTCATTTCATTCAGAGCCGTTTCTTTGTTTTGTTTTCTTCCATATCTCAATTTCATCATCACACTCAAAAGTATCCAATGTTCCTCCCCGGTTTGGCTGTTTTCCTCTATACTTCCTTCAAAAATTAACTTTTTCTTCAAAATTTCTTTAATTTCCTGGAAATCTTGAAAATTGATCCGTTCCCAAGGAAACCCAGATCAGATTTTATGTTTTTTGTACTGTGAATCAAAAAATTCCTGAAAATTTCCGTCCACATTTCAGTACTTTGTAGTGGTGTTGTTCAACAGTCCCTGTTTTGGCCCAGATATCTGGATTTCGCGAGAGAACTCATAATCTCAAATCGATTTTGCCCGAAATTGAGATCTGAATGGCAAATGGAAGTGACCAATCGAACCACCTTCGAGAATTACTCCGACGAAGCGAAGATGATGATCGCCTGAACCTCATTCCTCGTCGAACTCTAGGCTCTGTTCTTACTTCTGAGAAATCCTTGTCGACTGTTACTTCAAACCGGACACTGCTTGATATAATCATAGATGATTCGCCGAAAGAGAACAAGACAAGTTGGAAACACTTGAAAGACAAACTCCGGCAACGTCGACATGCCGGCGCCGACGCCGGCTGGGCTTCCTCTGCTCATATTTCCGTCTCCAACGTCCCAATTCAGTCGCCAAGAAACAGCATGAATAATCGGACGATGATGCACCAGATTTCTTCCTCTGGTGTTGAGCCGGAGTTTACTCAGGGACGACCTGAAATGTTACCTCCTTCGATTAGTACGACTCATCAGAACAGAGAACATGATGTTGCCGTGGAGGAGCCGCCACAGACGGTGGTGGGACAGACGGTGGGGGGGAACGTGGAAGAGGGGCCGGTGAGGATGTCGTTGATGGCGTTGCTGGCGGAGACTGATGGGCAAATGGGGCTAGAGGGGTCATATATGATGGGCGATGAGGATGATGAAGATGAAGAGGCGGCAGACGGGGGCGTTGGTGGCGGTAGAAATGGTGAAAGTGGTGGCGCTGGTGTATATAACAATTGTTGTGTGTGTATGTTGAGGCATAAAGGTGCAGCTTTTATACCATGTGGTCATACATTTTGCAGGTTGTGTTCAAGGGAGCTTTGGGTTCAAAGAGGGAATTGTCCTCTTTGCAATAATTATATCTTGGAAATTCTTGATATTTTCTGATTCAATTTGGAAGTTTAGTTGCATGTTTTCTTGGTATACAACGTTGTTGGGACTATTTTATTGTAAATTTGGATAAAATTGTGTTGATATTTCATCGTAAATTTGGTTTATTTTCATTGAAAGTCGGATGTTGTTTTCATATTACATTCTTCAATCTCTCTTTATTGGAGTAAATGTAATAGAGGTTTTCCTAGTCTGGATTATGGAGCCTATAGTGTTTCAGAAAAAAACTTCAACTTGCTGGAAACAAATATTGTTTCCATGGAATTTTAGAATGTGTCTATGGCTTCAAATTTATAGATTTGGATATGACACTAGAATGGATTTTTTTTTTTTTTTTGCAAAGACAAAATAAATTATATTACTAGAAAAATTTACAATACAAGAGACTTGAATTATGAATCCATTACAAGTGGAAAGCAAATGGTCGACTCATAAACTGATAAATTAAAAAACGATAAATGAAAATGATAGAAAAAAAGTCATCAAAAAGGAATTCCTTCGTATTTTCAATCTCATCTTGGTGTTCAATTTTGTATTCCATTGTCCTCTAAAGGTTGTGTCATCTAAATTATTTTAGATCCTTTAATATAAAAAATAAAAAAAACAATTTGAACCCACTCTTTTCACATAGGTATGTTTATGTGAAATTGAGATGGTACTTATCACTGACATATTTATGGATAACAACATTAATTTGATCAAGCATTAACTTTGGTGAATTTGATATACATGTTTCAAATTTGTATAGAACGATGTTTTCTCGGCAATAAATGAAGATCAATCAAAAAATGGCGAGTTATGCAAATGCAACTTTTTCTTTCTTTAAAAAAATCAATCCAAAGATTAAGTATTGTTATTTTATTCAAATTAGTGCCAAATGGGCCAAAGATCATCACTTACTTTTGTTTCGGATTTTTTATGGTTAATGACGGTAAGCAACCATCGATAATGTTGTTGAATGTTCGATTATGAAGTCGTTGACGAGGATTAGTTCGGCATGAGTCTTTTTCTAAACGTCAATAATTGATTCTAATATTCTATTACGAAGTTGTCAACTACCCAAACTCGAGGATTGGTTTGGCAAGGAGTCTTTTCAATATTATCGAGGGATAAAATTAAAAAAGTAATATCGTGGGCAAAACTCAGATCATTTCGAGGAAATTAGATATATATTTTTCTTTTAATATTTATTTGTGATATTAATTTATAAAAATATTAAAGTGTATAAGATTGTATTTAAGAGTATTTTTTAAATATTTTATAATATTTCGCATATAAATATCATTTGAACTTAAATATATCTTTAATTTAAAAAAAAAATAGAATATTTGAATAGTTCTTTTAAAACATGACGGCTTTATAAAGTGTAAGTACATCTATGTATTTACTTATAGACAATTACAATTTTCTTTTTAAGATTCCAAATTTTTAGATTCATTTCCGATTGATCTTAATCCGAACGTCCATTAATTTTTCTTTGATCATTCGGACAGAGACAGTATGAATGCGTAGCTGGCAATTTCAATATCAAAATATTTCCCATAATGAATTTTTTATATAAACGCGTTGAAAAAAGCAACTGCCAATTTAAGTTGCAAATGCATAATAATAATACTGTCAATTATTATGTGAACAATAAATTAAAGCTAAACCTAAAATTTAAATATTTGGC
>CM025784.1:30221552-30302475 GCA_014636745.2 Centella asiatica | reverse complement strand
ATGTGAACAATAAATTAAAGCTAAACCTAAAATTTAAATATTTGGCACTATCTTTTTTTCTGCGGGGAAAACTTTAAGCAGAATGAAAATTTTCCCGATTTAAAATCAGAGCATATGATAAGCCTTAAACAGAATATATAATAATACTGTCTTAATAAATATAAAAATAAATAATATTATGCGGAAGCAACTGATAGAATGTGACAGTGATAATATTTTGTTTTCTAAGGAACAAAGAGAGGACTTTCCATATTGGTCCAACGGTAATATATATAGGCCAGCTGATGACATTAGAAAATGCTTCAATAAGTTTTTACGTGATAATATCGTTGCAAATAGTCCATTAATCACTTCCCATACGCGTAATTATCATAACAGTAAAGTAAGAAGGAAAAAAAAGAAGATTTATGTTACATGCATGCATTTATTAAGTATTAATGCACTAATTAATAAACCATATATATAAAAAGAATTTTGATCTTTATACTTTCCATCTATAATCCGAAAACTCAAAACTATGCCAAAATTTCCTTAATGAATAGTATATATACAGCTCATGAAGGGATTAAAACCCTAAATTTGCTTCTGAAACATACAAGATCTAGCCTAACACACCTTTTAAATGGCTTTTAATATTCTCAAATTTCTTGGTTTCTTCCTAGTGTTTTTTGCCAGTTCTGTTATTGGATCTAACAATGTTTCACAGAATCGAACTTGTACTGGGAAGCCCAATGAAAACGTTAATTTCAATCAAAATTATCGTGTTTTGTGGGGAACTGATCATCTCTTTATACTTGATGGAGGAAAAGAAGTACAACTTCAATTAGATGAATTGTCAGGTTAACGTCTGATTTTTTATTTTGAGACATTATTATTCTCTTTTATTTTAGTTAGAATATTTTTTTAATCTTAACACATGCCACAATGACATGTTATATATATAGAATTATTTGTTTTATCTAATAACTTTTTGTATTATATATAGGTTGTGGATTTCGGTCAATCTCCGAGTACGGTTCGGGCTCGTTCAGTATAAGGATGAAGATACCCTACACAAAATCCAGTGGAATCATAGCAAGCTTTTACGTAGGCCAAAATTTTATATTCGTGTTTTAATTTATATTATACATTTATCCATAAAATTGTATTTATTTACTTGTAGAATCTCTCAAATTTATGTTCGATAAAAATTTATGAGAACACATAATTTCAGTGACTATTTTTATGAGTCGTCACAAAAATTAACTTTGATGTAGAGATAGAGGTGTAAAAGAGCCGAGCTTGTGTTGAGTTCACTCGAGTTTGTTTCTTAGTAGAGTCGAATATGTTTTATTTAACGAATAAAAAGTTGTATTTGAGATCGACTTGTTTAAATAGTTAAATGAGCCGAGTTTAATCGAATTTAAAAACTTAAACGTACAAAAATTCTTGTTCGTGATCGGTTTGTTTAAATGAACGAGCCGAGCCGAACAAGTTTTAAACGAGCTGAGCCGAACAATTTACAACTCTATGTAGAGGTATGAAAAGAAAATAAGTCTAATATATAAGTGCAAATAGATGGTTGTCAATGAAAATAGTCATTTATTTATCTTTTTTTCTAAATTTATTTTATATCAATAGGTAAATAATTCAGAATTATAAACTAACAATCTGCAAAATTTATTTTTATTAGTGTGACTTGTGACTTTTTAATGTTCTTATTGAAATTCAGCTAACTTCGGCTCCAGATAACAAGCCTGTAGTGTATCATGATGAGCTTGATTTTGAGTTTGTGGGGTCGGATGGTCTAGTGCAAACAAATGTGTTCGCAAGTGATTCTGGGAATAGAGAAGAGAAATATCAACTCTGGTTTGATCCCACAAAGGATTTTCATAATTACCAAATTGTTTGGAATCAGTACCAAGTTGTGTAAGTTAATCGCACCTACTCATTTATTTTATTTTTCTATCTTTTTTTTACATGTAATATTAAATACTCCATAATAACTTGATAAAGTGATAACTAATTATTATTGTTTTAAAAACGGTCCATATTTAAAATCTCATACATTCACAATCAATACTTTACAATATTGCGTTTGTAACTCCACCACTTTTTTAAATAAAGAAATTATAAATTTTGATCGTGACTGTTTGACTGCACCTAAATACTATTATTATAAAAAATATTGGTAGTTATTGTACATCTTCATATTCAAACGTTGTCATAATCATAAACCAAAACAAAAATTAGCTCACATGGAGTAAAAGGTTTAAGCCCTTCAACAAGAGATGTGCTGGTCTATCGCTAAACGAAAGATTCAAGTCCTAATTCATTATAGTCATGTTTCTTTTCATTTAAATTTCAGAGATTATAAATTTTAATAATATAATTTACACAACAAAAATTTAAAATCTTCAAAATTTAAACTAAAACAAATAAGACATATATAATTCACGAAAATATATAATATTAAACAAGAAGTTGAGATTTCAAACCATGCAGGTTATATATGGTTTTACCTTGCATATGGTATTTATTTATGTCATGTCACAGGTTTTTGATAGACAATGTTCCCATCAGAATTTTCAAAAACAACACAAAGATTGGAGTCAACTACCTTACAAATCCCATGCACTTGGAGGCCAGCTTGTGGAGCGCAGATTGGGCGGGGTCTGTAGATTGGGCTGATGCTCCCTTCAAATCCAACTACCGAAATTTCGGCATAGCGGGCTGTGTGGCTAAAACATCCATTAATCACTCAGTATGCAGCTCTCCAAAATTGTTTTGGAATCGTTTTGCACTTGGCCCAGCCCAACTGCATAAATATGAACAGTTCAGAAAAACACATATTAGGTACCAATATTGTTGGGACAGAGGAGAAAATCACCCAGAATGTCATAAGCATGTGAACTAGGCATTAAGTAATTACTCAAATAATTATTGTTCTTTTACATGAAGTCAATACTTTCATTGTGCACTTGCCATTCATAAGAGATACAAATGTAATGAAATGGTTTTAAATATTAATTGAGATTTATTTATTATATAAACATAAGTTTCTTGTGATAGTTTCATGCTTAATGAATTACTTATTGTTGAGTGTTTCATGTAGACTTGTACGTTTTTCTTTCATTTTCATTTTTTGGGTTAGTAACTTAGTTCTTAAATGTCTTGTGTTATAACCCCCATTAACTTCTTGTGCATATTATGTTTTTCAATTCAAAATAGAGTTAAAGAGAAATAACTATTTGTGTTAAAGACCAATAACCACCTTTGGTGAAAATTTAATTAGATAAGCACTCCCACCCTTTTTATTTAGTTCTTTTTCTAGATTATGATTCAATTTTTCTTTTTTTATTTGCTTTTCTCACATTTCAAGATAAAAACAAAGTTATTTTTTCTTTATTATCCTTTGCATATTTCAAAAAAATATAATTATCTTTTTTTTTCCGTACATATTAAATATGGGCAATTATGGTATAACATAAAAAAAAATTTAATAAATTAATCATTGATATTGATTTGTGTGATTTGAACTAAAAAAATAACTAATAAAAAACAGAGGAAGTACAAGTTGTTCATTAAGCTCGTAAATTATTTCAAATTCAAGTATATTTATGATTGTAAAGTAACAAAATTAAAATTCTATTTCAAAATTGGTTTGCAGTATAAATAATTCTTCTGATCAATTAAATTAATAATTTTAAGATTTTTCGTATTTATTACAACTCTTTTTGTGAAAAAGAATAAGTATTTTTTTTTATTGATTTCAAAGGATAAATAAATCAGTATAAAATATTCAATGGAGCAAATAACAACATTGAACTAGTTTTGGCTCCCTACGACTTAAGTTTGTAAGCACCAAAAGAAATATCAAATGGTATTAAAATCGTACAAGTCACCTTTTAAAAATAGAACTACTTAGTTGACGACGGCAAAAAAGAAAAAAAGAAATAAAAAGATATTTTTCTTTAAAAAAAAGAGAAAAAGGAAAACCTCCAACTCACAATTTTCGAAGCATTCTTTAATTTCCTCTCGTGCGTCCCAAACGCGGTCTTAGTCTCGGCGCAGAGGTCGATCTCACTGCCTACTTCGACCGATAGAACATTCGAAGCTTCATTTGAATGGCGGATTGATCTGAACTCGCTCGCTCTCACCTTCACAGCATCTCACCGATCAATGGCTCCAACTCTACGATCTATCTACATCTTCTTATGCTTTCTACTTTGTTTTGCAACAGCACAACAGCAAGAAGAGCGAAACGAAGAAGAATTCACAGAAGAATTGCTGTTACGGCCACTTCCCGATCGGAAAGTACTGTCGCATTTTCACTTCGAGAGCAGAGTTCCTCCCACCGCCGACTATGGTTCTCACCACCATCTCTTCCCCAAAGCCATCTATCAGCTGGTAATAGTCTCTCCCTACCAAATGTTGACTGAGTACTGAGTGGTGTTTTTGGGTTAATGTAGAACAATTTGTTGATTGTTGAGATTGTGTGCTCTATTCTGCTTTAAGTGTATTTATTTGGTTTGTGTTGTTTGTTAAGGAGACAAAATATTCAATTTGAGCTAAATATTTATTGCTTTATGTATTGAAGTATGCTTATATATAAGTCATTAGGGTTGCATTTGAGTTTTTTGATGTAAATTTATAATTTTGAGTGATGCAAGATGTAGGTTTATTTACTTCTCAAGTGCCTTGAGTTAATTATTGATGTTTTCTACGATAAGGATGACCTTTTTATCGTTTTCTTTAATTGACGCATTGGGTAGCTCGGTCCTTTAGGCATTTCCCTTTGAATTTCAAATTTATAAGTGATATATCACTCTCTTTATCTTTGGTGTTAGTTTATGGTATGTTTTATGTCTTCTTGTTACAGATTAAAAGAAAGACTACTTTTAGCTTTAGTTCTTAATATATGGGTGTATAGTATTAGTTTTTATCGGCAGAATGCATATAAAGCTTGCACTACTTGACCAGGTTAAAAAATACCGAGTACAAGAGATGGAGTTGTCGTTTACTCAAGGTCGCTGGAATTATGAACGCTGGGGTGGATATGACGCACTATCAAGCAGCAATGCGAAGCCTCCTGGAGTTGAGTTGTGGGCTGCATTCGATGTTCCCAAAGAACAGGTTGATGCTTCATGGAAAAATCTCACTCACACTCTTTCGGGTCTATTTTGTGCTTCAATCAACTTCCTTGAGTCCTCTACTGCATATTCTGCTCCAGATTGGGGTTCACAGCCATTTTCAGGGAATTTGAGGTATGGTGCATTGCCTCGTGAGGCTGTTTGCACCGAAAACCTTACACCTTGGTTAAAGTTGCTACCTTGTCGAGACAAAGCTGGGCTATCTGTGTTAATGGACCGACCATCGATCTACAAAGGATATTATCATTCTCAGCGGCTGCATTTGACATCAACTGGATCTGGCTCAGTGGGGTTGAACAGTGGAATAGTTCTTGAACAAACACTTACAGTTGTTCTTCAACCAGATACTATGGAATCTGGGGTGGCACAATCCAGTGGCTCAAAATTCCACCCAAATTGGTCTTTGAGCTCATTGTTTGGAAGAAAAGTAGGTGGAAAGTGTGTTCTTGCAAAATCTAGTAGTGTGTATGTTCAATTGGAAGGGGATTTAGTTTCTGAAATGAAAAGTTTAAACAAGGAGAATAAGAGAGATGAAGCTGAAATTCCGTCCTTGGAAAATTCTTGGAGTTACCCAAGCTTTGAATTGTCAATTTCCCCGAATAGGGTAGTTAGAGAAGCAAATAGTTTGCATAAAAGCGGCTCATCCATCTTATACGATTTTTCAGTTGAGGATTACCAAGAGTTTAAGCCATTTGATTTGAGGTTCAATTGGAAAGTCCCTGTTGTTTGGTCATGTCCACGTGCGCCGTTACACGCTAGCAGGTTCTTAATGGGGAGTGGAAATGAGAGGGGTGCTATAGCAATCTCCCTGGAATCTAGTGGACAAAAAAGCCCTATCCAAAATTCTGATGTTAATGATGAAAGATGTAGGGTGCGGGTTGATATTTTCCAAGTTGTCCCGTGGTATGTAAAGGTATATTACCATACAATTCAATTATTTATAGATGAAGAACCTCAATCTCTAAAAGATTTTGTTGAGAAGCTGCGAGTTTCACCTTCTGAAGACAAGGTGTCTCCTGGTGTCATGGAGATGATCCTAAGATTACCTTGTGGTGTGAAGTCAGCTGCATTGACTCTAGAATTCGATAAGGTATTCGTACTTCTAGTTTACTAAATTACTTTCTTCAATGTTCAGTAGGATATCTTTGAAATTTCTTTGCATCTTGAAGTGCCTTGTGTGTACAAAATGGTTCGAAGAGAAAGCTACCTTAGTGTCTCAATGCTGTTTCTTGGATCATGACGTGACTATGAAGGAACCTATCTTTGTTCAGTAGACGTGCCTTTCCTTTTCATGGTTCAGAGTTTCAAGCTTTGTATCATTTGTCTTTACCTGATAAAGGGCTATACCCAATAATCTAGATGCTTGAGATGAAGGGAAGGAAAAGAAAGTTTTGTACAAGCTGTTCACTTAGTTTTGCCTGTAGTGTCTCAAATTATGAGGCGAATGTTGCAGGAAAGCATTTTTAATTTTACCCGCCAAAAATAGGCTATGTGAAATGAAGAAATTTTATGAGCCTCTGAAAGTACCTCATGCTTTTCTCTTGACAAACTTGACAAATTTCTAGCATCTATTTATTCTGAAGATGCTTAAAAGCTAAGCTTAAAAAATACTTAATTGCAGATAGAGTCCTTATGCATAATCACTGCTGTATTGATTCGTGTTAATGCAACCTACTGTCAACAATTTTAGTATCATTCTGTAGGCTTGGGCATTAGAAAACCTTGTCAGACCTAATCATGGCTCTAGACAAAGATGAAACATATACTAAGATGGTTCTAGATATTTAGGCAGCCTTCTTTTCCATGGTTCAATCTCTGCTGCTACTACCGCGTTCAGTAATTTGCTGATACTCCTCTCACCAAGTTATATTTATAATACATTTCTGCAGGGTTTTTTGCATATTGATGAATATCCTCCAGATGCTAACCAGGGGTTTGACATCCCATCAGCTGTAGTAAGCTTCCCCGATTTTCAAGCAAGAATGCAATTTCTTGAGGGTAACTCTTCGAAGAAATCACCCTTGATTTCTAAACTTCAGGTGTGGATAAGGGGATTTACCATAATTTCTAAATTGCTACAGCACATTGTTTTTGGTCTTGCATCATCCTGTTTCACCATCTTGATTTATTTGTAGGAAGCACGGCCTATTAAATCATACACTGAAGTACTGCTCGTGCCATTGACAACTCCTGATTTTAGCATGCCTTACAACGTTATTACAATTACATGCACGGTGTTTGCTTTATATTTTGGATCCCTACTCAATGCCTTACGACGACGTGTTGCTGAGGAAGAGAGACGCCAGAAGGAGAAAGGTATGTATATAGATATACATATTGGACTACATTACTTTTGGTTGAGAACTTTATTGGGTTTTCATTTGCCATGCATGCCCTAGTTGAAATGCTTTGTTATTGCTCCGTGGTTGGTTGAATTCTCTCGTTAGTTTCAGTTTGATGTCTCATTATATCTAAATGGCATCTCAAATCTTGTCTTAGTAGCGTGTTCTCTGCTGTTTCATCTACCTTGATTTCTTCTTACCTCATATTTGATCCTTAAACACACCCACCCCCCCTCCCCCCCCCCCTATTCCCCCCCCCACCCCCCCCCCCCCCCCCCCCCCCCCCCCCCCCCAATTCATTGCAGCCAAGAAGAAGACTGCCCCTTTTCCTCTGCTGTTCAAGTTGTTCGCTAGGTTGAGAGGAAAAACATTCGAAGAACCACCAGCGCCGCCTTCCTTGTCTTCATCAAAGATCTTAAATTCAAAGCTAGTTATGAAAGTGATAGTAGTGGCTCTCATTGCTGCTGGCTGGCAGTATTATTTTGGGTGACATCCAAAGCAACGGAGAACAGGCACACGTTTATTGTACAATACAGGCTACACTAGAATGAAATTAGTTAATATTTTCAGTAATCAGGGCTGACCCTCGTCTCTTTAATCTTTTGGGGGTATTGCATCCCCATTTTGTGTAATTCGAGTTCAAATTCGGTTTCTTAGTGTAAACGACAGGATCTTATAGTTGGTCATGTAATGAATTGAGGTACATACACCGCTTAAATTTTTTGTCAGAATATATATGGCATCTGGATTCGAGGCTGTCATCTGCATATTATGATTGAATTGAGCTCATGAATTAGACAAGATGGTTTTCTCTTTTTTTCGGATTTCAGTCTTGGATTGGATGGAGGAGGTTTCACCTGAGTCCTATCATATTTGTCGTCTGGATTTCCCTTGGGGTTTAATTTCAAAAGAAAAAGAAAATGATTTAGCGTGGAAGGTTAACAATTACTAGTACCTCATGCATACGTTAAAAGTTACTAGTATTTCACACACATACTAAAAAAAAAAAAACTCCACGGTTTACCTCTGTCGTTAACTTATTTTTTTCAATGATCGACTAGTTTCTTTAAAAAATAAGGAGGTTTGGGTTCAAATTTTATAAACTAAATTTTTTTTTAAATTTTGCAAGTTAATAAAAATTCTTGTAAGAGATTTGGGTTCAAATTTTGAAAGTTAATAAAAAAAAAATTATAAGAAAGTTTATGGTGACCAAATTTTTAGGAAGTGGTCTCATTTTTAAAATTAAAAAAAAAAAAGGAAAAAAGTTCTTCCCAAAAAAATCAATTGGATTAAAATACATCCATCCGTTGCGAATTTTACTTTATTTTAAAAATGTTTTCACTTTTAAAAATTCAATTATTATTGACCTTGGAAATTTTATTTTATTATGTAACTTTTAAAATGATTATATATTTTAGAAGATGGAGAATATTGTACTCCGTAAAGTTTTTGATGCTTAATTCACCAAACGGGACCTAAAATCATAAACCCAATCAGAAGAATTTAGCTTCGTTTGCGACTTCCCATAAACCTCCTACTCTTTGTCCTTTCTACGAAATTGAAACTTCTGTCGTAGTAATTTGTACCAAATTGAAACCGCTTTCCACATATACTTATACATCTGATAATTAGGGCCAGGGTTAGGGTTTTTGTTGTTGCGTTCTGATAGTTGATTGATTCATTGAAGCTGTATCACTACATATAACTATTTACGGAGGATGTACGCCGATCGAGAGTACGTAGCAGCAAAGACTTCCGTAAAAGAACGTCTTAATTTAGTTGATTCCGGTCGTCGCCGTCAAGTCTCCGGCAAAAGGTTTGTTTCCTCTACGTATATGTATGTATTCATGTTTGTTGTGATCTACAATATCGACTAGTTATTGTTTTTAATGCTCTGTTCACTTTTAATTTCTGTTTATTTATTTATATAAAAATATATTTGTTCATTAATCTTTTTCTTCTTTAGATTATTGTGGTAAGAAATTTAGGGGCTTGCACCAGTGATTGTGCAGTACATATTCTAAGGTGTTCCTTAGAAGTTTATTCTCTATGTCCTAAAAATATTCTCACATTTTTTAGCTTGTCTTTTGGGTTTGGATTTGATCAATAGCTAAGGGGGATTTTAAGACGTAACAACCCTTCTGCGATTTTGTTCTAGCTTGCCCCATATGGTGCAGTAGAAGGCCAATCCTTTGTAATGGGAATTTGTCAGCATGAGCATTGAATTGATGAGGTGATGGATACGCAAGGACCTGTGATTTCTTGTTGCTGGAATTATGAATGTTGATCATGTCTGTCATCATTTGCATTTGTGTCAATTTATTTTTAAAAATTATTCAAATTTTATAAGAATCACTTTGCAGGCAGAGGCAAGATGATGACAAATGGGAGCATGATCTATTTGATGACGATGATCCTCAAGTTCCAAGTACGGTTTATTCTGGATACGATTGTCAACTCACCTATTGCACGTTAGTTTTCCTGTATGCATCTGATTGTCTGTTAATGTCATGGAAAGATCGCAGAATAGGTGCAAGAGATCTTCGTCTGAAGCTCCAGAAGAAGAGTATTCAAAACACAACTCAAACCGGAAGGACATCTGTTTCAGGAGGTATAAGAGATCTGCGTGAAAAGCTATCTGGTACAATAAATTCTCATTCAATAGTTGCTGCTCCACTGAAGCCGATAGTAGCTACTGAGAGCAGTAAACCTTCTAGGAAAGTTGTAATTGAAGCCCCTGAATCAGAGACCAAAAAAGTTACTGCAACTCTATCTAAGAAAAAGGGTCAACAAAAGGTTATTTTCATTATTATTCTCACCAGTAGATAAATTATTTTTTCCTTCTCAAATCACCTTTTAAGTTAGATTATGCCTCGGTATGAGTATTTTAAATTCATGCTTATCTTTTTATTAAAAATGTTGCAGAGTTGATTTCCGTAAGTTAAATATATTCTGCTTTTAGTAATATGTTTTCTTGCAGGTTGAATCTGTGGATAGCTTCCTGCACTCCCTGGGTCTAGAAAAATATTCAATAACATTTCAGGCAGAGGAAGTACGCAAACTTTATATGATTTTGTGTTAAGTCCCTACTCTTCGGGGTCAACCACTTTCTATATTATTGAGATCTGTTATCTCGCTGTAGGTTGATATGACTGCCCTTAAACACATGAACGATGTAGACCTGAAGGCTTTGGGTATTCCAATGGTAAACTAACTACATCCTGATCTACGTATGGTTATATTTATGTGTTGCTGAATGATTTGATACTTGAGCAAATCAAAGCCTTTTCAAATTTGTACTTCCAATTTTAAAACCAAATAGACAAAAAATTGTTGACTTGGTTACTGTTCGATAAAATAAATGATTAAGAAATATTAATGGTGTGAAAAGATCATGCTTTGTCTTTATATCAAGTCCAAACTTGAAGATAATATTCTTCAATTTCTCTTTATTGATTCAGCAGACCTATATTTTTTTTCCCTTTCATATTTTGATATTCAGATAGATTCAATACATTCAAATTGTAAACAGCCAGAATAGCTCAAACAAACCATAGTTTGACTGTTTGATTGGAAAACAAGTGTGTGATTAGAAGCTGTTTGGTGCACTATTCACTTTTTCAGGGTCCAAGAAAGAAGATACTTCTGGCGTTGGACTCTAAAGTCTGACATTGATTGTCTGAGAGATCTGTGTTTGTGCTTGCATGGATGGCCGGGTTTGAGTACAATATCCTATAGGAAATCAGCGGGCCCCTCGTTTAAAAGATTCTGTGTTCTTCGTGTAATTTCTCTGGGTAAACTCAGTTGTGTTGCTGAAAAGTGGCTCCAACGAACGCATGGGTAGCTAAGTGTAACAGGATTGATGGTGAGATCGGAATTAAAAATTGTATCCAGCGGATATTTGGTAAACAACATTACGTTGATCTCAATTAATTGGAGCTTCAATCGACTTGGTTTTGTTTTTGTTCATCTTTATCTCGCCTTTCATTTTCCAATAATTTAATTGGGGAATAAGATGGCATATTGATGATCCTTATTTGGAATAAAAGTATTTGGAATACCGCAGGTTTAGTACAAAAGAAATTGATATCGTGTTTGTTGTTCACCCTGTTTGCATTGATGAACTGTTTTTTGTTATGCCACGTACGGGCGGTTGAAGAGGTCCTATTAGCTGTAGTATTCTTGGGATGGGTGGCCATTAAGAATAGATCTTTTCTACTGCAACTTGCCATGCAGCTGCATAATCAACAATATTGTAATTTATGTTGTGAACTTTTTTTTTTTTCTTGTTTCTATTTATTACATGGGGAAGGAATTTCAAGAGAACTCTTTCTAGTACCAATGATCAGCACGGAAAATAGGATAGAAAAGCAAAAAAAAAAAAAAAAAAAAAAAAAAAAAATACTCCATCTAAATGCTGTATATAGAAAAGGGAAATAAGAAATCCAGTTCAGTATATTGAAAAGGGCAAAAGGAAATTTCAAACCTTTAGGGGGATTTATGAATTTTTACCGATGGAGTTTGCACTCAAAGTTTATCAGTGCTAATGCAACAAAGTTGCTAACTACTTATTATGAAATGGTGGAACATAATCCTGGTTCTAATTGGACTGAAAACTTGAAGCTTGATTGAACGTTCTTTCAGCATTGAACCTATCAACTTCCTTATCCAGCTACTCATTTCATCGCAATATATATAGAAGTATTCACACTACACGGGGAAAGTTAATAGGACAACTTAAAAATCATTCTTCCCTAGGAGACTAAGCGCAATCTTTGCCACTGCAAAAGGGCCTTCTAACTACTCGGGTGATGATTTTCGAACACGGCTACAAATTTGGTGATAATAGGATCCTAATGATGTTCCACGTGTACATAAACATCTAACAAGTCTAAAACGTATTAATGTTTCTGATGCTAGACAAATTGAAACATTATACAAAATACAGAAACAATCTCCTCTTTTGTTTCCTCTGGTGAATGCCAGAAACAACATGACGACACTCTTCAGTTGCTACTTTGCATTCAATGTGGTAGTGGCCATGTCGCATTCAGATTTCGTGACTTCTGTAGTAACATAGGTTGACCATGTTAAGCTAGTTCATCAGGATGTTCTCGGATGCTATCTTCCTTCGGCTTTCCAGGCCAGATATTTGGCCTTTTCTTGCTTGTATCGTTTAAATTCTCTTAAAACTGCAAGAAGGATATGCATGGTGACTGGCAGAAAGAAGGGCTGCAAGAAAGAAGCAACTCCATGTTAGGTTGATCAAAATAGGAAAATGCTGTGTTACATAAAAAAACTCGTGCATGCACAATGCGAACACCCACCGCACTACAAGAATGTTGTGCTATTAAGTTGCAATAAAAACATAGTTTAGAATAAATGTCAACAATAACATTTTAATTCTAGAATGCACAGGAAAACAACACAATTCAGAAATTTTCAAAGAGAGACTTTCACAGTACTTTATCAAGATGTAGAATCCATCTAGTATAAAATTCATTTCCCTCAGATTAACATGATGGTCCCCGTGATCAAGAAATGAAATGACCAAAATATTATCATAGACATGCAGGTAGGTCCATGAGTATGGATGCATGTGCGTACAAACATACGTATGTATGTATTTTGATAGTGAAGGCGTGAAGCTATTTGTTACAGCCTCTATTCACACAACTGAATGAACTTTCTCAAAACCAAAATACGAAATGCTTAATAAATGGGACAAACCGAGTAGACAGCAAAGCAGTGCTCAAATGAATAATAGCTCACGGACATCATAGATGGGTGATAAAAAGCATCTTCTGCCAAAGATTTAGCTTGCCTTGAGGACACTAACAAGTAGGAAGCCATCTGTTAGTCCTACAGAATGCAACAATGTGCAGCTTTGCTGTGGAAGCCACGTGAATTTACAATCTGAGAATGACTGAACGAAACCTTACCTGCTGAAGCATCATAAATTCCATGAGAGGCATTACTTCGAGCCAGTTTTGCAGCTGCAAGAGAAAACTTCACCTGCAAGATAATGGCATACAACAATAACACAAATGTCCAGAGTCAAAAGAGGAAAAGAAAAAAAAAGTTAATACAAGAATCTCTGAGAAATATGAACTATTGATTGTATGTAAGTGGATAAAGCAGGGGTAATAGTCATAACCCCCTTCAAGATAATTGGCAATACAATATCTAAATTGTTAAATCTTAGTTTAACTGGAAATCAAGCAAATAAGATTCATATCCAGTACGCAATGCTTGATTACAGAATAAAGATGTGGATAATCAAATTAACCCTTGCTAAGTTCAGCAGAATGTAGCAAAAAGTTTGGTTTTTGGGAGTTGCAGCTGGATAGATATACAAAAACTAAAAATTCCTGTCTACTGTCCCCTTGATTGACTGACCTGTTTTCCAATCTCATCCTTGATTATCATCCTTGGAAGTGATTGGACCTGCATGGATGAAGTTGTCAGAACCCAGAAACATCACTAAGCGTGTGAAAAAATTAAGAACTAAAGACATACCAATCGGGAAAGTGATCCCAGGGTTGTACCACATTGAAGAAGATTAAAACACGTGTGCTGGCGTGACAAGAAATCTAATTCCCTACAAATAATGGACAAAGTGAACAGCTCTACTAGGAACTAAAGATAAATATAAAGGTAAACCAGGAACACATTAATTTATATCTTACGCATTCTACTACAAAAGTTAAATATTCCAAAATCAATATATGTATCTGGGAAAGAAATGCAAAGCCAATAGAATCAACTAAAATCCAGAGCTGCACTTGGATTACCCCAAAAGGGTCAGTGTTCATTAAAATGGCTACATCACTCACTGGTAAGAAATTGTGATATTTTCAATCGTACTTGTGATTTGAGGTAGTTTCATATATTTGGCCTTACCATTCTGTGAAGCCTCTCCTACTAGATAAAAGGATGGATGTGCCTGAAGTACCAACGTAGAGGCTATCAGAGTTCAAACCAAATAGTTGCCGGAGCTGCCCCACGAGAACTTCGAAAACCTTCTCCAGATCCTGTTTCAGAATGCGAACCTATTGACACTCACTTTCATGTATACAAGTTTACACATGGATGTCAAAGTTATGATACAGTTTTTTGTCTTTTACAAGCTTATCACTCGGCAATATTCATGCTAGAATACTTGAGAACATTTTGTAAGCTAATTTATCTTATTGGTTGATTGGGCTTCTGACCTGAGGAGAGATCTTTTTCCTCAGCGGATGCAAACCTGCAGATACTCTCTTGCAACCAGGGGGGTTCCAGACTGTTACACCACCCCACATCTGCAACATGTGATAATCATTTATGCCGAGTTATACAGAGAAAAAAATAACATTAGAAATGTAGCTGTTGAATTCATAGAAGCTTACCGGAGATATAAACCCATTAGTCGCAGAAATCTCTCCATTTGGAAGTTGTAACAGAAGAGGGCACTCCATTGCAGATGGCACATATCTGGCAATACAGAAATGGCATATATATATATATATATAATTATTAATGCTTAAATTTTCATGTTTAATAGCTACCAAATGTAAAATGACTGCAAGAATAAGGATAGGAAAATTGAAATAATGTAATATGGAGTATTAAGAATGATCTGTCTCAATCCTCTCAAGTTATTCTGAAATTTGACAATACTTTTGGAATATTTCTCGTCTGTCCTGTCTCCCTCCCCACTCCCCCTGCCCCCCTGCCAGAATTATATGTTTGTGACAAATTTTCCCACAGATCTCCGACCTATCAAGTTCAGAATTCAATGTACTGCTACCAAGTCAAACAAGTCATTGATATAATAAATATTGAAACTATTGAAGGTCTATTGAATATTATAAAGAACCAAGGTAATCCTTCTCACTTATTACAAAAACTACTGGTAAGCACTTATATTTATCCTTTTCTCAGGACGAAGAAACGTTAACAACTGAGGATAACAAGTTAAAGGATATACACCACAAATTGCAAAATCTTTGACCGTCCACCTGCTGCAATGGAAGTATCTAAGTGCCACTCATTTGAGTTCACCTACAAAATTTAAAGAATGATATACCATT
This sequence comes from Centella asiatica, assembly GCA_014636745.2. Classification (NCBI taxonomy): domain Eukaryota; kingdom Viridiplantae; phylum Streptophyta; class Magnoliopsida; order Apiales; family Apiaceae; genus Centella; species Centella asiatica. Next base: position 30,286,926 of record CM025784.1, on the reverse strand, counting down.
AATAAAAGGAAAGACGTAATTAATGACATAAGAAAACTAGTACTTTTTCATCCAAGGAACAGTTCCATTTTTTGTTATTAATACGAATATAAAGTTTCTTATACATAGATATAAAGTGTGTGTGTGTGTCTGTGGTTGCATGCATTCATGTGTGTGTATAATATCATTATAATTAAGTTTATCACCAGAAGTTTATAAATTTGGTAAATGTATGCGTATTTATGTATACGATTTATTTAATTAAAATTATTACTGGGAGATTATTATGTGCAGGTATCCATATAGACCTAAATATATATATATATATATATATATATATATATATATATTTTTTTTTTAAATGCATCAGAAAGCGGTTCTTCTGTCTAACGGTAATAATTCCTACATTCCATACATTTGCATAATTTTTTCATTATAATGGTATATTTTCTAATATAATCTTCTTATTTTATCATTAATTGAACATTTATAACAAATTTCACGCAAGAAACTTATTATTGGAACATGCAATATTAATATCCCTCAAAAACTGACGTAACTCTTTTTGTGGAATGGAGGGAGTATTTCTCATAATAACAGCCATATAACAAAGATCACCATAGAATGATCGCCAACTGCCAAAACTGGCATCCTAAATTAGGTTAATTGCCATGGTTCTCAGATTTGTTGAGAGCAGTAGTTTTACTAATCCATGTAGTCATTGATAGGTAGGGTTCAACTGGTTAATTATCCCGTTGATTTCTTAGGTGGTAATATTAGATAGGGAGTTCCAGTTAACCATAGTTAAGTGAACATACAAAAAAAGGAAGATCTTTGGTGCTAAAGATGTAAGCGTCCTCCTTTTGATCCCAAAAAGCAAATGACGACTTTGGAGTATGGTATAGAACCTGCAAATGCAAATAACAACATATTAGAAGACAAACAGGATAATCATGACTATGAAGGAAACATCAGCATCCAACTGAAGTGCAATATTATACCTGGCTTTCAATGCTTATATTTGCTAAAGGTGCCAAGGCCTCAATAATAGGAACTAATAGAATCTCATCTATCTCTTGAAAATTCCTGCAACAAGAGAAAACTTAAGATAGTCAATATGCATAAACACATGCATGCATAATCATGCATATATGGATAATTTCATCATTTATACAGGTTAAGAGCTTGACAGGGCTATTACTAACGGAAGAGAACTTTTGAAATCTGAAATTACAAGCATAACTTTGAGCTTGGGGTGAGAGTGGGAGTAGTATTAGGATTCAATGAGATTTGCCGATTCAATTTCGGTTTTTTTTTTTAAAAGCTTTTTTCAAACGTGTTCTTTAACTAAATGAGAAGATCTGGTTAAGCACCATACCAGTCATAAATCCAATCATTAGGATTAGCATTCAGCAAATTGAATGAAAGCACGATTCTCCCATCAGCACCCACCGGCATAAACTCCCCATGAATCAAACCTTCTTTTTTCCCACCATTCACAAAAATCTTAACAAAAGTCTCTGCCACCATCTCCACCGTATCCTCCACCTCTGAACCCCTGCCAACAATCCAAGCATGCCGATTCTTCCCAATCACAGCCCTAATCTTCTTATCTCTCTTCACCACCACAACAGTATAAATCTTCCCACCACTTCCACGACCCTCCTCACTTCCTCCCAATACAGAATCCAAGTGCTCATCAAAACTTTCATCATCCTTCAAATTCTCATTCAAGTTCAATTCTTTCGCTGTCCCACATTTCCACAACCCAGTGGAATAAACATCTTGGCTTTTGTCACAACCGGTATCAGAATCTAGTGTCACCGAAACAGTGTAATTATCGCCGCAGGTTCCACAAATGGTTTCGTTACTAGTAAACTTTTTCATACGACCCAGAATTGAAAAACCTAGTTTATCTGCACTAAACTCACTATTGTCAAAATCAAGAAAAATAGCATGAAATCTACAGGGGAATAACAATGGATTCGAATCAATTGTATTCGAAAGCGAATCCATGTCTTCAAATGGGATTGATGAGCGGTAGATCTCTATGGACTTGAGAAAGAACGGAAGACCTGTAATCAACAAGTAATCAAAACAATAAAATCACAAACTTTACAATTACCAAGTGCGTAGTATACTACCTTTCTCTGCATCACTACAGAGTGATACTGTAGTATGAAATTACATAATTACCTAAGAGAAAGGAGACGAGAACGGAGATGGTAAGGAGCAGGCGTTTCAATCCAGGTTTGGTTTTGCGCATGGTTTTCGGGTCGAAATCTGGTAAAGAATCGGACCTTTGCTTGTCTTCATCTAAGGATTTCGGAGCTGCTTCAGAGATTTCTGCCATTGCTGAAGCTTGGAGCTCACTGCAAGTACCTACTTCAGCTATGCCGATCTGACTATTACGAGCTCGACGAGAAGATTGACTAGAGAATTACTTTGGACGTCTATGACGAGCCCGTAGACCGTAGTGGCATGGTCGAGCGTTCGAATCCCACAAACAGAAAACTAACTTTTCTCTCTCTCTAAATAATAACGATCGATAAAATGTTTTCTTTTCCCCCTTCTATTTAATTCCGAATACTTCTGAAATAGTCAATAATCAAGAACTACTTCATAATAATATAAGAAGAGAGAGCGATACGTGAGACTTGAGATAAATGAACGGTACAAAAAATTAAAAAAAAATGTAAATTGTACACGAAGTTTTATATAAAAATGAAATAAAACAGGTTGTAATTTTTTTTTGGTTAACGTACCACAGCTTACCAATTAAGATTTGTAACGGTACAGGTTAGCATGTCAATTGTTTGCATTGGAACTGGCCTAAAAAATAACAGAAAACAAGAAAAAACAAAACTTTGAATAAATCCTGTGTGTATTAGTACTGTGGTACCAATTTTAACAAATGGTATTACTGATGAATCTCATCTGTGAGCTTAACAAATATAACTGACAATATATTTTTTTTGAGCTACGGGAATTCAATAGTTGTACTAGACAAAACCAACATTTGCAACTGCATATCAAGGTATGAGCTCTTTATTTGTACATAACTCATCTTCAACTGTCAGCAAGTGTGTCTATACATATTACAACATTCATCTGTAGTTCACGCTCAATATCATTAATTGCAGAGACTTTAAGTTTTAGTCTAAAGAACACCATAACAACTGTTAATGAAAACTTTGATTTGCTGATTACACACGTATAAACTGTCGTCGTATTACTTCACAGATCTAACTGCAATTTCATTTTTCCTCAACATTGATCTTCCGGTGAAGACATCAGAAATCACCAAGGAAAGGAATATGTATGCAACAGAAACAGGATTAATCAATCTACTGCTTCATCCTGAAACATCAGCGAAAAGAAAGTTGATCAGCATTCGAAATTACTGTCTTCATCTATTAAACTAGTGGAAGATAGCAATGGAACTGTATGAAATCATTAAATAGGCTATATATGTAAAGCCAAAAAAAATGAAGACAAGAATTTAAAATATTTTTTGGTTTGTAAGCTAGAAACTAAATTGGGATGGAAGAAGTATTTCTTTTGTGGAGCTGTTCACGTGGTGAAAAGATAAAACTATAAAAGAACATGGAAATTTTGTTTTCTCTATTTTCTCACCTATGTTAGGCTTTGGCCCTCTCAGCTTGAGATCCAGAAAATTTCTTGCTGTAAAGCTCGACATCCTCATTTGTCTGGAAAAGGTTTGACAAAATAAAAGCAGAAAAATAGGCAAAGTGAATATAGAAGCAACATTTTGAGAACAAAATGGAGATTCTCTTCATTCTAAAATTATTGCGTTTCTGAAATGATGGCGTTAAAGGGTAGTTTTATAGAAGATTATACTTCCAAATGGAAAAGAATGAAATACCGTCCATATGATAGTCCTTAGTCTACTTGAAATATGAGTAACAACATGTAAGGACTAATTTAATAGTGAAAGATTAGAAATATATTTTAGTCCAAAATTAATGGAAATCATATATCTGAGGACGGAGCGAGTATATCAAGAAAAATACCAACTCCTTGAACAAAGGAGCAGGTTTCCCAATAATATGACCAGCAGGTAAGAGCTCCCAGGGTTTGCTTGCCGTCTCTTTATTGTAATCAGAAAGAGAAAATAAATTCTCAGCAGGCAAATTGAGCTGCTTCAGTACCTTAATTGGTATAACAACAAAGAAATTCAGTCATAGATCAGTATAATAAAACGGCTTGCAAATGCAAAGTGATGTTGATCTGTTACTTAATGTATGCATACCTCAACAGTAAATGAGGGCATGAATGGCTCTAATAAACAGGCTATCAGATGAACCAGCCCAACTGCAGTTCTTATGACAATGGAGCATGAAGCTTGATCCTTCTTGAACAGCTTCCAGAATTCGCTATTCTACATATAAAAGTGGAAAAATTACAAGCATAAGCTTCAACAATAAGCTCGAGTGTAAAACATTTTAAAAGTGTGATAGGACTAGCAGATGTAAAAATGTAGCTCGACAGACTTACTTGCAGATATGCATTTCCCTCACTTGAGATGTTCATAACGATTTTAAGTCCTTGCTTTAGTTTAACCTAGGTCATACAAAAGATTTGCATTTAGAATAATGAAGGTTAGTGTTGTTCTGACAAAAACTGATTTTGACTGAATCACCATTACCTTCTCCATGTCCTCTATGTACTGCTCCACATATTTACCAACCTTTTCTGTCAATACCTTGGTCGAGCAATGAGATTCAGCCCCAGGAGCATCTGGAATCACAGATCCATATCCTTGTTCTGGGAAGGAATCACAGAATATATGGGAAGATAACAGATTAAGGGCCATAGGCAGGTCGGATGACCCAAAAGTGCAGGGGGAAATAAATAAAGGCGAAATGGATTAAATTATAAACTATGTAAGAGATTGAAGAGTTCATTGTGACAAGTAGAAATTATCATATAATTATTTTGAAAGTTTTCACAAGAAAGAATTATATGCACTAGAAGAAATTTCCAATTTCCATGCGTGGATCAAGAAAATTGCTCTCGGTGCACTATTTGCAAATGGATAAACGAAGTTCTACTTTGAGTAAAAGAACTTCAAAAAATCATGTAGTGACGGAACTTTATAATAGAAAGAAGACTAACCCTGGGGTTTGGCTATGAAGGACAAAACCCGATTAACAAAATTTCCCAAATTATTTAGCAACTCAGCATTCAACTTTGCTTGCAAGTCCTTCCACGTAAATAGGGTGTCTGATGCCTAATTAAGATAAAATAATGTAAATATTCTCATATAATAAATATAAAATGACTGGAAAACTGTTAGCATAATGTAGTTAACCATCATATTATATAGGAATAGCACACCTCAGGCCTGTTAGTTAACAAGTAATATCTCCAAACTGCTGCTGGAATTTTTGTATCTTTAGCATCATTTCCAAACACCCCTATACCCTTGCTTTTAGAAAACTTTCCTGCATAACCAAGAAAGTACCAAGAATATGTGAGGGAATATGTTGGACAAATGTATGCAGTCACCTCCCAAAGTTGGGTTCATTTCTGGCAATCAAAAGACTAACTCATCATGTTCAATGGCTATATTGATACATTTATGTCAGATATCACACCTGTTTCATAGTTCAAATACTCGGTGACACTAATGCTTTTCAACAGTGTCCACTTTTCTCCAGTTCCAAGAAGTGTAGAAGGAAACATTACCTAAAAGGGGGGAAAATAGTTACATAAGCATACTTTATGGCCTAAGTGTAATGATCTCTGTTTTAAAGAGAATCTAACATATAACTTCAATCAAGGTTCAGAAAGAAATTGTACAAAGCCTTGCATGAAATTTGAGGATAAGTTTGGAATCACGTAAACTAATGCCAATTCTGCCATTTGGAGAAAACTGAAATTTACTGATCAACATGGAAATCCCTCCTCAATCAAGCAATTAAGAGGAAGAAAAAGAAGACTAAGATGGCACAAAGACATCATCAATGGCACTTCGCGTTAGAAGGAAAAAAATCTCTTTATTTTCCTGTACTGTTTTCAGTAATGGAATGTTCTGTTCTTTGAATTGGAATACTGCTGAACTATTTGACTTTCAGGAACCCATAAAGCCTGTACAAATCAATTTTAGACACATACAAGTCTGTATCGACCAAATCAGACACAAGTTCATAAGCCAAAAAAAATGAAAAAAAGAACACATTTATGATGCATTTTTTTTTTCAAGTGAAAAACATCATCAAAACCAGTAGCGTGATAAGAGATAAGATCTTACGGTGTGAAACGGTACATTATCCTTGCCCATGAACTGATAAAGCTCCACATCTTCAGGATTTTTCCACCACTTCTCCCAGTCACTTGTGTGGCATGCAGTAATTGATATATATCCAATAGGTGCATCAAACCACACATAAAAAACCTAAGGATCAGGCGATCGAAGTAAGATGAACAGTTATAACTGCGAGTCTGCAAAAGAGCTTGCAACATATGTTGAACTTCATTTGATAACACCAAAAATGAAAAGTGCGACAAACATAAGAAATGACAATATCTTATCTGATCCAACCTTATCTTTATATTTTTCATGTGGAACAGGAACGCCCCACTTAAGGTCTCGAGTTATGCATCGAGGCTTAAGACCATCTTTAAGCCATGCATATGTGGTCTTAATGGCATTTTCACTCCAGGATCCTTCAACTGACATCTTGTTGATATGCTTTTCTAGTTTATCCTTCAATAGTGGCAGCTCTAGGAACAAGTGATCTGTGTCTCGGATTCGTGGTGTTGCTCCACATTCCTGTTACAGAACAATTTTTGTGGATGAAAAATAGACCAATATAGAGAAAAAAATATGATGAAGAATTTTAAAATTATGGTCCTCATAGTCAAAATATCTTCTTGTATCAGATAGTAATACTACTAAGGAAGATTCACCTTGCATTTAGGATCTTTGAGTTCAACTGGATTTAGCAGCTTCCCACACTTTTCACATTGATCTCCACGCGCAGACTCATAATTGCAATCTGGCCATGGGCAGGTCCCCTCAACATGCCGGTCAGCCAAGAAACGTTGGCAAGCATCACAAAACGGCTGTATACATTCATGGTGAATCTAAAAAAGTCACTACTTGACAATTAATCAAACTCTTCTATAAATTGATACAAGAGAAAATGTAATAAACGAGTGGCCACAGTGACTCAGCAAACTCAAATGATGTACCTGCTGCATCGTGTTTTCAGAAAGCCAGTTATTCTCAAATAACTTTGTGAAAATTGCTTGGCAGATTTCAGTTTGCTGAGGTGTTGATGTGCGTCCGAATTCATCAAAACTTATGTTAAACCAGTTGTAGACATTCTTATGTATTGCATGATACCTGCAAAAATATAGCACAGATTGGAAATGAGCTATGATGCTTTCTGTCACCAGATCACCGATCAAAATTACATTCACCATCAATCAGTATAACAAGGCTAATTCTTAGCAAGGCGGAGTCTTATTCTAAAATTGGTGCATGAAAGAAGCAGAAATGAGAATTTTACTTGTTACATATCTCCTCGGGAGTACAACCTTCTTCCCTGGCCTTTGTCTCTGTAGCTGTCCCATATTCATCAGTCCCACATATGTATAGCACATTGTAGTCACGGAGACGGCAAAAGCGAGCAAAAACATCAGCACTCAAAACACCTGAAAAAGGAAGAGATGAGATAAATATGGAGTACTACATATGTATGTTCTCATTTTTACTCCGTTTCAAAATTACAATACAAAAATTCTATCTATTTGTACTATAGAAAGTTGTAAAAAGTTTATAAGATATCAATTCCTAATAATTATATATAATTTTGGTTAAATATGGCCGTTTTAGACATGCATATCTCAAGGGTATGATTAATACCCTCAATATATAAGGAAGTGACAAACAAGTGCAATTAAATTCTTGCTTTTTGGTGATCACCAAAACGGTTCAAAGCTTTTTCTTCTTTTTTTTTTTTTGTTATTCACGCTGACTTGTAGAAGTTTTTATTAATTTACATGCTTCGAAACGAAGACCTTGTGGAGAGATAGTCGATGATAAGCGAAGGCGGAGGTCATTAAAAAAAGAAAAAAAAGTTGAAAGCTTTAGTAAGTTCAAAACTGAAAGAAACGAAGGGGGGAAAGAAAATTTATCAAAAGGAAGTTGGTTGATAATGCTTTTGGATCACAAAAGATAAAATCTTGAAGCTGATGAACATGAAGGAAAAGTTAAAATACTTACAGCCAATGATGTTGCCGAGATGAGGGATGTTATTAACATAAGGCAGAGCACTGGTAATCAGTATATTTCTTTTTCCCGGAATTGGTAGCTTTGTTCCTCTTGTCCGACCATCATCTGTTTCTGCTTCTTCTCCCATATTTTCAGAGTGTAGAATGAAGAATTTGATACTCCAAACTGGGGTTTACAGAGACCTTATGAGCCGCCAAAAAGCGTATCAAATTGTTATTTATTTATTCCTGAGACCGCGAACATTCCCTCGAAGGTGATTTTGGAAAAAGAAAAACGTACTCCTCAAGTTTATATAAGAGACAGATCCTAAGTCCTCCTTAATTAGTAAACTATTAATTTGATTTTTATTATAAAAATATAGTTAAAATATAATACATACTCAAATAATATCGACGCCATATTTTGAGTCTTAATTTATTTTGTAATTAATACATGATAAAAATAATTATACATTTTTTTTGAAAAATAAATGAGCTGAAATTCAAACTTTATTGTCACGGTTGTTATAACTTATAAGTTTCTGTCTGAATGGGTGAATTTTAGTTTTAAAAAAAACTTGTGTCAATTTAAAAAATATAAATATGAAAATTAATGACTATTTTTGTGCAAGAGGCTAGAGAAATTAACATTTTTTTCTATGAATCTTCCACTCTAATGTATACTATACATTTGAAGTAGCCAACGTAAAAACTTGATGTGATACTTTTGTGGGAATCCAAATGTATAGAAGTATAGGTAGGATAATCAACTTACCCTCGAAGACGACATATACATTAAAGCGGCGAGATACAAGTTGAGCTCCCACTACCCATTAATGCGTTGCTTATGCAAATACCATAACTTTTACAAGTGGAATTTTATTCTTATTTCGTTTATTTCTTTTGGTAGATGCTCCCTCCAATCTTAATTTATTTCTGCAAAAGCATCTGCAACAACAAAAAGAAATTTAATTTGACATTGCATCCACCATATATTCTAAAGATTATTTCCTTTTTCTTATTGGTCTTTTGATTTGTATGACATACAATTTTTTAAAGTTTATGTTACAGACCGATTAAAATTGGTTTAGTCGGTAAAATTTAGTAAATATTCTCATTAAGTTAATATTCATAATTAACATTAATAAATATTTTCATTAGGTTAAGATTTATAATCGTTTTTTTTATAGATAACTTGTACATATTTTTTTGGTAGATAATTCGTATGTACCTCCTTAATAGATAAGATAATCTGTATAAATATAATTGTAAACCTCAAAAATAAATAAAGAACCTCCTCCATCTACACTTTTTCGCGGCCGTCGACCTAAAGAAAATGAACAAGAGAGTGTATGAACATTATTTGAAACAATCAAATCGGTTTCCTTTGTTTGACATGTGTCATGCTATCATTGGTCCAAGTGTACCTTCCCCCAAAATTTTATGAACTAATGCTGCAACAGCTGTAAATAATTTGAAGAAGAGGAGGGGGTGGTTTAACTTCCCCAACGTCTACCGTGTTATGTTGTATAAATGGTTTAAAAACCTCAAACCAGTCTCTTCAGTGTGCAGAGACAGAGCATCCATTGCCAAAATCCATGCTTTATTGATACTATCTGGGGTCCTTGGCCATGGAACTTCCAGCGGCCAGCTGATTACATCCTATGCTAGGATTGACGACATCGAAAATGCTCGGAAGGTGTTTGATTCAATGCCTCACAGAGGCATTGGCTGCTGGAATGCTATGATTATTGCATATTCGCGAAAAGATAGTCCCTTTGAAGTAATAAATCTATATGGGCAGATGAATTTGGAAGGAGTTAGACCTGACAGTTCAGCTTTTACGGTGGCACTCAAGGCGTGCGCGAGCTTGTTGGATTTGGAAAGGGGTGAAGAAATAAGAAGACGGGCAATTGAGTGTGGTTATGAGTATGATGTGTTTGTCAGTTCTTCTGTTTTGAATTTGTATGCCAAATGCGGGAAGATGAGTGAAGCAATGGCTGTGTTTGAGAAGATGCCAAGAAGAGATCTTGTTTCTTGGACAACCATGATTACAGGCTTTGCTCAAAGTGGGCATATGAATGAAGCAATTCTAATGTATAGGCAAATGAGAAAAGAGGGACTGCTGGAAGGAGATGGAATTGTGATGTTGGGGCTGATTCAGGCATGTTCAAATACTGGAGACACAAAGATGGGTCTCTCTGTTCATGGGTACATGATTAGGAGAAATCTTCCTATGGATGTGGTTGTTCAAACAAACCTGGTGGACATGTATGCAAAGAATGGAAGTTTGGATCGTGCTTCTTGTGTTTTTGCGAGAATGCACTACAGAAATGTTATTTCGTGGAGTACTTTGATCTCTGGCTATGCTCACAATGGTTTTGCTGCAAATGCACTTGAATTATTGATAGAGATGCAGAAGTTTGGACTGAAACCAGATTTAGTGTCGATTGTGAGTGCACTTCTAGCATGTTCCCAAGTTGGCTTTCTAAGATTGGGTAGATCTGTACACGGTTATATTATGAGAATGCTTGGTCTTGATCAAGTATTGAGCACTGCGTTGATTGATATGTACTCAAAATGTGGTTTGCTTTCTTGTGCGCGTACCTTATTTGATCACATAAGTTGCAAGGATTTAATATCTTGGAATGCTATGATTGCTAGCTATGGAATCCATGGACATGGAAAGCAAGCTCTCTCACTCTTTCTCCAGATGACTGAGACAAACATGAATCCTGATCATACAACTTTTGCTTCTCTTCTTTCGGCATTAAGTCATTCAGGTTTAGTAGATGAAGGACGGTACTGGTTTGATATCATGGCTAGTAAATTCAATATCCAACCCAATGCAAAACAGTATGGTTGTATGGTTGATCTTTTGGCTCGTGGGGGACATGTAAAGGAAGCTCATGATCTGATCAATTCCATGCCAAATGAAACAGGGATTGCCACATGGGTTTCTCTGTTGTCAGGTTGCCATAATCATGGGAAGTTGTTAATAGGAGAATTGGCAGCAAAAAAGGTTCTTGAGTTAAATCCAGACAACCCAGGAAGTTATGCTCTTGTATCGAATTTCTTTGCTGCTACAAGGAGGTGGAACGAAGTAGCTGAGGTGAGGATGGCCATGAAACAGACTGGGACAAAGAAACTACCTGGCTGTAGTGTCGTGGAAATGGATGGGATATTACACACTTTCATCATGGAAGAAAAACGCCACCCTCAACAAAGACAGATTCTTGAAATTTTGGAGAAGCTAGAGCATGAGATGATAGCTATGGATCATATCCCAGATATTGAAACTGTTCTTGCTTGATTTTGGCGAAGAGAACGGATAAAACATATAAATTAACTTGAGCTGTCAGGCTAAGAAGCTGCAATGGGATGCAACAAATATAAGAAACCATAAGGCCTTCTACTGAGAAATCCTTGGTTAACTGCAATAAGATATTGCAGAAATTTTTGCCTCATATGTGGAGGGTATGACAAGGTTTGTAGATGCTTAAATATGGAGGCACTGTCAATTCATAACAACAGTGTAAAGATGAATGCTAGATTAAGGGAATTATGTGCCATCTATTCATACTTACAGGGATAAATTTCACGCAGGGCCTCTCTGCTTTTAGCCGTTTAGTATGCAGCATGGTCTGAGACAGGTTAGAAAATGGTCTGCTACTATACTTGATTGTTGTCAAGGCCTACGACTCCTTATTTAATGGTGTTGCTACTAATGACTATTGTTTTCCTGTCTCTCATGCTGCAGGTTGAGTTGAAGAGCGTTTTGACCTTCTATTGACATTTTTATATAGTTTGTTTATTACTATCCTCAGTTCCAAGATTAAAGAAGCTTTTAAATTTTTAAGTCAAACGACGAAATATTACATTAATTTAGTTGATTATAGTTGATACTGTCATTGATCAAAAAAGTCAAAACGTATTTTTAATTTTAGGAACGCAGAGTGATCATCTTCAAATGCAGGCAGAGTATATGTGGGTTTGTTCCCAAGGAAATTTTGAAATACAGAGCCATTTTTAGCTGTTCAGTGTCCCAACTCCCAAAGCATGGATGAAAATCTGTAAACTGTTTAATTGAATAATAACAATTAAGGACATTCCAATGATATGGACAAAGTGAGATCAGTGTCGGTAATTATACTTGATATGTAAAACGCATCTCCAGACAGAAAAAGAAACAGTGAGCCATACATCCACAAATTCCATTAATTCACTCCATGAGTTGGAAAAGAAAATAAGATCAAAATGGAGAGCAGGGTTGAGGAACTAAGTGGATATTAGAATTTCTTCACTGACAAGAAACCCCTTTTACTTTCTCTGACATCCTACATCATCTTGAGTAACAAACATCCTGCAGAACAAAGGAGAAACTTGCGCCTGTGACCAAAACTTACTTCAAAATTGAATGTTGTACTGCCAAAGATTCTTCAATTCCTAGATCCTAGAGCTTGGGCTTGAAGAATTTGATTGTCCTCTAGCAGACGGTCATATTCCAGAAGAAGATCTGCCATTTGTTTCTGCAGGGCAGCTACATGGCCTTCCGCAGTCTCAATCCGGCTGTCCTTTTCTTTAGACTCCAGCCTAAATGTCTCAAATTTCTTAGTGGATTCAGAAATTTCTTTCTGCAGAAGCCTTTTTTCATTTTTGGCTTTGACTTCGTTTTCTTTGAGTTGCAGTTTTTCTTTCTCAAGTCTTTCAACTTCCTTCCTCAAAGGCCCAACAGTAGCTCGTAGAGTGATCAATTTTCTGAGATGATGGTGCATACGATCAATTAAGAAGCCAAGAAACAGCGAAAACCCTGCAAGATCATTTTAGGCTAATAAGAAAAATATTGAGCTTAAAACGCTACATCAGTAATTTATGTTTTATCTGAATGAAACTCAAAATGTGTCTATTATCATGCACGTAATCCTTCTTTATATAGTTTTAAAATTATGGTTCTATTTGTGTTTCACATTCAAGTAGATAAAATTAATTTGAAGGAGGCTTTATTCAATGACATGAAGAGATATTGCTATTGAAATACCTTTTAAAAGAAAATCTTTTTTCTAAGTATATTTGAACGACTTTTTCCTATTCAAACGATTTTGAGTGGAAATATGGTAGATACCAGCAAAAACATCTGCGGCGATCCCCACATAAAAATAATCCTCTTAGGGATGGATATAAGGTTCTCAAATCTATCCATCCCCATCCATCTTGTAAGATTTACATCGAAGTATCAAATCTAAATATTATGCTACTAAAATATTATCAACAATTAAACAGATGAACACGTTTCATATTCTTCTCATAGTCCACCCTAAATGTTGACCATATGTAAGTTGCAAATGAAAATTTTCTACATTTTTGGGATGCAAAACATACAATTACATATGCTATATCAGTGATCAATTAGAGAAGCAAGGGAGGATGCTGCTTAAATTTCCAATTTTTCGGGTGTGCAAGAACTGAAATTGGCTTATATAAATCAGAGACTAGAACTGCAAGGTTCATATATGTGACGCAAGCAGCATGAACTGCATATTACCATATCATAGTTTAGAGTTATAGAATAGAACCACCCTACATTCTATAACCACAAAGCACCCCCCATGAATATATACATCAGAACTACAAAGTTTAAGTATTAAATTTCTTTTGATCATCTTTTCAAGGAACCAACTTTGGTCCAAATTCTTAATCAAATATCTAATTTCACAGGCTCTTTCTCATCCTCTAATTATGCTTCAAGTTAAAGTCCTCTTTCAAACATGCTTCCACCCTCCACTTTTCCTTGCTGCAATTGCTTCGAATCAACTCATAACAAAACTTCAAAGTACAACCACCTAGTTCCAAACATAATTCAAAGGACAATAACTGTGATCCTAGAAAAGTACTCATATTGAATATTTTAAGACCAACAGCATACTTCCTGCCAAACCTCAAAAACTCTGGAAGAGCTATAAACCTTCATTTACTTTTGCTATTTTTAAATTTAATATATCAATCTACATCTAAGAATCATCAAATGCAAAGAGAAGAACCGTGTTAAAACAATTAGCCTCATAACTGCAGAGGGAAATTAACATATCAAAAAGGAAACTACTATATTCTACAATATTCACGGCATCATTGAGATATGACATGATTATCATTTTCTTTAAATCAAAGAAACAATTGAACCGAAAACCAACCAAATGTAACACACAATCACTCAATTGAGATTTAGGACTACTCATACAACAAATTAACAAAAGATTGTAAATTTTACAAGGAGTATGGATCCTACCCATAAGAGAAGCCTCCAGCAAGTGGGTCCTCCAAAGAACCTGATCCATTGGTGTCATGGTACCAACCTTAGCACCCTTGTTCTGAATCTTAACAATGCTGATAGAGTTCGAGAACATGATCACAGACATCGTACCAGCAATGGTTAAAACAGTGCCCTTTCTCATCTTCACTTGATCCAATCCATTCATCACAAGCTCCCGGAGTGGACCAATCTTCACCATTAGAAGTAATGCCACAAACCCCTCAGCAAAAAGAATCAAGTACAGTAACTGAATCATCTTTACCAAAATCTAATTTAACCCCTTTCTTCAATAGTAAAATTTCCCAAAACCTGTCACAAGTGAATGCTGAATTTCATGAGAGAGGGTGAAAAACTCAGTTCATAACCAGATTTAATCTTCATACAATCAAGATTTAGATCTCTTGATAAATCCTAGTTAAAAAGGAACAAACTTTTCACAACCCCATTTCTTCTCCTCATGTCAAACCAAATCAAAAGTGTAATCCCACTTCAGAAACTCTATTTAAGCCTTCAATTCTCAAGATTAAGACTTTGCAGCTGCAAAATCTTTACTTGCACACTAAAAACCCATCTAGATATATAGGTTTCAGTCTACAGTAAAAGGTTGAAAACTCTACTTCAAAGCTAGCTTCTTTAACAAAAAAAAGTAGAGGGTTTAACAAGTTTACAGATCTATAGAATTTGCTAAAACTGTATATAAGAAAAACCCAAATGCCATCTTCATGTGTTCATGCTAAATTTTGATTAAAGTGCCGCTTCTGGGGATTAGGGACAAGGGGTTTTGCAGGTGGGTTTTGCTTTACAGGCTAAAAAGAATACTCCGAGTAGAATTTACAAAGAAAGGGAGTAAAAACTAAAAAGAGAAAATAGATAATCCAACTTACTTGTGACTTGTGAGTCAAAAGTAAACAAACATGAACTGGAAATGAAGGACACGCGAATGAGTTAAGTACAGAATCGATGTGTTAGAATTTACTCATTGAAGATTTGAAGGTGGGTTAAGAACGAAAAAAAAAGGTTTTGCACTTTGCTTGCTGTTTTTATTTTTTATCCCATTGAGAATTGTATCGACTCCTTCCTTTCTTAATTTATTTTTCATTCATGGTTGAATAATTTAGTAATTGTATCGTCTCTTGCCTAGTACTTAATTCATTTTCTTGTCGATTCTTCGTTGTGGATGGTTTATTTTCAAAATATGTACATTTTCAACGGAAATTTTCTCTAAAACTTTAAATATGCGGAGTATATATCACTGATATGTCCAATAAATTTTATGAAACTAAAGATTATAATTTCAATAAACTTTCTGAGCTGATTCAAAATATAACAAAAGTCTAACATAAATCGTGCCAAATAAGCATCTTAACCAATTAAAACAATTTAATTTAAAATGAAAATATCCAACAAATATAAAAGATGTCTTTAAATATCATATTCAGCACCATCATATACTACTAATTGGAAGGAAACATTTGATAAACCAAGACATTAGGTCATTTTGCACAAGCCTGCAATTGCAACCTAGGCCCAAATTGACAAAGGACTTTGGTTTAACATCCTCACCTTTTACTTGAGGATTTTGGCCCAATTTCAGTTATCCGTTTTATCATATTTTATTTTAATGGTACTGTTTTATCATTTTTTTAAAAAAGAAGTATTAAACAGAAAAACGTTTTGCTACAAAAAAATTCTTTTTTTTTAGACCAATTTTTTTTTTTTTTTTTTGAACAAGAGCAATTGAAGCTAATTTTGTTCCTTAACACAATTATGACTTCGTCGTATATGTACTCTCGACCCCTCCACTTACTATAAAGGTATTTCAAAACTTCTTAGATTATTCAAACAAAATTTAAAATATTCATATTATTGTATACATCTACACTCATGCAATATTGCAAGTAGAGATTAAATTACAAAACTTAGAAGTACTAGTGGCTAAGATTCTACGAGTGAATTATTGTCAAAGTCAAGGCCGCTCAATCTCTGGGGGAGTTGGGGTGGACCAATATGAATCAGCAGTTCATAGCAAAATTTTGGAATAGTAGACTTTCTAAATAAATGTTTAGAGTTTTACTTCAAAGGAATCAGGAAAAACATTGTGATTCTAAAGTGCTAATTTATATTGTGATTTCACTCTCTCTTTTTTTAAGAAAAATAATGTATATATTCTATAATTTTCATCCGATTTATGATATCGATTTGAAAAAGTATACTCGTATTAACCACCATTTAACTGATTTATGTATTATCGTTAAAGCTTTTTTTATTTTTTCAATCAACGGTGGGGTATTGGAGTGTAGTATACATTTGTCCCATCATAACATCAGCAAAATAAAGTCGCTTTGTAATTTTATTTTTTTTAAATTAGTTTCTATTACTGTGAAGAAAAGGTCATGGAGTATATATTTTTCTATTGCTCCTCAAGAAACTACTCTGTACTATTATTATTATTTAAAAATAATTTGGTATCGTAATAATTTTCGTAATACATATTGCAATAGTATAATTATCTTGAGATTTGTAAAAATTTAATTTGGAATAAATTTTAACGGTTGAGATGTAATATTGTGATTCTTATTTAAAACGCAAACGTCGTTGCAATGTTAAGCAAAATTCATTATTATTATATATTTGAGAAAATAAAATACATTACTACATATCCATAAATACACACAAATATACGCATGTACCCACTAAAGAAAAGAAAAAAAAGGGTAGAAATAGAGAGAAGACCAAAACAGAGGCGTGAGAGAAAGCAACGGGTAGGGGAATGGTTCAAAGTTCAAACATTTACTGCAACATGTAATGCTGGTCACTCACTCCTTGAGTCCTTAATAAATAAACCCCTCTTCTCAAATCTCCCCCTTTCTCTGTTTGGTTCTTTGAGTTGTTAAAAGTTTTGCGTTGGAAATTCTGTTGATTTCATCACAAAGATTGGGTTTTTCATCTTCTTGAAAAGACTGATGAATGTAATTTTTTTAATTCCCTGGTTTTTCCAATAACATGCATGTGTGTGTATTTTGTGCTGTTATTGTTGTGACGAACCTATTTGTGTGCGAGACAACAAATGAACAAAGCACTCATATATGGTATTTATGATTATATTTGTTTTAACTTAAATTCAAATTGTCTAGAATTTTTCAAATTTAAGTCGAAACAAATAAATGTGTTTATGTATGAAATTCACTTTCACTCAAAATTTTAAGCTAGCGGGTTTTAACTTCATCCATGTTAAGTCTTTTTCTTTTTCTTTGTCCTTTTTTTTTTTTAGATTTTCTTTGATGTAGCACTCCACTCACTCGTGAATTCCTAACAATTATATAACAACGCATGTTTTTAAACATTATGTTATGGTTGCATTGATGATTAATCAATAATTCTTCGGGAAAGTTATTTACTTTTTTCATTAATTCATTTCAATGAAAATGAGAGATTTAAGAACACCCTTGTCCCCGCTTCTGGGATTTTGGAGCAAAATACTTTGGCTAGATTTGACATATTTGAGATAAGGTGGTTGAGAGAGTTTGGTCACTAACTGGGGATATTTGTGTTACTGTGTGTATCTTCATATGTTAATGGACTTGAAGTTTGGATTAAACTTTGTTGATTCTTAGGGGATACTATGCACAATGTTTTGCAAATATTGGACATGTAAGTAATGCACTTTTTGCTCTTTTAGGTCATTTTTCAGATTGTGTTTAAAGGGTACTTTGATCTCGATCACAAAAAAAATTCAAAAATGTCGAAGGAGATGCTGATTAGAAAATTTTCAGATTTTATTATTTTTTGTGAGAATCTTGGTTTAATGGTATTTTTCTGGTGATTTCTACAGTGTTTTTTTTTTGGGTGGTGGTGGGTTTTTTGTGTGTGGGTGTGGGGTTGTAGGGGGTAAGTTGAGGAATGATCTGTCGGAAGAAAGTTTTCTCATCAGATCATGAAATGATTGAATAATGATACATATGTGATGATTAGGTAAGTTACTCATTTGGAGCAAAAAATCTGAAAGTAGAGTCCGAATTAAGTTTAGATATGATGGTTTTTCCTATGATCTTATATTGGTTACTCATAATTTTCCTTTTAGGCATAGACAACTTGTAGAAAGCAACTTCTGAGAATGTTCACGAGTTAAACGCAGAGATTCTTAGAATGATAAGAGTGTGCTTTCTTATGCTTCAAATCTTTGAAGTGGTCAAATCTCATGTTTATCAAGTCTAGATCATTTCTTTTGTCTATAAAATGGTCAACATATTATCTTCTCTTTCGATCACTTAATTCAATTATAGCTATAGTAAACATTAGAGTTCCTTCTATCTTCATTCCACATGAGGTTTATAATAGCTTATCTCTTTATTTCCTTATTTAACTTTTATCCAAATTGGAACTTCTGAAAGCACAACAATATACTTTGTATGTTGTTTCCATTTTCAAGTTCTCACTTTGTCTCGTTATTAGCTGAATGGGTGATGTCTAGGACAAGGTCTTATGGATACTCTTTAACAATATACTTTGAATATTGTTTTGCAAATATTGGTAATAATCATACTGCACACTTATTGTGTTTTCGAGAGTCACTGCTATATGTACTCTACTGCATTTAGTGTTTGTTATATATCCTGTAACACAGGTCTTTTGCTTGTTAAAAAGGTCCCAAAAGCTTCCAAAATCATGCACATGGTTTTTGACAAATCTAAAAGAAAAAGAATATTTTCATCGATATAAATTGTTGTCTTTTGTGGTGGAAATGTTGGAAGAATAATTTGGTAATTTGATGCAGCAACGTCCAGTTGTGCCACAGTTTGGCAACTGGGAAGCGGAAGAGGATGTTCCTTACACAGTCTACTTTGATAAGGTGCGGAAAGGTAAAGGCAGTGGGAAGATGATAAATCCAAATGACCCCCAAGAGAATCCAGACATGTTTTCTGTTTTGCCTCAAGTGTCACCCCATAGAGCCAGAAATTCGCCTCAGGAACAAATGGGAAACAGAGCAGCTAGACCGACAACACATAAGAGCCGCTTATACAACGAATACGGTGATCTGAGACAGTCCCCTGAAAGCTCTCCACGTAATGAATATTTGGGTGGTCGAAGTGGTAGTGGCTCAACACATCAGAACCGTGGAGGCCAAGGAGCAGCAGGTTCTGGTCGACGTGTAGGGAAAAGTATTGGATCTGAGCACAACAGTGATCGCTCACCACTCCATGCACAGAACCAGTCGAAACCTGTGGGGAAAGGCAGTGTCTCTCCTTCTTTGGAAAGTAAGAATTCGTATAACAGTAGCCGTGGTACACCTGGACAGTACAGAAAGAAGCCAATAATTCGAGAAGATGAGTCTGTAAGTGAAAGTCCACATTGTTTGTGGTTGTATTTTCGGTACTAAACCTGACAAATGGATAGCTAAATGGGTTTCATACACATTTACCTAGTAAAATGTTATCCGTTTTGGCATAATCTCATAAAACATCATACGATCATTATTGACAAAAGTCATCAGTCATCTATTGATTGTAATATTGAAGCTAATCATTTATCTGATTTTACTTATTTGGCAATTTTCATTAGCCTGAAGGCGCTGCAGTTCCACGTTTTGGAGAGTGGAATGCTGGTAATCCTTCAGCAGCTGCCAACTACACAAACATTTTCAACAGAGTCCGAGAGGAAAAAAATTCAGGCGCACCAATGGTATCAAATCGGAGTAGTAACTCATTTTACGCGCACAGAGTCCGTCAGAAATATAAGGTCAGCCTCGCAGTTTGTAAGCTGTACGTCCAATGCATAATTATCCTGCTTTTTTTTGTTTTTGGTTTTTGCACTTTGTCTAAATCACCTATTTTTTATTTCCCGAGTCCCAGAGCAGCTGCTTTCCATGCTTTAGAAGTTAAGGAGTAAGGACTTCAGATATGTGCTATTTACAATTTTGTTCGAAAAATGATATTCTCTCCTGAAGACTGATGTAAGTAGCACCAAACGAGAGTATACAAAAAATGAAAATTATGCTGCAGTCTTCGGTAAACATTTTCTTTTCACCATTTTTACATGCAGTACTATCCTATTAGGGCTTTTCAGTTGTTTATAAGTGTGTACCATGAAACCTCCAATACCAAATTCAGAACTGTTCGTTTCATGAAGTTTAAATATTTTACCTTCAAGTTGTAATCAATAACAGGTTGTAATGTGTTTACGTTTCAATGCAAGTTTTCTTCTTTTCAAGTTGCTTAGGTTCTTGAATTAGTTCTTTTGAGAAGTAAAGATGAAATTTTAATCTTACAGATTTGATCTGTTGCCTCCGACAACAAACATGGCAAATCATTTTACATGTGTACAGTTCAATTTTTTTCTTATAGTCAACATAATGTAATTGTATGCGCTAAATTTATCATTTCAAATCTTATACACCTAACGAGAAAATCAGATATTCAAGATAAATTATTGCTAACTTTTTTAAAATTCATTTAAACTATTTGAATCCAAAATAAAAATAATACCATTTATTTCTTTTGTGAAATACTCCATTTTTACATTTTAAAAGGTCAACTAAAATTATTTTAGATTCAACATCAAAGCGACGGACATATTAAAAAATATTCAAGGCAGCTTGTTTAATATTTATGTTTCCCACTCTATAAAAAGGAGTTGATACGTTACATGTTTATTATGCTGCACATAATTTATCTATATATTTAGAATACGAATTAAAAATAATTTTCTAGTTCTATCTTTGTAAAATTAGCTATTAAGTATTCCCAAAAGGCAACTTATTTTCACTTTTCTATTTTCCGTTATAAATTACAAAATAAACAAGATACAGTTCAAAGTCAACGTACTTTGTGGTGGGGCCGTGGTCGAGGAGTACTTTGACGATCTACCGACTCCGGAATTAAATAGTCGGATCTAATCGGACGACAAAAGTAACAGGCTTCACCCTGTGGTCGTCCACACTGTATAATTATCTCTCACCTAATCCATTAGACTACGCGCGAAAATTTCGCGGCTGTTTAAAATTTCAAAATTTTCATTCAAATGAAACAGTACATTAATTCATCATCTTCACATTTCAAATATTTCAGACCCAAATCCTTTTTCTCTCGTTCACCCACTTTTGAAAAACCCAGACCTGAATAAATCCCGAGAAGATTGAATCAGAAGAACGCCAGATCCTATTCAAGCAACGCTCTCTTTATATTCATTACTAATCCCGGGTAAAACTTAATTCTTGAGAAAATCTGAACTGGGTTTTGCTTTTCGTTGTTGTTCTTCCCGTTAATTTGCTGAATCTAGGTATGTACTTCCTATAGATGCAAATATATCATGAATTTCTTCTGTTCTTAGAAGTTCTGATCTGTTTTTTCAAGAACCCCAGATTGTTGTTATAAAGATTTGATTCTCGTTGGAAGTTTTGAGTACCCAATTGAGTAATTATGGTGAGAGAGCATAGTACTGAATCATTTTATACTAAATTACGCGAATCGGCTCTAGCTTCAGCTTCTTCCACTCCATTGCTTATATTCCCCTCAACGTCTGATGTCGATTCGCTCTGTGCTTTAAAGATTATAGGGCATGTTCTTGAGTCTGATTCGGTTAGATATGCGTGTTACCCAGTTTCCACCTTTAAGGAAATTCACAAATATGCAGGTCCTAGTTTGTGTTCTTTAGATGAAGAGCCCATTACAATTCTCTTAATAAATTGGGGGTGTCATAGGGACCTTAAGAAAATTCTTGATATAGGTCCTGTGGCTCGTGTTTTTGTTGTTGATAGTCACCGACCTATTCATTTGCATAATTTGAGTGAGTTAAATGATCGTGTTGTTGTGCTCTATACGCGAGATGATGAGCAACAGGCTGACTTGGCCTATGATTTTGATGTTTCTGCTTTGGCAAATGCCTGTGATTTGGCTAGTGAAGATGAGATTGAAGATGATTCTGATAGTGATGATGATAATGAGAGTGAAGGTGAGGATGAAGAAGGTGGTAATAGAAGGAAAAAGAGGAGGGTCTCGGATGAAAGTGAGATGGATCCAGTTAAGGTTTTCAGGAAGCTTAAAAGAGAGTATTATTACATGGGCACTTTCCATGGGAAGCCATCTGGGTGTTTGATGTATGAATTGTCTCACTTTTTGAGGAAGAACACAAATGAGTTGCTTTGGTTAGCTTGTGTTGCTTTGACTGACCAATTTGTTCATGAGAGATTAACAACTGAAAGGTACCAAGCAGGGGTTATGGAGCTTGAACAGCATATTAACAGTTCTGGGAATTTGGATGCTGTTAGTTCTGTGACCCTCAAAGATGGGACAAAGGTTTCAGCACCTGATTCTTCAAGGATTGCATATGAAGATGAGCCAAGGCTGATGTTGTTACAGGAATGGAACTTGTTTGATTCAATGCTGTGCTCCTCATACATGGCAACTAAATTGAAGACTTGGAGTGACATTGGGTTGAAAAAGCTTATGCTACTTCTTGCTCAAATGGGATTTTCACTTGCTGAATGCAAACAGAAGTTCCACTACATGAGCATTGAGATCAAGCGCCAAATGAAGGCTATGTTCGAACATTTTCTACCAGAATATGGACTCACAGATTTTTACTACAGAGGCTTCTTGCTGCTACATGGGTATAGCTCAAAAATTTCTGCTGCAGATGTTGTTTATGGAGTTACTGCACTCTTAGAATCATCTTTTGAATCAAATGGCTCGTGTGCTTCCAAGCAATTTGGGGTGGCCTATGATTCCTTGTCCTTGAACAAGCTCGATAAGCTGGAAAGTGGAATGCAGCATGCTATCAAGATACAAAGGGCAATCCTTAGACAGGGAAGTGCAGCAATTACTAGAAAGGGCTCAATCAGAAGTGGTAGAAAATTCAGGTGGGTAAAGCTTGAAGATACAAATGATGCAAAGCTTTTAGGCTATCCACAGGCCTTAACTAAATTTGGGTTTTTTCTGATGGATGCTTTGCGAGAAAGAGGAGCAAAGATGAAGCCTTTAATATGTGTTAGCTACACTCAAGAGCGAAACAAGGTACTGCTGGTTGGAGTTTGTGGCAAACCACGGCTTGGAGCAATTCAAGGAAATGCATTTGGGATTGCTTTCAGAAATGCAGCTGAGGAGACTGGAGCTGAGTTCTTCCATGAGCTGTTTGAATCGTCGTGGCTAATATTAGATGCAGTTGCTGTGAATTCATTCATGATCAGGTTAACAGAAAAATTGTGGTGAAGAAAATATCCAGAAGCTTATCTAACTAGATTTGCATTTTTCCTTGTGTTTAAAGGTTCCTTCTGTTTCAATGTAGTTACTTTTTGTTTATTTCTATAAGTTAGCATTTTTTTGTTTTATCTTGAACCATTTGATGATTCATGAATGATGGATCAAAGGATATGTTCACCATAAAAGGATTTTATGATTGTACTTTATTGCTGTACTTTGATATTTCTTGAAAACATCATACTTTTTCATGAATAATCTCTGTTAGTAGAATTGAGTTTCCCTACATCTAATGCATATACATCCTATTTTGACAGCAAGTCCATAAAGCGTTTAAAGTTAATTTTATATGGAGTAGTATCATGTTTGATTTGGACCTATAATTTTAAGAAGTCCTCGAATCCAAATAAAAAGAATACGGAATATCATCTCTTGATATAGTTTGACTGCAGCTGAATTAAACCTAATTTGATTTATGATCCATGATCAATCCAAATACAAATAACCTAATAATTTCAATAGTTACTTTATATCATATTTGACTTAAAATTAATCTTTTAAAACAATAAAAATAATTTGAACAAAATCATAACATATTAAAGTTATTTTAGTTTTGAAACAGTAAACTTGAATCGAACTATTCATAAACGAAAATAAATCAATCTCCTCTGCTAACCTTGTAGGACCAAAAGATTGAAAGTTCAATTTTTATAGTGATAATATAATACATGCAATGGTTTGATATTGCAATAAATTTCCTCGAGCAATTTATTGTTGAAGGAAATTTTTTTTTTTTAATTTGGGATTACATAGGAATTGCTGAAGTTTAATTCAAATCCTATGGTAACTTTTTTTTTCTTTTTTTGGTGGGTTACAAATAGGACGGCCACGTTTTAAAAAAATGAAATAAAAGGAGGCGTACGTGGCTAGGTCGCCGTTCATGGCCTGACCGACCACTCCATATCCCTGCATCCGATGACATATTAACAAAACCCCACACCAATATTATTGATTGCTACCTTCTTTTTGGTACACTATTATTATATACTTATTCCACCTTAAAATTATGAATACATTTTAAAAATGATAATTTTTATATTTTAAATATATTTTTATTGTTATGTTATTTAAAATAATAATAGTAATAATTATACTAGAAATTATTAATTAATGAAGATAACAGAATTAATTGAAATAATATAATAGTAAAATAATATTCAAATAATTCTATAATTTTTTATAGCTAAAAAGTAAAAATATATTTAAAATAACTAAGGAAAAAATGTGTTAATTACAGAACGGGAAGAGTATTTATAAATTATAACCAAAACTCTTAAATTTATTCAATTCAAATTCGTCCCTATTTAAATGACCCTAATCACTAAAAAATCTCTCCTTTTATCCTTCAAACTTCGAATAAGGAACAAGAACTCTGAGAAGACAATACAGGGAGAGGAAATCAACATAAAAAGCCTTTGAACTTTTCCTCTCTTTCTCGATATTTGTGCAGGTTCTCAATCTGATCCTCTTTGTTTTCTGATCAAACCTGTGTTTGTTTTGTTAATCTTTGATTAATCGGTATGTGTGCCGATTTTGTGTTTTGGGGCTTGAATTTCGGATTTGTTACTGATAATCGAGTGCTCTTATTGCAGATTGCTGTGCCGTGCAATATTTTTTCAATTTGTTGACTTTTGTTGTTTTATGTTATGGTGATGCTGTTTACTTGATGTTTCTGTAAGTCTGATTATATGGATAGATAGATTAATTGGTCCCAACTTTTGAAATTCATGTCCAGTGATTGTAGCAACTTCACAGGTCGGGTCGGGTCGGGTCGAAATTAGTGACGCTCAAGTTTGAAATGTTGTGTTTCCGTTGATGCATAGCGTTTATTTGATTCATGATTCCAGTAGTATGCTTTCTTTTGTCAAAAAAATAACTTTTGTTGAAAGAAGTAGATTATGCAAAAGACTTATTCTTCTTTTTGTATCTGGAATCAGTTTTTGGCATCTGGTTAATATTGTGGAACGCACATAGAATGGTTGACTTCATATTCTTCATGATTGATGATTTTGAAGTTTTCATCCAAGGAACTTGTTGACTTTGTTTAAGGTCCAAATTTGAAGTACTTGTTTGTGGACAAATTATTTTCTGAGGGCTAAAACTTCTGTAGTTATATATTTTTCTTAAATATTTGCATGAACAATCCTGGAAATAGCAGATCCCAAATTTGAAGTACTTGTTTGTGGACAAACGGTATCAGTTTCTTTGTAAAGGTACTCCTTTTTCAGCGTGGAGGGATTATTATCATATTTAAGAAAGATCTTCTTCCAGTTTGGATTAAATAAAATATGTTGTTTGGATTGAAGAAAATATGTATTTAAGTAATTAAATTTTTTAGTTTGGACTAGAAAAGACTATTGCAATGCTCAAGATGTGATTATGCTTTCATTTGCATCATCAGGCTGTTTGAGTGTGCAATAGGCAGCAACCTTATCATGAACACCCAGGAATCGAGGCGTCATCTAATGTATGCAAGGAATTTGAGGCGAACAAAGACCCTATTGAATGTGGATCTTAATGTTCCATTACCTGTTGAGACCTGGGAGCAGGAGGAGACCTCAGCAAATACTAGGTCTCGAGTTGGTCCTAGTGTTCAACAAGGAGGCTCAATCCCACCACCGATAAATCTTGAGGCATCTGATGACGATGTTATTATATCCTCTCCTAGAGCATTCGCGGAAGTATGGTCTCCCTTTTTTCTTAGACCGATTTGAAAATTTTGTTGTAGCATTGCTTGTATTGCTGCTCGTTATATCCGAATTATTTCGTTTTTAGGCCAAAAACAATTCCAGAAGGACTCGTGCAAGGACCACTGTAGTTGATGTGGATTCAGGTGATTCAAGTTTTTGTTTGAGCTAATTAGTATTGTGTCCTGTCGGATCATCTGTAAAGTACCATGGCTTATACTTTTCTATGCATTTTTTTGTTTCTTAGTGATTATTTCAGAATCTACTCCTGCCCATGTAGTATGAAGTCATTTTTCCACATCTCATAATAATGTGAAAATTTTAATATGCTTGTAAGAATTTTGGCTGAAGGAAACTACTTAATGGTTTGATGTCCATCTTGCGTCATTGATATGTATTCTCTCTTTGCCCTGTGCTTGCTAGAACTTCTAGAATATCTAAGTACATAAATCTTGATTATTATACGTGTATATATGTGTCTTTTCCAACTCCTACCTCAGTATAAGTATTATTGGTTCATGTATCTAGTTTATTCTTCTTTGTCACAAGCTAGTTATGTCTCTTTTCTCCTTTCTTTGGGGGCTAATTCAGTTTGTAATCAAAACAGGACAATCAACTAGGGTTTCTCCAAATAATCGCAACAAGAGTAGAAGAATGTCCTCAAACCAAACAAATATGAATTGTCGCCTTCTCATAAATTTGGAAGGAAGTAGCAATGCCGTGGTAATAGCAACGGTTCTTATTATATAACTTTGTTATTTGGTTATGTGTTCATCTGGTGATTTGGTATGGTTCTTGATTAACATTTATAGAAGCTTTGTTCAAAGCACATTGATTGCCTTGTTCTTTTAGTTGTTTATTCATGGGCAAACAAATAACTGAATAAGTACAAAATATTACTCCTCTTAGTCAAAATGGTTCATTCATTATCTAGATTACTTGGTGCTAATTGTATAGGATATAAAGTCTGGCTTTCTTACTTTTTTTAATTTATGTTTCCTCACTCTACATATGCAGTTTGATCTTTTCTGCTTCATTAGGTCTTGAATGAATTGTATCAGTTGTATACAGTGGTAACCATATTTTGTCTCGTGTAATAATCAAACATTTTTATTTGTTTTTGAGTTCCGTATTTTTCTATATTTGCACGTATCCTGATTCTTTTTTTCAATTTTTTTAGTACATGAATAAAAGGTTCAACATGTTGATGGCTATTGTTTATGGGTGCATTAGTCACTTTGGAAAATCTTTTTCCTTTGCAAAAGTGCCATGAATACTGTATCATCAAATGATCATGTGTAGACTCAATAATTCATTGTTTGGTCAGCATTGCACTATATATATACATATCTGTGTGTGCGTGTGTATGTATAGATATATGTTAAACTTATCGCATGTCATTTCAACAGCTTCCTGTATGTACGTAATAGTTGTGTTACATGGATCCTGTATTAAGAATGGAGCATGATTTAGAGAAAGATCACATCCATATTCCCAGCATATGACTTTACTGAACATGTACAAAAGAATAACATTTTCACCATAATGGTTCCCAACATCTCCATTGCAATTTGAACACTGCATAATATTGGAATAAACAGTTGACTTATGGCCTGTTGATTTGGTTTTGCTTTTATGATTTATGTACTTCTTGCAAGTAACCGCACTTTGAATTGTAGCTGTGTCATGCCTATGATTCTGATGCTCTGCAGTTTGGTGGTTCATTCCACACTTAGTCTCCATAGTTTGTGTTTATTATGGAAATTAAGAAAGACAGAAGAACCAGTTTTTTTATTGTGATGTGCAGTTGTGTTGTTTTACTTGTTTTTATTCTACTAACTGTGTATGAATGCATGTCTTTGAATTTTAGAGAGTAACATCGTCTATTTAGAGTGCATATTGATATCTGTGTATATGACTAATGCATATTGAAAGGTTCTGCACTTTTTATGATTGCAGAGTGAGAATGTTCACAAAGTGGCAATGCCTGCACCGCCTCCTCCACCAAAGGAGCCCACCTTCACCTGTCCTGTCTGTATGGGCCCATTAGTTGAGGAGATGTCAACAAAGTGTGGTCACATATTCTGTAAGGCTTGTATTAAGGCATCAATAGCTGCTCAGAGTAAATGTCCTACTTGCAGGAGGAAGATCACCATGAAAGATACCATTAGGATCTACCTTCCTACCACTAATTGAGTGCAAGGTTTGTGTTTCCCGTTTCTCTAGAGGGTATACATAGACACACGTACATACATACTACGTATAGCTTGTTATGAATCTTTAAGAAGTTTTCATGAACTTATAAACACACATGCACACTATCTTCTGAAGTTGATATAGAAAGTTGTGTAAGTTATTTGGAGTGAAAGTGATTGGTATACTTCCTGCACGTTAAGGTCGAACTTGCTTAGCGTTGCATTATTGAATAATTTTCTGACGGGCATGATACAATAGTTTTACTTTTAGAAATGAAGGTATTTGCCTACGGAAATGAGTACAAGTACTTACTGTTAGACAAGAAGAAAATAGAAGTACAATCAGTTACTGGAGTTAGTATGTTATGCTGCAATCTTTGTACTTGATTCTTTCTTTATTTTGAGCGATGCTCTTTTCTGAGTTATAAACACACACACACGCATTCTCGTTTAGACTGTAGTAGCAGTTTCATTTGTTTGGTTGAAAACCATAACAAAATGTAGTGTACTAGTGTACCAGTAGTATAAGATTCTAGTAACTTTTCTATATAAGTGTATCAATTTTGGTTGTAAATGCCATTGTAAATCTATTCCTTGGGCATTTAGTATGCCAAAAAAATTAGGGTGAAATTGCATCTGATTGTGGCTCATAATGTTCTAGTTCCATGTTTCATCCTTTTAGAAGATCCATAAATGGAAGCTAACATCATATTAGTTTTCGCTGCTGACTGGTAATCTTCTGATCCTAGCAGGTACTTTGGTTGGTGTTTTCACCCTGAACAGAAGATGGTCTAAATAGCTGTTAGGATGGTTGTTGAATGTTTTCTAACCGGAGTTGAAATTTAGTATAATAGGTACCTTCTGATTCAGAAACTGGAATTTGCCTATTGGCACTATTGGGGTCATTTTTTTGGGTTCTTTGGAAGTTGGATCTGTTGTTGATCAGCAAGGTATAGAGATCTCATACAGGGTGGTATTATTATTACTTGTTCTGTACTCCAACCCCAATTTAACATATATATCGTAGTTAATATCTACAGCTAGTCGAAGTATGAAGATAATCTGGTACGAGTTTAGACTACAATTGATGGTTTTTATCTGATAGTCACCATTCGGGTTTATATTTGAAGCCAGGCTTCTGGTATCCTGGAAGTTTGAGTGGCGAAATTTGGATTTCACTTTCATCTGGGTTGTACCTTCCCATTCACTTTGCTATTGAACTTCTAGGACATGGTACTCTCGGTGTCATTTTTGTTTACATAATAGAAGTCCGACTGTTTGTATTTTATATATTCTAAGTATATAACAGCAAGAATCATGTGCATTTATGGTTAGGTAGATGATTTGTGGACAGATGGTTTGAACACGTCTTGTGTTTCCTGGGGCATCGAAATTACGAGCTTCCCCAAAAAGCGTCCGAAAGTTGCTGAAGGGCACTTTTATGTGACCTTAAGGTAGGCTCAGTAAAAAATTTACCCTAAAAAAATAGGGACACTAAACCAAGTGAGGGTGAAGATGATTTGAAGTTTTTGTATCTTCCTAATCAATACTGTTTTTTGAACTTTGCACGATGCAATAATTAGCAACACGATGATTAGCCAATAATTGAACTTGGTAGTTTTTTCCTGGATAAATTGACATGAGCATTCCACTCGTCAACATAATATTGACGGTTACGTTGTTTGGTATCTAGACTCTTGTCGAAGAGCTAGTTAGTAACTTTGTACATGAAAAGTGAAGATGTTGAGTTCAAACTTTATTGGCTACCGTTTAACATGGGCGTGCGAGGTGTACGAAGAAGTTGGGGTTTTTAAGTCTTACTAATCGGTTATAGTTGGTATAGGTGTGCATGGGTGCGAGCTCAAGGTGGTGGGCTCCTTTGTTTTTTTAAAAAAAAAAAGGAAAAAAACTATTAGTAAAATTTTTAAGTGTTTCACCTCTTTTCACTAATTTGAGAATCACATTTTAAATTTAATTAAACTATTATACTGTTATGTAACCATAAGATTGGACAATTAATATGAACAAATGTAACTTCGAGAGTTGGCCGTGCTCACCAACTACCTCTTTTGTGCTATAAGTCTATAACTCGACGCAGGTCTTGCTCTTGCCTATTTGTTTAATTGATCCAAGAGAAAGAATTCTTGTTTTGTTTGACACCCCATTAGATGCGTTAGATTTGGAAATTGAAATGCAGTCATTTTTTAATGAGATTTTGCCTTATTAAATTAGATAGATATTGAACTGCCAAACAACCAAATCTATTTTTGAAAATCCATTTTGGGATATCATTGGAACATCTTATTATTTACTGCAATATACCAATTTTATGTCAGGTTCATCGACCGCCGATCTCAAAATAAAAACAATGTTGACCGTCGATCCCACCATATAGAGACCATGTCAATGTTGATTGTTACATATCATTGTGCTTGAGCAGAAGTATAGCTTTACACCTGTAACTACTTTCTGCAATAAGGAAAAAAATTTATCTGCTTCCTGTAAGATCTTTATTAAACTAATATAGATGTGAAGATATCTCTTTGCTAAAAATTCTTTTATTAATCTTTAAAATTTTCTGCACATCGTCGCAAGAAGTTAGTTACAATTACAGTATAGGCATATCAGAAATTTATAAAATATATGAATCCCCGCAAGAAAAAACTAGGAAACATAGGATGAACCACTTCTATAAACTTATAGTTGACTAATTAAAACGTCCATTTAGCAGATGAATGAACAGCACTTTGTCTGGGTCTGCTTGGCTGTTCCAAGTTGTTCCTTTTCTTCATAATGGAGGAGACAGTTGGGCTGAAGTAGTCATTACTCCTTTGAGAAGCTGCACCTTGAGAATACAATTTTCTACCCTGCATAAAACTTCTTTGTTTTTCCAACATGGTCCTTTGAGCAATTGGATTCCTCTGGACAGTCCCCCATCTGTTGTAATTCACACAGCTCTGGCTCCTACCTACTTGCTGAAACTTTCCCTGTTTCGGACTTGGATAATTATGGCTTTCAGCAGTTTCTGCAGAGTACATAGTTGTTTCGCCCTCGCTGCTATAACCATTATGCGCCTCTGAAACATCGACAGGAAAGGAACTAGATTGGACTTCACTTTCGGCACCATTTACAGAGCCTGTTGATGACATATCTACATCCTTCATAGTATTGTGTCCTCGATCAGTCAAATGTTGTTCTTCTCGTATAGCATGGTGTGATGGAAATTCCTTAACAAAATTCTCATCTGAATTTTGGAGCAGCTTTCTGGCAGTCTGAGGTGAAATTGCAGTTTTAGCAATTCTTGGTGGAAAATTAATATCTAAGAGCTGAACTTGGGTGCTTTCCTTTTTCCTAGAAGGAACTGGAATTAACTTTGGTGACTCGTAGATTTCTGGGGTTGGAATTCCCTGTACATG
Organism: Centella asiatica; assembly: GCA_014636745.2. Taxonomy (NCBI): domain Eukaryota; kingdom Viridiplantae; phylum Streptophyta; class Magnoliopsida; order Apiales; family Apiaceae; genus Centella; species Centella asiatica. Next base: position 30,254,847 of record CM025784.1, on the reverse strand, counting down.
GATAGCAGTATGCTGATCGGTGATGGGATTTCCATCATCACGTGTATTTGCAACCGGGGAACAGCTTGTTTCGGGTGGGTCATTAGGCTTTGAGATTACATTTGATGAAGAGGGAGTTCCATCATCTTCAGCTTCTGTTGACTTAAACACCCGCCGCATTGTGAAGGATGCACAAGAGTGTTCGCTTTTTTGGCCAGCAGACATCAACCGAATGAGTGGTAGCTTGGGTTTGGTCAATTCGTCGAGGTTTCCCTCCCAATGCTGGTTTAACCAATCACAAATTATGGGGATGGGGATGCCAAACTGCATAGGAAGATCCTTCTTCCATGATGATGATGTGGATGATGACGTTGAAGAGGATTTTGTGTTTGGAGATGTAGCTAGCTTCATAGGATCACAGACCATAAAAGCTAGATTCCCATGCATGTCAAAACCAGCAGACCCAGGGTTCCACACTACTCCATCTGTAGAGAGCTTTATGAGATTGTCTGTGGCTATTACAACTTTTCCCTCCCCAACAGTCAACTCCTTTTCTTCTGCATAGCCTAACAGGTAAACAACAGTACCCAGATCCAGATTTAGTTTTGTACAAGTCTTCAAGTACTGAGGATGCTGAATCTGCACATTTGAGTCCCCATCCATGACATCTAAACCTACTATCGTCAGATCAAGAACAGAGCTGGTAATGAAGAATCTGTAATGAAATGAAAGGATTGAGATGATTATCAAAATAAACTAAAACATACGGGGTTAAGCATGTAGCTACTTGGCAAGAAGAAATCCACATAAAAAATACATGCTCTAAAGAATGTTAATTACATTTTCAAGTTCTATTGAGCAGTGGACAAGAAAAATGAGGTCCAGAATATGATGTTGCTTTATGGACTTCGGTATCCATCCGAGACAACCATGCCACACATATCAATGTATTCAAGTTAGAGATTACTTTCACAAAGTTTCACATCTCAATATTTATGGCGTGCGTTAAAGTATTAGCATCAAATTATATTGACCCAATCCCATGGGCCAAAAGAGTTGGGGGTTTAAATCCATCAAGTTAAAGGGACAAACTCATCACCGTGTCGAGAGGTTGCCACCGTCATACACTTGTGCTTGTCACTAGATAGGGCTACCATCCAATTCAATTCTCATGGATGTGTAAATGCAAAAATGCATTGGATGATCCAGGTAAGGTATCAATAACACGGACTAAACTCAGTAACACAAGTCAACAGTTATCATATTGGAAAGACAATGGCACAGGCAGATCGTGGAGCTAGTTTGTTGAGTTTATTGGTCAATGGTACATTGGAGCAGAAAACCCAATGTTAGCAGTCAAGACATAACTATCTGCGTAATTTAACATAATGACGCTGACTAAATCCCAGGATGTAGTTCAAAGTATAGAAATACCGAGATCAAATTCAACAAGGTGTTGAAGGCAAAACTTCAATTATCCTCCAGTCACGTCATTCACAAGGTGTTGGAAACAATTTTACACATTTTAAACTATATGTTCACTTACATTACATAGTTTGAAATTATAAATTTGTGACACTGTAGAAAGTTCCAGATCAATAGTTATACCATAAGTTCTCAATTCAGTTGGATTGGTTAAAGTATATTGAGAAAACGTTAGATATGCTGATTTCTGTCCAAGCATATATTACTTAGTTTAACAGTTCAATAGTGAGTGCCAATTAACTCTAGATAAACTCATTAATTTATTAAAAAAAAGAGCATGTATAGTTACTCTTATTACCTAACTGTTAAATCTTAAAACATACTACCAGAGTAATAAAATAGTTCATTTGGGTAATATTATCTGAAAATAATAGACCACATAGGTCCTAAATTCAAAATCTTTAAGTTTTTGTCATTTGACTAAAAATGAAGCTGCACGTTTTAACTAAGTTTGAACTGTATCAGATCTAATTTCAATAAATCATCAAAGATAAGCTAATTCATTCAATCCTTTAAGTTAATAATACGAAACAAGTTCCAGACAATTAATTAAAGAAATTGAATGTACTTCCTGCAAAAAAGTCCTGACCTGTGAGGAAAAAGACAAGCACCGACACCGTTTTGCAGCCGGATCTCGGCAGACTCGGCGGCAGCAACCGACGGGAGGTTAACGTGAGTGGTGAGAAGTAGATTCCGGTGGATAAGGAAGCCCGTACCGAACAATGAACCGCCGATTGCAATTTTCGCCATTGCTGGACCTTTACCGGAAAAAATGGCGGCTTTCATTCTCTCAGACTTGCCTCCGCCGTTACAGAAACACCATGATTCCCCCAAAACACCCATTTTTTGCGTAAAATCGAGGTTAGGATTCCAGATCCAGGAGTAAAAGAGCAGCTGACTGGTTATGCATTATTTTTGTTTATCTGTCTCTTTCTGTAGAACTAGATTTAGCTTATATAATGCTAACTGAAAACTTCTAACGGTAAATATAGATATATTATCAAGATAGAGATTTTAGAGAGAGAAGAGTGATGAATTTAATACTGCATTTGCAGAGAGAGATAAGGAGGAAGGAGAAGAGATGTTGCTGAAGAGATGCTTAAAAAATGGGTACCTTTTTTTTTTCCCTTGCGGAATTAAATATTTTGAAATCTTGAGGGAATTTTGCTGCAAGTGCAGGGTTTGTCTCTGTGTATTATTCAGTGGTGCCACATTATGTGGAACTGGAAAGAGTGTAGACCACAATATATACAAACTATACATTACACAAATTCAAAAACTTGTACAAAGGAAAAATAAGGGATATTCCCCCAACACACACACACACACACACCCTCCTTTTGTTTTTGTTTTCGATTTTTTGAATATGATCTTGTGAAATAATTAAGCACAAAAGGACCTACCTACATATTGGGACAAATATCATGAACAAGGTTAATATTAACTCATATATTGGGACAATCAAATAAGGAAAGAGTGACAATCAATTTGGGACCGGGTAGGAGGTTGACACATATATTTGACAGTTGGATCTTGGCATGGCATGTAACAACTCTGACTTCATTCACCATGATTTACATGGATAGCAATATACATACCTTCTAGCGCGCATACAAATACATATATATAATCAAAAGGAGATTATGAATGATTAATTTAACCAACCGCCAAATCAATTATATATATATATATGTTGTGTATATGTTTTTTCAAGAACATATCACATTTGTAAAAGGGCCCATAACTCCTTTGAAACCGATGGATACCAGCCCAATTGGTTGAACATGCACGTAGCTCTTTCAAAAGTTAGGGTCCATTAGAAAGGATTTATTATTACTAAATTTTCATTGGAAATTTAGAGGATAGCAGTATCAAGAATAGAGAAAAGAGTAAGAGAGGAAAAATGTAGAAAGAAAAAGAAAATAAAGAGAGAAGCATTTAGAAATAAAACAATTTCATTATATCATAAAGATATCAATAATAAAGTTCTACATAAACGAGATTAACATAATCATATTCTGATCTGGATTAATTTTAATTTGCTTTTCATTGTTTAGGTTGTGTATGATGTGGGCATAATTTGACCACATTATGTGGAACTAGAAAGAGTATTTATGACATAAGTTAAATACTCGTAAGTTAAGAAAAGTAAATTTGATCAACTCATAAGAAGTTGTCAAACATGCTCTAAAGGAGTTGAGATTGTGGGAGAAGGACAAAGCCCCATTCCATGCCAAACGCTCCAACAGTCTTTTTAAAAAACATGGACTTCACATTCCCTCTTCTCATCACATAGCACCGAATACTTAATTTTAATTGTAGTCAATGGGCCCAAGAAAATATAAACAAATTCAAGAAAATATGAGTTTAGATCCACTTGGTCAAGTCTAAATGAAAATAATTGAGGAAATGCCAGGCCCGTTGGGTAAATGAGGTGAAATTTCATCTAGTTTTTTTTTCTTTCTTTAACGTTCCACTCCAATTTTTTACATATATAATTTAATGTTTTTGCCCTTATTTATCATAGTCTCCCTCCCCCTCTCTCTCTCTCTATCTTCTTTCTCTACTTTCAACGACTCTCTCTTCCTTCTCCACGTCCATGGCTGCCACCGTCGGCGACCACCACTAACATTGTTGTCGGCGTACGAACGTTCACAGACTTTGCCTCTCTCTTCTCTCCCACTCGTCCTCATTGATCTCCGATCACACATCTCTTCACACAAATCCGGTGTGGACAGATCTGTTCTAAAATGACATAGATCTGTTCAAGTGGCATCTAATTTGTCGTCACCTCCATGAGATCAATCTCATACGCTGTGTTTGTTGGCTAGATCTGTTTCATCGCTCAAATCTATTAGGTCCAAAGAAAAATAGCAGAAGGGGGTGGAATATGTTTAAATATTTTCTTATTGAAATTTTTTTTCATGCTTGAGCAAGATTTGAGAAATGTTAGTTAGAATTTTGAAGGCACCGGAATAAGAAATCTTCTTATAAGTATTTTTTGAGACAAGTAGACAATATATAAGCAATATAATGAAAATAAGTAAGAGATGAGATATTATTTTTATAGTGATTCAACACTTACTATAAAAGTTCACATAAAACTTAGTTACTTACACTTCTCTAAAAATATATAAAATCTTGTTTGCTAACTTTTAAGTAAAACTTCTTATTAAGTAGATATTTAACAGTCTGTTCAAACTTCTTCTTGTGAACATCTTGTGAGTTTGATTGTCTTGCTGAAGGTTTTATGATGTCAGAGCGTTTCTTGGTTGTTCACTCTAGTCATAAATAAAATTTATGATTGGTATTTATAACTTTCCAAAATATGACAGTTTTTAATTTGAAAAAGAGCTATTAGAGATTTGCACTTGTTAGCCGTTATTTTGTCTTGTACTGATCTTCAAATAATAGTACATATGTTTGGCTATCGGAGAATATTTGAACATCAAAGAAAAATTGTCTGCCAGCTGATATGTCGATCGGAAGACAATTGGCCATCAACGGATAATTTGGATTATGATATAGAGTCCTTCTTGGATTATGATATAGAGTCCTTCTTGGATTATGATATCCAGTCCTGATAGTGTGCAATTTGTGTATAGATTTGCATTACATTTGCATTCATTTTGTGTGTTTTTTATTTATTAATGAGGTGTTTTCAAGTTACTTTTGTAAAAATAGGTGAAAAAGGTGGAAATGATGAAAATAAGAAAGAATGGACTGAAAAAAAAGCAAGAAGAATCGAGCAGGAAGTTGTCTAAGAGCAGAACTGCCAATACAACATGTGACATGTTGTATCAGCAGTTACGGGATTTACAAAGAATTCAAGTAGCACTTGATTTAAAGCTTCATGCGGGACCCAATATAGAGAAGAAATCAGTTACCAACTTTGAAAGGGACTTCTAGGAATTAAATTAATATTAGAATAGATTTCTTTTAAGTGGGGACCACATTTAATTACATTCAATATAGGGCAGCAGCCGAATGTTTTCAGGGATTCATCATCTTTTGTTTTAGAAAAGGGCTGCAGCCGCACATACTGGTCTTCTCCCACACGGTTTTCTACAGCAGCTTTTGGTACATTTATTCTTTGATTCTAGCATGATGTTTTCTATGATTATAAACAACTAATCTATTCTAGTTGAGGTACTTGGATTTCTAGTCACGATTAAATCGTGAGACTATTGTTTTAATTGGTTTTTATTCAGATCCAAATATTTATTTGATTTCTATCCTTGAACCGTTTGTGTTATTATTTAATTTATTATGCGATGTGGCCAGTTGTATGATTTATTAAGTAATATCTCGCTGATTTAAAATATGAAGGCTGTTTAGCACTATTTTAACAAAGTAGCAAATTGATTTTATCTAATGAATTTTTGGGTAAAATTGGTGGAATTAAATAATCTAGTTTAAATAATCTACGGGTGTCCGATTTTATTGATTAGGATAGGGGTCTTTTTCATGCATAAAGCAGTCATTAGATTTAATTCTAGCAGGGGTCCTGGGAATTGTCTGTTTGATCTAGAGAAGTAATCCTCGCAGGGGTCCTGGGGGTTACCGATAAATTAAGAAAAGACTGGTTAAGTAGAGCGTTGGCCCTTAATTATAAAACTCTATCTATTTGGAATGAATACATTTATATTTTGTGTCAATGATCGAATTAATTGGCTAGATTGAAAAGTACCTTGGCTAGACTTGTCTCCACTAGATTTTATCATATTTTTATTATTTTGCAATTTTTATTATTTACAAATCTCAATTTAATTGTTATTTAAATATTTTTCTCAAATAAAATTCAAACACCATTTTTCCAAACAAGTAATTAACCGCAATAATCCCTGTGGAGAACGACCTTATTCACCATTATACTGCTCAAGTGTAAAAGAATAAGATTATTTATTTTTGGTGGGTTGACACCCTATCAAGTCCTTTTTGGATTATGATATAGAGTCCTTCTTGGATTATGATATAGAGTCATTCTTGGATTATGATATCCAGTCCTTCTTGGATTATGATATCCAGTCCTTCTTGGATTATGATATCCAGTCCTTCTTGTTGTTTCTACCATCCTTTTGATAAAAACTAAAAAGGGATCTTTATCCATTTATTATCTATGCCCTATCTCAGGTTCACTGAACGTAGACCCACTAACGATTATGATGGTACATTAATGCTCATCTAACATTTATTACACTTAGGGCTATTTCTTTTACCAATGTCACTTGCCCCCTAATTTTTGCTTATCAAGTTTTGAAGTCAAAAATTACTAGCATTTAATAATTATTTTTTATTTTTTTTTGGCGGCGACTTCCCTTCCCCATTAATTTTAGGTTACCTCCAAAGTTAACGGGTCAAACCTGCATTTCCCCTCGTAAAACTTATCCCGCTAACTTCTGAAGTTACCGGGGAACTTAAGCTTGTTTCCTTGTATTTCCCATCGATAACATTGGAAAGTTAGCGGGCCAATCATGCAATTGCTTCATTAACTCTTACCTCGTTAACTTCGTTCAATTAATGGAGCAAATAAGTGATTGGTTTGCTAGTTTTTTCCCTGTTAACGTCTCAAATTACTGGGGCAAAGAAGCGATTACTTCGCTAACTTTTACCTGGATAACTTCCCTGGATTAGTGGAGCAAATAGGTGACATCGTCACTGGTTTTTACCCTACTAACTTCCATGATTTGGCAGAACAAATATGTGATCACATCGCTAGTTTTTACCCCGTTAACTTCCATGATTTAGCGGAGCAAATAACTTGCATGGGTTTCAAAGAGTTGTCATGTATGTGAGTTAGGCTTCTAAAGTCCAAGCCAGTAAAATCAACATATATGTTCGTTCAATGGGCTTTTCTTTTTCTGGTCCATCTTGGGGCTTTTTGAATGCCAACGGTCGAATGATATCACTCATTGGATTAAACAGGACTCCAACAGTCAAATTTTCTTTTGTGTGGCTATATATTTCACTCAAGGGGTAAGTAAGTTTCACTTTTAACTTCAAAAATTACTTTTATCATAAGTTACTACTTACTCTCCTCCTTTTGGCGATTTTCGGTGATTGTTTACCACCGCAAGGCAATTTTTGACCAACCTTAGCCATTGTAAGACAATTTTTGACCAGGCTTTGCTACCATAAGGTGATTTCCGGCAAGCCTTTGCTACCCTTATTCAAGTTGTGTTCTTCACTCCATTCATCAAGTTCTTCATTTCCTTACTTTTCAATCGACATGGATTCAGGTAATTCCACTAAATCTGTTTATTCTCCAATTTTTGCTTCTGATATTCCATTTGGCGATTTTCGATGGTTACTTTTCAAATTCTTATTTAGGATGACAGCATCATGTGTACGCTGTTGAGCTTACTACCCATGCTGAAAAGCAGTGGGAGAAGCTTGGTAAGCTCGAGAATGACCTTGCAGAGAGGGAGCGTCAGTTGAAGATTGCTCAAGATGAGGTACGCTCCTACTGCTCGACGAATGAGGGCTTAGAGAAAGAAATTGAGAGGTCTAAAGAACTTAATGATACTCTTATCGCTAAAAATCTCTTTCTCGACTCCCAAGTTCACGGGCTGAAGGACGACCTAGAGAGGGCCCCTACTGATGCAGTCGAGAGATACAAGGCCTCTACTCAGTTTCAGACAGAGGCTGAGGAAGCTTATCTTGACTCAGAGTATAAGACAATGCTAGGCGGTTACCACCTCTGCACTGAAAACGTGTTTTTCCTCTATCCGGACGTAGACCGCAAGGCTATAATGGAGGAGGGGGAAAAGAAGATGTTGCTGGCACGATGTCAGCACACACAGAGGCTCGAGGTCCCTCTTGAGCAGATTCCTTCGGAGGTCACCGATAGCGAGGACGATGAAGAGGAGGAAGGGGAAGTCCCCCAACATGATGATTAGGGGCAACAAACTCCTTAGTGTTTTTTATGTATTTACTTATATTTTATCGATATGTAAAAATTTCTTGGGCGTCAGGCCTTGTTATAATTTATAACAATCAGCATTTGTCTAACACTTATATTATTTTTACTGCTCATTTATTATTACTACAAATAAACTTAAAAGCAATCTTGTTTCTAATTCACATTTGACTAGAATAAAGAAGGAAACCTCTTAACAATGCGAGTACTCAAAATCAAAATTTATTGATAATAAATCTTAAGGTTACTTACATGTCATGACCTTAGTACCTCTTGGCCTTTTAAGGTCTGAAGCTAGTATGATCCTGACCTTAATATCTTATTGACTTGGTAAGGCCCCTCCTAATTAGGAGTTAACTTGCCAACAACAGCTCTTGGATTTGATACTTCTATTCTTCGGAGCACTAGGTCACCCTGCCTGAAGGCTCTTCTTTTCACCCTTAGGTTGTAGAATTTGGTCACCACTTTCTTATGCTCCTCAATCTTTTGTTGAGCCTTATCTCTAACATGCTCCACCAGATCCAATCTTGCCCACAGACCTTCGCCATTTTCTTGCTCATTGAAACCTACAATGCTTATTGAAGGTAATCCCCCCCATCCAGGGGGATGACTGCTTCTATACCATACACAAGGTTAAACGGTGTCTCCCATATTGCGACTTTGCAAGTAGTCCGATAAGCCCATAAGACAGTATGCAATTCTTCCACACAAGCTCATTTGGCTTCCTCAAGAATTTTCTTTATTCCATCAACGATGATTCGATTTGTTACCTCCACTTGACCATTTGCTTGCAGGTGCCCAACTGAAGTAAACATCTGATCAATGTTGAGGTTTTGGCAGAAAGCCTTGAACCATTTTTCTTTGAATTGCGTTTCATTATCTGTGATAATGACTCGTGGTAGGCCAAAAAGTCAATTGCCCACATTGCGAAGAAAACGGGAGCACTGATTGAAGAGAGGAGCTCTGAGAGCTGCTTAACCACCGACACGAACTTCTGACACCTATCGTATCTTTTTAGAAAATCAACTGCCTCTTGTTGCATTCCTGGCTAATAGTAGCCCTGTCTCATTATTTTATAGGCTAAAGTTCTTCCACCCAAGTGTTGTCCATATACCCCAAAATGAACTTCTTGAAGAGCCAATAAAGTTTCTTGTGGTGTGAGACACCTTAGATATGGCAGAACAAATGACGGTTTATACAACATACTATTAATTAGAGTATATCAAGCTACCCTTATACAAACTTTTTTTTGCCTCAATGGGGTCTTCTGGCAAGATACTTTCTTCAAGATATTGAAGGATATGAGTCAACCAACAAATCTCCTGCTTGATTGGAGCAACCAACCTTCTATCTAATGTAGGTGCCTCAATCTCTTCCGCATATACTCCATTTTTATAATCTCCGAGGTTCCCACTAGCCAATTTAGATAGGGTATCCGCCCTTTCATTCTGTTCTCTCAGGACATGATGGATACCACACTTCCAAAAGTGGTTATCATGGCTCTCACTAAGGTCAAATATTTGGCCATCTTCACATCTTTGGCTTCATACTCCCCTTTCACGTGTTTGACCACTAATTGAGAATTAGTATATACTTGTATACTTTGTACCCCCAAAGCCTTTGCCAAGTTCAATTCGGTAATCAACGCTTCGTATTCGGCCTCATTATTTGTAGCGCAAAACTTAAAAGAGAGGATATATTTCACTTCAAAACCTTTAGGGCTAATAAGAATTAACTTGCACCACTGCCCTTTGCGTTAGAGGGTCCATCTACATATAACTATCATTCTTCCAACCACTCATTTTCTCCTTTCTCAGCATCCTCCTCCTTATCAATTGGGAGGGTGCATTCAACAATGAAATCTGCTATAGCATGGGCTTTAATGGTCAGACGTGGCTTGTAGGTAATGTCGAACTCTTCTAATTCCACAGCCCAATTAATCATTCTGCCACTTGCTCGAGGACCATGCATTACTTTTCCCAAGGGTTGGTTCGTGAGCACAATTATCGAATGAGATTGAAAACAGGGTCTCAATTTGCGAGCAACTGTTATCAAGGTCAACGCAAAAATTTTCCACCTTTTGATACCTGGTTTCGGCCCCATGTAAGATCTTACTTACGTAGTATACAGGTCTTTGAGCAGCTTCCCTTTCACTGATTAACACTGCGTTAACCGCCGCCTCTGAGACAGCCAGATATACGTACAAAACCTCCCCTTCTTCTGGTTTAGTTAAAAGTGGAGGGGAGGTTAGGTACACCTTGAGCTTTTCGAACGACTCTTGGCAGTCCGATGTCCACTGGAGGTCCTTAGCTCTTTTAAGGGCATTGAAGAAAGTATGACACTTATCTCCTGACCGCGACATGAATCTCCCTAACGCAGTTATCCTTTCTGATAGCCTTTGAACGTCTTTTATAGTCTTCGGGGGACTTATGTCTAAGATTTCTTTTATCTTGTCCGGATTAGCCTCTATCCGCCTCTGTGAGACCATCAATCCCAAGAACTTACCAGAAGCTACAATAAAGGCACATTTGGAAGGATTCAACTTCATATTATATTTTTTATGGATGCCAAAGGACATGGCCAAGTCTGCCACATGATATTCCCGCTTCAGACTTTTAACTAACATGTAATCCACATAGACTTCCATGTTCTTACCTATAAGGGGCTTAAAGATCTTGTTGACCAACCTCTGATAAGTCGCACCAGCATTCTTTAGGCCAAAAGGCATTACAATATAGCAATATAGTCCTTGGTCCGTGACAAATGATACCTTCGGGATGTTATTCGGGTCCATACGTATCTGATTATATCCACTGAATGCATCCATAAAGCTCAGGAGCTTGTGCCCCGTCGTAGCATTTTTTAAGAGATCGATTCTTGGAAGTGGATAACAATCCTTTGGGCACGCATCATTGAGATCCATAAACTCAATGCAGATCCTCCACTTTCCATTAGCCTTCTTTACCAGGTTAGCCAACCATTCAGGATACAAGATATCTTCTATAAATTTTGCCTCCAACAACTTTTCCACCTAGTTTCCAATTACTTCTTGTCTTTTTGGGGCAAATGTTCTTTTCTTCTACTTAATAGGCTTCCTGCAAGGATCCACGCTCAACCTATGAGTGATAACCTCTGGACCTATTCCAGGCATATCCAGTCCCGACCATGCAAAAACATCTATGTTCTCCCTTAAGAAGAAAATAAGCTTCTTATTTATCCCCAAGTTTAACTAGGAACCGACGTAGGTAACTTTCTCAAAATCAGTATCATTAAGGGATACTTTTTTCAGTTCTTCCACAAGCTCAGCCTTTTGTTCCCGTGTCTCATCCCTTGAGTCAAGGGTTTCTGTGGGCATTACTTGTTTCCTATCTCTACCAATTTTCAATGCCATCAGATAAAAGGTGAGGGCTTGCTTTTGATCCGCCTTGATTACCAACACTCCCTTTGGGGTTGAAAACTTTACTTTTAAATGGAGAGTAGAGGGGATGATTTTAAATTAGTTTAGTGTTGTCATTTCAAGGATAACATTGTATGAGGATGGCGCCTTTACCACAAGAAAGTTCACCATCATTGTTACGTGTTTAGGTTCTTCCCCCATAGTGACAAGAAGTGAAATAAAACCTTCTATTTTCATTTCTACCCCAGTGAAGTCGTATAATGGGGCAGGAGATGAAGTGAGTTGGGCTTCATAATACAAGACATCAATGTTGTTGCCATTATCTACCAGCACCCTCCTAACGAGAAAATCTCCAATTGTCACCTCAATGACCAACGGGTCATCATGCAGAAACTTTACCCCTTCAAGATCTTCATCACCAAATGTTATTGACATGTCCGTCCTAGCTTTCTTAGGGGGAGCTTCGATAGCCATCACCTCTCGGACATAAGCTTTCTTTGATGAGTTTGAACGTCCTCCAGCTGTTGGCCCCCCTGAAATTACATTAATCACTCCTCGTCGAGGCTAGTTTTCACGTTCCTGATTTTTTGGGCATTCTCGCCTTTCTTTTTTCCTCTCTCTTCAAGTTCCAGGATGTTCCCTTTGTACATACCGAGTCAATTACCCCCCTCTTTACGAGAAATTCTATCTTATCCTTAAACTGTTTGCAATCATTGGTGTCATGACCATGATCTTTGTGAAATTGACAATATTGAGAAGAGTCCTTTTTTGAAGGATTTGTCTTTGACGGCTTCGACCATCGAACATACGGCTCTAAGGCAATTTTCATCAATATTTGGCTTTTTAGCTGGATCAATATGGTGTACTCATTGAACCTTTAGCTTATGGTTTTCTTTGGGAAAAAAGTTTCCCCTTTAGCCCTTTTTGTTGAATCCAGGATTTTTACCTCCTCCATTCTTCGCTTCTTATCATCCTTTTTTCTGACTTCTCTAACGAGCGACTCCTCCACCACCATATACTTTCCAGCTCGGCCTTATAGCTCATTCATTGAAGTGGGGGGTTTCTTAGCCAAACTCAATTTCAAATGTTTATTAGTCGTCCCGTTGGTTAGTGTTACAATGGCAACAAATTGATCTAAACTTGGGACTTTTAAGGCTTCCTTGGTAAATCGAGACACATAGTCCCTGAGGCATTCGCCTTCTCTCTGACTCACATTCATCAGGGAGGCTGAGCTTTTTGCATGCATCTTTCCCCCGATAAATTAGTTCACAAATAATTGAGCAATTTGTGTGAAAGAGCTAATCGATGCCGAGGGAAGTTTTCTGTACCATTCCTAAGTCGGCCCTTTAAATGTTTGTGGAAACGCTTTACACTTAATAGAATCCGACGGATTCATGAGTAAGAGTGTCGCCTCAAATTGTTGTACATGACTGGTGGAATCGCCCATATCGTCATATTTTTCTATAACAGGAATTTTAAAGCTATCTGAAAATGGTTCACCCATGATAACTTTGATAAAGGGTGGGGCGACTGTCCTATAAATTATTGTGGATGTAGCCGCAGGTTGAGCAACGATACTTGTCTCGGGGACAACCATGGGCTCGCGATATCCTTGGTTCACCAGTCTCTGCTCCAACCGATGTTGCACCTCTCTTTCTATGACTTCTTCGACATCATTGTCTTGTTGAGGTTGGGAATTTATTGAGGGTTTCCTTTACCGCTCCCTTTCATACTCTTTCAGTCTACTTTGCAATTGCATAAGACTTGCCCGAAGATCTTCATATCTTCTTGGGGGTGGTTGGCTTCTATGTTTTTCCCTTCTCCGGAGCCTACCCCTTAGGTCTTCCTAAGGGGTAGGAACCTAGCTTGTTGACCTCCTGCTTTCCAAATTATAGCGTAGATTTGTGGATGTCTACATTCATTGTCTTCAGATTCTGAATCGACGTCATAAGGACCACTATAGGTCCTCTGCGCTTCCCCGACACGAGTTCTCTGCGTCCCCCTTAGGGATCTTCCCTGGTGCCCTATCTCTTCATGTGCTAGCTGAGAGTTGATTCTCTCCCTGCCTAGATTTAGTTGTACCTCTTGTTCTTAGAGGTGAGGCATACATAACTGCCTTTCTGGTAAGGATACACCCTCTCTCTCAAGCACAATTGTCCGAGTATTCACCATGACTTTTCGTTCATTTCCCACAGACGGCGTCAATCTAATACATCAAATTTACGTACCTAGGGTTAAAGTTGTAAAATACCTTAGATATTGACAAACTTGGACCGCAAATTTAATGTCTTTTTTCACCTGCAAAAGAAAATCTTCCAAGAATCGTGGGGTTCAGCCCTTTGGAAGACCCTCGAGTGTGTCTGTTAGCCAAAACTTTTGTGGTGGTAAGTGAATATTGTATGTAAATAACAGCGTACTTGGTAATGTGTTGTCTGACCTGTATTTATACATACCTAGGACACAAGAGTCCTTCTTGGATTTAATATCAAGTCCTTCTTGGATTTAATATCAAGTCCTTCTTGGATTATAATATCAAGTCCTTCTTGGATTATGATTTGGTGGTTTAGGAGGTTTCCACCCTTATTTCTACCATCCTTTTGATAAAGACTAAAAAAGAATCTCTATCCATTTATTATCTTTGTCCTATCTCAGGTTCACTGAATGTAGACCCACTAGCCATTATGATGATACATTAATGCTCATCTAGCATTTATTACACTTAGAGTTATTTCCTTTATCCATATTAACAAGTGCGCAGGGGTTGACTTAACAAAATCTATCACCGGTCAGTTGTTTAATTTCGCTGAATTCCATGAAAAAGTCAAAAGTTATCAAATATCTGAATTTTAGATCTGATTTTTTTTTTTAAAAAAAGCTTCTTATCAAGTTAGTACTTTTAGCAAATTTAATTTATTTTGGTTGATGTTGTGGTGGTGGTACTGGTAATTGTCCCAATGATGCTTGCGCTGTAATAGTTGAGAATGCATGAGTTTACAATTATTTTTTCTTCGTTTTGAGGTCTTCTAGGAAAATGTGTAAAAGTAGTTGAGTCGCCAGTAATTTTATTAGATTTTTTTTGTAATTTTAGCATATTCGTTAGTAATTTTACATAGTGTGGTTTGTGATTGTTGTGAATTTCGTGTTAGTGACGATGGTTGATATTTCAGTGATGGTGATAATGGTGATGTTGACGGTGACGTTGGTTGTGGATCTAATAAATCAAATATATTGTTATCATTTTTTTTCCATTTCTTGCAGTCTCTTACAGGTGCAAAAAATTAGTGGTGATAAAATATTTATCTTCCTCTCATCTTTTTTCTTCTTTACTTCAGACATGTTAAATTATTTGACTTCCTGGTTTTAAGTAACTTTAATATGTTTGTTAATAATTTTAACAAATTAGTTAGAAATTTTAGGATTATTGTTAGAAATTGTCAACATAATATATTCAGTAACTATAGTAGGCCTATGGTGGTAATGATGGTTGTAGCTGAGATGATCGTGGTGAATTCAAAGATATAATTTTGAAACTTAACTTTATGCTCTTCCACTTATATTCTCCTCTTCATCATTTTTTTTCCAAATTTATTAATTATTGTTAACTAAATTTTTAAAGTTACTAAAATATTTATTTATGTTAGTAAAAGAGTCGCTAATGTTACTGAAGGTCTACTTATTTTATGTTATTATGATGGTTCTTATCAATATACTGATAGCGATTGTTGGGTGATTGACGATTGGCGACTGGCGGCGGCGACCGACAGAAAGACATAGCAGCAATATATATGCATAATGAAAAAAATAATAACTATAATATCAAATAAAGGTAAATTTGAAAAATAAGTGTCAAAAAGTATTTAGCTAGAATGATTAAAAAAGTATATTACTTAAATGTTATTTTGACTATATATTTTAACATACATGTCATTCTTCCATTAAAATTCGAGTTTGGATAAGTTTGAGTCTACTTGTAAAAAGTTAAAATCATATCAAATTTAGATAATTTATTTTCATTCAATTCTTCGTTGTTTACTACATAATAATATACGAATAAAAGTACACAAACACATGCGATAAGTTTTTTGTCAAAATTATATATATAAATTGGTGTCTCTATCATTAGTAGTTATATCAATTTTCTACTTATTTCTTACCAAAAGTTATATTTCAAATTAAAATTACTATTTTAATGTTCTTTTTATATTTATTTAATAACTTAAACTTTAACCTTAATCTAAAATTTAAGAAATTTTTGTTACTTTTTAGTTATTTCTAAGACCACTACCACTCAATTAGTTTGAGATTCTCCAATAGTTCGGTCATCGGAGAAATTGATTCCTAAATTTTTTTTGATTTCAAGTATTTTTTTATCCAAACACCTTTAATTTATAATTTTAACACATTTTAGTTTTACGCTATAGGCAAGGAGTTAAATTTTCACTTTAATACTTTAATTACACAAGCAGTAAACCAACGAGCACTAGAACTTTCACCGAATAATTCCTCACCGGCGCCGAAAATGGGAAGTGGCAGCGACGTGGAAGCTGGATTCGCGAAACTCCAAGGCGAAGATTTCGAGTACTACATGCAGACTTACTCCATTATCCTCGGCCGTAACAGTAAGAAATCCACCGTCGATGTCGACCTCTCCTCTCTCGGCGGCGGAATGAACATCTCCCGCCACCATGCCCGCATCTTCTACGACTTCCAACGCCGTCGTTTCGCCCTTGAAGTTTTAGGTAAGAACGGTTGCTCTGTTGAGGGCGTTCTCCACCTTCCCGGAACAGCACCTGTAAAGCTCGATTCGCAAGATCTCCTTCAGATTGGGGACAAGGAATTTTACTTTCTGCTCCCTGTTCGGAGTATCCTTGGTGGGCCAATTGGGCCTCGTCATCACGTCCCTGTTAATAACAGCTACCACCATAACTTGGCGGCTCTGCCGCCGGCACCGGGGAAGAAGGGAGGAGGAAGTAGGGTTAGGGTAATCGAGGAGTACCAGGATGATGATGTGGACGGAAATCATGATATCGGGGCAAAAAAGTACGCGGGGTCGAGTTCTAGTGGAAAAGGTGGGTTATCGGGTGAATTTGGTGAGAATTGTTCATCAAATTTTTTGATTTTGTTATTGAAGTTTGAATTTTGATGATTTCTCACTTGAATTGCTAGACATTGCTTTGATCGTATTTTTCTTAATCCTTTTTTTTTTTTTTTTTGTAGTTGTGCCTTGGTGCACAGAACATTAGATTTGAGCGATACTTTATGTATAAATCATTGATCAATCACCAGTGTTAGCTATATCACGAATCACCTGTTCATTGAATGGAAGTTTCTTGTTTTCTGATGGTTGTAAAATGTAGTTGGTTCATTTTATCGTTACAATCTTATTATTGTGTTTTTCATCCATAGTCTGTCGAGTGTTTCAAGTTTGATGGTGAACTATTGTCATTTGCCAAAGTTACTACTACTTTTACCAGTTTTTTTTTCCTTACCGTTCTTCATTCTTATCACATTTTATCATTAATGGCATCATAAAACTTGCATACGCAGTTTCTTAGGCAGCTAGATCAAACTGAGATGTCATTATTGAAGTAGTGTTTTCTTATGTTCCTGCAGACAAAAAGGGGGAGGGAAGATCAAGGATTGACCGGGACACTGATAACATCCAGCTCATGCAGTTAGAAGAGAAAGATGTAGTATCATCTGTAGCTACTGTGCTTTCCGATCTTTGTGGTCCTGGAGAATGGATGGCGATGGAGAAACTTCACTCAGAGGTTAGTGTTATCTATTGTCGGTCTTTGGGTTAGTGCTTGTCATTTTAGTTTCCCTTGTAACATTGATTTTGTTCACTAAACGATCTGCATGTCATTGTTACTACTGTCTCTCATGTCAATCATGCACTTTTACTAGGGCTGCTCAAAGAAAGCCAAAAACCAAAAGAATTGGCTGGATGTAGCTGAACCCACGTAATTTAGCTGTTTTTGTGATAATCCGGTCGGTTCATACTATTTTGATGCAAACTTAAGAACCTTCTTTTGATGGCCTTTCTGGAAAATCTATTTCCGGACAAAACCTAACTATTATAATATATATTATTTCAAATAATCTCACCATCGTAGAAGCTACTTGTCATTTCCTTTCTAAACTTCATGTCGATGAAGCAGAGATGCAGCCAAATTAGGAAGTATGGCATATGGGCTGCTGTAATGGTGCGGCGGGGTGTTTTCTCGGGTCCATTATGGGTGTTTTTTTTTGGGTGGGTGGGTGGGTGGAGGGGGTGCATATATATATATATATATATATATAATTTATTTATTTTTATGTTTGCCCACTTTATAACCCTAACCCTCTTAACTTAGCAAGGAAAGCTACAAATTGACTTAGATAAGCAGCTGATCAACGTTGTCGTCACCTACGGTCAATTGACTTGAAGAGGCATCACCTCTGCAGTTTTTCATATCAATTGATGTTACGTCATTTCATTTCCTTGAGTCGGATTGATTTCAAATGCTCTTTTCTTTTAATGGATCGTCTAGATTTCTACTAATGCAATTGACTCTGGGTTGTCCATCTCCAACTGAGTACATCTGATCCTTATCTAATTATCTTCTTCACCTTTCCGGGTTCAACTTCCCTATTGCACTCAATAATTCATCTCCTGATACAAATAGTGGGAAGTTAACAAGTGTCTTAATTTCAAACTTTTTAAAGAAAGGGTCTAAAACCCTATTTGGGAAGGAGCAACCCTAAGAGGGTTGAATCAGGAGATGTACTATATAATGATTTAGGCTAACCTCTCCCCACCTTTCCATCTCTAAGAAACTCTATTCGATGCGAAACAAATCAGTATGACACATTATTCCTTTTTCACTAAAGTAAATAATTTAATAAGATCAATTAACTCTATATTTTCTTTAAAGAAAATCTTTTAATTAACTTCCCTTTCAAAATAAATATTTCGGTAAAATTTGTTAACTCTCTTTATTTTACCTAGCATAATAGCTCTCTTTGTTAAAAGTAACTTTCTTAATTTTCCCAAAGTGGTTAATTTTTTTTCCGTTATAAATTCAAATTATACACATGAGAATGATCCATGGGCAGGGCTAGCTATGGGAACTATTTTATCTAGCTGATTTCACGTCATCCTTCTAAAGATCCAATTGATGGAAATTCGGTACTTGCTATCCGATATTTTGTCTGACTAAGATATAAACACCCAATTCGATGTTGGTGTTAGTTCTACATTCGTGTATATTTGATAAATATCTTCCTTGATATTCCATTTTCTAGTACATGATATTGGTTTGCACTTTATGGCTACCACAATTCTATCAAATCTTTCTATATCTCCCATAAATTACTCATATATATCCTTTGAAATCCATTTTGCACTTTTGTGATTTAATAAAGGGAAAAACCTATTCAACGGTCCCTAAACTATATCAGTTTTGCACATTTGGTTCCCAAATTTTTTTTGCAACTAGTTTGGTACATAAACTTTTTAAAATATGCGCAATTAGGAAATTTCATCAATCACTCGTTAAATCTGATAGAAAATACACTCATGCGAATCACACATGTAATTTTCATAGAATAAAATGGTTGATTTATGTCATATGTAAACTTTCTTTTCGTCAGGAACATTCAAAGATAATTTCTCAATAAAATAAAGACGAAAAATTAAATGTATGACTCACATTAGTGTATTTTATGTCAGATTTAACGAGATATTGACGAAATTTACTGATTGCGCATGTTTTAAAAAGTTTGTATACCAAACAAGTTGCGAAAAAAGTTAGAGGACCAAATGCGTAAAACTAATATAGTTCGGGGAACGTCGAAGAAGTTTTCCCTTTAATAAATGACGGAACAAAATAACAGACTTTCCAATCGAGTTGTTCTCAGTGTTGGGATCCCGGGTGGGTGTGCGGGATGGGGGGTAATGTAAATAAACCATTTGACTGATGGTTTGAACTCCACATTTTTACTTTAACATCCATGAGTTTTCCATTAATTTTGGTTAATATTCAAGCACATTGAGTCCACTATGTTGCTTGGTGCCATAATGAGGACATGCTGGCTTTCTTTTTTTTTTGTTTGTTTTGTTTTGTTTTTTGGCCTTCTTAATATCGTACTCTTTTTAGCTTCAATACTTTTGCTAAGACATCCAAATATGTTGATGTTTGTTGCAGCTGTTGGAGCAGTATAGCAGCATCTGGCATCACAGCCGCATTAGGAGATATCTGACGTCTGAGGATTATCCTGGACCTGAAGCCCAAGGAAAGCCATGGTTTGGATTGCTTATGTTGTTGAGGAAATACCCTGAGCATTTTGTCATCAACACTAGGTCTAAGGGCAGGGTAACCCTTGAGTTTGTCTCACTCGTCTCTCTCATCTCTTGAGATCTTGTACTTGTAGCATATATCCTGATTGGGGTTGGGATTACTCGTTATAGAGAGCAGAAGGAACTGTCGTTTTATGTTGGTTCCAGCCAAAAAAGTGAAACATATAGATAAACTGTCTTAAATCTTAATCCGACGAAGATTACAATATATATAATATATATGCTGATCCATCTTAATTCTATTTCTGCCTGGAAGTTTTGGTTTTAACTATAATCAGATGCAACTTGTGTGTCATTTACTTAGAAATTAACTTTAATTTCTGTTGCAACAGATCTCATAGAGCACATTAAGAATTAAAAACATGATTGTTTAGATTATTAGATTTGTATAGAACTTAATAATTTAGGTTTTTAGATTTTTTTTCAACTTTTAAGAATTACTTGCTGTGATATACACAAGTAATTCTGGAAATTTTCAACTTTGTTGTACTATTTTAAATGGGTTCTTTGTGATGATTTATCGCCCATAGTTTTATGGATAATTACACAAAATATATTAAGAGTCAAGTTGATTTATTCCCCAATTTCAATCTTTGATAATCTTTGCTCATTTGGATTACAATATCTAATTATTTATAGTATTATAAATTAACAAGATTATCTAAGTTTTAATCATAATAAATGAATAATGATCATATAATTTGAAAATTTTACGTCTCATTCCTCTAGACAGTGTGTAGCCCTGAATCATATTGTATCCTTTAAGATCTTTTGACTTTGTATACCATTTTGTTGTAAACAATCGATCTTATCGTAGAGGAAGTATAAAAGACAACGCGACATAAATGAGAATTTGAACACGAAATACGGGAGAATATATAAATTGTGTATACATCTCCAAGGCAAAAAAAATACCATAAAACCACTGTACGGAGTATATATAACTTTGAGTTTCTTTATTACGAAACACAAATGAACTCTTCTAAGCATCTCATGTATCTCCAAAACTCATTTGCTTTAGGCTTTAGCGTCCACAAAAGCCAACCGAGAAACTGTTTTTAAATAGAAGTATTAAATCTAAGTACTAAGATTCTTCCTTTTTTAAGTTATGGGCATTTCTGTGAGCAAACAACTGTTCTTCCCGAGCACGTTTGGCAGCAAGTGCTTCCTCGTCAAGTATTTGGATGGGTGACCATTCTGGTAATTTTAGCCAGCTATCACTATTCTTCGAACTGTCACTCAAGCTCTTCAAATAAGGATTTACTTTAAGAGCAAGATAATCTACAGCTGTTCCCCCAACAGCAAACATGATTGAGTAACGGATAGCCCCGGGTACACCACCTGAATTTCATTACAAACATAAAGATTATTCAATTTTCCTTCGTTTAGCAAGTAATAGCTGCTTAGAAAACTAGTGAAGAGGTCATCAAGGCATTATGATTCGAAATACAACAAATATAAATATGTGGCTTAGGTACAGATACTCGACTTCCAGCATTGAGATCCTCAAGAGGAGGGGCAGAACCAGTAGTATATTCAGGGGAGAAAAACAAAAAAAAGGAACTGGAGAGGGCCAAAACTAATAAATGATAGGATTAATGAAAATTATACAAAATTTTAGGGGTTATAAAAATTTTAAAGGCCATCCCTATCTTAGACTTGTTCTGCCCCTACTCAAGAGAAAGAAAACTAGATAACAATGTGGGTAGAATCATCCAAAATTTGCAATTATTCGGGCCTTGATTAAAAGGAATACTAAATTAGAGACCTTTAACAACTTCAGAAACTGAAGACGTTAACTTTAAAGGGAGGGAAGGAAAGTAAATGAATATCAAACATTATCCGGACTCAAATTTTTTGATGTGGTTCCACTAAAGGACCAACATTTATTAAAAGTACACAATGGAAGGATGAAAAGTAAAAATAAATTAACTGGTAACGCGGTCAAGAATTGGCTATGAGGAACTTCCGCCTTCTTGATACAGTCAGGAAAACGGAATATGCTCTAGGGTATTTGTGGATCAACTCTATATCGTATGACATAAGGTCATCAAAGGTGTTCAGAGAGAAGAATGGCAGCCAAGTCAGAAGTGATCAACAAAAAGATAGGCTTAAAAATACAGAACCTTTTGACATGTACGCATATAGCAAGCTGCATTTATGAAAGAAGGGTCCCACTCATTAATCATATTATTTATCATGAAAGTTGACATAATTTAGACACAAAAGTGTAAGAGCTATAGTACAAGGTCAGTTTAACCATACTGCATACAGCTTATATCAGTCGTGTTTCGTGCATAAGCATGTGAAATCTCTCTCTCTCTCTCACACACACACACAGACGAGAGAGAGAGAGGAGAGAGAGGAGAAAGAGAGAGAGAGAGATTGACCTTGAAGGCGGCCAAGGATAGCTCCACAACCAAAACCACCAATTGCAGAGTTCAGAATATCATCAGGTGTGGAAGATCTACTCACTCTAATAAACTCGCGTGCACCTGTAATACCAAAGGAACTATTACAGAGTTTACCACGAACTGCTAACTCTAGCTTAGACTTACTAAACCTAAAAAAATGTCACCCTCCTAGCAAATTAATTCACCCTTGTTCAGGCTCAGAATTGTTTGGTGAACAAGGGTACTTAACAAATTGTCAAATTAGCTTCATCAGTTTTACATAGTGAGCAAGCCTCAGTATTCGACAAGCTAAGCCTCAGTATCCGTTCCAAAAAGAGTGGGTGAAAGTACAAATATTTTAACAATTAGATGATTTTTATCCTTGTAAGAGGATCCACAAGCAATCATGTCAATTAAAGGTATCTACCGACTTTTGTATGGGAACTAGTTTTAAGGGTATAAGAAAGCTAACTACATTAAATTTATTTCACCTTAAAACAAGTGCAAATTTTACAATCACCAACTCTTTTTAGGACGGAGGGAGTAGTATATTGGGAGAAAATGAACAACACACACTCTGCATTCTGTTTCAAAGCTTAGCTATGTTTAGTAGCAGCTGATTCAGCTCAATTTCACTTGCAATATTGCATATCACATAGACAAAATCAAAACTTCAGTATATAAAATTGATACCAACGAATCGTGAACTTACACTTGTAGAAACTAGAAGAGGGAGTTCAATTATGCGCAATTAGAGTATAAAGAAGAGAGAAGAATAACCGCAATAGCAGCCGGTGACAATGGCAAAATTGGCAGCATAAGTTGCAGAAATGTTGGCGAGGCCATGAACTTTTCGATACTTTGATACCAATCCAGCTCCACTTCCCGCAATCCCTAATACGATCCAATAACAGATTATATTAAATTAAAACGATATGCAAATAAATCTCGAAAATAAGAGGAATTAAGAATTGAAACCTGCGAGAATAGTAGGGATCAGAACACGCTCCTTCCAATCTACCGATGAAGAAGAAGAAGGAACTTCTTCGACTTTTAGGGTTTTCTCTGCTGAAGCCATTTTTGATTTTGTGCAGAGTCTGTAAGAGGTTTTCTCCACAGGCGAAATGTGAACTCAGGAACTGGTTGTCGGGGTCGGGTCGGTTCTCGATCGTAATCAAAACAAGCCCAGCACTCCACAAAGATGACAATTCCCAATTTTATCTTCTTATTAAATCTTGATTTTTTTTTTTTGGTTTTCCTTTATTTAAAAAAGATATCCACACACGTTAATATATTTTTACATTTATAAATACTCTACTGTCTGTTTTTCTGTTCAATATGCCGATCCATATAAACTGATTGTTTTTTTTATTAAGGATTAGTATGTAGACAAATAATTTCACGGAGTATATTTTGGATCTTCTTTTGCCTTGAGAGCAGTAAGAATTTCAGCTAGTAAAATTTTATTCCAAATTGAATCTTGTTAGTGAGTTTCAATTTAGAGGGTCGCATTCATTTGAAACAATAAAAGTTGGGAGACTAAATTAGGACATTTTATGTTGAGGTGCAAAAATCAAAAATTTCGGTATGAAGTTGAGGTGTAAAACTCGATTTTAGTAATAAAGTTGAGGGCTTTCGTAATTTAGTGTATTTGTATTAATCTCCAAAGTATACTTTTTTTTTCCCCCTTTTGAGAAAAGACTTCCAAGTGATACATGAAGTATATCTATGCGACTATGCATATATTATAAACTATCATGTATACCATCTCATAGCTCAATCACTGACGTAATAGTAAACAAAAGCTCTTTTATCTTCGTTAATTGAGTTAACTCACCATCTCGACCAGAACTTAATTGTCACAAAGTAGAAAAGACCAAGATCGTTACCAAAATTGTAAAGTGTATAATGACACTTTTACTTCGTAGAAGTTTTCGGAGCTCCTCTTTCCTGCAATGTTGCAATGATCCTATCATTGTGCTATTGCCTACTATTTTTTCTTTGCAGACATTATCCAGTTGTATGAATATTGTCTGCTTTAGTTACCTACAAATATTAACACAATCCGAACCGTTTTTGGATTTGAATTTCTTTAAATACTCCAGTACTTTAAACATCTGGCAGCAATATGATTTAACAGAAATCTCCTTCCTAACAGAAGTACATTACGAATTTCCAATGATATCTGCCCTACTACAGGGCCTTTATACACGGTGGTTAATTATATATAAGAAAGTGAACTCCTAAATATAGAATTACTGGAAGCCTAAGAATAGTCGTAGAACTAGGCTTCTCAATTTTGCTCCTGAACAAAAAGTTTCAAGAGATTGATGTGTCTGACTCTAACCTTCTGAGCCTGAGAAGCCCCCCTGATCGGCCTCCCAGTCGCTATTCTGTGCATTCTCAAATTTCCTTCGTGAACCTACCCCGGTTCTCCGTTGGTGTTCTGCAAATTATGTACACACAACGTCTCGTTAAAGTGAATTTTTTGTGTCTGTGGAAAAGAAATGAAGCAGAATTAGATGGAAATTAAAGTTTACTTTTGTTAGTGATGGCAGACCGGGTAATAGCTAAGAATTCGTCCCATTTGAATTTCCTAAGTTCTTGCTTATCCTCCTCCGACAGCTCAAAGTTGGGTTCCCTCCCACACATAAAAGCAGCTCTGCAAATATAAAATTTGGATAATAAGTTTCTAACCTTGATTTTTCTTTTTATTCAACGTAACGTCAGTAATTTACTGATGGTAATAACCTTGCAAGCATAGCATAGACCATGATTAATCAAGGTAAAACCACAGGCAGCAATTATACAATGTGCAAAAGATTGACCTTCATTGAATTATGGGCATGCTCAGCGACAGTATGAAATCAGAAGGGAGTAAAATTGTTTGGTCATGAAGTCTACCTCCATTCCTAAGCCACTACTATGCAATTTGTTTTCCTTTCTTTTGTCCCTCCTTCCAACCCCCCACCTTGCCCTAAAACTGAAAAATATAATCATCCTTCTAAGTGAAGACCAAAAAATCAAAGATCAGGTGCATTTCACTGCTGTATTTCCTTATCTCCATCTTGGGGAGTTATAAATATTTAAAAGTGCATAAATGAATGTTAATGGTTTCGAAGGGGTAAATTCCATTTCTGCTAACAGTTTGTACCCCACTTCATCTCCAGGATAAAGGTACCTTTTACAACAACTGCCAATGTTTGCAACAATGAGAATGTCTTGTTTATATAAATCAAGAACCGTTATAAAGCACTATGAAGGCAAATGGAGCAAAGATAAATAACAGTAGGAAGGGATTCTTTTAATTTTCTTATTTTTTGATAAACAAAGCAACCTACAAATATTATATGTTTCAATCTAGCTTAAAAACCACAAATGCAGAGACTTAGGTTGGAGCGGCTGTGTAATGTTACTAAAAATAGCTAATGTCAGGCAAGGATTCGTACCTATCATACAATCGAGCAGCCTCTTCCTGTGAGCCGACAGTCCCCAAGTGGATTTGCTTCTTGTCAACTTTAATAGCTGCTTGCCATTTCATGTTCTTGAAATAGACACCACGCATTACACAAGGTTCTTGGTTTTCAAAATGCTTCCTCCTGTGTCGCTTTCTACGTTTGACTTCTGGAACTGCCACAATAGTACGGGTAAGTTAAAAATAAGGCACAAAGGGCAAAGGAATTGAATTGTTCAGTCATGTGACCATGCCAATATGAATTTGGCACTAAAATGTCCATCAATAAACCAATACCTCTTCGCTAATTCTAAGTAGGATTTGGGTGTTCTAAGAAATTAAACTTCATTTTCCGTTTAGCTAAAGGAGATTCATGTGAAGATGGAGGTGGACTAAGTTATTGCAACAAAAGGAACACACCCTCTTGTATATTCCATTTTTTTACCCTCTTAATATCTCCTTTGGCTGGAAATCAGTTTTCTTTTTCTTTTTCTTAATAGATGATCTCCTCTCCGTCTCAGGGGTAAGAGATGAAAGAATGAGAGAATAAGAGATTCCCCACTAAAGAAGTGATGGCATATATACTGCCATAGTATTCTTGATAATTAAATGTATTTCTCTTCAACTTTGATAGCAGTTACTGCACATACATAACGGAGTTGGGGATTCGACAGAAGTTAGTGGAGCTGGCTTGTGAGGAGGTTGAGATACCAACATCTGGAATACTTTAAAGTATCATACAGGTTTGTGCTTCCCCTGGACTTGTAATCTATTTCTTTATAACATTACAAAAAACATTATGAATTAAGCTTGAAAGTCTGAATCTTTTTTTAGTAGTGATCTAAATAATTTTTTAATTTCTCATCTTTTTGTTACTAGCATATAATATTGACAATAGCACCGCCTTATTTAGTGATTAAAAATCTTCATCCGCTGTCTTCATCTACACATTTACGAAGCAACCTCACCAACAAGGTTGGAGATTTCATCATCAGGACAACACTTGACAAATTCAGCACAGAATGAACTTTGTAGCACATTCTAGGTTTTTGATACATCTCCCTTGTTTTCTAATTTTTCATTTTTCCCCTTCACTTACTTTCTGGAATTTCATATATTTGGTATTTATCAGGGAAGAATTAAACAATCCTTGTAGTTCCACCTAGATATTCCTCACCCCATATCAATATTAATAAACATTCTTTTATCTGCCAAAGAACAAAATGAAAAAGGTCAAGTCAAACATTGAAATACTTGGGAATTTCGTAAATAAGTACCTGTAAACTGTTCATGGTTCTGCTCTTTTGATGAGCTAGAAGTGGATGCATTTGAGGATCCGGGATTTACTTTTGGTATACCTTTCTGAGAAACAACACAACAAGTAACATAAGTCCCCTATCTGGTGGGTGGTGTGACTGCTGGCAGATTATATATATAGACACAGGCATAACATGATAATTCATTTTCCTTTGGTGGGTGGGGAGGGGGTGGTAAGTAAGAAGCAGTCCAATAAAATGTAGCATAAAGTATTCATTGGGTGGTCATGTTTAAGTTTTCCTCAATATAAAACAATTCTGACATGCATCTGCAGACAGACATAAAATGCCCAAGAATAAAACCAATGTCAATGAAGTCAATTACCTCCTTCGATTGGTCAATTTCAATTGATGGCAGAGGATGTACACTAAACGGTCTTGCGTTTTGGTTAGGATTTTCAGAAGTACGTCCACCGTCGAAGAATCTAGGCAGTGGAGCCAGGAAAGGACTTTGCCCTGCTAGACACATAGACATAACAAATTGTTACGATGTACAGGGAAGTTCATTAGAGATTGGTCATTCCATTACTAATTCACTTGATTAAATACTTAGAAAGGAAACGCCAAGAAGAAGAAAATCCAACATTAACCTCCGAGTAGGTATTTAAAAATTTTATAATGTGTCCACAGAGTACTAAAATGTCTAACTTGAACCATACTTTAGATAATGAATCCTTACATAACCCAAAGATAAATGTTAACTAGAGCATACCAGAGCATAGTTGTAGGAGTTTGCGCCTTCTAATGCTAACCATGGCTGGTTGCAATATTCCTATCGACAATGAATTACTTCAGAAGATAAAGGATAAGATTTACAATAAAGGTATGTCATCCATCACAAATGACATAATCACATAAACATGCTAATGCAGAGATTAATCTATTGGTTGCTGCAGTTCTGTCTTAACAGAAAATAGCATATTAAGTGGTAGCACAAGAAGATTGGATCAAGGCCACACAGTATATAAACTATATACACATGGCATAAATAAACTACAGAAGTTGGTCAGATATAAATTTTTATACTGATAATCACATTAACGTATGCAGTGAATTCGACACACCATCCACTGAATAATCCTGCTAAAAAGTTATACATACTTCACCAAAAAGTAGCCTAGATCTAGTTGGTAAGTAAATTATTATCAGACAACGCATGAAAGGCAAGAGGTCAGATAATATCTTGATATTATACGGAGTAGCTTAGAAACTATACAACCACCAGATATGGCAGCTTTAAATGAAACTGTAAAACTGATATACAGTATCTGTCAGCAAAAGTATGTTTCTAAAGTTCTTAGTGCGACCTAATATCAACTGCAAATACCCAAAGAAGACTTACTCTTACATTGAAATCACTAGGTAAACCTTTCAAGATTGCCAACTAAAATAATTCCCCGAATAAATGATAAATCCCCTATGAACAAATATTGAGTTTGCGTTTTAAGTAGAAATGTTCAAGTTACAGAGAATTCTTGAATGGATCAAAATTTCCACCTAACAAACTATCTCAACATAAGTGCTGGATTATACCACGATCATGTTAATAGATCAATCAGCTCAATAAAGAAGAAAGTTTCGACTTTTACATCTAAATGACCAAGGTGACAGAACTTTGCTTGCACCCAAAATTTTAAGGTGCCAAGTACAGAATCAGAAAGAAGTAAAACCCACAATTACGATTCTGTTACTAAAAATGGAATTGAAGAAAAATAATAAAAACACCCAATTCTAGGAATTTGCAAATGTTGAACCCAAGTCAACCCACCAACCTACCACCTTTTGGGTTACAAAATACAGAAAATTAACAAACCCCAAAAGAAAACAACCCCCAATTCACAGTTCTCCAAACAAGACAAAAACAATCTAAGAGAAACCCACTTAACAAACAAGTGGTTAAATACTTTAAACCCATCACCGAACATAATTAATGGTTTCCCACTCGAGTACAGAACAAATAACACAATTAAAGAAAACAGTGCAGACATTATAACTATAAACTCATCATCCATTATACCCGCGAGACAAGACAGAAAAGATGATGGGTAGGGCGGCGAAATCGAGGAGGCAGCAAGTTAAACTGGAATTTGAGGCAAATTAATCGATCAGTTTGAAGATGGCAGACGGATTGCAATTTGCAAAGGGAAGGTGACGGGGTAGAGAGATAAAGTCAGAAAGAGTACAGAGAGAGAGAGAGAGATAAAGAAAGAGAGGGAGGGAGGGATAAAAGAGAAAAGAGATTGTAGTCGCTCATGCATCTACCACCTTTTGTTTTATTGGAGTATTTTCTCTTTCTCTTCTCCTCATTGTGTCCTGTTTGGAGGTGAGGGTGGTGTTGGTGGTGGTAATTGGAGAAGATGGTTGAATATTATTATGCTTATGTGTATATAATTTAGACAATCTCTTAAAAGGACTATAAACCCCCTTGTGTGAAAATACAAATCCTTTAGGTTTTCTACGTATTTTTTGACTTTTAAGGTTTCATTATTAGTAATCTCAACATCAATTATTTTGAGAATCTTGTTTTTCTGGTTATTCATGTTAGACTTGATCCTAGATTTTTATATATTTTGTAGACCAAGTGATTTTAGTTATTTGTATGAGAAGAGTATCACATGTTAAATTTAACAAATTTTAATAAAAGTGTTTTAAATTTTCATATTAACCTAAGTTATACTCAATTAAATGATCGTTACATATTTTTTGAACAATTTTGATTTTATTTTTAAGTAAATACATATTTTTTGAACCGTTTTAACTTTACATTTATGCAGACAGTTGAAAGTGTACTCCACTATTCATCACATGCCAAATTAATATAGTACAATTCTTAATAAAAGTTAGCGCTAAACATCATTTTTAAATAATTTTACATTGATGATATAATGTGGAAATTTAAAATGTTGCAACTAATGAAACCATGAAGGTGAGGGGTAGATTAGGAAAATAAGAAATAGATGTTAAGTAAAGGCAAGGAAAAGGGGCAATTATTAATTGGGTTGGCTTGAGTTAGTTGGTGTTGAGCGAGAAAAAGCACCGACGAGACGAGACGAGACCGGTCGAATGATTGGATGGGTAGACGGCCCTCTCCCTCAATCCTTAATTTGCCTATCTTCTTTCTGACTTCCTTACAGAACTTTTAGCCAATAAGTGCTAAAAAGGAAATAGTTTATGTACAATTTACATAAATTATTATTATTTTTATGCATTTTATGCTATAATTTAAAATTAAAATTATTATGTTAATATCTGATATTATTACATTATCATATGAGACCATTAGGTTATACTATTCACATTGTTAATTTTTTTTCGATAGATAACATTATCTAAGTTAAAATTAGAATATAAGGTAACATAAATTTAATGAGAAACTTAACAAAAAAAATTAAATTAAATGAGAAGAATTGCAATATTTACACACTTCGCGTGAATTATTTTTAAGGCCCCTTCTAATATGTTAGCCTTTCTTTTAGTAAGATATATATACATTTCTTTTTGCTTTTCTAAAATTATTTGAGTGTTTGCTGTGTATGAATCAAAATTTTTAGGCAAATAATTTTTCTGTGAGTGTTTTTATATGTCAAATTCTTCTTCTTCTTTTTTAAGTAGTGTGATCTTGAAATGGGTAACCTTCTGACTTCAAAAAATACAACGGGTAATCTTTTTTCTCTCTAATTTTTGTTAACCAAAAAATAATATTAATGAATAAAATAAAAGATACTTGAGGTAAACGATAAAAGGGTATAGATAGGCATGACAACGGGACGGGTATGAGACAGGAGAACTGTTTCCAAACCCTACCCGTTAAAATATACCCCTATCCATTAAAATTATACAGTCTCCCAAACCCGCTCTGTCTCATTAACGCTTTCACCAAACTCACCCCGCCCCCACCCCGTTACGCAAAATTATTTTTTTAATTTAATTAATTTATTTTTTTTATTTGTTTTTTAATATTATTTTCTTACAAAATCTTCTAAAATCATTATAAAATATATTTTATATATAAACGAGTCGGAGTCAGAGTTAAATGGAGTGAGGTGATAAATCTCATACGCTACCCTAATCTTATAATGTTCAAATAATCGAGTTTCATTATGATCGGAATTGGACACAATATTAAAGATTCGGATAAAATTGACAAATTTAGGTAGAGACATTATTGAGCAGTACTTCGATCGAAAACTTATACCAGTCAATTTGTTCCTACAGTCCCAAAACTTGGAGAACTTGGACAAAGGTGTCCTCTTCCACATATATGTTAATCATAATGAGATAAGATAAACCTTTCATTTCTTTTACTCTCTTTCTTTCTTTTTTAATAAATAAATAATAAAATCTTCACCTATCAAGGGCATTGGTGTGAAAGGACAAAATACTCTTAATACAAGGTGGTTTCTACATTTTTTTTTTTACTTTATCAACGTCAATTTTGAGATAATTATAATTAGCAATAATGAAATCTAAGTAGGAGATTCTATCTAACGTGATTAAAGAAGAAAAATGTTCATATGCAAATTATGGTTTTTGAAATAAATTATATATAATAATTCTTAAATGTTTCTTACAATTTGTCCATTATTGCCTAGGTTTTGTTACAATAATTTAAATGCTACCTAAGAAAAAGGTAACCCGAAGACTAAATAATTTAATTAAAATTTTAAAAAATAATTATGTTTTCCATAAATTTGAAATAAATTAAAAAATTTTGATATAAGGAATTACAACTCTATGACCGTAATGCATTTCTTTTTAAGCTATGACTTTAGAGAATTAAGATACACAATTTCATATATTCGGTTCAATTGCCAACGAATGTTGGTTTAATTAGTAAAATTTAACAAACATTCTAATTAAGTTGAAAATTTGAATAGATAATATATAAGCACTACTATAAATTCTCAAAACGACCAGTTGCCACCGTAAATTCTGAAAAAAAACAAGTGACATATCTTAATTTTGGACTCCACCACTCACTTAAACTTTTTGTAATCAAAAAAAAATTTGTCCCTTCAATTTTGTAGTGTTTCTATATAAATAAATCATAGAGTTATAAGGTCCAACTTAATAGTCGACCCGGTACGGCCCAATAAAAGCAAGCGCGATATAAGTCGAAAGCAAACCACCTTCTTCACCAGTTTACCGGGGAAAAAAGAACTTTTTGATAGAGAAATTAGGGTTTGAAATCAATCAGCTGACGATGATCTACGACGTTAATTCACCTCTCTTTCGCTCTTTCCTTAGCCAGAAAGGAGGCTCTTTTGAAAAACGGTAATCTCCTCTATTTATTTATGTCTGTATTTGTTCATAATTTATCGACGATTGTTGTAAATTAATTTGGTATTTGATTCCTTTTTTTGTTAAAAAATAAAATTCATTTGATTCTTCAGCTCCCATATAAGTTTTAAGTTTAGTGGATGAATAACGAAAGAGCCATATTCTCTAACGTTGGTGTACAATTAATCTTGTGAAAGACTTTAGGCGGTAAAGAGAACGTGTATTAGTTTATTAGACCTTAGATTACTATACTCCGTCCATTCTAAAAAAATAGTAACATTTGAGAATAATATTTGTTACAAAAAAGAGCAAATATTTGTATAATTTTTTCGTTATGATGCATATTTTTTAAAATTTGTCATTACAATTTTCTTATATGACCATTAATTAGACATTCATAACAAGTTTTATGAGAAAAACTTATTATTTCTACATGTGCTAATTTTTTGAGGGAGTATGGATTTGGTTATTAGACCTTAGAAAGCTAGACCTTAGAAAGCCAGAGGTGTGCAAGTAAAAATTTGATATTTTTTTA
Organism: Centella asiatica; assembly: GCA_014636745.2. NCBI lineage: Eukaryota > Viridiplantae > Streptophyta > Magnoliopsida > Apiales > Apiaceae > Centella > Centella asiatica. The sequence goes on along the minus strand of CM025784.1, from coordinate 30,221,748 downwards.
TGAAACCAAGATTGGCTCTAACCAACCTTCTTAATATTGGCCACATTTGAGTTCTCAGTTGGTGAGGCCTCTCCCTTTTAGCACTAAGGAAAAAATATTGCAGACAGTTGTTTGTTTCTTTTGACTTAAGGTAGCTGATAGATATGCAAAAGAATGTTGTTTTGTGGATGAGGAGCACTGTGTAAAATATTTTAGT
>CM025784.1:30141552-30221542 GCA_014636745.2 Centella asiatica | reverse complement strand
AAAACATGATAAAAATCTGGTTTGTAGCCTCGTTTTGTCAATTTTTATACGGTTGGTTATCTTTGAGTAAGCATCATCCATCTCATGACAGGTATGATTATCTGCCTCAAAGCCTAGAGTCTCATTGAGTATCCAGCATAGACTGGGTCCAACACCATTATGTACAATTTTTTTTATAAGAAATGTGTTGATTGTTCCCATCTTTTCTTGATGTGCATCTTACATTTGATGCATTTAATTATTTCTACATTGCGTAATTCAGGCGATCTGAAGAGCATAAGACAAAGGAACAGAGGCCTAAAGCAAATGAGAATAAGCCTGTGATGACGGAGTAGGTGATTAGTTGTTTGGTTACCAGCATGCAGCAGACCTCTTAAATACAATCACAAGTGTCGGTGTATTTGTTAATGAAGAATCTTAAACTTTTTACCTATAAGAGTTTCTTTGGATTTATGGAATTCTCTTGATATGAATTTCTTGACAAGTATTTGGTGCATATTGAATTTTAAACTTGGTGAGTGGTTGAGACTTGAGACATTTACTTTGAAGAGAATATATTCTTTGAATTAGTTGAATGATGTTGGCAATACTCATGAAAAAATGATTTTCTTGCTGTTTGATCTCTGGACCAGTTTTTGCATAGATAGTGGTATTCAAATGGAGCTTCATTTCTAAAAATACTGCAGGTTTCAGTTCCAAAATGACCTGATCCTACCATTTATCTGTATGCACGTCTATAATGGACTAATGGTGGTTATATGTTTGTTCCTTTGTATTATTCACTTATTGCACATGGGACAACTTGTTCGTCTTAAACATAGACTTGTTACAGACAAGTGAATATAAATGTTGCCATTACGAGTTGCGAGAAATAGGAGATGTCATCTTTGGATTGTTAGTAGTTTATTGCATTTGAATAAGGTGTTCATGTAGTCAGTGGATGAGCCATGGTAACTTTTTGGCTGTTAATGTTAATGCCTAGATTACTTATTTTACAGGGTATTTACAAGAATTTAGGGGAAGAAATGGGTTCCTATTAGGTAGAAGTTGTAAGGAAGAATGTTCTGAAAAAGTATACTCTCGAATATCTGCCCATGTGAACACCTCCTTCCACAATCACCTTCAGGCTTCTGTGGACCTTTTATTCCCCGTACTCCTGAAAAATATTCTTTTTGCGGTGGTTGTGTTGTGACGAACTTGGTAGTTTTTTGGGTTACTAATTCTGGTTTTCAGAATGACTAAAAAGGTCTGCCCATGGGGTAAAAACGTTAAAGCCTCAAATTCACCAAATTATGGACCTCGTGTCCACTATAACATCTCATACATTAGCTCACCATTTTTAAGTGCTATAGTTTTTGTGACATTTGAGAATGAACATGGGACATTTTGATTGGGCAGCGACTATTAAAGCTATAGTTAATTATTTCCCTCCTCTCTGTGTATATTGCTCTCCTATCCCATCCCGTTTAAGGCTTTTGCGCACCTAATGATGATTTAAAATTACGACCTACTTGCTCTTTATAACATTTACGGAGTATTACAAATTGTGGGGCAATTGATTAAAGTGTATTTTACGAAAGATAAATTTTGTATATCTCCGAAAAATGAAATTTAACTTATAATATGAAAAAAAAAATGAGAAACTTAAACAAGACAAGCATTTTGGGACGAATGGAGTATATTACCACACGCACACAACACACACAGACACAGAAGAATCTGCCCTTTATTCACGCCGGATCTCACTTCAACAATCACATTTTTTCTCCACTCTTCCATCACCATCTGTCCATCTTCTCATTTTCCACCCTATTTATCTCTTATAGGATTTTCTATATACTACTTGTGGTAAAGAGAAAATGGCTGAGCTGTGCTTTTCAGCACCTCCAATTCTCAATTACCTCATCTCATTCCTTCTGACTTCATTCTCTTTACTTCTTCTTCTCACTGCTTGCCCTGCCCTCTCTCTCTCTCCCCCCCCCCCTCCTTATTTCTTGACCTCGTGGCCATCAACTTCTCTCCCCAATGACCCAAACTGCGATTTAGTTTCCTCCACATTCCATCAAATTATACGTCGCAAAGTCGAGTTTTTTTACAGTTAGAAGATTCGAAGTGTATAAAATTGTTTCAGTTTGATACGTCACCTTCCGACTTGGTAAAAGGTCCAGTCGAACACAACTGCTGTCGAGCTTCTGATGATCAAGCGGTCGCCAAGTTGTCTGGCAGTTCGGAAATAAATCCAGCAGTTGAAGTTGCACAAGTTGAGATGGAGGAAAAGAGATTGATAGACTTGTTCAGCGAATTGGATAACTTTGAAAAAAATGTGAAAGAAAGAACAGTTGAGGATGTTCAAGCTAAGAACACTAGTAGTAGAAAGGTAACATTACATGCCATGTCGTTTGATCGAAATGTCAGTAGTACTATTGACAACGTTGGAAAATACAGCACTGAAAATGTTGATAGTTTGTCAAATTTGGGTTTTGGAATTTATGGTTCCACTAGAATGGACAAGGATTGGAAGAGGACATTGGCGTGCAAAATTTTTGAAGAGCGACACAGCAACCCTATTGTGGGGGGAGATGAAGGGATTGATTTGCTTTGGGAGACATATGAATCCGAGGATTTGAGTAAGTCAATGCGAAGGAGTGACATGAGGAAGAAGGGTAATTCTAATTATTACTTTCGTACAAGATTACTTAAAAGAGTAGTTTCAATTATTATCGAGACGAAGAAGAGAATGTGTTCGAGGTGAGAGATGTGCAATTTTCTGCTTACGCATACCGCGACAAGAGATAAATTTGATAAATTTGAGTATTGTGTAAAATTATGACAATATTGGCCTCCTATTGTTTATAGATTTCTTTCTTTTTTTATTTTTTTATTTTTTTTTATAGAGAATTGATATTGTCAGAATAAAATTATTTATTATTATAGTAAAAAAAAAAAAATTCTGCCCAACAATGAAAGAACTAAATTGAATGATGTTATTTTTCTTTCTCGGAAGAAATGGATGCTTTCATGGTGGGAGGCATGATTGTTCAAGCTCCGTACAGCCTTCCTAAGTCCACTAAATCTGTGTATTACAATTGAGTTAATTATGGTATCAAAATGACAATACTAATTGATAAAATAACTACCAAAAATCATGTCTAATCTGTACGTGACACCATTATAGAAAATCAAAGACAATAATTTAAATAAAATGATGCTATAAAGTATCATTCTAAATTGCGGTATTTAACAATAATCCAGGTGTAAATGTCATTCATACATAAAGTCAAGTAATTGGAGCCATCTTGCCAGCTACGGAGTAATTAGTTGTGGCTGCTTTAAAAGGTCAACAGTGAACAACCACAATTACTAATTTACTATAACAAATAATCAATGATATTTAATTAACTTTATTATTCAAGCATCACTAGTTTACATATATACACATAAATTCTTATGTTTATATGTTTTTAAAAAGTCGATAACATATCCTAATCTTTTATAACCACACACGAAAAAAAAAACATTGTTCATTAAATATTACCTTCTAGACTAATAAATCTTTGGCGTTAGAAAACTGAACGAACTATAAGAATAACTTTTAAAAAAATACTAATAGATTTAACTGGTGAAAAAAATATTCGGTGCTTAAATAAGATTAATCATAAATAAAATTGATTATTGACTTGGTTCTTATTTGTCAAAGTAGTCTTTTTAATTTTTTAAAATTATATAACAAAAAATATATATAAAAACGTTAGGCAAAAAAATAATAATTTAATACCTAATAAAAAAATTAATTGAATCAAATAAAAATTTTATAAGGGTGCTTAGGATCAGAGCCACAATAATCAGAAGAAGAAACTGGACTTGGATCACGGATCTTTATATATATATACCTCTAGCATACAACTTCTGCTAATCAACGGTAAGAATTGGTTATTTTAAAAACCGACAGTGGGTGTGGGACCCACAATTATCTGTCGTCCATCACCACCGTGTGTCACCGTCGTCGCATTAATCCGTTCTTCTCTCTCCGCGTTTTTTTTTTGTTACACTTTCCATCATTTCTCCATCTACATCCGCCATTACTACACCACTATAAAGTATAAATTACATTAAAAAACTCAATTCTCTCATTCTCCTCCGACTGAAACTGTGGACTACCATTAATGTCGAAGACGACGCCGTCTCGAACCGCTCGTCCTCCTCGGCCATTCTTCGCCGTCAAACTCCTCGGCACCGCCGCTCTCTCCGTCGCCGCTATACTCTTCTTCTCTCTTTCCCACCCATTCGCTCCCTCCACCGACAATCTCCACCCGCGCCTCGTAAGTACTCACTTTTCGCGACTTCTCCATTTTTTAATGCTCATTTAGTGTTTCTACATTATGGTTCCTAACTTATTGTTTGTATTTTTAGGAAGTAGACATTATTGCATCTCACTCTCCCTTTTGTTTTATTATTAGGTGTGAATGTGATTGATTATTTGTTGATTTGAATGTGTTGTTATTGCGATTCTGTTGTTAATTAGGGCTCTGCTTATAATTTATATGGAGTTCAATCGACTCATAGATCGGTACTGGCGCTCAAGTCTGATCCCTTAAGGCCTAGGCTCGATCAGATCAGGAAGCAAGCTGATGACCACAGATCTCTTGTTCTTTCTTATGCTTCCTATGCTCGCAAGCTCAAGCTCGAGAACTCCAAGCTCGTTAGGATTTTCGCCGAACTCTCTCACAACTATATAGATCTGATCTCAAAACCTGCTTACAGAGCTCTGTTTGACTCTGATGCGAATTCAATTGATGAATCCGTTCTCAGGCAATTCGAGAAGGAGGTTAAAGAACGGATTAAGGTCACGAGGCAAGTGATCACTGAGGCTAAAGAGTCTTTTGATAATCAACTCAAGATTCAAAAGTTAAAAGATACGATTTTTGCTCAGAATGAGCAATTAACAAAGGCGAAAAAACAAGGAGCTTTCTCCAGTTTGATTGCAGCAAAATCAATACCAAAAAGCTTGCATTGCGTTGCAATGAGGTTGATGGAAGAGAGAATTGCGAATGCAGAGAAATATTCTGATGAAGGGAAGGAAAGTCCACCGGTACTTGAAGATCCAAATCTTTATCACTATGCAATATTTTCGGATAACGTTGTTGCAGCTTCAGTTGTGGTGAATTCAGCTGTTAAGAACTCAAAAGATCCAAGTCAGCATGTTTTCCATGTTGTGACCGATAAGATGAATCTTGGGGCAATGCAAGTTATGTTTAAGATGAGGGATTATAATGGGGCTCATGTTGAGGTGAAGGCAGTGGAGGATTATAAGTTTTTGAACTCTTCTTATGTTCCAGTTCTTCGACAACTTGAATCTGCGAATTTGCAGAGGTTCTACTTTGAGAATAAGCTTGAGAATGCGACGAAAGACACCACTAACATGAAGTTCAGGAATCCAAAGTATTTGTCTATTTTGAATCATCTGAGGTTCTATTTGCCGGAAATGTATCCCAAGTTGCACAGGATTTTGTTTCTTGATGATGATATTATCGTTCAGAAGGATTTGACTGGACTTTGGGAGATAGATATGGATGGGAAGGTGAATGGAGCTGTTGAGACATGTTTTGGGTCATTCCATCGGTATGCTCAATATATGAATTTCTCTCATCCTTTGATTAAACAAAATTTCAGTCCAAAGGCATGCGCGTGGGCTTATGGGATGAACTTTTTTGATTTGGATGCTTGGAGGAGGGAGAAGTGCACCGAGCAGTACCATTACTGGCAGAATCTGGTAAGATGGTTATCTTCTGAAAAAATATTTGTTATGTTAGTAGTATTACAATATTAAATTGTTGAGCTGTGATGTTTTTGTTGAAACAACCGACCATTAATCCAATTAATTTGGTTGCTCAAATTTATTCCTGCGCAATGCTTTAATTGGTTCTGCAATTCAGTAATTGCAAACTTTGATGGGCTGTTTGACGCATGAGTTTGAATTTAGTTCTCACAGGAGTATAACTGTTGCTTCTGTATATACCTGATAATGTGTTTAATGCTTCATCGTTATAGTCTTATCCCTGTTATCTGCTGTTCTGTCACTGTTTCTATTGCAAGATCCGCCTTTTTTTTTCTCCTCAATTAAATATGCTGAATTCTGTATAATTTTTCGCAGAATGAAAATCGAACCTTGTGGAAATTGGGGACCTTGCCCCCAGGTCTGATCACATTTTATTCCACAACAAAGCCATTAGACAAATCTTGGCATGTTTTGGGGCTTGGCTATAATCCAAGTATAAACATGGATGAGATTACCAATGCTGCAGTTGTGCACTTCAATGGGAACATGAAACCATGGCTTGATATCGCCATGAATCAATTTCGTCCACTTTGGACAAAATATGTCGATTACGAAAATGAGTTTATCAGGGCCTGCAATTTCGGTCTTTAAATGATAAAAAGAAGACGCCGTTGAATCTCATGCTCAAAGGACCTGTGCCTGTGCTAATCACCAAGCTTATGCTTTTATCTGACACCTTAGAAAATGTTGTCCGTCAGTATAGTGATCTTCCTTGTTATAGTAATTACATAATGTGCTTTTCAAATGTTCATAATGCTTACAAATAAATTTCTAGTTAGTATTATATTATTTAGAGCTTTTGTTGGATACTAGAACTTTTTACTATCAATCTATCATTAATGTTCTTGTTATCAGCTTATTAATTTGGGCATTTGGTTAATAAGGTCTCATTGTCCGTTCTATTTAGTTTGGCTAATTGATTAACTTTTTTATGTTGGTCCTGTATATATTTGAAAATAATGGTCAATTCATTATATATCATTGTAATATGCATCTTTATATAGATTTTGTGAGCTTGCGCTATCTGTCAATACACGTGTCTAGATGATTAGAGATATGTGGAAGTCACAAATTTCTGTAATCTAGTTGAGTATATTTATCTTTTAATGAAGTATTATTTGTAAATTTTATAACTTGTGATATAAATTTATAAAATACGAAAGTATAAAAATTTGTGTTCAAGATTAGTTATTATGTATTTAATGATATTTTACTTTAAATTTGTCAGTAATAAAAAAATTATTTTTAAATTTTGGATTGTAAAATATTGCAAATCTATTTTATGTGAACAAAAATAATTTATCACCAAAAATACAGTTATCCAAATATGGGAAAAAATAGAGTTCCCTCAGGACCCTCTACAAAATTTACTCCCAAAAAAGTGCATCAAAGCATTACCAGATCAGCATAGCTCTAGAACACAAAAATAGATATATAAATAAAAGAAAAACAACTGGTACAAATGAATAAGAAGATATATGAAAAGCACTACGCACCACTAGTATACTACTGAACAAAGTTCACTCATTTAAACACGTCAGTATCCACCAATTGGCGTATCACCACCCCTTAAGGTGGAAAAGAATGTGCATAAGATGGAGAATCCCTAGAGAAAATCTCAGGCCCAATAACAAGGATCGGAAGCTGTTTACCACTATGATATCCTACTACAATCTAATTTCTTTCGCTTCGCAGGTTTGCCAATGGCTTAATCACTACATACTACACTAATGTAAAAGAGAAAATACAATAAAAATTGAACATCAAAATCGTTCTGCCAACAGTACTTGTTTTTAGGTTTTCTCAAGCTGTGGCAGGTACCCTGGTCGCCATATTTTTGCCAGTTCCAGAGCTGGCTAGCCCACCAACACCATTCATACGGCCACCACTGGTGCCCACATTCTCAGCCCTATGAGATCCATCGCCACCACGGTTTGATGAAGCTCCCCAATTGTTGCCTCTGTTACTAAACTCCAACCTTCCAGTGAATTCCCCTCGATTATAACCTCTGCCACCCGCATAGTTTCCACGTCCTCTCATACCCTCATTCCTGAACCCAAGCCCCCTCCCAGCTGGGAATCTTCCCCGACCGTTTCCTGCGTTAAAGGAAGTTTATTGAAAGAGGAATATTAGAAGATAAACCTCTGTGCTGAAGATTAAACAGCTAAAATATTGTTGTTAAATCCTTATTAGTGACAATTTATACCTGTACAATCGCAACTAAACGTTGAACACAACTGAATGGGTATTATTTGACTATAAGACAAAAGAATTGAGAAGGGCTTCTACTGAAACAACCCTTTTACCAAGAGAATTACCTGGTCAAAATTAGACTACAGTCGGTAATAGTCTGACAGTTTGCTGATTAACCATGAAAACTTTGTCCCCTTGATGTAGCATATAACATAATATTTTATTCTGCTAATACTATGCATCACGAAGTCTCCTTTAACTTGGATCTTGTTCTCGTATACCCAATTAGTGGTCAAGTTGTCGGTTATTTTTTACTATTTTAATTTTCATTTGCAACATAATTTTAACTTACTGTTTCTCAGAAGTAAATATTTATCGTTATCAGAAATGACTTCCAAGTCATTTAAATAAGTTGGTTTGACCAAATGTAAATACTCCACATTATTTAACTGTCATTTTTATATATAACCATAGACCAGCTAACCCATTACATATATTATATAAATACTTTCTTTCAAAGAACCAATGACTTGATCCAAATGACTTATAAGTCATTTTCAATTAAAGCTGTATACTTTCACTTCTAAACCCTTAAACTTCAACGATGTTCAGTTTTCTCAGTTAGTTGTGTACACATTCACATAATTACTGGAAATAAATTCCTAAATCTAGCAAGTTACACTTTTAAATGCCAACATACCTCTTGAATTGGTGGACCTCTTTTCCTCAACAACTGCATGACGTCCACCTACTGTGATTGGTGAAGCCTAAGATATTGAACGAAAACAAATTAGGCAGACAAAAATTTGAGGCCAGATAGGGAAAACTGATCACCAACAACAAATATTTCTCAACAGAAAAAAAACACAAAAAAGAGTATTTGGAGATAAATTGACACATGAAATGGAATGGGAAATAATCTAGAGTGGCAATAACACGAACGTCGCCACTCTAAAATGACCAGAGTATCGCAGTTGTTAACATTGTCTGCAATGATGAAACGCCATGTTCTTATGGTCTCCAATGTGTTCATTACATCAAAGTAGATTTATTACCCAGCTGCAGTTGAGATAGGGAGTTCCATAACAAGCTTTGAAAAATAGGACTTGTTTGTTTGAGTTTCAAGGAGAGGTAGAAACACGAGATAAAGTTAATAATAGATAATATAATCAAAGAACAACAAGTGTTGGATTTAAACACCAATTGTGGAGCATTCTATTACTGAAATGGATGAAACATTAGTATTATTTCAATATCTAAATGTTTGTCACCAAGCAATAAGTTCTTCGGAAGTGCACTAGGTTATGTGACATTGCTTTTGCTTATAAGGCATCTTTTTTATAAATATGTTTGTTTATCAGATACAAATGAATACTACAAACACACATCTTGCAAGCTGCAATTGATCAATTAACTTACTAATAAGAGTTTATATACCACTTAAACGTTAATGCTTCAATAAGTCATAAAGTAATGTACCTCAATTGCTTTCTCTACAGCATTTGCCTCCTCATATTCCACAAAGCCAAAACAGAAACCTTGCTGCCATAATAATAATATACATTAACAACAATAAATACTATAACTCAGAAGATACATATGAATGCTAGGGCATACCCTGCTTCTAACTTGAATGCCTCCTTTCTTTATGTTACCAAACCTTTTAAACTCATCCTCAATAAGAGCAAGTGTTGTGTTATGTGGAAGTCCCTTAATGTAGATCGAGTATCCATCAGCTGTCAAAAAAATTAAATAACTGATAATACATATTGTGAAGAATCTGAACCAACAGACTTTTATGCTCCTCTTTCGCAGATCAACTGAGTAGATAAGGAGAAAGAGACATTTTAAACATCATACCTTCACCATCTTGATTATTCCCATTTTGAGCAGCATCTAAACTGGAAACAGATACCTCAGACAACGGGGTTGCAGAAGGAACAGCTGTCACTTGTTTCACCTGAATGGCTGGAGTTCTACGCAGAGCAGGTGTAGGAGATGAAAAAGGAAGAGCACTATCTTTCAGATCCATCACCTGAAAAAAATCAGAACATAGTCAACCATCAGTGGATGTAAACAAGCATTATCTTCAAATTGCTTCTTTGCTGATCCTGCCGAAATCATTTAATGTAGGCAGCAGCTGGTAAGGATGATAAATTAAGTTCTTGTTTTTACTTATATCATAGAATTAAACGGATCTGATGAGACAAAAAAATATGCATGTAGAGATAACATGCAACACCACATTCTTTAGCGCTGTTACAAGTAACTGCCATACGATCAATTTAAACATTTCTTGTTGGGACAACAGACTTTCTTGAGTTGAACTGAACAAATCATGTCCAACAGCATAACAATCTTCTATGTAACCATAAACTTAGAAACAAACAAAAGATTAGTTTTGGGACAACTTACAATAGAAGCATAAGATTTCTTTGGCACTTCTTCAACTTTAATATTAGAATCAATAACCAGCTGCGAATCATCTGGTACTTCATCAACAACCTCAGCTATTGGTACTTCTTCAATTGCTACATCACCATTGTCAGAGAGATTATGAACTTCTCCATTGACTTCCTCATCCAACACTTGAGTTTGCTCAGAAATGTGATTCTCCTGCACAGGAACAGCCTCTGGGAGTCCTAGAGAAACAACAGAAAAGAACATGGCATTATAGGAAGTTAAATAAAAAATGCACTAAACCATGGTAAGAATACCTCAAACACTAAAATAATCTGTTACCTTGCTCAGCATTGACAGCAGCATCAACTTCATTGACTGAAACATGATTTTCAACAAGGTTCTCGTCGAGATTATTGATCTGCTCCAAATAGCGGAACATGTCATTCAACACAAAGTAGCCCCCACTCTCTTGAGGAGCAAGAAAGAAAGATTGAGCAAAATTCCTCATCATATCGTCCTTTCCAGTCATATACCCAGTAACAAGGACATGAACCCCCGTGTTGAATGATTCTTGTGCATCAATGGACTTAATCTCTGCCCTAACTTCACCATAATTCAGGGACAGAACCTTTTCATTTATAGCCTGTGTATGATATATTGCATTTTTTAACAAGGAGAAATGGTTGGTGAATAATAAATAAATAAGTAAATCACAATATTATTTGACTTATCCATGTGGAGTTCCATGCTTTCATATCTAAATACACCAAAAGAGTGGATATTCACATCCTTCTAAATTCCTTACAAGATGTGCCAACGGGTAACTTGTCACTTCTAAGTCGTTATTTACTTTGCCTGTGCTCGTCCATGTCCCTCTTTTTAAACTTAAAATTCGACTAAAAAGTCATTATTAACGTGTTACTTCTCATCAATGCCTGAACAGCTTGATTTAAGTGCGAACACTTCACTTAAAAGTCGCAAAACAGAAATTATACGAAAAAAGTAGCTCACGAGCAGCCCTATAAGGTTTTCCAAAATCAGAGAGAACAATAATCGTAACGCGTACCATCATACAAAGACTGAAAAAATATTAGCTCAATTGTATTTAGAGAAACATGAACAGAGATCGCGACAGAGAAACCACCTTCATAGTCGTCGTGATACTCATAGAACCGTCATCTTCAGGACGACCAAGTTTGCTAATATCCTGGTAAAACTGATGAACAAGAGCGGGAGAATGGTGGAGTATATAGTAATATTGTTGAACAAACGCATTGCCAACCTATCGAACACAATAACACATCAAAATCAAACCCAATAAAAAAAAACAAAACACAATAACCACAAAGCGTACGCGAAAGGGCAGTACTCAAGCTCGGCGTAATAATACGTACCACTTGAGCAGAGACCGGCTGCTGTGCCACCGCCGCCGCCATTATCGATCTCTCACAAAGTAATCAAACTAAGCTTATCGCAGAACAATTTTGTGAGTGGTTTAGAAGAAATAAGGATCTGATTCGGGAGATTCGGAGTGTAACTGGATTTGGAGGGTAAGGATCGGAAATGAAGGAGGTGTAAGGTGGGAGAAAAGAGAGAATCTCTTTTTTCTTTTCCTCTCTCTAGCTTTCTCTCTCTAGATTTCCTTTTTCCTGCAAGCTCACTATCTAGGGTTTGATTTTGTTTCGCCGGAGAAGAAGCAGCAGCTATGCGGATCTGAAATGGCGCCAGCAGCAAGGAAGAAATGAGTGAAAAGAAGAGGGTCTTTTGGGTAGAACACTACTATAAATGAATTCGTCTAGAGTTTGAGCGTTAAATATTTTTAATTTAAGTAATTATAATCTAACTAATTTTAATAATATTAATATTAGTCAAATTTATTTAATTAAATAATCAATAATTTAATAATCAGATTAATTATAATAAAATGTAATATAGTTATTATAGTTAATAAATGACAACTAAATTAATTATATTATAAAATATAATATATAATACATAATATAATTGATGGACATGGCAACTAATTTATTGTAATAGATCATAAATGCGGAGCATCGCTGTTAAATACACCTAACAATTCAAAATAGATGAGTTTTTATACTGATCTAATGATAATATCTAAAAATATTTGCCGCCATAGATATAAAAGGTGTGTACTGATTTTATTAATTAAATCAATCATAATTAACATATTTAAATCAAAACAATTTTTACAAATTAATCGTACACGACTTTAAAAAAATTTCATATAATAGTATTACATAATAAAAACAATAAATTATTTTTGGGTCGAAATAATGAACATCATACAAGATGTTAGAACTGAATAAAGTCAAGTGTGTGTAGAATGGAGATTTGAATACAAACATTACAAATTTTTCGCTCATAAAAAATTTAATTTACGACAGCTGAAATAACTACAATTATCAGAAAAACTTTATTGAAATTAAAACGAATATACAACCATTCAAGTTAAAATAGTTGTATTATAACTTGGTGTTTTTCTAGTAATCTGTTTAATCTCAAAGTGATTAACAAATACAATTCTCTAATAATTTACAACTTCTTTTTACTCACTCACTAGCTACTGATTTTTTTTGAATATTTCTCTTAAGATCTATTACAAAGTTTCCTTCTAGTGTGTAAGTGTTGTAGATTTTTGGTTATTTCGTGTAATAACTCTTTTTGAATATGTAGCAGATCAGTTGGTAAATCCATATGCTAGACGTGCTATTTTTTCAAAATAGCCACAATATGTCACATCATTGTCCTTTCGGAGTGGTGTGTCAGACTGTTGTTGGCTGGTGTTCTTCTTTTTCATTCCCTAATCTCCATGCATTTAATGCTTGAGAGTTGTTATTGGATAACCAAATTTCAAGGAATATCTTTCCAGTTATACCCCTTACTTTCATGCCAAGTGTCAATAATTTGATTGTAAGCCCTGATGACAAGTGGACTAAGTCATAATCATCCACTGAAGACAAGCCCTGATGTTGACTTGATCAGTGCTTCTGGATTCCCTGATGATAAGTCCCTGATAGAAACTTGATCAGTTCTTCATTATCCACCAATGTCAAGCCCTGATGGAGACTCAATCAGTGCTTCATAATTCACTGATGTTACGACTTTCTTGTATCTACTGATGGGTTCTCCTGATGGGTTCCCCTGATGAGGTCATCCCTTGACACAGTATTTTAGGCTTCCCTTAATGGGTTCTTCACTGATGCCTTATTAAAATACTTGTTTTCTTGATCATTGAAACTTTATTGGTTTTGTCTGGAATGTCTGATGTGCAGAATACTCGAGTTCTTTTAAGTAACAACAGTCATTCCTTGACACTATCAAGTCCTTTGAAGTATTCACTGATGACTTGCACAGTGCAGTATAGTCCATCCCCTGATGACTGGGTTGTCCATCAATGGATGCAAAACTTGTGCAAATATACTAAGGTTTTTAGAATACCTTGAGTATTTACAGACACACATTTATTCATTTATTATATAATTATCATCATCAACATTTATATCTAACAATCTCCCTTTATTTATGTTTATCAGATTGATAACCATAAATCTAACTAATGTACTGATGATGATGTCAAAACCCAAGTATATAGACATTAAAGAATAAATGTATTTGTATAGTTATAAAGAATAACTATTTACAAGTTTATCACTAATCTATTGCAATATTTACCCTTTAGACTTCAGGATCCTTCTTTTGTTGAGCAGAAACGAAGGACAATGGATGACTTGATTCAATTGGTTGAGTGTCACTTCCAAGGCCTTATCTTCTTTTATCTGGATTTTGATCTGGAATCTTGAGTCTGTTGTCTTCCCCTCCTGCCTTTAGCTGCTCCAGCTCCTTTTGATGAAGTCTTCTGAAGTTGATGATGTTGACATTTGTATTGGATTTCCGAGTTTCAATGGTCTCTCCATGGTTGTGAGCAAGTTCCTATTGTCATTGATGGTTGTCCTCAATTTCTCAATCATCCCCCTCAAGTTTCTATTTAGCACGGTTGAATTTGACACCATCTTCAATGCTAACCCAAGTTACTCAACATCCATTCTCTTAAACCAGTCTATAGTGACTATGAACTCAGACCCATTTTTTATTTGTGCGATGATTAGTTTTTCCCTTTTGTTGTTTGTCCTAGCATATATGCTTTTTATTGAGAACATATATGTCAGGCTCTTGCGTCTTTCATCTCTTAAGAATTCAACTAATGTGGATGGTTCATGTGTTATAGGAGAAGATGTTTGAGTTTTGGCTTTATACGACTCAGGTTAGGTGGCATTGGTGGATGTTGGATTTTCTTTGTCTTTATCCCCTGATGCACCTTTAGCCCCTTTAGGGGTTTGAGATTTCTTCGACTAAGTTTTCCTGGAGAATCTTGGCCTGACACTCTTCTTCTTATTGCTCCTCCTCCGCAGTCTTTTCTTCTTCCTATTGAAGTTGTTGTGCATATAGTACATCAGCTTCTACCAACTTCTTATCCTGAGGAAAGACAAGCTCCACTTTCCTATCTATAAGGGCTTCAACTGATGTTGAAAAGTGAGCTGCCTTCATTACATCTCCAAGTAGCTTGGGTCCTGATTGAATAAGAGTCTTCTTTTTGGATTCTTTAATCAGGATACCCTTCTCCTTGTCCTTGGCTTTTAGAGTATGAGCAACAGTCACATCCCCTGATGGTTGTCTTGCGGATGTCTCAGCAACAACCCTTGATAATGACTTTGAAGATTTCTCCCCCTTTTTGGCAGCATTATCAGTGGAAGTTGAGAGTTGAGATGTGACTTGAAGAACTTGTTGTAAAGTGTCAGCCATAGAAAGTTGTAGAGTTTTCATACTAGTTAGTCTGGTGGAAAAGGAATAAAGTCGTTGGTCAACATTGTCAGCAAGCTTCTTCATCTTGAGCATAGTATGACTTGTGGCAAAGGAGTCGACAACTTGTTGTATATTGTTTATTTTGTTTGTAATGAGTACGTGAGAGCTCCTGCTTCAGTAATTATACAGTATCCATCATCTGATTCTTTTGAAAGTATAAATCAACTCCCATTAACTAAGGTAAATCATCAATAGGAGTGTCATCTTTATCACTCTCAGAAGAACTAGAAGTATTTACAAAGTCAAAATTTTCTCTATTTTCTTTATTTACAAGGATCTCATCCTTTTCTCCCTCAACCTCTCATTTTTCTATGTCTTCTAAGGCATCACTCTTCTCCTCTCCTTTTTCATTGCCTTCTAAGGCAGTACTCTCATGCTTTCCTTATGTCAAAATCCTTTTAATGGGTTGACATTACTTCTCTTCACTAAGTATTTTCTCAGCCTCACTCAAAATTGTCCTAATTGGGCTTCTATGGGCTGTGTTATCAACAACTGTGGACAATTTTAGTAAAGTATCTACAACAATTGTGTCCACTGAAGTGATTTGAGCAGAAATAGAGGATATATGTGTATGTACAATAGGTTAAGTATATGTATTTATTGAAGAAGTACATACAAAGAGGGGGGGTATAAATACTTATTGCATTAGTATATACAGGTGTATTCATATTCCCAGTATGATCATCAGTAATTGAATCATTTAAGAAGGAATTAATCAGTTGAGAGTCTTGATTGTTAATCACTGTGTCATTGACTATTCGCTCCTTCATGAAGTGAGAAATTGGAGAATCTGATGTCATAACACTTAGAGTTTGTGTCATAATATCTAAAGACATTTGAGGTAAAGAGAAAGAAAGGAGAGGTGTAGAAGGGAGTGTTGGTTGAATCACAGAGTGAGGAGGTGATTCATTAAAAGAAGTTGTGTGTGCACTCACCTTGTAGGATATCTGCAAGTGACTCTCAGAGACCCTGATGTGAGTTTCATCAGGGGCTATGGTCAGTGTATGTGCCTCGCTCTACTGTGTCCCTGGTTGGGGACTTTGTTCAATAATTGAATCCTTTTGGGAGGAAACAATTAGTGATGTGTTTGCTTCTTTATTAAGGTCAATATCCTTTTGGGAGGATACTTCTGGTTTGTTTTAGGGTCATCACTCTAGGTTGTCCTCTTCTTCTTCGTTCTCCTCAAGTCAATCACTCTTTCTCCTTACTCCCCCTCGATTGATGAGGTTACTTAAGAGGGTTTTCTTTTAGTACCCTTAGTTTTTTGGGAGACTGAGGGTTGTTGGGCTATTGAGAGTGGTTGTGTAGAAATTGGTAATACTACTTGGGTAGGCAGAGAAATGGTAGTGGTCTCTATCATCGTAGTTGAAGTAGAAGAAATAAGAGATTGAGAAAGAATAAGTTTTTCAAAATTTCTCTCTGATGATACGTCATCAGGGGTGGTGTCTATTATGTGATGTCACGTTATCAAGGGTTAAAAAGAATCCCTTGATGAAATGTCATTACAGACTAGTTACCTTCCCCTGATGCGTCCAAGTGCTTAACCCTGACCCTGATGCACAACCTTTATCTCACACCCTAACCCTGATGCACATCAAAAATTTTTATTTTTTTATTTGTTATTATTACAAACATATAACCATAGATTAATAACATTATCAGGAAATTATGAGATGAGTTAAAAATACCAGTATTTAAGCACTTGATAGTTTGAATTACCCCAACAATTTTCTGGCAAGACTTCAACAAGTTGATCGAACGTTATCTTGCAAAATTCACCATTCCCAGCTCTCCCACTAGATTAATAAAGGTGGTTTCATCAAGAGTTTTGGTGAAAACTGTTTGTCAGCTGCTTGTTTGTTGGTACAAAGTGTAGCTCAATGGTTCCATTCATAACATGTTCCCTGATAAAGTGATATCTCATCTCTATATGTTTAGTTCTGGAATATTGCACAGGGTTTTCAGCAATTGCAATGGCACTTGTATTATCCCACAAAATTGGAATTTTGTTTAAATTTAGGCCATAATCCAATAACAGATTTTTCATCTATAGAATTTGTGCACAACAACTTCCAGCTGCAATGTATTCAGTTTCAACAGTAGATGTTGATATTGAATGTTGTTTTTTGCTGAACCAAGATATAAGTCTTCTTCCTAGAAATTGATAGCTCCTTGTGGTATTTTTTCTGTTAATTCTGCATCCTCCAAAGTCAGCATTATAATACCCAAGTAATTCAGATCCAGACTCATTTGGATACCAAAGTCCCAACTCTGTAGTGCCCTTAATGTACCTCAAAATTCTTTTCACTACAATTAGATGAGACTCTCTTGGATCAGCTTGATATGTTGCACAAAGACATGTTGCAAACATAATATCAGGCCTACTTGTTGTCAAGTACAACAGAAAACCAATCATTCCCCTATAAGTCTTTAGATCAATTTTCTTTCCATTCTTATCAGGGTCAATCTTGGTTGCTGTGGTCGTTGGTGTCTTTGCTACTCTTGAGTCCTCCATGTCAAATTTCTTGAGAAGTTATTTGGCATATTTTGTCTGATGTATGTAAATTCCATCATTGATTTGTTTGATCTGCAATCCCAAGAAATAAGACAGTTCACTCATTAAGCTTAATTCATACTTGATTTGTTTGAGCTTAGAAAACTTTTCACACAGCTTAGTGTTATTGGATCCAAAAACGATATCATCAACATATATTTGAACCAGAATCAGATGATCTTGGTGTTGTCTAAAGAACAATATTTGTCAATAATACTCCTTGTGAACTTGTTATCCACCAGAAACTTTGACAGTGTGTCATACCAAGCTTTAGGAGCTTGCTTTGGTCCATAAAGTGTTTTTTCTAGTTTGTAAACATGGTTTGAAAATCTTGAGCTTTCAAACCCTAGAGGTTGTTCTACATATACCTCATGTTCTAATTTCCCATTGAGAAATGCACTTTTCACATCCATTTAAAAAAATTTAAAGTTTCAATGTGCTGCATAGGCTAAGAAAATTCTTATAGCCTTAAGTATGGCCACTAGTGCAAAAGTCTCATCAAAGTCAATCTTTTCCTCTTGAAGACATCCTTTTGCTACCAGTCTTGCTTTGTTTCTTATAACAATGTTAGCTTCGTCCATCTTGTTTCTAAATACCCACTTGGTACCTATTATAGTTCTGTCTTTGAGTTTAGGCACCAACTTCCATACTTGATTTCTTTCAAATTGATTCAGCTCTTCCTGCATAGCCATGATCCATTCTGTATCTTTCATGGCTTCTTCAAATTTCTTTGGCTCTATTTGAAAAAGAAAGCAAGCATATAGGCATTCATTAGATGTACCTTTTCTGATTTGCACTTTTTGCTTAGGATCACCAATAATTAATTCTTTGGTGCGACCCCTAGACCATTTGGGCTTAGAGAGGTATCTTAATGAGCTTGTCTGATTATCATTTCATCCCTCTAAGTATGTGCTACCAGCTTCTGAGAAACTCCCCCTGAGTTTATGCTTAAATCAAGGTTAAAGTTATCCCCCAATGGTACATTTCCTGATGGATTATCCCCGGATGGAGTATTTCCTGATTTGTTATCCAGGAGATTAACACCATCTATTGAAGGAGATTCATTGGTGGTTGGATTGACATCGGGAATGGTTAACTCCTCCATTTGTTTGCACTCATTAGCTTCACTATCTTAAAAATCAGTATTATCTTCATTTTCAAATCTGAGCTCTTCATGAAAACCAGGGTCTTCAAGTCCAGAAATCTATTGATCATCAAAAGCTACATTTATATACTCCATCACCACCTGGAGTCTCTTGTTGTAAACCATGTAGGCCTTAGATATTAGGGAGTAACCTAGGAAAATATCTTCATCAGCCTTTAAGTCAAATTTTCCTATGTTCTCACCAAAATTCCTTAATACAAAGTATTTGCATCCAAAAACATGTAGAAACTTGATGTTTGGCTTCCTCCCTATCATTAGCTCATATGGTGTCTTATTGTGAGTCTTGTTGATCAAAGACCTATTTTGAGTGAAGCAAGCAGTGGAAATTGCCTCAGCCCAAAATTAGGTAGGAATTTTTGCCTCTGCTAACATTGTTCTAACAATTTATATCAGAGTTTTATTCTTTATTTCTACTACACCATTCTGTTGAGGAGTTCTTGGTGCAGAAAAGTATGATTGATGCCTTTCTCCATACAAAATCCATCAACAGCTGCATTCTTGAATTCAGTCACATTGTCTGTCCTTAGAATTCTAACCACTGACCCTGACTCAGTTTTCACTTTCTTTATATGGTCAATGATTTGTTGAGGTACTTCAATTTTAGCATTGTTGGAACTTGACCTAAGTGTACCTGGTATAGTCATCCACAATGACCAATGCAAACCTCTTCTTTGATACTGACATTATGTTGACATGACCAAAGAAATCCATATGAAACAATTGAATGGGTTCTTTGATAATTGTGGCTTCCTTGCTGACAAAGGATGATTTCCTTTGTTTCCCTTGTTGGCATGTTAAACATAATCATACTTAAATGAATTCCACTCGAGGTAGTCCAGTTATCAACTCTCTCTTCACCAAATCATTGATAGTTTTGTAGTTCAGGTGAGAGAGTTTCTTGTACCACAATCTTTTCTCATCAGGGGTTATTTTTCTGTAGAAACATGACTCTCCATTCACTGAGTTAAAATCAGCAATATAAATATCTCCTTTCCTAATCCCTGATAAGACCAGCTTCCCATCACTTTCATTTGAAATTAAGCATTGATCCCCTTTGAAAGAAACGATCAATCCCTTGTCACATAGTTGACTTATACTTAATAGATTGTGCTTTAGCACATCAACTAGTGCTACATCTTTAAATGAGGCATTCTCATTTGCTACTTTGCCATAACCAAGAGTCAATCCTTTACTGTTGTCACCAAAAGTAATCACTGGACCAACCTTCTCATTGAACTCTGTGAGCAGGGTTTTGTTTCCTGTCATGTGTCTTGAGTAGCCACTGTCTAGAAACCAGATTTGTCTGCCCTTGACTTTGTCCTGCACACAAAGAACATTTAATTTGTTTTTGGTACCCAAGTGAATTTGGGTCCTCTAGGTTTAGTCACAGTTAATGGTAAAATAACTTTTTCATTACTAATGACTTTTGGTTTATGCAGTAAATACACTTTCTCCTTTTTAGAAGCTTCACTATAAGCCTTAGATTTATCAACAAATTTTTTTTCTTTACCCTTAACGGTGCATGCCTGAACAGTTGGTAAATCATCAACATATAAAATTGTGCCAGACAAAATCTGTGGTTTTTTCTTGCATTGAAAAGATAGGTGATTATTATTACCACAGTTCCAGCACACTTTCCTAGGGGCTTCTTGAATAGGGGTGTAGTTACTAGCTTTGTTTACTCCAAGTTTGTCATTCTTATTCTTTTTCTTATACCCTGACAAGTCTTTATCCTTTGTAGGGTTTCGACAGCCTGATGCACTCCTATCCCCTGACGACTGTGTATCTACTAATGCACAGTTTTGTTCCTTCTTGAAAGGGGTTTTGAGTGTTTTGACAAGAACAGGTTTCTTGCCACTCTCACCACTTGTGAAAGCTTCACTCATCGGAAAAACATTCCCTTTTTCTAGCTTTGTTACAGTCTTTATAAACTTGATTGGTTGTATAAGCTTTTTTCCAAAGCTAGCAGCATTTTCAACCTCAACAGTAGGTTGCTTCACTTAAGTGTCCTCATAGCCTAAACTAGATTTATGATAAGATTTCTTAATGTTTAATTGATCATCTAGTTTCTTGCTTAACTCATTCCACCTCTTTATGACCTCCATTTCTTCTCTCAAAAGCTTGGAGGTCCATTCTTCTCTCTTTATGACACAGACAAGAAGGTTCCTAGTCTTAGAGAGTTCTTTTTCAAGATTCTCAAGTCTAGAAAGTTCTGATTCTAATAGAGTATTTCTAGTGGTTAAATATTCATTAATTTTCTGTACTCTCTCATTCTCAGCTACAACACTCTTTAAGGTGTCATAAAGATCTCTTATCTCGCAAGTCATTTCCTTAACAGTTTTGAAACAATCAGTTTTAGACATATTAAAGGAAATTTCAAGGCTTACTTATGAGCTGCTACTGTCAGTAGATGAGGCCATCAGGGCTAGGTTGACATATTCCTCAGTGTATTCTTCATATGAGTCAGTCCAGTCATTTCCATCTGCAATATAAGTTTTCCCCTTCTTGTTGGTATTAAGAAAGTCAAAGTATTTTTTTTTGTAATCCACCACAACCTCCTTCCCTTTAGACTCAATTTCATCTTTGGCCTTATGACACTCATTAGCAAAGTGGCCAACTCATTGCATTTGTAGCACTTTATTCTAGATTTATCAATAAAGTTGCTTGTACTACTAGGTTTCCTTGCTGAAAATTTCTTTATTCCAATTGGCTTTTGGAATTTCAGTTTGGAAAACGTCTTTGCAAGGAAGGCCATTGTTTCGTCCATTTCCTCTAACTCTTCAGGAATGTATTCAATCCCCTTTGAGTCAGCTTCATTGTCCCCACTCTCCTCTTCAGTTTCCTCAGCATCTTCTGACTGCTGCTTCATCAAGACACTTGGTCTTGTTTCAACTTTGTTATTCTTGACAGCCATCAGGGATACAAATTTAACCTTTCTGGTATCCCCTGCCATTTCAGATCTTTGTTAAACCTCTAGTTCATATGTCTTTAGGGTACCATAGAGCCTATCCAAGTCTAGGAGATTCATATCCTTGGATTCCCTAATATAGGAAGTGCCCTCATGAATTTTCTGTTGTCTTTGGATCCCATGATATAGGAAGTGCCCTCATGAATTTTCTGTTCACGTCTTTGTTGGCATAAGTCTTCCCGTACATCCTCAAGTCATTTACCAACTTGTTGAATCTGTCAAACACTTTAGTGAGTGATTCACCATTTTTCATTGTGAACCACTCATACTGTTGTGTTAACAGTTGCAGTTTATTTTCCATCACGTCTTTCGTATCATCACATAAGATATGGATAGTATCCCATATTAACTTAGACGTTGTAAGATTCATGATACTGTTTAGCATATCATCGTCTAAGCCATTATAGAGAATACCAATGACCTTGAGATCTTTCTTCACCTTCTCTCTTTCCTTTGGAGTCATTTCATCGGTAGTCTTTGAGACTAATCTTTCAAAGACATTGACTCCATTAACCACTTCTTGAGGAATGAGCTTCTTAGGTATGTGAAGGCCTTCTTATAGAATCTATAAGTATTCATCATCGATGACTCTAGGATAAACTATCATGTGTTGTTTCTAGAAGAAATATCTCCCTTATTCCAACATAGGAACTTTACTATTTTCAACTTTGTTTGTCATTGATAAAGATCTTATAGCAAATGTAGTCCGCTAGTTGGCTTTAATACCAATTGTTAAAACTGAATAAGTTCAAGTGTTTGTAGAAGGGGGGTGGGTTGAATAAAAACACTACAAACTTTTCGCTCTTTAAAAAATTTAATCTACGACAGCTGAAATAACTACAATGATCAGAAAAACTTTACTGAAATTAAAATGAATACACAAGCATTCAAGTTAAAATAGTTGTATTATAATTTGGTGTTTTTCTGGGAATCTGTTTAATCACAAAGTGATTAATAGCTACAATTCTGTAATAATTTACAACTTCTTTTTACTCACTCACTAGCTACTGATTTTCTTTGAATATTTCTCTTAAGATCTATTACAAAGTTTCCTTCTAATGTGTAAGTGTTGTGAATTTTTGGTTATTTCGTGTAACAACTCTTTTTGAATATGTAGCAGATCAGTTGGTGAATCCACGTGCTAGACGTGCTGTTTTTTCAACATAGCCACAGTATGTCACATCATTGTCCTTTTCGGAGTGGTGTGTCAGTCTGCTGTTGGCTGGTGTTGTTTTTTTTTCATTCCCTGATCTCCAAGCATTTAATGCTCGATAGTTGTTATTAGATAACCAAACTTCAAGAAATATCTTCTCAGTTATACCCCTTGCTTCCATACCAAGTGTCAATAATTTGATTGTAAGCCCTGATGACAAGTGGAGTAAGTCATAACCATCCACTAAAGAAAAGCTATGATGTTGACTTGATCAGTGTTTCTAGATTCCCTGATGATAAGTCCCTGATGGAAACTTGATCAGTACTTCATTATCCACAGATGTCAAGCCTTGATGGAGACTCGATCACTGTTTCATAATCCACTTATGTTACGACCTTCTTGTATCCACTGATGGGTTCCCCTAACGGGTTGATCCCCTGACGAGGTTATCCCCTGACACAGTATTTTAGGCTTCTCTTGATAGGTTATTCACTAATGCTTTATTAAAATACTTGTTCTCTTGATCATTGAAATTTTATTGGCTTTACCTGGAATGTCTGATGTGCGGAATACTCGAATTCTTTTAAATAACAACAGTCATTCTCTGACACTATCAAGTCCTTTGAAATATTCATTGATGACTTGCCTAGTGCAGTATAGTTCATCCCCTGATAACTGAGTTGACAATCAGTTGATGCAAATTTGTGCAAATGTATTAAGGTTTGTAGAATACTTTAAATATTTACAGACGTATATTTATTCCTTTATTATATAATTATAATCATCAACATTTATATTTAACACAAGAAACAACACACACCCACATACACACACATATATTGTCTTTAGATTGAGAGTGTTCGGATATAATTATCACTTTATAAAATTGAAAATTAGTCAAATTTGATTTTGTTAATTGTAAAACTTACATGCAAGTGTAATCAAGCTTTCATTTATTTTTAATTTTTTGCAGGAAAAAAAATTCCATTACCAAATGAGATAGAATGAGTTAATAGTACTAGAACCCTGAGAAATCTTCGTATTTCAAATTGGAAAATAATTTTTTTTGAGAAAAAAGTCCAATTAACCTGACAAGATCTAATAGTAACCCCAACAATTACGTAGGTGTTGTTAAAGATATTTCTCAATCAAAAACAAGGTTGTTAATTGGTAACTTTTTTTAGTGATAAATAATTAAATACTAGTCTTACATTTTAATTCTCAATTTCGTTTTAAACTTTTTTGATATATCTATATAAGTGGTTTATAATTGTGTAATGTTTGTGTTATGATGTGCTAAATAAATTCTATACAAATAATTTTGGATCGATTTAGTAAAAAAACTAAGATTTTTAAACAGTGCTACAACATTCCTATATTTCCTTAGAAGTGTTTCACAAATAATAGCATAAATAGAAAAATAGTCACATTAATTATAGATGTTATTGTTTTCGTCAATTTGGTCAATTTTAACGTGAAAATCGTATAATTGAATAGGTCAAGAAAAAACAATAACATAAAAATAAAAATAATAACATTAGACACAAACGATTATAATTATCAACAAAAAACACCGCTACAAAATAATTAAAAATAACTAATACTTTACGAAATTTCACATTTTAAAAGTGCGTGGGTGTAGGATTTGACCTCCCAAACATAGTTAATATCCTAAAGATCCTCTATGATGGCTACATCAAATTTTATGAACCAACCAATGTTATCATAACGGGAACGCATATCGAATCGGTGAAATTACTGGTTCACAGTTCAACCAGATTATTATTTTTTTAGAAAAAATATTATATAAATCATATATTATTATAAATTCATCAAATATAAGTTTTAAAATTTTAATAATCAAAATAATTTAATCAAATATTCTAAAAATTTATTAAACCGGTTCACAAAAAGATAAAATACACATTTTTAAAGAACAAAAGAACAAAACCCATTACAAAAAATAAAAATAAATAAATAAAAGAGGAAAAAAATCAGAAAACTCGATTCGATCGGTTTTTTCTTGATTTTTTCTTGAACTGATTTTTTTGATCAAAACAACCGAACTCATGGCCGATTCGCGGTTAAACCGATCGAACTGGCCAGTCCGATTTTAATAACATTGGAACCAACCATAATAAAGTCAACTAAAAGACACACAAAACTCATTCATTAATCCCTAAGCCAATTATACCAAATTTTCTTAAATTATTATATATTTTACAGAAAAATAGTATTTTATATAAATTCTCTTAATAATATCGTCAAATTAATTTCACTAGATTTTCTTACTATACAGATTTATAAAATTAAAATAATTTCATATACTTTATATAATATTTTGTTATATTATTTTAATTTGTCAATAAACTTTCTTACGATTAGTAATTGCATAATTACGTTTAAAGTATGTTATATTATATTTTATCATATTATTTTATATTATTTTATTTTATATATTAGATAATATTATATAATTATTTTATTAATTAGGATATATTTAATATCTTGTATAATATAATATAACATAATATTATAAATTCATCAAATATAAGTTTTAAATTTTTAATAATCAAAATAATTTCATCAAATATTCTAAAAATTCATTAAATT
The DNA here is from genome assembly GCA_014636745.2 of Centella asiatica. Lineage (NCBI taxonomy): Eukaryota > Viridiplantae > Streptophyta > Magnoliopsida > Apiales > Apiaceae > Centella > Centella asiatica. Next base: position 30,195,773 of record CM025784.1, on the reverse strand, counting down.
AGTTCACAAAAAGACAAAAGACACATTTTTAAGGAACAAAAAAACAAAACTCATTACAAAAAAAAAAAGGAAAAAAATCAGAAAACCCGATTCGACCGGTTTTTTCCCTATTTTTTCCTGAACCGGTTTTTTGGATCGAAACAACCGAACTCATGGCTAGTTCGCGGTTAAAACGATCGAACTGGCCGGTCCGATTTTAATAACATTGAAACCAACCATAATAAAGTCAACTAAAAGACGCACAAAACTCAATCATTAATCCCTAAGCCAATTATACCAGATTTTCTTAAATTATTATATATTTTATAGATAAATAGTATTTTATATAAATTCTCTTAATAATATCGTCAAATTAACTTCACCAGATTTCTTACTATACAGATTTATAAAATTAAAATAATTTCATATACTTTATATAATATTTTGTTATATTATTTTAATTTGTCAATAAACTTGCTTACGATTAGTAATTGCATAATTACGTTTAAAGTATGTTATATTATATTTTATCATATTAATTTATATTATATTATATTAATTTATATTATATAGTAGATAATATTATATAATTATTTTATTAATTAGGATATATTTAATATCTTGTATAATATAATATAATATAATATTATAAATTCATCACATATAAGTTTTAAATTTTTAATAATTAAAATAATTTTATCAAATATTCTAAAAATTCATTAAATCAGTTTACAAAAAGACAAAAGACACATTTTTAAGGAACAAAAAAATAAAACTCATTACAAAAAAAAAAAGGAAAAAAAAATCAGAAAACCCGATTCGACCAGTTTTTTCCCGATTTTTTCTTGAACCGGTTTTTTGGATCGAAACAACCGAACTCATGGCCAGTTCGCGGTTAAAACGATCGAACTGGCCGGTCCGATTTTAATAACATTGGAACCAACCATAATAAAGTCAACTAAAAGACTCACAAAACTCAATCATTAATCCCTAAGCCAATTATACCAGATTTTCTTAAATTATTATAGATTTTATAGATAAATACTATTTTATATAAATTCTCTTAATAATATCGTCAAATTAACTTCACCAAATTTCTTACTATACAGATTTATAAAATTAAAATAATTTCATATACTTTATATAATATTTTGTTATATTATTTTAATTTGTCAATAAACTTGCTTACGATTAGTAATTGCATAATTACGTTTAAAGTATGTTATATTATATTTTATCATATATATTTATATTATATTATATTAATTTATATTATATAGTAGATAATATTATATAATTATTTTATTAATTAGAATATATTTAATATCTTGTATAATATAATATAACATAATATTATAAATTCATCAAATATAAGTTTTAAATTTTTAATAATCAAAATAATTTCATCAAATATTCTAAAAATTCATTAAACCGGTTCACAAAAAGACAAAAGACACATTTTTAAGGAACAAAAGAACAAAACTCATTACAAAAAAAAAAGGAAAAAAAAATCAGAAAATCCGATTCGACCAGTTTTTTCTTGAACCGACTTTTTTTATCGAACCGACCGAACTCACTGCCGGTTTGCGGTTAAACTGATCGAACTGACCGGTCCGATTTTAATAACATTGGAACCAACCATAATAAAGTCAACTAAAAGACACACAAAACTCATTCATTAATCCCTAAGCCAATTATACCAGATTTTCTTAAATTATTATATATTTTACAGATAAATAGTATTTTATATAAATTCTCTTAATAATATCGTCAAATTAACTTCACCAGATTTCTTACTATACAGATTTATAAAATTAAAATAATTTCATATACTTTATATAATATTTTGTTATATTATTTTAATTTGTCAATAAACTTGCTTACGATTAGTAATTGCATAATTACGTTTAAAGTATGTTATATTATATTATGTCATATTAATTTATATATTAGATAATATCATATAATTATTTTATTAATTAGGATATATTTAATATCTTGTATAATATAATATAACATAATATTATAGTATAGTATATAAAATAATATAGAAACATAAATTATATTTATAGTTTATATATATTATGTAAAATAATAAAGTTACTTAATATATTATATAATTATTTTAAAAAAGCATCAAAATCATAATATAACATATTAAATACAATTATATATGAATATATATTATAATTATTATTATATAATATATATGCATTTATATATATTATAAATATAATTCATAATTATGCATATATGCATAATTATATATTATAAAATATATCACATATTATAACATAGTGTGTGTGTATTATACATATATTACATAATATTAAAAATTATTATATAATATTTGATAAACTATATATTACATTAAATATATTGAATATATATATATATGTGTGTGTGTATTAAAATTATGTTGAAAGATTAAAAAATGGTGGGTCCAAAAATATATTTAACATTTTGTTAAGGGAATGTATGTGAATAGTAATTCTCTAAAGATACGGAATCACTGTTCAATTCAACCTTAAAATACAGATAATTCTATAATAGAGAATCTACTGAAATAAACTTTTTAACTAATTTCTTAATTTCGTTATCTAAAATACAAACAGACAGACTTTAAACAAGCTTCAACCCTACAATCTTGCAGGGCCATAAGCTTACCGAGTAAAATTACCTTTTACTATTTAACTAATTCCTTAATTTCATTCTCTAAAATACAAACAGACAGACTTTAAACAAGTTTCAACCCTACAATCTTGCAGGGCCATAAGCTTACCAAGTAAAATTACCTTTTACTTATTTGATTATATAAGTTTCGATGTAAAAATGGTGAATTACTCTTTTATTACAACCCTTCCTAAAAAGGGGTTTCTTGGACTATGAAGGAAAATTATGAAATTATGAAAACAAATCAGTATGCTAGTTCTTCATCCCTCCCATGGATTATTTTCTCGGTAAGTAATTGTAGGTTATAATATATAGTAAAATACAATACAAAATTTACAAAGGCGAAACAGAAACAGCACATTCGAGCTTAAATTGACAATAAGTTTTGTGTGTCGAACGCACTCAATAAATAAGTAATTGTAGGTTATAATAATATAGTAAAATACAACATAAAACTTACAAAGGCGAAACAGAAACAACAGATTCGAACTTAAATTGACAATAGGTTTTGTGTGTCGAACGCACATATAACTTTTTCCTATCTAGTTATTATATAAATATATTAGTGTATATTTATATGCAATCTGCTCTCATGGATAAAAACCTCAGCAAATTATAATTTTCCCAAATCTCAACATAAGAAATGAAAACATGTAGTGCACATTCCTGGACAAAAAGATTGAAAATTTTCGAAGAACAACAGAATGAGGGTAACCATATCTTGATTTTTACAGAATGAGGGTAACCATCTCTTGATTTTTACAGCTTTGAAATTCATAACCAAAATTTTGTAATTGGGCAATTGTTACACTCAAACCGACATAAGCAGTCATTTTCAAACAGGAGGCAGGGTGACTAGAAGCTGGCCATTCATTACACTGCATAATCATAAAAAGCTGCACTCAGATAAAGTTGCCACTAATTGATTAATATGCAAATTGATTAGGTTGAGTTAAAATTTAGAAAATTCATATTAAAAGAATAGTCTATTAAATAATTACATATTCTTTTGATAAATGATATAGTGGCAAAGGGGGTGCATATTTCACTATGTAATACAAAAATATGATGTTTCGTCTATGACTTAGAATATTGACTTCAATGAATCCAAATACTATGCAAAAACGAGGACAATTAGGAAAAGAAGCAAAGTCTAACCTTTTGACATAATAATAACAGAAGTCGGCCAATATGAATGTTTGAACCAATTCTGATAACAAGACCATTGGTAGCCAAAAGAACCCGCTTCCAAGCAAATACAAATATGTTCCAGCAGTGTCATAAACCTACAGGTGATATCAGGTAATAGGAAATTCAACAATCTAATGGAATAGTAAAATATAGAAATGAACATTAGATATAAGTTAGTTTTGCAAGGCTCCTTTACCCCTTCAAAATTCTAACGTACAAACAAAACTTTAATATGCATAATATATAAACAACTATAATATGCTATAATTCAAATGCTAGAGAATGAAGAAGTTATAATTTAAATGCTAGAGAATCAAAAAGTTGCTTTCTCCTTCATTGGTCAATTGAGGGACAGTTTAGAAAATATAAACTATAATGCATAATGCATAAGTGTATGCACTTCATGTTAGTTAAAGTTTGAAGACTTCTTTAGAACTATGAGTTAAACCATAGAGTTAAGGAGAAAAAGTGATGATACTACATATGGAGTGATTAGTAATAATAGTTCTTAGAGGTCAACTTAACATAATATCATTCAAAATTGAATGTCTGCACAGATGCCATGTATACTGTGGAAGGAACTAACCGATATTATCCAGTGAGCACATCCCAAAAATCGAGCAACACCGAGTGCAAATACATAATGTGCTGTGAATGGTTCGACCATCTGAATCACATTTCAGAATGAAGTACATTAAGTTCGTACATTTGAAGAACATGAAGCAAAAAAGAAAAAAAAATTACACCAGACAGTCACCTTTGCATTTTGCATCATACGAAGTTGAGGCAGCACGGAAATAGTTTCCAGATAGACACAGAATGCCCAAAGAATCCGGCTAACTTTAGAATGATGTGTATATGGATGGACAAGTATGCTTAAGATGGCACAAGGCACGACCTGTGGATGAGACAGGAATGTGAAAGCCATATACATATCGATGCCTAATCTGCTTGAATTTTACAATATAATGGAAACTTCAAAAACAGTTGTCAAGTAAACTCAATACAGGGTAACAACATAGGAAAGCACAAAATTGCGAAAGGAAAAGGATTATGTCATTTTAAAGACAATACTTAAATATTAGAAAAGTTGCAATATGTAGCAAGAAAATATTAATCAAATTAATGCCGAAACAGAATAGTGAAAGATATATTTACCAAATAATACAGGGGAACACTATCCAGTTCCTTGATGTATGTTGACGTCAACTTGAACCTTATCATGTATATAACCCACGCCGTAAACACAAGTGTTGCCGTATCAAGCACGGTGTGAATGTCACCTTCCATGACAAGACTACAGTACAATCTTACAGCTGTGAATATAGCTGTAAGCTCCTGTGCCTTCAGCGAAAGTCCTAAAAACACAATAACACATCAAATTATTTGATACAACCAAATTACTAACACAATACTGAAACTTAAAGGCCTAATAAAAGATAATGTTGTTGAAAAATACGTTATGGCATCATAAACGTCAAAAAATGAAAACAAGCTAACACTAATAATCACACAGTTGACGAGTTCAGGAATAAAAGCTTTCTGGAATAGAAACATAACTAGATTATAATGATTTGTCTCATCTAGATGCAGTTGATGGCCACTGTGTTCATCTCTCCTTCAATTAACATGGTTTGATGCTTACTTCAGTTTACAATTAGTTAGATATAAGACCACAGTTCTTCTTCTCAATAACAAAAGGAGTTATACTCCCTAGTCTAATTGTATGCTGAAATTAATCTTACGGTCTTCACGACAGTTGAACTAAAATGTCTAAAAATACAAAAGGACAGTGATGTAGCCAGATATTTCATCTAACAGTGTGCATGTGTATACATGTAAACATAAAATTATGCGACAAAGTGTTTGATGAAACGTGTCTACTTTTTGCTTGTTTCTGTATTTTAAATTTCACTTCCTCCGTTCCAAAACTTCAGTTCACACAAAATAAGTTTGTGAAATCGTATAATTCAAATTTAACGGGATTTTTTTACTTTTAATTTAAAAATTAGAAATGAAATATCATAAAGTATACTAATAATACTCTTAAACACAAACTTTTATACTAAATAAGTTTGTGAAATCTTATAATTCAAATTTAATGGGATTTTTTTACTTTTAATTTAAAAATTAGAAATGAAATATCATAAAGTATACTAATAATACTCTTAAACACAAATTTTTATACTTTGATATTGTTACAAATTCATATCAAATGAAATTATAACATTCAGAAATAGTACTGCATTGAAAGAGAAATGTATCTCTAATAGGGACGGAGGGATTACTAATTTGCAATAAGTGTACAAATTAAGTTTATAACTCCTGATGAAATTGACAAAAATTATAAACCCCAGATCCTAAACTTGGTACATATAAACCCCCAAAATCTGAAAAGCATAAAACATGAAATTGGACAAACTGAAACTAAAGCTGAAAATAATGAAATGATTGAATAGAAGAATAAGAAAAAGGGAGTAATAGCATATCAAATTAATCCGAAGAGAGAGTATACCGGAACAAGTTTTATGTGTGGTAAGCTTGTAAATCAAAACTAGGATGCCAGTGGCGTGAATTGCTTCGGAGGCAACAAAGAAGTGATTATGATCTTTGACGAGAAACTTCAAGGCGACGAGCGCAGAAATTACACTAACGAGGGACAAAAATATCTTCACCTTCATCGATTGTTTCCTCACCCACACGAACAATTTGTTCCACGCCGATGATCCTCTCCTTCTCCCCATATTCTCGATTGATATAGGTTTTCTTCTGTTTCTTCTTCAACTCGCTCGACGGCGATGATCTGATCTCTCTCTCTCTCTCCTCCGATCCTTCTCTCTCTAACTGAGGAATAGATTTAGAGAGAGAAGGGATCGGAGGAGGAGGAAACCAATTTTAAACGAAATTTGTCTGGAGGCATTACGTTTTGGGATTTTTGGCATTTACATCTTCAGATTGACACGCATTTAATGCATGCAGATTTCCTATTTTTAGCTCCATCTCACTCCCTACTACCGCTACTACTTTTTCTTTTTTGGTTTTTTTTTTTATTTCCCCCCTTTTTATTTTCCCTTTCAAATTGTTTCTTGCACTCCGGATAATTTTTTTCTGCGTAATATTTTTGTAAAAAATAAAAAATGACTACTTTATCGGGTTAATTTTTTATCTAAATACTATATGGTTTATTATAATCTTACGTTTAAATACATTAATTGCTGCGTAATTATAAATTTATGATTAATTATCTTTAATTTTGCCTGAATTCATTTTTTTCGATAACTATTTGTTTTATTGTTCGAATTCACATAATACATTTATAATATTATTCTATTTCAAAAATATTAGTAATACATTAAACACGTGCACAACACGTGTCATACATTTATTGGGAATTCTGAATATAATATATATATATATATATATATATACACATACACTAAATGTATTAGAATATACGAGTAATTATTTAATGCATACTTTTTGTAGTTGATAAATGTTTGACATTTATTTTCCTTTTTGTCTTCTCCTTAATTTGTTTTCCTACTTGGTATTTAAACTTTTTAAGATTAAGAGTCAATGGTTTTTACTTGTTTTAGAAAGGCAGAAGATTAAAGTCAATATTTCTATGTAAAACTTTATCTATAAGATAGAAGAAGTTCATTTGTTGCTTAAAAATATTTAGTTTTGACCATAAGATGTTCATAATCTTTCATTTCCGAACCTAAATCTCATAATGTATTTTTCAGAGTCAAATAAGAATAAATACTTGAAAATTGACATAATTTTTTTTGACTTGAGTCAAATATATTCCCTCTGTCCCTATATATAAGTCTTTTAAAAGTTTTCACATATATTAAGAAATTATAAATTAATATATAAAATTTCTATAATATATTTAAAATATTTTTTTATAAAATTTTAAAATCATGTAGTGAACTAAAGATAGAAAGAGATGTAATGTGCACAAACTAAGAATACACATAAATTGATATTAAAGGTAATTTAAAAATAAACACATTAGTACTACTCTTAAAATTTGGGAATGATTTATTCAATTGGACAATAAAAATCTTTTAAAAAACTTATATCGGACGGAGTACCATGTACTTTTAAAGTATAGTCTCTACTTGTATATGTCTTCTAAAATTGAGATGTTGTTTTTAAAATGATTTTTTAAATGAGTTTGTAAATTGATTACATTTAGAGATATAACATAATCTAAAAATTGTTAAACTCCTTTGTTAGTATTTTTCTATCTTTCGTAATCTGAATACAATTTCAAAAGAAACACTTTATAATATATTCTGAAATTTTCTTTAATTTCTTATTTATCAAAGTTTTCAACTTTAACTTAATTAAAAAATAAAATTTTATTACATCTAATAATCGTAATCCATATTTATCAAGTGATTTAATTGTTCCACTATATATGAAAACGAGATTAACTATAGTACATATGAATAGACTTTGTGTGGGTTAGGTTTTTTTTTTTTTTTTCTTTCTAGGTGTGTGTGTATGGTGATATTATCCTGCTGCTGCTGCTGCTTTGCCATTCACATGAAGTGCATGAATTTTAGGAGGGGAGATATTTATGGTTTATCGGCCCATGGGTGTGAAGTCCTGAAAACAAAATATGGGCTCCCATAAGAGGAATGTGACCCATTATTGGCCAGCCCCATTATTACGCATCCACAACGGTTGACTTTCCCTCCATACTATTAATATTTTAACGTTGTGTTAACGAGTTTTTTTTTTTTTTTTTTTTTTTTGGGCAGGAAAAGAAATAGATGGAAAATTTTAGTTTTTTATCATTTTTTTTGTGTTTCTGAATTTTCTGAGTGATAGAAAAGAAAAGAATTCAATAGAAAAAGTGAGTAGTTTTCTTTCCTAATTGTTTTATTCAAAGTTGACAAGATTTAGATATAAAATTCATCAACACTATTTCACATAGTATAAAAATTCTATAATAGCCTCATATTATAAACACAATAAAATATGATATGAGGGTAAAATAGACATTTATTGTACAGTAAGTTTTTTTCCCCTTCTTTTCCTTTGTTAAACTTAATAACAACACCAAGAAAACAGATAAATTTTCTAATCTATTCTTTTCTAAACATTAAAAGGTTTTTTATTCTTTTATTTTTCCTATCCAACACTCAGTAACATAGAATAAGGGAATGTTCACCGGACACTAATAACAACTTCTTCAACTTATAATCTAAATATAGAAGTAAGTAAAACTTACTTTTTAATAAGTGAACTTTTAATCCAAAATGAGATTATGATGGAAAATGTAAAAGTCACTCCTGAACGCTCCTAAATCTCAATTATAAGTAAATACAAATTAATTCAAATAAAATAAAAAATAAATTTAACTAAAGTAGATGAATGATTGAGATTTAAAATATAAATAGTTATGAAGGGAATGAATATAGTGGAGAGCTCAACCTCCACATGGGTAGGTATTTGACTAGTAAATCTCTAGAATGAGATTTTATTCTTTTTGAAAAAGAATAATATTTAAAAATAAGATATATTTTTAAAAGAAAATTACACCTGCATAATTGCCCAAAATGTGACGGTCACAATCTCACCCAAAATTACAGTAGGCAATTTAAATTTTAATAACTAGTCAATGTCACAAGTCAAACTAAACAATCTTGACTATAAACTTTCTGGGTTATAAGGAGGAGAGAACGTTTAATATTGACTAATTATTAAATTCCATTTGCCACCAAAAACATGTATTCTTTTTATCTTTGCTATGTCAAAAAGAATTAAATTCGAAAATTTATTGGACTATAAGGGAAGCTTCTTGGCAAATTGAAATATTCAATAAGACTCTTACCAAGAAAGTGACTTTGCAATGGGGAAATAAGAGAGAAAAAGCTCAAAAAGAGGGTGAGAATTTGAAAACATTTTGTGGCTAAGATTTGGTACGTCATTGTCAAATATCAATTCGAAGATGTATATACATTGTTCATTGTTCATATATACTAAAGTTATTTTTACTCGGTCAAATATTTATACTATAATAAAGATATAAAATTTTAATCATAAACATCCTTACATAATTACAATATAAGATGTCGAGATTTAAATTCATATATTTTCAAAGAGTTTTATGTAACTATTTGCATGAACTGGCCTCTAAAAACATGCACGAGTTTCATTTAATTCTTAATTTTTTGGTAACAAACATAAAGGTGAGTTTGCTTTTATGAAAATTCTACCTTTTATTTTGTTTTTTAGTGCGACAAGATAGAAATTTCCTTGCCTTGCCCAACATTTTAACAGTAACAAATTCGCAGTCCTATTGGGAAAATTATATGAAGAACCAAAAGAGGTAGACAAATCTGAAAATATGCAACTTTCATACTCAAAATAATACCACAGTATGTTTTGACATTTTAAATTAATGTTAGTTTAACTTATTTTAGTTGATACAATTATTCTAATTTAATAATTTATGAAAAAAACTTATGAACAATATAGTTTGTATTCAAAATTTTCATATATTAGATTTATTTTAAATTTCAGTATACCGGTCTTGAAAAATCAAAATGTAAATGGAGAGAGTACATATTTTGAAGTAACATTATTTCATAGTTGATGACCAAATCATTTCTAGAGAAATAAAATACTCCGCATGTAATACAGTATTGTTATTGCGAATTTTTTTTTTTTAAAAAAAGAAAGTAAATTGTATGATAATCATCTCAAATGTGAAAATACTTACATTAGTTTTTGCAACATATATATATATATATGTATGTATGTATGTATGTATGTATGTATTCAAGAAACCTAATTAAACTGCAAGTTGCAAGCATACTAGCGCTGATATTTTTTTTATTGGTTTAAAAAGTTAAAGATATTATTATTACTAGTTTACTATATTACTCCAGTTTGGCAACTTGAAAATGATGAAAAGAATACATTTCTTTTTTCGGTGCATGCATGAACGACATAAAAATTACAAGCGCCGATATTAAAGAAATGAAATCTAACACTTAAAGACGTATTAGCCATCAATAAAATGTTGTTTTTAATTCAAGTTGATAATGTTGATTTTTCATTCCACACAAGCATGCGGCGAATGATAGTTGCCTTAAAATAAAGAAAATACTTTTAAGAAAAAATCACTAAAACTGAGATTATCTTGTTTTTTCTGAAGAATAATAATGAAAGCTGTTTAATTCTCAATCTTCATAATTTAAATATTCATTATATTATTCGAAATGTCAGTTTTCAACCCTTATCAGCAATAGCGATATTTATACTGTAATGAAACTTAATTATATTTATATTAACTCTATATATGTGTTTCAAAGGAAAATGACTGGGGGTTTACATCTGGCAATTAATCTAATATTTATATTCTTCTATGTAAATTAAACATTTGACACGTTTTTCTTGGTAAAGTTAGGAAAACAATAAACACTTATATATATATATATATATATATATGAGAATTACGGAATCGACGATTCTCATCTCAATCAACAATCCAATAGCACTTAATTAATTGAGTTTAATTATTAAGAGAATGACGTATTTACTTCTAGTGAAAATGATGCAATAAAATTAATATGAAACCGAGGCACTGAATTTTTGTTTGAACATGCATAAGGTGATAATATATTAGTCTCTAATTATTAAAATATTAACTTATACGGCGGTGCACAATATGAGTAAATGTTTTTTAATATATTTTAATATTATAATTGAGAGTGTCATATAATTTAACAAATATTTAAAAAATAGCGTTGCGTATTTGTATAATATATACACATTTTTTTTTCAAATTTATAGTTATAAATGAAGTTCAAATTTATGGATTGACTCAATTACCTTAATTACAATTATTTTCGAAATCGAATTTGGTAACTCAACATCCTAAACTGACTCGACAAAGTTTTTTAAGAGTTAAAAATTTATATAAGTTAGTTCTATAAATTAATTAGTGAATTAACTCGATAATTGATTCATTGAATCATATTGTTTTGGTATATCATATATTATCTCAAGTTGTGTAATGATATATAAGAATAGATATTATATACTCCGGGGCAACATACACACAATAAGAATTATATATTTCAATGCAATTTATTGATTATCTTTAATCAAAAGTATTAAATTATCTAAAAGAGAATATAAAATAATAAAATTTTATAGGAGAGAGTAATAAAAGTGGATAATTATTGAGAATAGTATTGTAAATTGAAACGAAGTCATTTTTTAGAACTGAGAGGAGTAGAAATTAATTTAAATATAGACAGTCCTGAATCATAATATCCACCAAGATCTGGAGATAATACTAAAAACAAGGATAAAATGTAGAATAATTGAGCAGCCGGTAGCAACATTTCCAAAATTTTCTATGGGTCGCAATCTCACAGAAACTTCCATAGTCGTATATTCTTCTCTTTTTTAAGAAAAGGTTTATAATGGGTACGTTCTCACTTTAGTAAGGGCATTATATTATTCATTACATCACTTTATGTTAAAGAACTTACTTGATCCAAAACTAATTATAATTTTAAAAATATTTGTAATGAATTTTCTTATATCATAAGGAACGGGTAACATATTTCACATGATTTGTTCAAAATCACACTCTAAATTTTAGAATCTTTCAACAGAAAGTAATTAAATTTTAGAATCTTTCAAAAGAAAGTAATTAAAAGGTGATTCTTTTAATACAAATTTTTTTTTGATAAAATATAATTTGAGACTATTTTCAGTTGAATCATTGAAGTGCTATCTTACCCCTATTTTCATTGGCATTTCAAGTAATAAATATTTTACACCTCTCTTGCACATAATTGATGCTCCGTATGATACCAAAACTCGCAAACTTATTGATGATGGTATATACAATTCCCACACAATCAAGTTGCGTAATATAATCATAAGAAGGATTTTTAAAACAATCTATAGGCTATATAGCCTAAATATTTTTAATTTGAACAGTTTTTAAAAAAAAATCTAATTTTTAACTTTGGGCTCAGTGGCTCTTTTATTACTCTTAGGGCTGTTCGAATAATTTGATACTCAATTCGGTTCGACTCGATAATTACTAAACTCAAATTATTAATCGAGTTGAATTCGAACATTTTTTATTACTCGTTAAGTTATCGAGTTGAGCCTAGTATTAAGTCTACCCGACTCGATTCCCGACTCGATTTGGCGCGATACTCGATAAAAATGGTATTCAGTTCGATATTGATATAACTTTTAACATTTTATAATTTTGTTCGTTAAAACTCGTTACCTACTCGACTCGATGTTGATATTAAAACTCGTTAATTGTTTGATACTCGATAAATATTTGATAAAAACTCTAAACTCGACTATGTTAGAATATTTTTGAGTTACCCGCAAATTATTCGCGAATAGCTCGATGATTAAATGAATTCGGTCATAATGCTTCATGATCGGTAAATACTCGACTCGACTCGACTCGACTCGAACTCAATTGATTCTTTAATGAATTAAACTCGAATAAGTAATATTTGACTCGGCTCGATGACAACTCTAATTACTTAGTTATTTATTCTATTTACGAATTTCAACCCAAAAGTGGGACGGATTGTGGAACAAAGCTAATTTCTCTGTTTAGCATTATCAGAGATTAACTTTATGCAAAACACACATTCATTTTGTTCATTCTATTCTAGCACTGGTTGGAGACATAACCCAATTTTGTTCACAGTTTACAATTGCAACCTATAAATAAATAAAAACTTTAACTTTGTTCGCAGTTTGAAAGTGTGAACTAAATTCAAGAGTAGGGCTCACTATGTATCTAAATTCAAGGAGTATACTACTGATCAAATAATATTTTTACTTATTTACTTATGTATGAAGTTATTTTATTTATTTACCCAATTTTTTTTTCCAAGGCCCACTAGCTCTAAATTAATTCTAAGGTTAAAATGAACATTTTGAACCTTGTATGTAAATATACTCAATTGACCTTGTCTATTTTTTCGTATCTATTGCTATATTAATTTATAAGAAGAGAATATTTTTGTTTCTCTCTCAATTGGATTCTTTAGTTTCCTTAATTACATTGAAAAAAATTATTTCTATAAATAATAACTAAAGATTATTTTCAAATTTTGCAAAATAAAATATTATAAATAATAACAATAATAGTTTAATCAATTTTAAAAAAGAAAATTATGTAACCGAGTAGAAATAATACATAATTAAATAATTAGAGTCAAATTAATTATAATCGTAATCATTAATTAAGTCTATTAAATTAAAATAATTATAACCAAATTAATAATAAAATATAATAATGTAATATACCATAATTGATCGATTATGATTGAATCAAATTATAACAAAACTAGTCATCTCAACAATAGAATAAATTGTTATAATACAAATTTATTTATAATGTGCATGAGTAAAAAGAAAATGTTTTATCAATTTACTTTTATTTTAATATTATTTTAATAGTTATTTATTAATTCTTTATTGACTTTCCTTAGAACAATCATAATAATAAAATGAAGAAAATGTAAAATATTTATTTTAGTTAATTGTGATATGAATATTTAAATAAAATATTATATCAATTCATACTATCGTTACATTTTAACTATAAAATAATATACATAAACATAATTTGTAAAACATGAAACCTATATGAATATAAAAAATTATATTAAAACAACAAAACCAAAAAATTTCAAAATATCAAAAAAAAATTAAAAAAACTCGTATTGTGCACAAAATTCTATACTAATAGTATATTAAATCACATGTAGTTAATACGTCCAACTTTATGAATCTATCCCTTATTTATATTTGAATTATTAGTGGGAGATAGTCCATTAATTAATTAATAATGTAGTAATAATATATAATATAATTAATGTTTCTGTTTTTGGCTCTAGGTATGCACTTTGAAAGTGCGATTTAAATTGGGGGTGAATTTAGTTGGCACTTTTAAATTGCTAACAAAATTAAGTTTTATTTATTTATTTAGGTCGTAATTGTAAATTGTAAATAAATTGAGTTCTATTTTCAACCGGTGTTAGAATGGAAAGAACGAAATGATGGCGAGTATTATATAAAGTCTGAGAACGTTGAACGGAGAAATTAGCCTGTGGAACGAGCCAAGTAGCCAACTAGTCCATCATTCTATCCATAAATATTGACATATCAACGTTATATCCACAACACACGCAAGTGAGAAAGAAAGGGAAAAAAGAGAACCAAGAAAATGAACTGTAATATAATATCAGGAAACCAGACAAGTTTCAATCTTTCTCCAAAACCCCACCAATCATCAACAACAGGATCGAAGCTTGAGCCTTCTCCTTTCATTTCATTCAATACCCATCTCAGAAAACCAGGATTTCCGATCAAAAATCCATCTGGGTCGGCACGAAAATCAAGAACAAACGCCGCCGCCGTGAACACGTTTGCTCCACCTCAAACCACCGAGAGCTTCTATGAGTTATTGGGTATTTCAGAAAGTGGGACACTTTATGAAATCAAGAAAGCTTACAAGCAGTTGGCCAGAAAATATCACCCGGACGTTTCTCCGGCCGATTTGACGGAGGAGTACACTCAAAGATTCATTCTTGTACAAGAGGCGTATGAGACTTTAGCTGATCCACAAACAAGAGCTTTGTATGATAGAGATTTGTCCAGAGGTATACACTTGGCCTTCTCTGCTAGAAGAAGGACTGATCATGATCAGGTATAATTCATTATTTTTTTGCCTTCTCAAATTCTTAAACCCCATTATGTTGAATTAGCATTTAGTGAAGTTGTTATTAAAAATTTTGCACGTCTAATTTTCTTGAGTTTCAATCAAATTTTAAAAAGTTATTAATTTAAGATATCATATGATTTGATTTAATGTTTGCGATTATTGGGTTATTAATTTTGTTGGTTTGGATTTTGATTTTAAAACAGAGATCAGAAGAGAGAGGAGAATGGAAGAACAGATGGCAATCACAATTATCAGAACTGAAGCGTATGAGCATGAACAATGATTCAAGAGATTCATGGGGATCTCGTATGCGTAGGGAAAGAAATGAATCAATTTAAATTTGTGACCAAATGGAGCAGAGCACTCTGTTTTAATTCCTAATAATTAATTAGATTAGAAAGGGAACAGGTTTTTGCTCCGTTTTGAACAGAGGAATCCCTGTTCCGCTCATTGTACATATCTAATACAGTGTATGGCACTACTAATATTATTTATTTGTTTTTCTTTTCTCCATAATTCCCTAAAATCTGGGCATTGCTTTGTATTGTAATTTTCTATATGTAAAATGGTTTTAGCACTCAGTAATATTTAAATCGAATATAATATAATATTTTAGGGCCCCTTATTTATTTTTTCCATGTTTTTTCTTTAAATGTTCTTTTAGGCTTATCTTGATGAAGTCGACTGCTGAATTTCGCCGCTTATAGTTTTTTCAAGTGAAAGCTGGACCAGCTAGACCTTGATGCAGGAAAAGTCTTGGTTATAAGAAATTAGAAAATCACATAGGGTGTATCTTACACACAAAAACACAAGGGAAAAAAAAAAACTAATTACATATATATCATAATCATCGTACTATTATGCTTATATTGTATGCATATACGATAGAAAGGATTTCTTCTTAATGGTTTTTTTATTTAATAGGATAAATGTTTCTTTAATTAAGGTGTGTATCATATATTCTCTTGTGACCCTTCTGTGAAATAATTAATCTATTTGGTAATGTACTTAAATATATTTTACCAAGTAAAACTCACCATAAAATATTTGTACTTTAAAAGTTTTGGCAATTGGATTATTAGGTCAAATTTGGCTAGATTATTGCTTCATATAATATAGATAATATATTACAATATTAATTTGCTCATGCCAAATCTGAAGTATTTAAATTCCAAGCTGTAGTGTTACACTTTTTAAAATAAGTGCTTTGAAAAATCACCCGTTGATTTACACGTTCTGGTCAATTGTGTCACTTCTGCTGTGACCATGCTCGTTTGTATTTTTTCATGAATTGATAATTTGATATCGACTGCCGATTGTACCATGGTTCACAGGATGGTTTATATCTTCAATTTAGATTTTTATTTACTTTTTTTGTCCGTTGGACAATAATAATAAATCTGATAAATGAGAATTGTTCATTCAATTATTCCCAGATTATGTTCTATTTCTTCTAATATTCTCACATATTTCTTTAGAGTTCAAAATTTAAGTAAAACCAACTGCTAAAAAAAATATTTGTCCATGATACTAGATTTCTATTTTTGAGTTAATTTATACGCATGGTTCTAAAAGTCTCCGTCTGATCCGATTAACACTAAACAAATCTTTATCGTCTAACATTGTTTAACATCTAAGTCTGCTTAATTATCGCCTAATTTCGATTTATCCTGTACGATATACATCTAAATACTAAATTCTTTTATCGCTTAGATTCGCCAAACACATTTTATAATACTATTTATACGTCAATCAAAACAAAAAATCCAGGGTATTGGCCCCAGGTTCCATCTCGTTCATGACTCAGCATTCCAATCCAAAATCATTTACACATTCACTCATTTGCATTTTTTTTTCTTTTCTTCATCATAATTTCCTGATTTTATTGTCCAATGTACAACACAAGTAAAAGAGTTACCCATTCCGCATGGGTCTGCTTGTGTTTATCCGTATTGGAGACGGAATTGGGACCCGCTTGTTCTACTTGTGGGTTAGGTTATGTTAGATACATAATTGTGTCTCCACTTTTCCATTCAAAGGAAGTGATTTTGCCCATTGGAAGTGGAAGTAGACTTTTGGTCCATGTAGTTTTTGTTTGTTTCTGTTCGGACAGCTAAGCGGCTAAAACCTTCATTACACCGAAAGGATAAGCTTAGGAGATGATATTTTAATTCAAAGGAAAAGGAGTAGACGCTTAACATTGATTAAACAGAAGACCTTTTGAAAATATAATAATATTATTTTTTGTTGATTACACCCTTCCTCAATTTCTCTGTGTTTTTTAATTTTTTACTGGTGAAAACTAAACCCGTAACCTTTTGGTTACAGCCTTCCCTCGGTTTCTCTCTTAATAACCATACATTGTTAAGGTTCAAAAGGAGATATCGAATTATTAAAAGTTGACAAGAACGATCTATTGTTACATGTAACGACAATATAAATTGTGGAATGAAACTGACCGTGTCATTTCCTAAAATTTTGTAGCAGGAGATGAAACACCGCTTAAGACATGCTAATTGTCAGGTTTGAAGCCATGAACCAACAGCAACGGAAAATATCCAATCTATTAAGGCAATTACAGCAGAAAAAGAGGCATTTAAATTAGTGGAAATTTATCCATTTATTTGGTTGAAGTTATGAGGATGTCTTCAACATCAAAGGCTACGCATATGCATATCATACATGTTCATTACTCCTGCAAACACTACTAATATACACCAATCAATCATACTCTGACCCCAACCACAAGGATCGGATTGCATTCCAGTCTACATGAATATCTTTACGTGGGGCATGAACCCCATCCTTGTCTACACAAGAATCCTTTTTAGGGGAATGTAAAGGAGAATTTTCCGGAGTATCCGTCGGACTATCTGCTTGAATGTAACGAACTGTGATCGGATTTCTACGAGAACCTTTTTTAGGGGAATGCAACTCTTTCGTATTTGTGAGAGTATCTGTCTGAGGGGCATGAATTGCATCCAGTTCTGTTGGAGAATCTGTTTCAGAAGAATGCAACGCCATATATGTTGTTGCATCTGTTTGAGGGACATGAACTGGATTTGAATCTGCAAAAGGATCTTTTGTAGGGAAGTGCAACTCCTCCGTATTTGTGAAAGTGTCTTTTTGAGGGCCATGAATTGCATTCTGATCTACCAGGGAATGTGACACCTTTGCCTTTGTCGGAGAATTTGCTTGAGGGGCATGGATTGCATCCCAATCTGCGCAAGAATCCTTTTCAGCGGAATCTATCTCCACAGTTGTCAGAGTATCTGTTTGAGTGGAATGAATTGCATTCTGATCAACGAGCAACTCTCTTTCTGGCATATTTGTCGGAGCGTCTGTTTGAGGGGCATGGATTGAGTTTATATCTATTGGAGTACTGATTTGAGGAGAATGGAATGCATTTGTACCTCTTGGGTTATCTGTTTGTGAAGCATCTTTTGCATTCCAACATATATGAGTATTTACTTGAGGGGCATGGTGCCCATGACCACCACAGAAATAAGCACTATGGACTAGGGCTGAGATGATGGTAATGCCCAGAATAAGCACCAGAAATAAAGTTCCTGGTTGAGGTACCTTTTCCATATTAACATATCAACACACACAAAAAATATAGTTATTGAAGTAGTCGTAAATTTTATTGCCAAGAATGCCAATAATCCACCAAAATTCATGAGGATGCTAATCAGTCTACAAGATAAACTCCAAGAAGCAGTGTAGTGTGTCGCTTATGGAAATGCAATTATATATTTAATACATGTGCTTTTGACAAAGGTTCATTAGCATTAAAACGAAGATTAGTAACAGCGCATTGAGTTCCAAAATTTATGTATATTTATCTCATATATAATCAGGAAAGGAAGTATATCTTTAAGAGAAAACTATTGAAGCATCAAACGGAATCAAGCCAGAAATTTATATAGGTACTTCTGCAGATTCAGCTACCACAGCATAATTTCAGCAAGCATTCCTAAAAGTCATCAACTCCATGCAGGTGGAAAGTTTCCTAGAGTGAAAAGGTTAACTACATATAGCATCAGTTTACAAGTTGATACTGATTGCTTATATTAGTCATATGGCCCATATATATGCCATAAATGTATGTCATAAAAAGATATCCAAGAAAGATAAAGCAAAGACCAACCTCCAATTTCTGAGAATTTCAAAATACTCCACAAACCAATAACATTAACTGAAGACACAATGCAATGTCAGTTACAGTTGGTGTAAGATTCATGTGTTGTACAAAAGTCTCAGATTTGCACCATGTTATCTGGTGGAGGACACAGGAAAGACGATTTGATGCATGAGGACGGGATGCAACACTAATTGTAGCTATCAATTAATGTAAAAGCCATACCTTGCTCATAAACCAGCTTTTGCCAGGAAGATTTTTATCAGCATGCTCAAGGGAGTAGCGTAAAAGGTCAGTAATTGTCAACTCGGTCACTGGGTCACAGCTATCTGCAAATACAAACTGATATTTTGGATTAAGCTGTCTCATCAGATCAATTCCATTGCAGAGTCAGAAACATTTTCAGTTCAATAACCTGGGATGTCAAATATTTGCTTCTTTGGAGGTATACCCAACAGCTTCCCCAAATGAACACGAACACGTGCACGATCAGATAATGAAAGTAGATCACCATGTGTGACGACAACAACAGGTTTATCATCTGTCACAAACAGAAAGGTGAAACAATAAGATGTCTTACCAGCTACCACCATATATCAAAAATAGAAATGCTCTCCAAAATTTATCATTGCATAGTAATTTCACCTTTTCTCTTTCCTACTTCAAAAAGGAACATAATGAAGCTAGAAAAACTATATGAATGAAAATACAAGCAATTGTATATAGTCCCCAATTAAGAGCCAAATAGGTTAAACTTCACCATGTTATGTCAAACTTCAGAAAAAGATGTCCCCCATTTTTAAGGGCTTACCCAATTTACCCAAATAGGTTAAGACTTGGTATATTTTTTCTCTTTTAAAGAAAATTCGAAATGATTTTTTTTAAAAAACAAACAACCAGGTTTCTGTTTAAGGTTAAGCACCAAGGTTAACCTTTAGACGAGCTAGAAAACCGATTGAAATTTTGACCCAATAACTACAAAAGGTCTAATCTCCATTTCCATATTCACTAGTCATCTTCAGATAACAGCATAGCTGATTTCTGTGGCTGAAACATAATTGTGGCACCCCTGATTATGATATTTGTTGATTCCCAAAGCTCTCTGGTTCTCATTCCCACTTATTCTATAAGTTTAGTCACCCATAATGTAGTAAATCTAGAAAGAAAACTAAAACAGCTCCAAGTTCTAAAAGATGAACTCCCTTGGGAGATATATCTAAGCATATTTAAACATTTTATAAGTGAAGGAAAAAAGCAACAAAGAATTTGCATTATCAGAAACAATTTGGTGAAGTTAATAAAAAACAGTACGAAGCTGGTAAATATCTTAATACCTCTAAAGGACAAGAATGGGCAGTTGAACATAGTGGAAATCATCTTATTATAATCATCCTCTGCTTCATCATCACTTTCCATGGAATTTAAAACTGAAAGTCCACTGACAACAAATATGACAAAATTAACCATCCTGAGCTTGCTGGAATAATAACGATTTTGGTGAGCTTGACACTTCATTCTAGTCCTTAAACTTGGACCATCAGAATCCCTGGCAAGCAATTTGTTGAAGCAGAAAGTTCAAGATGATTATATTCCAATCAACAAAAGAAAATAACTTTCAAATTATGATACAGACCTGCTAACAAGTTCTCCATGACAGACACCTTCAGTTATCCAACACTTCAGCATTTTGTTATTTTCAGTTGTATTATGACACAAACTGCGTGTGTCATATAAGCAGAAAGAACTCAAACCTTTCAGAACCATATACTCCTGGAGGAAGTAGGTTCCATCTTCATCATTTGGATTGTCTGTTATAAATAAAGCAATAACTCAACAAAGCTGCAGTAATGAAACACAAGTAAATAAATTTCTTTATAACAGTGTGAAGCAGTTTGACGGAAGTCTTAGTTACAGATAAAAAAGTTGAAAACTGATAAAAAGGTACATGATACTTGAGCCCTTTCTGGAGAAAACTTGTCATCATCAAACACTCTTGAAATTCTATTTACAAGACTACTTTTTCCTGATTTTTCAGGACCAACTAATAAAAGTGTAGTCATCTCTGGGACATTATAGTCATTCAATTTCATGCCAGCCACTTTCCCATTCCATGCTCCAGGGTTGTACCTGAGATTAAACAAAGTTTTGTCAGTTCAGAGAAGCATAACAATTCTTCAACCTTTTTTAATTGAGTTTAAGCTAAACAGTAGACACAAATTCTACTGAGGAAAAGAGTCATCTAGCTGACCGAATTAGACTGAGCTTCAGCTACTCAAATATAAAGGATTGGAAAACAACATGAAATTCCAAATTTTGTAATCGGTTATACACTGGTAGACTGATTACCATCATTTGAAACTCAGTGACAACTTGAAGGGACATATATGTGATTTAGCCCATTTTCAACTTATGCTAAACTGAAATTTCAATCAAAGTTGTCATTTTGAAATGCATCATTTTTTCCGAAGTGGGGTGTATAACTTAACTTGCCCCCATGAGAAAGTACTAAAATGTCAGTAGCATTGGATTTGCAGGCAGAAATGAAACATGGTACAGTCCCTAAAACTAGTCATGCAAAAATAGGTAGGCGCAGGACCTCAAAAAAACATTATTGAAACCAATGAACATCTGTAGAATCCATAAAAAATTAAAATGTTACTATGAATCAATGAACATATGGAAAAAAAATCAAGCTTAGATCAGGATAATGAAGTTCTATATGGAAATACCTCAAAATTTTATGTTTGGCCTGCTCCAAACTTTCAATACGACTCGGTAGTTCATGATAACTCCTCAAAACATCAGTATAAATAGAGCCTGCCCGCCCCTGATTCGCCCTGAAATGCAAATAATCAGAATAAAATTAACAGCTCACATCATCAAATTTCCCAAGCAACAAACGTTGTTCTGAATTCACTGAATCACAGTTCATGTTTGAGCTTAAATCATGTCCTCTGACCCAATTCAAACCACACCCATTTGTCAAAATTAGCTAAATAAGCAAATAAAAGGGAAAAAAAATGGCTAGAATACCTAGGAAGAGTAGGAACTTTAAATGGGTAATCTTCAATTTCTTGTTCCAGAAAAAATGATTCGACGTCTACAGATGGAATTTGAAAACACTTAGTCAGTCTAATAAACTGTATCTATAGATATACATACAGAAGATATAAATATACAGTACAAGAAGAGAAAAATACCAGTAGAAGAAATGAAAGGGGAGATTCTGTCTCTGTCGCCACCCATCACTGACTCCTTTCGCTTGATTATGTTTTAGTAGTTTCTTTCTCTTCTATCGATGAAAGAAATTCCGATCACCGGAATCTGTAGGACAAGGTTGATCAGAAAGCTAAGGGTGGTTTTAGTCATCTCAAAAACCAAAATTTCAATTAAGTTACGTAATGGTAATGCAACCACAGCATTTATCTGGGGAAGTTTATATCCAATTTTCATCATATATCCAAACTTGTTCTTGTCAGTTGTCACAATTAATATTATTATTAGATTATTCTATATATTAATATACTTCATACATAACAAAAAAAATAAAAGTATAGCGAAACAGCCATCATCCGTAATTATATCTTCAGCAATGTCATAACACTGAATTTTGTGTAAAATGAAAAATAAAAACTATATATCACATGGAAATAAATTCACCTGTCATGTGGACTATTTAAATATTTCATGATTTTAATCGATGAATCAACTAAATGGTCACATGTGTATCTGTTGTCATCTCGCAACCTGACTTTTGCGAGATTATTAACTCAAATAATCAGATTAAGAACATAGTTTTTTGATTATACAATTGATACAATTGGTCTAGATAACGCTAGAGAGTTTACATCAAATGTCTTTAATGAGTATTGCAAATTAATTGGAAGAAGTGTTGAACATCCTGTAGCTCATGTTCACACACAAAATGGTCTGGTAGAATCCTTAATTAAAAGGCTCGAATTGATAGCAATACCATTGATTTAGTTACTCTATTAGTATCCGTGAATGCATTAGGTAACTGATTTGCAACATCTTGTAAATGAATTATTCTTTGAATTTCTTGTTCACATTGATTTGTACGAGAATCAAGATAATTTAAGGATGATGCATTACATATGAGTTTAGAATCCAACCTTTTATTTTCTCCCATTGATCTTAAGAATATTTTATTATTTCCCCCTAATTTTGGAAATTCTGTTTCATCAAAATGACAATTGGCAAATCGAGTCGTAAAAAGATCTCCGGTCAATGGCTTAAGGTATTTTATGATGGAGGGAGACTCAAAACCAACATATATTCTTAATCTTCTCTGAGGACCCATCTTAGTACGATGTCGTAAAAAATTCTAAGATGAGAGATATTTGGCTCATATCTAGAGGTTAGTTGGATAGGAGATAATTTATGATAACTTGTTGGTCTGATGCGTATAAGTACTGTTGCATGTAAGATAACATGTCCCCAAACTGTAACAGGGAAATTCGTTCTCTTGATCATTGGCCTTGCTATCAATTGGAGCCTTTTAATTAAGGATTCTGCCAGACCATTTTGTGTGTGAACATGAGATACAGGATGTTCAACATTTATTCCAATTGATTTACAATACTCATTAAAGACATTTGATGTAAATTCTCTAGCGTTATCTAGACGAATTGTATCAATTGTATAATCAGAAAACTGTGTTCTTAATTTGATTATTTGAGCTAATAATCTTGCAAAAGCCAGGTTGCGAGATGACAAGAGACACACATGTAACCATTTAGTTGATACACCGATTAAAACCATGAAATATTTAAATGGTCTACATGACAGGTGAATAGGCCCACATATGTCACCCTGAATACGTTCTAAAATCTAGGCGATTCAATCCCAACCTTAGCTGGAAATGATCGAAGAATTAATTTGCCTTTAGAGCAAGCAACACATGAGAATTCATTTGACTGAAAAATCTTTTGGTTTTTCAATGGATGTCCATGTGAATTCTCAACAATGCGTCGCATCATAATTGATCCTAGATGCCCCAATCAATCATGCCAAATCATAAAATTATCTTTATAGGTAAACTTCTGGTTTACTGTGACATGTGTCTCAGCTGTACGAATATTTGTATATAGTATAATTCGGAAAAAAATGCAGGTAACCTTTCAATAACGCATTTGGTACCTGAAATATTGCATATAATGTAAATAAATTCACTTTCATTTAGATTTATCGTTTCAATATGAAAACCATTATTATGGATATCTTTGAAACTTAGTAAATTTCTTTGGGACTTAGGGGAGAACAACGCATCATTTATCATTAGTTTTGTTCCTCCTGACAACACCAAAACAACTCTTCTGGAGCCGTCGATTAATTTTTTATTTCCAGATATAGTACTAACATTCGCTTCACAAATATTTAAAGAAGAAAAATATTTTGCATTTTTGAGAATTATGTGAGTAGTTGCACTATTAACCAAACAAATCTCTTTATCTTTGGACCCGTAAAGAAAGTGAGTGAGAGCAACATCCATAGTACTAAAGAAAACACATAACAGAAACATAACATTAATATAATTCCCAAAATACATATAGTTTAAACACATTACACATAAATCTGTGCTTAAATAAGTTTAAAACATGAGAGTTCCAAACATAAAACATGATAAGTTTTAAGCAAAGAAAGATATATTGCTGATTTTTATGCGAGATTATCATCGCCCTTATTTATGTCGCCTTCAGGGTATCCATAGAAATTGAACACGTTCAAGTGTGTCATCTTAGGAGAGTCAATTCCACTGCTTTGGAAGGTTAGGTTTGTTTCAACATCTTTTCCCTTTTCCTTTTGGGATTCTTGATAAAGTTCAAATAGGTGTTTAGGCGTACGACAGGTACGTGATCAATGACCTTTTATACCACAACGATAACAAACATTTTCAAAATTTTTCTGTCCACCTTTATCTTTTTCCATTTTCCCATCATTTTTGTTCCACTTTGGGTGGTGATTTTCTTTTTTTTCTTTGGAAAATGAAAACTGATCATGAAAACCACGAACACATCCACAACTATTGCCACGTCCTCGGCCACGAGTTTGTCCATGCCCACGCCCAAACTTATTGACTTTTGTCACATTTGCTTCAGGAAATGGAGTAGAACCGGTTGGGCGGGTCTCGTGATTTCTCATCAATAATTCATTATTTTGTTCAGTCACCAAAAGACATGAAATTAATTTTGAATATTTTGTAAGGTTTTTTCTCGATATTGCTGTTGCAGGAGCACGTTTGAGGCATGAAAAGTAGAATAAGTTTTTTCTAGCATCTCTGCATCAATAATTTTCTCTCCACATAATACTAATTGAGAAATTATCTTGAAAAGTGCAGATTTGTATTCGTTTATAGTCTTAAAATCTTGCAACCTCAAATTTAACCAATCATAATGAGCCTTCAGAAGAATGACAGTTTTTTGGAGGTCATATCTGTCTTTCAAACTATTCCAAAGTTCAAGTGGATCTTTCAGAGTAAGATATTGAGATTTTAATCTTTCGTGGAGATGGCGATGGATAAAAATCATGGCTTTTGCGCGGTTTGAAGCTGATTCATTATTTCCTTCTTTTATTGTGTTATCAAGACCTTCCGCAGCCAAGTGAATTTCAACATCTAATTTCCAAGCTAAATAGTTTTTTCCGATGATATCAAGGGCCCCAAATTCAAGTTTCGTAAGGTTCGACATAATTAGGGTACTAGAAAAGTATATCGTTAGTTAATAGGAGAAAGAAAATTATGCTTCTCAATATTTAATATTAACGAGTTCTTTAAACACACAAGGATTACATAAAATTAATCATCATATAAAAAGTTCTAAAAATATAACAAACATTAGATTAACCATGACCAATCTCTGTGTAGATTTTAATATAGATAGATGCATATATTCATCTTCTATTTATATGGAACGCACATGGCACAAAGTAGAGAGATAAAAGTATAAACACAGAGTGAAAATATATATTATCATCTTATTGTTCTTAACAAAAATCATATCAAAAATAGATTGATAATTAACAGTATATATTTATAAACATAAAACTCATATATATTGGAGTAGATCATATATAAGTATGCAAACTGTATATTAATATAGACTGTAAAATTTTCTCCATTTTATAATTACAGAGAGTACATGTATGCAGTATATTCATTTTGATATATATACACACACACACACACACACACACACAATAGTTCATATATAGTATACATTAAAAACTCTTGTGAACTCCAACAGTTTGTCTTTAACTTTATGATTTAACTATTGTTCGATATAAATGATGATGATGATGTTTAGAGAATAATTGTGTATCTGTAAATACTCAAGTTATTTTATAAACCTTAGTATATTTGCACAAGTTTTGCATTCACTGATGGATGACTTAGTTATCAGGTGATGGACAACACTGCACTGGGCGAGTCATCAGTGATAACTTGAACGGACTCGATAGTGTCAAGGAATGTCTGTTGTTACTTAAAAGAAGATAAGTATTCCGCACGACAAACATTCTAGACTAAGCCAACTGAGTATCAGTGATCAAGAGAACAAATATTTTTTGAAGGGCATCAATGAAAAGAACCCATCAGGGGAAGCCTAAAAATACTGTGTCAGGGGATGACATTCGTTAAGGGATGATAATCGTCAGGGGATGACTTCTTCAGGGGATGACTTCGTCAGGGGATGACATTCATCAGGGGATGACATTCATCAAGGGAACCCCGTTAGGGGATGACGGACTTCGTCAGGGGAAGTCATCAAAGGAACCCGTCAGGCGATGACTTCATCAGGGGAACCTGTCAGGGGATGACTTCATTAGGGGAACGCATCAGGGGATGACCTAATCAGTGGAAGCCGTCAAGGGAAGGCATCAGGGGATGACCTCGTCAGGGGAACCCATCAAGGGAATCACTCTAATGTTCAGACTTTGGCAACAATATATCTCCCGATGAATTTGACGATGGCTAAAAATCACTTGGCGACAGATTATCTTGCGATGAATTTAGCGATGGGTAAAAGTGACTTTGGCGATAGTCATGTTTATCTACTGACGATGAGTTTGGTGATGGCTAAAAATGACTTTGGCGCTAGTCATTTTTATCCACTGAAGACGAGTTTGGCGATAACTTAAATTGTCTGACGAGTTTGGTGATGATTTAGATTGCCCGACGAGTTTGGTGACGACAAAAGATCAACTTATCAGTGGAACACTTCAGTGGATAACAAGAAGGTCATAATATCAGTGGATAATGAAGCACTGATCAAGTCTCCATCAATGCTTGACATCAGTGGATAATGAAGCACTAATCAAGTCTCCATCAGAGCTTGACATTGGTGAATAATGAAGCACTGATCAAGTTGACATCAGTAACGTACCATTAGTGGATTTAGAAACACTGATCAAGTCTCTATTAGGGCTTGACATCAGTGGATCGTTATGACCTAATCCACACGTCAGCAGGACTTACATACAAATCATTGATACTAGGCACAGAAGTAAGGTATATAACTGGAAAGATATTCATTGAAGTTTGGTTATCCAATAACAACTCTCGAGGATTAAATACATGCAGATCAGGAGATGAAAAAGAAGCAACGAAAGCCAACAACAGTCTGACACACCACTCCGAAAGGACCTTGATGTGACATATTGCGGCTATGTTGAAAAAGCAGTATGTCCAACACATGGGCTCACCAACTGATCTGCTATACATAAAGAAAGAGTTGTTACACGAAAAATCAAGCAAGCAAGCCACAACACTCAAACACTAGAATGAAGATTTGTAATAGATCTTGAGAGAGATATTCAAAGAAAAACGTAGCTAGTGAGTGAAAAAAAAGAAACTGTAATTTATTACAGAATTGGAGCTGTTAATCACAATTGTGATTCAACAGATTTCTAGAAAAATACCATGTTTTAATACAACTATTTTAACTTGAATACTTGTGTATTCATTTTAATTTCAGTAGTGTTTTTCTAGTTGTGGTAGCTATTCCAGCCTATGCAACGTAAATTTTAAAAGAGTAAAAAGTTTGTAATGTTTGTATTTAACCTCCTCCCCACCTGTACAAATACTTAAACTTATTTAGTTCTAACAACTATGTATATAACTTTATCAATCAACCATGTTATTAGGAAGAATGTTCAGATATATATGCCAAGAAATTATTTATCAAATATATCTATACCCATATATAGAGATGGAATTCAGATTAATAATATTATGAAAAGTCACATATGACATATAAAACTATTACTTAATTTACTTATCAAGTAAATAAGTATCTACATGCTTATGCAAAGGAGATTATACACTTAAAGTTATATATCACATGCTGGTGCCAACATGTATCATATATATTATATATTTACACATGTAAGTTCATCACAAGTATGTAAACTATTTACAAGAACAAATAAAAATTCAAGAGTAAAATATATTAAATATATAAACGGTAAGTCAAAAGCTAGCTAGCGTATCATTTAAAATTATTAATATATATACCAGAGAGATCACATTACCATATATTCATTTTGATATGAGATGATCAAGATGATTATACGTACCTTTTATTTCTGAAAGTATAGATATTTTTTATCCATAAAAACTAACGATCGTGCTAACAACGTATTATAAAAATACTAATAATATAATATAGTCTTAAGATGAGAAGAGAGAAAAATAGAGTAGAGAATTGTTATTACTTGATTTATATATTTTCAATTCATATACATGCCTATTTATAGGTTAGGAGATAAATGAAATACAATAAATGTGATACGTATTTGAAAAGTCAAAAATTTTATATATTAATGAAAAAATATACTAGAAGTTTTTGGAACTTGAAAATAAAGAGACATCCATTTTATTCATATCAGGTAGACTATATTTGTATTTTGTATATTGTTTAGGGGCCGTTGTTTTAGGATACAATTCAATATTCCAAATTAAAATATTTAGTTCTACTTAGCAGAAACAAATGAAGAGAAAAGAAAAAAAAAAGCCGCATTGTATTTTTCTTTTTGTAAAGATATATAGTTACAACCAATAAGTTTTTCCATATTAGGCTTTTTGTGCAGAAGCGATGATAAAATAAGAGAATTATAGTGATATATTTAAATAAAAACTTAATGATTATAAATAAATAAAAAAATTTAGAATATTTTTTCAGATAATAATTTTTTAAATGGAGCAAACGGAGTGATCGAGTAATATTTATAACGCTCACATGTACTTTCATTCCCTAACATACAAGAAATACAACAGATGCCATCAAAATTCTGTTCTTCAAATATTTGTAATTCGTCAAAGATTAAATTCCTTAACAAACAAGGAGAATTCGAAAAGTGCATGATGATTGTCAATTTTAAGAAATAGCAAGCAGGAATTTCTCAATAATTTTTATAATAGAAATATAATTTTTTAATTAGATTGGATGTTTGTAATTCTTGTTTCCATTCTTTGAAAAGATTATGCTTTCTCATCAGCTTAATATGTATGCCGCTTTTAATTTTAGCCCCTCCTTGTTTGGTTCCTTTGCTTTCTCTTCACCTTTTCGACCTCTATCCTTGTGTTAATCTTATTTATTTCACTATTTTTATGCTTTACCATCTTCTTTCTGCTCCATTCTCTTCTCAACATGATCGCCCATCACTAATCTCGCCAATCCTTCAAAATTTTTGCGGGAAGTTTGTAACTTGAAAAGAAATTGGATGTATATAATTAAGAAAAAACTAAGGACAAAATTTTACGGGAAAAAAAGCTGTAAACATTTACCAACAGTAACCGTAAGAATGAACATTTTAGGTTTTGAGTTGGTGTAATATTTCACAAGGCTGTAAGGGTTTATATGTATTAACAGGAAAATCGTTGTAGTCCTTGTGGGCACTTTAATTAAAATAAAAATTAAAAATAGAAAAAGGGAATAATTACAGAAACTGCAGAGTCCCTATTGCTTGGTTGATCAAACAACAGAAATTAGCTCAATCCCTCAGAGGCAATGACTGCTGATAAGGGGAGGACATTGCCAGGAACGAATGATCTAAAATGTTAGGTTGTAGCGATGCCATTGAAAATCCAGTTGATTGGGGCATTCCAGTTGTTGTATGCGGAAAAGTGCTGCCATAGAAGTGGAACAAAATAAGTATTCTGTTTAGCAGAACAAGAAAATAAACTATATAAACAATATTATGCATTACGATAAATATCCGCCTTTGTACTAATCAACTAAGGTTCACTATGAGACATAATTTTGTGGTTGAAGAATCATTTTTCCAAATGAGCTCAAACTAGAGAACTGTATTGCAGATGAATGCTTCTATGTACTCGCATGAATCAAGGATATGTAATCATCAATATCAACGAGACTGAAAATTTTATCCTTTTTGGGTGGGTGGGTGGGAGGGGAAGCAAAACATAAAACAGTACAAAGAGTTGATGTGTGTGTACGAGAACATGCAAAAGACATGCCGTGGGAGCCTTGAAAGCTACTAACTAGAAATTATTTTGAAAACAAAGCTATTCATGTGAAGGACAAACCATGACATAATGTAAAATACACGCACGTGCGCAAACACACATGTATATCCAAATTTTTATTACAGCCACCAAAACTGGTTAACTTATTATGCTCCTTGGTTCACATCATAGACAGCACATGATTCGCATTAGACAATCACATATACTTATTAACTAACCTGAATGATAATGACAAGGAAGACGCCATTGGTGCAGAGATACCATGATGATCAGGAGGAAGCAGAGACCAAATAACTGGAAATTAAAAAGCAAGCTAATCAATTTCAATAACCTCACTCTTCAAGAGAATTTGCAGTTGCACGTAACTTCCTGAATTTGGATAAGTCGGGATGTTAGTCTTGCTAAATCATTTAAGTACAGGTTAGATCCGAAAGCGGCTGGGCTGCTCCATATGCTACCCCATCCTCTGCCCCATTTCATCTAGGGTTGCCACGTCTCCTTAGACTTTTAGTTTCTCAAATAAAATAATTGAACAATGGGTCACTTGTCCAACCTAAAGAAAATACGGCACAAGATGGGGGAGACGATGGACAATCCAACCAACTTCGCTAAATCAATGAAAAAGGTGATATCACAAAATAGACCAACATTCTCTCCCTCACAATTTCTTACAGAATTTGTTATGTTCTCAAAGAAATTTAGTGTAATACAATTTTCCAATGAATGGAAAGCATTCGAGTGCATGAAAGTAAATGTTTATCTTGCAAATAAACTAGAGCAAAGTAGGAGAGTTCAACTGACGGGACTTGATTGCAGTACCAATATATCGACATATATTTGTAGTTTGGACAAGGACAAAACAGCTTTCCCAATTCTAAAAAGTATGAAACTAGCAGAATTTCTGACAATGTTTGATAGGTATGTTAAAATGTAGAGTACTTCTACATAGGCCAAATTAATGGACCGAAATTTATTCCGAAACTTGATTCATAGCATGGGATTGGTGGAAAGATGAAAGTAAGGTCCCACCATGAACATAACTGTTTGATAAGTCATTTTCCTTGATTGCCATGCCAGTGACGAAATATTTTTGGTTTATGTATTTTGGTCTACAAACACTTATCCTAAAATGTACTACCTCCATCCTTTAAAAGGATGATAGAAGTACAATTTCATATGTACAAATTTGTCTATGGACTATTTACGCTACTGTACATAAGTTGTGTTCACTAGTTTAGATATATTGATTCCTAGGTGTATGAGTGGGTTTCATTACGGGTTACCTTTGAATTCTTTTTATGCTCACACCCATGTGATTTTCTTAGTTTGCATGAAAAGTGCATTTGTGCAAAAATTTCAGGTTCTTGGGTAGTAATATATTTTCATTTACTAAATATTTAGTTGTGGATCACTAGGCATGCATTAGCTGACATAAAATGACCAAGTGGTAAGGAAATTGGTCAAATCACAGCCAATATATAGAGCTACTAAGGTGTACTCCAACTTGGAAAGACTAGTTCTGATTCTATCTAGTCCATCAAACACTAACAAGTACTAAGCTTTGTTATACCTATGAGTTCTACATATAAATCTGATCACGAAGGGTTTTATTATCACACTTCTTCCTCATTTCGAAGGTAAACACTATCTTCGCAAAAGATAAGGTTACCTGAGTTTTGTGAGTTATCCGCAAAACCGGAGCAGAACAGAACATCCTATAACCAAAAGTTCACAAGCATTTAGGTTACTTCAGAATCAGTAGCAGAGAAAGCACTTGTCTATATGCAAGATCATCTCGGACTCGTATCTGCAATTTTATCATTAATGTTATAAACTCACCTGGCCTGGAGTTTGAGTCTTGTGGAAGATCTCTGCAGCAAAAATTTCCACATATCAAACAAATCAAGGGTTTCGGGAAAACATACAGAGTTACTGCATAAATCTGAATTCTCCAGAAAGGGACAACCAAGCAAATAGTGAAATGTTGAGGCTATGTTTCCATATGTACGCAATAAGACATAATTCCATTAAATCCCATGACACTAACCAATATATGTCAAATTTATCGACCAAGATGTCACAAACCTTAATTTTGTTACGTAAGAAATAATCTAAACAAAGATGTCTGTCCTTGCAGATTCTGTTTTACAAAAGAAAGCAAGAGATAAACTAGTCCGACTAGTTAAGTGCCATTATCTTATTCATATAAATACATGTTCTTCATATTCAATGTTCAACAAACACCATGCAGTTATATAGTTTCCATCCAAGTTCAACATGACCTTAACAATTAAACATACCTAAAATACCTAAAAAACCAATATGAAGTCCCTTCATAGATTTCAAACAAGTGAGACCCAAAATGATGAACTTAAAAGCTCAAATGAACAAACTATTACCCAAGTTAGGATCACCGGGATTGAGGCCCAGGGTTAAACCAAGAAAACTATCATCTGTTTCGTTGCCGAAGTCCCCGAGACTCAACTCAAGATTTACCTTGGGTCCTGCAGGAGATGGATTTAGATCAAAACATCGCCGAGAAACTCACTTATATTGTGGAACACTCACCCATATTATTTAGCTTCAGCTGCAGCGGATCCCCAAGTGGACGAGGAACCCATTCAACCTATTACCGGCACATGTTAGGTGATATTGAAAATCTTTAAACAATAATTATAGTTGGACCTGAGAACAGATATTACATAGAAAAATGGATGATGTAGGCATTGATCTGCAGTTGGTCTTCTTAGTGGGTCCCATGAACAAAGTTGCTACAAGTTAGAAGGATATCATTTAGCGAAAGCCATCCAAATGTTAACAGTAAAGGAGAAAGATCAGACAGCAATACGCACCTTGATCAGATCAATAGCTTCCGAGCTTGCATTAGGAATAATCTCTGATAGATTTGCGGGCATAATCTACAATGAAATAAAGGATACTAAATATTAAAGAAGAGAGATATTGGAGTGAGGACTCAATCATCATTCCAAAATGAAACTCACCTCTGAATAACACACATTGACCAGTCCCACAAGATTTCTAGCATCGGGAAAGGCGGCCCAATCTGGTGCACCAAGAACGCAGCATATTTTGTACAATTGGTCTATTTCACTGCCCAGGAAAAGAAACCAGATCCTATGAGGTGTAAAACAACATATTTCTAACAATAAAATTGAGATTGAGATAAGGAAAATAAGCTAATTCTGGACATGTTCATTCAATTGGCATCTTGCAAATTTGAGAGGAAGAAACACTGGAACAAATAGTAGAGGAATAAATGTATCTTAGTGTATCAAGTCTCAAAAATGGAAGGTATGATGATCTCAGAAAAGGGATAGAATAACCATATACCAAAATTGGAACAAGTGTGCAATGGCCATCATATACTACATATGAGAAAAGGGAGTATCCTACTAAATAAAAAAATTACTCACCTTTCCCCGGGGAAAAGTGGGCACAAGGTGAGGAGTTCAGCAAGAATTGCACCTACTGCCCACATGTCTGCAAGTAGTCTAATTGTTAGCCATTGGAACAAGAATACAAGTCAGAATTCTTAAATATTTAGCCATAGGTCTGTGTATAAGCACTACAACTATTGATATAATTTATACCTAAAACTAATAAAGAATCATAATCTAATATAAAACCAAATATATATGTCTGTGTATGTACAGTACTATCTATCTATCTCATAAGAGAGCACTCAGATGATGAATTCATCAGGGAAATGAAATAGGTCTGCCATCATTAGAGAAGATAAGATAGATTTTCAATCCAATTAAATCATAAAGAAAGAAAAACAGTTGATTACCAATTGCAGGAGAGTACGATAAAGTTTGCAATAAGACTTCTGGTGCTCGATACCTTACAAAACATCAAAGATGTAAGAATAATGAAAAAATTATTAGATATGGTGATTTATCATATGCATTAATTAGTGATAATACAAAATAGATGGAGAGGATATAACAACACTGTTGAAAGGACCTACCACCGTGTGGACACATAATCTGTATAAGGAGGTGATGATGACACTTCCCTAGCCAGTCCAAAGTCAGCAACTTTTAAAACATCATTCGTCACGAGCAAATTCTCTAGAAACACAGAAGATGTAAATACATCTATATGTAAAAGGATATTTTTCAATATATAATACACAACACATTGAGTAAAATTCATAGTTTCGCACCAGGTTTCAGGTCCCGATGAAAATATCCATTTTTATGCATGTGAGAAAGTCCTTGTAACATCTGAAACATCAATCGTCTAATCTCTTCCTCTGCAAAGGGTCTGCGGCGGTCTCTCATTATTTGGTACAAATTAAGTTCCTGTAAAGTACAATATCAATCAGCTAACAGACGAAGTAACTGACTAAGATATAATTATACTTCTATTGCTATCAAATTCGAATAATAAGATTTTGATATTCATATCCATGCTGATCCAAATAATCACTACCTCTACACCAGAGGATATTAAATTAAGAAGAGCTCAACAAGGTTTCATTTGCAACGTAACCAGGAAACATGGACTTGTGGACTTAAGAGTTAAGATGAAAAAATCTGTAAAGCTAGTTTTGCTAGCAACTAATTAGGAATTAATAAATTAGTGCACTAAGTAAGGCCCACCTCTGTATTCATAGTTATTCTTATACTCAATTACTGATCCGTAACAATGGCTGTCTGGCAACTTGTGAATGTTTTTCGATTAAGAGAGTAGGGGAATGAAGGGGGCTACCCTTACCCTTTGTTTCGGTACCCTTATGAAGCAATTCTCTTATGTAGTCAAAGAATTCTTAGGGGAAAAGTTACGAAAGATATGAATTAAAAATGAATCAATTATTGAAATGAATGTCAACTTACTTTAATTTGAAATTTCTGATATTAAATTTGAAGGGTTTTCAAATTAACAACAAAATATAATTAGGAAGTATGTCAACAGAAGATTTATAAAGAGCTACAGTATGAAGTATGTTCTGAAAGGGAAAATATGATAAAAGAACTTGACTGTCGTACTCTATATAGTATACATGGTAATATTATGATTTACTGCTGAGTTTGATGAAGTTTTAAATACATGAAAATTCTCATTTATTAAAATGTGGCGATAAGCTTCATCAGGGGAATGATGGAACTTAATACTCCATATGGACCATATACATAAATAATTCAATATTTCCATGATTTATCTCAAAATGCATAATTCATTAGAGATGCAAAATATGACGGATGTAAAAGATAGAGAACGAACAGAACATCTTACCATGTATTCCAATATAAAGAATAGCTCATTATTTTCTCTGACAATCTCCTTCAACTTTATAATGTTAGGATGATTCAATTTACGGAGGACCTGCACCAGAATAGAGGAAATGTCAAGTTCCATTAATTGTAATTCATAAGTTTCCTATACATATTACAAAATTGTCAAGTATAAAGAAGTCGTTACTTTTGCAAAATTCTCTTATTTTAGGGTTTGCTAAACGATGAAACTTTAATACAAAAGCAGAGTTGCCTATACCTTCACTTCCCGAAGATTAATGCATTCATCCCAGAAATAGAACTTCCTCTTCATTTTCTTTACTGCAACCTATACAAGAATAATAAATCATTTTTAATACATTACATATTTTGACGAAAGTTTATAAATCCATAGAAATAAAATTATTGCATCACAGGAATGTAAAATAACAAAGGTGAAGGTATATTTTCTCACAATCTCATATGTTTCCATATTGATGGCCTCGTATACACTACCACAAGTTCCATTGCCGAGTTCTTTCATAATGTTATATCTGAAGATTTTGTGCACCAGAAAAATACAAGTTACGAGGATCCTCACAGTGACAATAGCATAAGTAGATGTATATGAGTGCTAAATGACTCACCTTTCCATTATTGGGTTGGGAAAAATGTTGACCAAAAGGCTCAATGGACTTCTAAAGTCCAGAGAGAGGTTTCAGTACTTCCAAAACAGTGTTCTTTATTTGCTTGTAGACAAACATTAGTGCTTAATGGTAGCATGAAACACGATATATCATTTATAATGCACTTCTCAGTATAGGAGTGATTGTAAATCAAGCAGATATCTATCAACATGCTTAGGTGCAGCCTCTAAAAGCTGCAAGCAACTAGTAACATTTAAAACAGGCAGTTTGTCTGCAAATTTCTGCTCTTATGTCAGTTTGGGGGATGAGGTCAACCTTTCGGCTCTAAACTTCAGTAAGGGGATGAGGTTAATCTCATTCGTAAAAACTAATAGCACTGTTGTCTTCTGTTTCCATTTACTTCATAGCTCGCAGACCAAGAATATATCCAAAAACTGGCAAATCACCTGCCAAGAGAAACAATACTATAGATAAGATCTCCGAAATTAGATTTCACAGAAAAATCAAGAAGAAAGTAGCAATAGATATGTGATCCAATTCTGATAGAAATCCGCGATGAACTTGAGAGGTGTAAAATATTGTCATTTAACCAATATATTGTAAGGAAAAACTTACCTTTCTTCAAACGTAAAAAATTAACTGCAATTTGAGCACAATTTTGATAAGGTAAATAGGAAAATGATCGAAGGGGATAAGTTCTTTTACCATAGATTTCAGAAAAAAAACACACACAAAAGAAAATTTTAGAAGATTTTAACTACAGAAAATATTCTCGAGCTTTCAGCGTATAAATGTTTAATTACAACCGTAGTTAACGTGCATGATGATTAGATTCGGAAATTAATGTAATCAATTGAACTTTTCTCTGCTCCCACTCACTTGCGAAAAATTTGGAATAACTAAGGTCAGTAAGATGGTGGAAAAATCATGTCTTGCGTTAAACTGGAAATTCTCAGATCTCAATAAAATTATAGATCGTTTAAGAGATAAGCACAATATACAGATATATCATAACAACATGTTAACCATGAGGATGCCACTCGAAGCAAAAGTCATATCCTCTGTTATGGAGAAATAATAGATACTAATGAACAAAAATGAAGATCTTAATGAAGTTCCACGGCTGCAAAATTAAGCTAAAAGCTAACTTAAATATGATAATCCAGCACATAATAATTTTGATAAAACATCTATTTATTGGTCTCTCCCTCCCACCAGATAAAAGGTTCAACTTTTATGAATTCTTCTTCGTCTTCTAAATACAGAAATATAATTCAGATACAGCTTAAAATCTCGATTAAAACTATTCAGCATAAATTTGAAACATAAACGAAAGAGCAGACAGGTACAAAGCGCAGAATCAAACAAAAATACAAAAAAATTACAGATAATAACAGAGCAAATTGAGATCGTAAACACAGTGAAATTCGTGGTAATAGAATAATTTGAATTAGAAAGACCAAAAGTAAAACTCACCGTGTATGCAACATACACAGCTATGTTGCTGTGTTATTCAATGTAGAAAATCTAGAGAGAGAAAGAAGGTATAATTTTAGAGAGAGAAAAATACGCGGATCAGCAATGCAATAGCAGAATTGTTGAAAACAAGGGGGAAGAAGAACAAAAGCATTACTGGTGTTTGGATTATAACGGCGGAAATAATTCGCAGAAGAAGAAAAGGAGGAGAAGAAGCCAAAGGATAATTAAAATAAATTATTTTGGTTTA
Source organism: Centella asiatica (assembly GCA_014636745.2). Lineage (NCBI taxonomy): Eukaryota > Viridiplantae > Streptophyta > Magnoliopsida > Apiales > Apiaceae > Centella > Centella asiatica. Next base: position 30,156,924 of record CM025784.1, on the reverse strand, counting down.
TTTAATCAATAAAAAAACCATATTTTGTTCATGGAAAATGCTTGGTGGTAGGGATAAGAGCGTGGTCCCACTATAATAAATTACTTAAATTTTTGTTTAATTTAGGGAAACATTGGCGTTACAGCGGGTACGCGACGGTGAATCATTTTGTTGACTATATTACCCTTCTACTGGTTTGAGGTGACTCTGCGTGTCGTGGGGTTATTTAGGGATTTAGATGTTTTTATGGTGTTAATTTGTAATTGCTATATGTTAGAGTAACGGGGGATAAGATGGAAGACGCTGAATGTACAAATGCTTGGTCATGAAGGGAATATGCTTTGGGAATTGCTTATACTCGAAGAACCAAGTTGAACATTACATGGATTGCTTCATTGTTGCCTATTAATTAATTGTGTAGAATATGATACTTTTCAGGCTACTATTTTTATTTATTTTTTTGTATATCAAGTTAACTTTAATTTGTGCATAATTTTTGTGCATATTTAATCTAATAAATGTTTTATATTAACATGCGATTGCAATTCTAAAATTCACAACCTAAAGTGTAAAAAACGAATATTTTTGGTAAGTTTCATTATAAATATTGTTAACAACATTAAAGTCAAATAGATTTTTTGCTCGTTATTGGTATCCTTTTTTTATGCAAATTAAAATATTTTTAAAATTTAATCTGTGATTAAAAATTTTTGACTTAAATTGTTCTATTTCTTATATTATTGTTAGTCATTTGTGATTTGTCCTACTCATCGTTTCATTTAAAACTAATCAATAGCAAAAAGTGAGAACAAATAACGTAACATATAGCAAAATAAATTATGCGGAGAGACAAATTATGTGAAGATAGGGGAAATACCGTCTAGGTTCCACTCCAATACTCTTTTCATCCATATTCTTCATACTTATAATCTTCATCATTGATAAAGCTTTTATTTCAATTATTGTTTCATAAAACGTTCAACTATTGTTACAAGTATAAAAGGAAAACTTGATCGGGGAAAATACAAATACATGGGCAACAATTGATTCTAGTTTGGAGTTGTGAGTTAATTTGATTAAAGAAAGCGTCTTTGCTTGATTATTAAGTATGGTACTGGAATCTTTGTGAGGTAAGGTATACTTAGTTGAGTTACTTCTTCTTCTTTTTTTTTTGGGTATAAAATCATAATATTCTTGTATAGGTCGAAATGGCATTGTCAAATACATCTGGGAAATGGGCATAAAACATTTTTGGTACGCTTGCTAGCTCTTGGCCTAAGAATGATAAATTTATGATAAATAAAATATATATCAAGTGCATTTTTGTTTACAATAACATGACTAAATAATATCACATACACCTCCTTCTAACTTTCTAGATACCATGAACTGTATTTTTGATTTACCCAGTTGGTCAAGGAAGTTTTTCTGATGATATGCCTCTAGGACTTCGTGATTGTATTTTAAGCTGAGCACAATATCCTTATGCACCCATTTCACATGTTTTTCTGATGATATGCCTCTAGGACTTCGTGATTGTATTTCAAGCTGAGCACAATATCCTTATGCACCCATTTCACATGCTACGCGTAGCTGTATAATTCTTCACCATAATATATTCTCCCTACTCTATTCTCTATATCCACAACAAACACTAGTAAACAAATCTTTGTTCGATCATGTACGCATTCTCTATAGCTCTATAATTATTTTTCCGGTAGCATGGCCTTCAGCACTCTTAGCCCAAGCATCTTCAGCGTTGCTAAAAGAATGTTTTGAGTCAATCACTGTCTTAAGCTTCCCTTCTTTCACCAAATTAACAATGTACTCCAAGTTCTCGCCTTTGGCGTTTACGATCATCGGCACCAGTTGTTTCTTGGAGAATGTGACCTTCTTCATTGCATAAGTCCACATGGCCTTAGGTCCAGGTGTGATATCAATCACCTTCCCATGAGAGCTCAGATTAGGCGAGAAAGTCGACCAACTGATATTCGCAGCACAGTGGATCACTGCGTCATATTTTTGGCCTGACGGGCTTTTCAGAGATGCTCCTTCTGGCGTCTTGTAGTCAAGAACCTCGTCTGCCCCTAGGCTCTTTACCAGATCAAGGTTGCGGGCTCCACAAGTGGCGGTGACATGTGTGTTTCCCAACTTTGCTAGTTGAACTGCATATAATCCGACACCACCTGAAGCAGCTGTGATGAGAAGATTTGTCTTTGGACCACTTCCATCAAGCTTGACTCCTGCTGGTACTGTGAGAGCCTGGTGAGCGGCAAGACCTGCAACAGGTAAGCCGGCTGCTTCGGTTGCTGATACTTCTGGTGGCCTATGAACGGTCAGATTTTCCTTAGCCAAAACATACTCAGCTAGCCCACCTCCTGCCTGACATTCAATCCCATAAACTTGTAACAAGAAAACACTGACATATTAAACAAAATAAGAAAATAATTACAGAGTGAAGCAACCGAGTACGTAGAGTTTTTAAATGAAACGAACATAACAAGAGGAGCAGAATAATTCTTACAAAAACGCTAAGCATAGTCACAACTTTGTCACCGGCTTTAAATTTTTTGATCTCAGATCCAACTTCAACAACCTCTCCTGCTACATCAGTTACTGTTCTAAGAAAGAATAAGTAGATTTTCAAATACAAAATACACCTTCCAAACCACTCAAAAAAAATTATTATGCACAGTGTTATTTCACTACTCATACGGTAAGTTGGTAACTCATCAACAAGTATTGTCAGGGTTAAGTAACCCAAAATCTAAAAAAAAATAAAAAATCAATGGACACTGCAGTACCATTGCTTTCTGTCTTTATAGGAAACATATCATGTAGCAGTTATAAACAACTAGTGGTCAATCCACATTAAACATCAAGTAACTTAGTGTCACTATTGTGGATCACTACAGGACTCTCATTTTGGAATATTTGAATAGTTTATACAGAGTCCTCTTGCCTATTCCTAAACTTTATTGTTGTTACGTTCAGATTCATAGACAAGATCTCCTCCACCATCCGTAATATATCTGAAGCAGCTGATATTAATAGCACTTCTAGTAATTGTTGTAGTTAGTTATAACAAGTATTTGCGACTAAAATGACATAATGCAAGTGAGATTATATATGCAATCTGTTGTGTAGACCTCGGAAATGAAAAACATTATTTCTACATTTTGAGGAAAAGCTATAATAAAACACGTAACAGAAAATACCATCAGCAAAAAGAATAAGCAAATGCCAGCGTACTTACAAGGTATATAAGGAAATTGGCGGGGTGCAAGAGGCCTCAACATGCCATTTTGAACCTTCCAATCAAGTGGATTTATGCTGACTGCTTCTGTTTTTATTAAGATATCATCTTTCTTTGGAATAGGAAGAGGAACCTCAACATGCTGCAAAGCCATGCCATGAAAGTTTAGCACTTTATAAGGGCAAAAAGTATATGTAATCTGAATATATACTCAGTTCCCTCTTCTGAAATATTCGCAATCACAAAGGATCCACAATGGTGCAAGTGCTCAACTTATTTATTTTTATTTTATTTTTAAATTTTTACGAAATAACTCGTATAGCATTTCTTAACTTAAGGTGATGAAAAGGTTGATACGATTTGCACAATATTATTAAAATGATGATCTTTGAGTAGATGATCTCTCAACACTTCATATGAATTGGCAAATCACATACAGAATAGTCCTTTATGGTACTTAGGATTGCGCCAGCATCATTTTAAAATTTACTTCATTTTATTCCTAAAAATTTTGCAAACTCCTACAATTCCCATTGTTATGTTAATTAAAAAATTTTGAATGGCAAAGCCGGGCAAAAGTATGCTTGCAGAGCAAATTCATTTTTAGCGACATTATACCATTTTTAGCGACATTATACCATTTTTAGCAAGCTTTATGACATTGTCTTTTGAAATTAACAAGCTTTATGCTTATTACTACATTCTGAATCTTTCCTCAGTAAAATTGATTCTTTACAAGGTCCAGAGATTAAAAAGAATAATAATTAAAAAAAAATCCCAAAACTCCAGGCAAAATACAACTGAAATTAAGAGAACCCATCAACTATTGGCTACAAAATTGAAAAATGAATACAAGTTTTATAGTCTGATGTTGGGTTTACCTTTAATGCTTTAGCACCTCCTCCATAAGAACTGTATTGAACAGCCTTCATTTTCTTTTGTTCAGCCATTTCAAATCTCCACTAGCAATTTTTTGTGGGGGAAAAGAAGAAAATTGGAGAAGGGTATTTCGAGTTTTATAAGGAGGGAGTGAGAAATTTAAGGTAATAAAGAAAATAGCAAATCCCTTTTCGCGGGGAAGGTTTGGTTGCGCGGGCATGCTTGTTCCTTCTCTTTCTCGTGTTGACCGACGTCCCTACATTGCTTTGGTCAAAAGCGAACTCAAAATCTCCTATTTTTCTGCTTTTTTTTTTTGGTTACATCTGCTTTTATTTATTTATCTGTTTTACACTTGTTCGTACCAAAACGCCAAAATTTTCTATGAATACTTATAAAAATAATCATGCAAATTTGTTCATTTAATTTCAAATGTATCACTCCTTTAAATTTAATATATTTGTATTTTACGACTTATGTATTGTTTTTCGTTTAACAATTTTGAAATCACCTAAAAAAGGAAAAATAATACTTCTTTCATTCCACAAAAATAATAACATTTGAATTTTTGACTATTTTTAATTTTACATAATGACTAAGAATTATATGTAAAAATAATTAAAAAAAACTATTAAATTTGTTATGAATGTCTAATTAAAGATTATATAAGAAGATTATAATGACAAATTTAAAAAAAAAGACATTATAACAAATATTTTATATAAATGTTACTATTTTTGGAACAAAATTTATTTTCAAACGTTGCTATCTTTATCAGATAGAGTAGAGTGCGACACTGTTTAAAATAACAATCAATTAGCCTAATAAGTAAAATTCTTTACTGATTTTCCAAATTCAATATCAAAATTGAAAGAAAAGATTATATGCAAAACCTTGCGAGAAATCCACCTACCAGAACATCAACTCATAAGTTACCTTCAGTTATTACAATACAAGATCTTACATCATTACCTCCAGTTTAAAAATAAACTTTCACCTTCCAGGACATCAACTCATAAGTTAAAGTTTCACGCAATAAGATTACACAACAACCTGGAGGGAAGGGGGGAAAAAACAACAGAAGATTACACAAAGGTTTCTACTTGGGCCTTCAATCCCAATTACATTGATGTTGTTTTAGACATCCACAAGGATTTTTCCAACAGCATGTCCCTCAATGCACTTAGCCCATGCATCACGAGCCTTGCTCAAATGAAATTTAGAGTCTATGACTGTTTTAAGCTTTCCTTCCTTCATCAACTTAACAAGAAAATCCAAGTCCTCAGCTTTGTGTGACACAATCAAAGGCAACAACTGCTTCTTGGAACAACTTAATTTCTTCATGGCAAAAGTAGCCAAGGCACTTGGGCTAGGAGTAATATCTACTACCTTCCCTTTGCTGCTCAATACAGCATTGAATGTAGACCAACTTATACCTGTGGTGCAGTGAACCACTGCATCGTATTTCCTGCCCGACGGGCTTGTTAGGGCTTTTCCTTCCAGAGTTTTGTAGTCGAGAACCTCGTCAGCACCTAGGCTCCTCACAAAGTTGGCACTGCGGGCACCACAGGTAGCGGTCACATGTGTGTTGCCTAGCTTTGCTAGTTGAACAGCATAGTGGCCATCGCCACCTGAGGCGGCCGTGACAAGGACATTCATCGGTGGGCTGCTTTTGTCGAGCTTGACTCCGCCTGCTGTGAGGCATTGGTAAGCTGTAAGAGCAGCAGTGCCTAAGCCAGCACAGTCAGCAGCTGATAAACCATGTGGTCTCTTAACCAACACATCCTCCTTAGCCACTGCATACTCAGCTAGTCCACCTCCACTCTGTTGCAACATAATCACCAAGAAAAATCGAGCAAATTCACCGATTAAAAAATGTGAAAAATTAAGATGTTTGTTTAAGCAAAAACAGAATAAAGTGACAATTTTACAGTGGTGCCAATCATGCCAACAATTTTGTCACCCTTCTTGAATTTTCTAACTTCAGGTCCAACCTCCACAATTTCCCCTGCTATATCAGAACCTGCCCATAAAGAATCAAGATCATTATAATAGCCTTTATTTGATTGTTTTGGAGTTTTAGCAAAGTATAAACTGTAAAAATATCATTTCAAGCCACTAAAAGGTTTTTAAAAGAAATGGTACTATCAGTAATGTGTTTGAACTTACAAGGTATGTGGGGGAATTTTTTGGGAACGAAGGGACGCAGCATTGCATTCTGAATTTTGTAATCAATTGGATTAATGGCAACAGCTTCAATTCTTATCAAAACCTCACCTTTCTTAGGAATAGGCACAGGAACTTGAACATGCTGCAGATGGCTCAATATTAGATCTTCTAACATAAATAAATAATAATAATAATAATAATCATAATAATAATAAACAATAAACAATAATAACACTTTGCTTATTAGGTAATTAGATAAAATTTACAATATATCCACTCAAATACCAAAGTAAAGCAAACCTATCTATCCAACATTACTGGTCAAGATATTACTCATCATTTGAAAAGTATCGCACATGGATCATGTCATATTCTTTAGTCATGAAAATGACACGAACCAAACATGTCCTAAAACATAGAATAAGAGATTTAAACACACACGTGTATATATATATATCCAGAGAATTAAAGTTCTGATCTTTATAAACAAAAAAACAGATCAGATTATTGATCAGGAGAAATTCTAACAAGAAAGGCTTAGAACACTAATAATCAGTTAGTAATAACCGCAAACAAATATTTTATTTTTTCTCTTACAAACACTAAAATCTTAACAAAAAGCATATACTCGATGAACTATCAGAACTGCAGCAACTTAAACAAAACAAAAAAAATGGAGAACCCATGAAAGATCTATGCAAATAAAGAAAGAAATACAAGCAAAAAAAATAAAAAAAGACACCTGCAAAGGGAAAGTTCAGTACCTGCAAATCAGAAGCCTCTTTCCCATAGCGAGAGTACTGAACAGCTCTCATAACTTTCGCCGCAGCCATCACTACTTCTCAAGAAAATTTAAAAGTTGGTGTTGAAATTTTAAAAGCTTTGAGAATTACAGAGAATCAATGTATACTGTATGGAGAATCGCACAAAGAAAATATGGTGAAGAAGATGATGAAAATTGTGGAATTGCAGAATATGGGATAGCCCAGTTGGAGTTTTATGGAGGTCCTTAAATTATTTAAATATACTGGCAATTTTACTTTTCATTATTCTCCATCAAAAAGACACATGAACGAATTTTAATAAAATAAAGTATCTTTTCTTACAAGTTAGAATTGTTGGGACAGGAGGAATTGTGAAAATGGGAATGTATAAAGGTAAGAGATATATTAAACTAATAAGAAATACTAGACATTAATGCACTAATTAAAAATTAAAGTTTTTTCCTCCTTTAATTTCATCTAGTTTTCGTCTATATTGGAATTTCGGAAGTGCTAAAGCTAACGAAATAAAGGTGATTGATTCTGAAACAGGGGAAAAAACAAGAAGAAAAAAGAGATGTACTCGTAACATTACATTAGAGTTGGAATATTATGTCGACTCACGTATCATCAGATATCTATAGAATCATTGAACCAAATACATACATAGACTAATTATACATCATCACCAGTAACATAAGTACTGTAGATAACCGTGGTTATAGAAGAGGATCCCCACATTAAATTTAATTATAAATTGATAATTATGTCACTGATGAACTGAACTCCAGCACTGCAGTAGTTACAATGATGCGGGCAAGATGTTGTATAATTTCATTCAAGCAATTACATCATTTCAATCTTTTGGTTTGCTCTTATGTGATATGGATTTTGGGGCTTATGTTAAATTTTAATATTAGACCGATGTTAAGGACTCTAAGGGCCAAAAATAAAAATAATAAAAAGATAAATGGATGACACAGTGCATGAGGACCAAGATTTACTGATCTAAAGGTGAAAATGTGAACATCGTATGCCGATGATCATCTAACATCACCCCGACAACCTCCTCCATCTTCCCCCCGAAGAAGGAGGAAAAAAAGACAGAATGTAATTCATAATCCTTGTGAGTGGAGCACTTTTGGCAGCATATTATCAGGGAATTTATATATCCAGAGTATTCTGGATAAGATGTACCACTTTTCTCATTTCATTTTTTATTAACTTTTTCTTTATCTTTCTGTATTTCAAAGACCCAATCCACGATTAAGGAGCGTTCGTTTACTACTTATTTTTTTTATCAAAACTTACTTTTCAGATTAAAATCAATATTTGAGTTTTTTTTTCCTATTTATTTGCTAACTTAACTTTTAACTTTAATCTTAAATCTAACAAGTTTGTTTTTGTTACTTTTTGGATTTTGGCTATTTTTTTTATTAGGTTTTTGACTTTAAATAATTTTTTTCATCAAGACACTTTTTAACTTATAATTTTGACACATTTTAAATTTAAGCAACAAGTTAGATTATAACTTTAATATATAAGCAAAAAATAGGAAACCAACAACTACTAAATGCTACTGGGAAGTTGAGCTACACTGACCTTTGGCAAAGCTCATTTTTGTAAAACATGCCTTAAAATATTTTGTTGCTTAAAAAATAGGCGAGGACCTTTGGATGCTACAGATATGAACAAAATAAAACCAAAAGAATAAAGTAAAATATCATTCGATGCTCTAGAAATATGTAAATATTACTAATAATTAATTAAATAAACATTAGTAATTGGTACAAAAGTCTACTGTGGCTTGTCCACCAAAACAGAATGATACTAGCCGTTCTACAAATGCCAAAAAAAAGAAGAAATATTTAAAGAACTATGAGAGTGCTTACATTTAAAAGCACAATATATATCTTTAAAAAATAAGGGTGCTTATAAATCCAGGTGTTCTAATGTTATACCATAGAACATTAGACCTATGCAAGTGAAATAATATAAATTTGTACAAGGCAAATATTTGTACTGAGATATAAAAGAAAAGGGTAAAATAGTCTTTCGGTATATGTATCGACACCTATTTAACAAATTAGTGTCAGAAGTGAATTTATTAACAAATTGGTATTCAAATTATAATTTATTAATATTAATATGTCTGTATCACAATTTTGTTTTAACAAATCGTTAAATTGGAATATACATGATCAATATAATTTAAAAAGTTAGACATATGTTACGTGTATGACATGTGTTTAAAATTTTATCCTTGTTACAAAATAATTTCTAATACCTGTACTAAAATTGTATTAATAAATTGATGCCTGAATTAAATTTTTTTAATAAATTGGTACATAAATTAAAATTTATTAATATAATGCTAAAAAAATTGTTATGTCTATATATCCTAATAATCTGACATAAAAGTTAATATGATTTTTAATTTATATATATGTATATTTTTAAATATTATATATAGATCATACAAATGGAGATTGACAAGTAATAAAGAATAGGTTGTTAGAGATAAATAATGATGATGATGTTTAGAGAATAAGTTATGCATCTGTAAATACTTAACGTATTCAATAAACCTAAGTATCTGTACTAGTTTTGCATCCACTGATGATCAATTTGGTCATTAGAGGATGAATTACTTTGCACTATACAAGAAATCAGTGAAAACTTATAAAGGACTTGATAGTAAAGAATAATGTATATTGTTACTCAAAGTCACTTAAGTTATTTCGCACACCAGATATTCCAAATAAAATCAACAAAACTTCAGGGAAACCCGTCAGGGTATGACAAATGCAGACCAATCCGTAAGGAAAACGCGTCAAGGCATGACAGTAACATGTCAAACTATCAGGGGAACTTATCAGGGTATGACAGTGTCAAGCTAGCTCATCAGGGAAACCCTTTAAGGGAAAAGCTTAGCACTGCATCAGTGGATGCTTTGGGTTTCAACGTCAGTGGATCCAGGATCACTTGGATAACTCAAGTGAAGTTTGAAACACTGATCTAGTCTTAATCGGGACTTGTCATCAGGGGGATCTAGAAACACTGATCAAGTCTACATCAGGGTTTGCTATCGGTGGACAGTTGTGACGGCATACACTAGTCATCAGGTCCTAAACGCAAATCAATGAAGCTTGTTGAAGAAGCAAGAGATATAATCTAAAAAGATATTTCTTGAAGTTTGGTGGTCCAATGATAACTCTCGATCATTAAATGCACGCAGATCAAGGGATGAAAAAGAAGCAACAAAAGTAACAGCGGTTTGACACATAGTTCCTAAAAGACATCGATGTGACACATATGCGGCTAAGTTGAAAAAAGTAGCACGTCTAAGCATGTGGGTTCATCCACTGAACTGGTACACAGGCAAAAGAGTTCTCATATAAAAGGAAAAATCAATCCAACGGATCAAAAATATACATTGAAGCACACAAAACACTAGAGAAGTTTTGTAATATATCTTGAGAGAAATATTTTAAAGAAAGTGAGAAGCTAGTGAGTGTGAATTTGAACCTGTAATCATTTACAAAACTTGTAACTGATTAATCACATTTGTGATTAACCAGATTTCCAGAAAAACCCCAAATATTAATATTGTTATTGCACCCATGCTTATATAATCTTTGCTTAAATGATTATTCTTTATTTAGTATATAAGAATTGATGATGTAATATAGTCCTTGCTTAAATGTTGTAAAAGGACTTAGAAAAATATCCAACTTGTTAGGTGGATATACTACTTAGTTAAGCAAGGAGTTTTGATCACCATTGAAGTTTGCTGAAGATGCAAGAAATATTCTAAGTATAGTCTTGCTTAGAATGGAAATAAGCAAGGACCTTTATGCACTTAGAATATTCCAAGTATAGTCCTGCTTAGAATGGAAATAAGCAAGGACTTTAGTAAGCAAGATTCTTTGCTTATCAAAGTGAAGATTGTCAGAAAAGTTATCTTAACCCTTGCTTAGTCAACTTCTGGGAAACTATTCTAAAGGGCACTAGAAGACAAAATAACGGCTAACCTTTTTGAACTAAGCAAGGACTGCTATAAAGATACAAGTCACATCAAGGATAGTACACTCCAACGGATCTATTTCAAATCTCCAACGGATCTATTTCAAATCTCCAACGGATCTATTTCAAATCTCCAACGGATCTATTTCAAATCTCCAACGGATCTATTTCAAATCTCCAACGGATAGTTCTTTTGGAGAAGTATAAATAAAAGTCAGAAATTTCATTTATGACTAATCAATGAACCAACTACCTCCAACTGAACAAAACTCTCTGACATCTTAAAGACTACAGCAAGACATCACTAAGCTTGAACAAGTGCTATCTATCTGCTCAACTAAGGAGCAATCTACTTGAAGATAGCAAACAAAATTTTCTCAAATCTTCTTAGACTCTGTGTGACTAAATTGGACTAAGTGTCCTCCTGCTAAGTTGGTCTAAGTGACCTACTGTAAATTGGACTAAGTGTCCTCCTGCTGATTGTTCTGTGTGAACAAGTTCTAGTGATAGCCTTCTCAAGTAAAAGACAAGAAGAGTGGAGTAGGATTATTCCGAACCACTATAAAAATTCTATCTTTACTCCTGCTTATCTTTTATATTGCTTACCTGTTTTGTTGTGCTTTGCTTTAGTCCTGCTGAACTCTTTCAGCAAAGACTTACTATCTTTGCTACTTATAGCCATTAACCTTTGCTATAAAAACTAAGTGGTACTTTACTTAAACAAATTCCGCTGCTAAATTCTTTGAAAACATAAGAAACTCTTTTATAATCTAGAAGTGTTTTAATTCAGTAAAGTTTTCTAAGCAAGACTTAATTTTTGAAAAACACTATTCAACCCCCCTCCCCCCTTCTAGTATTTTTACCCTTTGGGACCTAACAAATATAACTATTTTAACTTGAATGTACGCGTACTTATCTTTATTTCTTTAAGTTTTTCTGATCTTCCAGCTTGTGCAAAAAGACTTAGAAAGAATGAAAAGATTGTAGTGTTTGTATCCCCCCCCGACAAATATTTTAGCCTATTTTGTTCTAACATAGGTCCAACATCAAATGATTTATTAGGTCTTCTTATTGTTGAATATTTTTATCATTAGTTGGCATAAAAAAATTATATTTATAAAATGTGTTCTATTTAATTCAATTTTGTTTGGTTTATGGGGTAACAATTATTTTCTAAGTTTTGTAAATGGTTATGTATAACCCAATTTTTCAATTAATAGTAAATCAGTGTCTAGCAAATGTGATTTAAAAAAAAATTATTTTACAATATAGTTAAAACATATTAAAATGTTTGTTAGTAATTTTAGTATAGATTTATAGATGATAATATAATTTAATTTAGGTACCAATTTGTTAGTTGAGATCTAGTATATGTACCAAATATATATCTAAACTTTTAACAGAATGTTAATAAATTACACAAAACCCTAAATTTTAACAGAATGTTAATAAATTTTAATTTAATCGCTAATTTATTAAAAATTTCACTTTGGATATTTTGTTAATTAGGTAACGGTACATATAACAAAATCAATTTTACCTTAAAAGAAAACTTTAAAATGACTACCTTTTTAATTCCTTATACTACACATAATCCAAAAACAAGAAATAGTGAATGCAATGGGAAAATAGAATGAGCGGGAGAATGGTCGCAATTCTTTTTTTCATGTTGAAGAATCTGATTTTTAAATACCATACGTTACATAAAAACAATAGGGAAAACTTTTTCGACGGTTCCTAAACTATATCAGTTTTGCACATTTGGTCCACAAACTTTTTTCACAACTTGTTTGATACACAAAATTTTTAAAACATGTGCAATCAGAAAATTTCATCAATTACTCATTAAATCTAATAAAAAATACACTCTTGCAAATCACATATATAATTTTCAAAAAATAAAATAGTTGATTTATGTCATATGTAAACTTTCTTTTCGACTGTTCTCGAGTTATATTAACGAGATATTAACAAAATTTACTAACTACGCATGTTTTAAAAAGTTTATATATCAAACAAGTTACGAAAAAAGTTTTGAGACCAAATGCGCAAAACTGCTATAGTTCGGGGATTGTTGAATAAGTTTTCCCAAAACAATATTATAATGTTGTTATTATGGATGTTGAGTATGTATAAGTTTTTAGATAGTAAAAAAAATAAAATATTCTTTCGTCTCAAAATTAGAGAACTTTCTTTATATATAAAAAGTCAAACAAATATTTTGTTCAAAATCTCCTAAATAAGTGCCTAAAATCATTCTAAGTTCAACATTCAATAAAACTAATCTTGAACAAGTTACCAAAAGTCAAACTAAAATCATTTATCACTTATCTAACTAAAATTTAATTTGTAATCAACTGCAATTCTTATGTACCAATTTACGTAGAGATTTAAATTCTTTAACATTTTATTGTAATAAAATTTTATTAAAATATGTACTAAAATATATAATTATGAGAGACCATGTAAATTTTTTTATTAAACATACATTCAAATAATCTAAAAATATTTATAAAAAATTTGAAAAGAATAACTAAAATATTTATAAAAAATTGAAAAGAATAACTAAATCGACAAGTTAAACTTTATTACTATTTACAAAAATATAAAATATACAAATTAGTTTAACTTTTATAATTAGTTTATACAAATATACAACTGTAAAAAATAGAACCCGTACTTGACACATGTAACAAAACTAATACATTTTAGTTTTCGTAAATTAAGTTTGTAAAATTCTATAATTTAAAATTATAAAAATGTTCACTTTAAATAATTTTGAAATGAAACGTTGTAACATATATGAAAACTATTCTTAACTACCAACTTTTATAATTTTATAAGTTTATGTCATAAATGAGATCATAAAATTTATAATGAATACTAAATTAAAAGAGAGATATATTTATTATTTTAAAACGAAGAGAGTAGGAGATAAAATTCTACTGAAAACTGATATTGTTCTTAATTTTATTAAAATAGTTTTAGATATAATAATCATTCTTACTTACACATTGGTTTTGAGTTTTAAATTGGTGTAAAAAGAAAAGAATTTGAAAGAAAATTAAAGTTTTATGTCTAATTCTCATGCTTATGAGTTTTTTTTATCATTAAAAGAAAAGAGCTGATTTAATAGGAAAATTTTAACATTTTTACTTTCAAACTTTTCCCTTAAAAAACGATCGAATTTGAATGAAAAACTAGATTAAATAAGATCAATTTTTTTAAAATACCTAAAATATTTCTAATCATAGATACAACAAAATCAAATAAAAAAATAAAATACTTTCAAAGTTAGAGATTTTCTTTTAAAAACTCACAAACAACTCAAAACAAAACTTACTTTTAAAATTAATTTCTCTATTGTTTTCTTTTCCTTATGAGCAAAGTGTTAAAGAGTTGCAACTCAAACGTTGTCGTATGAAATCCGACCAATCCCAGTGGTCTTAGTGCTGAATCGGCAAAGTTTGATTGGTCGACTTTCGTCATAAGCCGAGAGTCCTCCTACGCTATTTGAAATCTAGTTGTTTTTCCCCACCAGCATACATAATTTATCGAACAGGAGGAGCAGGAACGAGACAATGGCGAAGATTAATATCGGGTTGCTTTCGATCGCAGCTCCCATATTGCTTCTACTTGGTCTTGCTACACTAGGTAATTCCTAAACAATAATCAGATCGGTGAACTTTTTTTTATTCGAAAATATGTGTAGTTAGATCTGAAAATATTCTCAAATTTTGATTAATATAGACAGATTAATATTTGTGTAGCTTAGATTCTTGTTATGATTTTCAGTTTTGGCCGACAAGTCTGGGGATGTCAAGGATTTACAGATCGGTGTAAAGGTAATTATCCTGTGATACTTTCTACATGTTTCACATTCTTATTTCCTTTTCTCATCATTCTTAAATTCAACACAATGTCTTTAAGTAAACAAAAGGGTCCTGTAGGCAGTATGTTATACGTTACTGTGGTGATGATTTATTTGTAAGCTATGATACTTCAGAAGTATTCTTCAGACGTGTGTAAGAACACTGACTCAAAATTAACATCTGCATTTCATTCTTGAGCTAATCATTCCTAGTTTAAAGGATAAGTATGAAAGAAAAGCATATTCCCTCCATTCCAAAAAAAAAAGCTAACATTTCATTTTGTTTGTACAACGTTATGAAATCCTAAAAATTCAAAGTGTGACAATAGTTTAATAATGTTTTAGTATTATAAAGAGTTTATTTTGTTGGAATCTTAATATATTTTGTAATGTTAATCATTTTCAAATTGAAATCAACCAAATTCAAATAGAAT
>CM025784.1:30106752-30141542 GCA_014636745.2 Centella asiatica | reverse complement strand
ATCTGAAATGAGTCTTTTTCTATGGAACTGTGGAGTTATATTTACTTGTTTAATGACATTGTGCTATTACCTATGTTACGCAGAATTTGATGTCCCACTTACACATGCACATAAACATGTGATTTGTATATGTGATATCTTATATAAAGCTGAGTTTCACCCTTGTTCAGTTTCCCTTTTTCTTCCTTTTGTTATGTTCTCAATAGTCCTTCTATTGCTGCAGTTCAAGCCACAATCCTGTGAAATCAAGGCTCACAAGGGTGACAAAGTCAAAGTACACTACCGGGTAAGGTCACTGGTCATGTAACCTTACATGCTTATATGTTTATTATTTTTATTTTAAATTCCCTTCTGACACTAGTCCAGGAGGAAATGATCAGTCCGAAATATAGACAGAGACCTTTTCTGATGCTTTTTTGTCACTTACCTTTGCAGGGGAAACTCACAGATGGAACTGTTTTCGATTCCAGCTTTGAAAGAGGTGACCCGATTGAGTTTGAGCTTGGTACTGGTCAAGTGATTAAAGGCATGTGACTATTTCTTCTTTCTATGTTTTCTATTTTACATATTTAATTGAATATTACTATAAGCAAGAGTTATAAGACTCTCCCAGATCTGAACAGCGATATCTTTCGTGGCTATTTTCCTAAGAAAAGAATTCCTTAGGGAGAAAAAAAGATGGAATAAATAAATAGAATATTTTGTATATTTTTAGGTGAACTGCCTCAATGACCAGGCTTTGAAGGAGGCATGAAGTCATTAGGTCGTAAATCATAATCAGGACTGGGATCTACTTTCCTGTGTCAGCCTAGGGCTCATACATGCATGACAGGCGATTACCTTATTGTCGGGGGCAACTCGCAATAGTAGTAACTGTTGGATTCCTAATGCCACAATGGTAGTCTGGTTTGAGTCAACTTCTCAGCTCCGTTGGGGGCACGGCGCCCTTTCACTTTTTATAGTCTGTTGTGATAATTAGAATGGTGTTTTTAAGAGAGAATGTGATCCCCAAAACTAAAGGTGATATCTTTGACAGATAATACTGAATAGGGCCAACAAGCGATTATACACAGCAGACTGAAAAAAAGCCAATACGAAGTTTTTTCCAATTTCATTTGTTATAGACTTATATCTCCGTCTGAGCCCTTCAATACTTGAACCTTTTAAGGCTGAAGTTTTTTCCAATCAGTGAATTATAGTAAGTTGTGTGCTGATGTAAATTGTGTTTCTATGATAGGGTTAGGGAAGATAAAAGAGTGTATGTTCATACATGATGCAGATGATACTAGTCTAAATCTTGTTACAATTACAAGCTTTTTATCCATTAAATGGCCAAATTTTCAGATAGGTCCACCTCCGGCCAGATGGTATGGTTGTGCACTTGTGCTCTAGCTTTGTCAAAGTTGGCATCAACTATACAGTGTCAAAATGTCAACAACCATTCCATATGTTTTTCGTGATAAGTTCTGTCTTTGCAGGATGGGACCAAGGACTATTGGGAATGTGTGTTGGTGAAAAGCGCAAGTTGAAAATACCTGCTAAACTTGGTTATGGAGCGCAGGGTTCTCCACCCACCATTCCAGGTAATGTTTCTCTATCACGTTGTAATTACTTTTAGTTACATTAGTACGTATAATCACCAAGAAAAAGAAAGAATACTGCAGTAACATGCAAGTCTTGTGTTACACCAAGT
Organism: Centella asiatica; assembly: GCA_014636745.2. Classification (NCBI taxonomy): domain Eukaryota; kingdom Viridiplantae; phylum Streptophyta; class Magnoliopsida; order Apiales; family Apiaceae; genus Centella; species Centella asiatica. Next base: position 30,139,849 of record CM025784.1, on the reverse strand, counting down.
GCTTTGGTTCTATGTGCTACCAAGTTATTATATGCTGGAATTGGTGACCTAGAGTGGAGATATTAGATATCAGTCCTGCCGTTTGTCCTGGCTTAAAATTTTTGATTTAATAATACAAATATTATGTTGTTTCGGTTATGGAACATGGTTATCTTTATATAAATCTCATTCTCAGTAACCTCATAGTGAAGTGCTTGCAGTAAGTTCTTGTGCAACACTTTTGTTACTTTCACAGGTGGCGCTACACTTGTTTTCGACACCGAGCTCGTCTCTGTGAACGGAAAGCCTCCCACGGGAGATGATGCAGATGCAGATGCAGATGCAGATGATGAAGAATTATGATTAGCGCAAGCTCCTTATGTTGATTTTTTCTGATGGCTTAGTTTTGGGAGTGATATTTTGGAGGGTAACTCGTCACTGTAGCCAAGATAGTTTGTTTTATTATTTGTACCTAAAGTTAGCAAAAAAAAGAGCTTGATGCTCTCTTTAGCAAAAATTTATAGTATGGACTAGTAATTTGCTTCTTTGTCCCCAGACATTTCGATAGTGGGGTTGACAACTTTGAAGCCCATGTTTTAGGCCTCGGGCAGCTTAAGCTCTGATAATATGTTTGAAACAATGTGAGTTTTTTGGAAAAATTCTAGAACTGCTTTCCATGAAATTCTTGGCTGATATGATATATGATGTCTTACGCTTGGAAAATTTAGAATCTCATTCTTTTCCATTTGGGGAAATATTCCAGTTGTTTGGTATACGTTTAAAAGAATTGTTTTTATTATTAATTTACGGCAGGACAACTCCTGGTGTAATGTTCCTTGGGAATATGAATATGATAATAACTGTAGATGCTCGCCTCATATATATGGTCTATAACTATTGCATTAGTAACATGTTCCCTTCTACTATAAATGATAAATGCACGTGGACACATGGTTCTGGAATAGAAAGAAAGTTGTAATTGACTTGTTTGATGGCAATTGCTGAAGCTTTTCTTATTGTTCTTGAGCTGCTTCTGACTTTGTTACATACTCTCAAGGTACTTAATAATATCATTCATTTACTTCTTTTTCGATCGGTCGTTCTCTGTCTTACGAACAAAATAGTAATATACTTTTTACAAGCGTAAGAAGTTTTATATATTTTGTAATGTTAATCATGTTAAAATTGAAATTAGTCAAATTTATATCTAATTGAATTATAAAATTTTGCAAAGATATTAGAATTTTTTTACGGGTAACTCTTTATTTTTTTGGTGGAGGTATCATATTATTATATTAAACATATTACTATATTAAAATATAGTTGTAACTCAAAAACTATTTTTCAAAATCTTAGTAATATGTTCCCGTTTTCCAAATTGCATTCAGATTCCAAAATTATTTGAAGCTTAGATTTCGGGTTCTTCATTCACAAGCATCCTCATATATTAACAAAATGAAGAAGAAATTCTATTCGGATTAATGTAAACTATCTCCCCCATTATTATCTGGTTTTTTTATGTCAGTAACTTTTTTCCCCATAGGTTAAAAACACCATCTTTTAAGATTTTGCCGAAATTGGTTTCTATTGCGCATCTTTTCAAAAGACCAAATCTTTGATACCAACTACTGTAATCCAAGTAAAATAGACCATAGTCTGGTACATACAAATAGATTTTGAAAAAATAAATTATTTTTCTTTAGTTATTTCTCACCAATGCACGATATGCGGCCAATTTAAAGCAGTTTCATGAACAAGGTGATATTGCATTAGTTCTGAAAATAACATTGAATTTTAACTAATAAAATTATGGTGCGTATCACATACATACCCTGTCATCGACAAAAATAAAGAATGAAAAATAGAAAAATCTAACAAAACGTATGTGCCATTTGCATAGGCAGTTGTACAGAGGTATTATATCTATCAATCAAACAGGTCCAAAGCAGAATCATTGCTCTTAAACGCATCTGCGAAGTCTGTCCATCTTTATGGCTTGAGAAACCTTCACAATGCAAGGAACAAAGCACAACAATCGCAGCAATTATGGTACGATGATGATGATCACTTCCTCAAAACATTTACACAGAACGAAAAATGGTAGAAAAAGCCTGCACACTCTTTTCTGAAGTAAAATTACATCAGGCCTTCGATTCAGGGGCCGTGGACTAACATTACATATAGGGTCAGCTTATTCATTGAGCTTTTGACACCAGAAACAAGCTACCAAAAGGGATTAACTTACCTGCTCTCCAATTAAATCGAGACCAACAACTAGGAAAGTGACCCCTTGAAACAATAGGAAGTAGAAATGAATACCCTGAGCAGACAACAAGCTTCTCAAGGCTGCAGCTAACAAAATTAAGGCAAGAGCAAGTTCCTTTCTGTACAAACGATTTCGTCTCCTCTTTTTTGTGCTCTTGGACATCTCTAATCGGCTGAGATCTGCAAGGCCCGATTCTGAGGATGACTTGTGAATATTAGGACTGCCCCCAGGAGGTTCAGGTTCCTTTTCCACAAAGGCTACTAGGTCTGCTTCTGAGGATCTCCCTAATTTCTTAGTGACTATCCATTCATAAGAACTTCCTAACCGAAATAGTCCTGATATCATGGCATTGAATTTTGTCACGGACATTGTGTTTTCAAACAGAAGGTAAGGAACGATAAATGGAAATGAACGTGGTGCTGGAAGGACGTTTAGGAGAGACATGAGTCCAGGGACATAACAAACTACCCAAGCTGGCAATTGGGCTTCTGGCAGAAACATTGTCAGCGGGAGAATAATACAGAATAGAGTAAATGAATAGAAGGGAAGAATAAGCTTTCGCAGGAGGAAGAAGAGAAATATCAAATTGATTTTCTTGGCAAAACTTACCTGCAATTAATAAAAAGAAAACAAATAAAGATAACTAATTTCAATAGTTGCCTTAAGCTGAGTGCTAATTATGTTTGTGTTCATGAAGTAAAACTCATGTGCACAAAACGAAGTAACAGAATTTAAATTTATATTGCACCTACAGAAGATAGTTACCTTCTCCACTTAGGCACCTTTATTTAGAAATATATGCAACATGGGTTCTTACATAACTAAGATATTATGTTCCTTTTATGACCAATCCAGATTAGCTTTTGAAATTGAGATTATCATATTTTAATTTATATACATGTATGTGTGTGTGTGTGTGTATAATGTTACATTCTAAGCAAGTAACAATTACGATAGAATATTTCAAACCTTAGAACGGATTATGTCAAGAAAGCACAAACGGAACAACTGCATTGGACCCGAATGCCAGCGATGTTGTTGCTTCTTGTATGCTTCATAGGATTCTGGGAGTTCACATAGGCACTGAAAAAGGAAGAGCTAGTTTATAACAACCATCACATGAAGCTCAAATACATGAAGAATCGTCAACATTAATGTGATAGACCTTGACATCATTCAGGTAGATAAACTTCCATCCACAAAGGTGAGCACGGACAGCAATATCCATGTCTTCAACTGTTGTTCGTTCCAACCAGCCACCACAGTCCTCAAGGGCCTTGATTCTCCATACTCCAGCAGTTCCATTGAAACCAAAAAAGTTAATGAAGACTCCATTTACTTGTTGTTCCACCTCAAAGTGAAAGGATAAATTTATATACTGCAACCTTGTGAGCAGATTTTCATCCTTGTTAACAAAAGACCACCTTGTTTGGACTAATCCGAGATCATCTTTTCCCTTCAATAAGACATTGAAACAAATAAGACTTGGGAAAATAGAGGAATTCTGCATTTCACAACTAGCTTATCAAGCTTAGACCACAAATGAGGAATTTTCGCATTAGTTCTATGAAACACGCCCTTATTGGGGGGGAAAAAAACACACATCAATTCAAATCTTTTTCTTTATGGTCTAAATTCTATGTGATATTGAGTTTAGACTCTGTAATAAACTAATAGTCTTTTTAAAGGGTTTGAGATACCATTCTGCATAATGTTCACAAAAAGTTGTGAATTTCCTTGGTGACATACCCTTTATTTATAAGCTTGTGTGATCTGTCACAGAAAAATGGATTAGAAAGACCAATTCCAGCAGGGAATGCTTTTACTTATTTTATGCATCCATGAAATTCTGTTATAGAAGCAATCAAAAATGAATTACATATGGAATTATCTACACCCTAATTATTTCATTTTATAATTCTTAAATCCTGAAGAGCATATTGACACTATCTGAGCATGGTAAAACAAGTTACCTTAAAGTAAGGAATGGTTTTCTTCAGGAAATCTGGCGCAGGTTGAAAATCGGCATCAAAAATTGCCACAAACTCATAATCTTTCACATAATCACAACTCATTGCTGATTTAAGATTTCCAGCTTTATAGCCTGTGCGGATAAGTCGATGTCTATACAATATGCGCACACCCCTTTGTTGCCATTTATTTACTTCTGCCTTGATAAGATCTTGAACATCCAGGTCATCAGAATCATCCAAAACTTGTACCAGCATTCTCTCCCTTGGCCAGTCCTGTACACATACTGCTGCAATTGATTGGTGATAAACCTGTTTGACATCCAGTGGGATCAAATTAAATTTGACAGAAAAGGTTCCATATCAAAATTAATTTTTTTATTAAAAAAACGATGTTAACCATGCATATGTGGGAGAACTAGATTTTTTTTAAAGACCATATAAGCTGGAAAATATGCTCAGGGAATTTATACTTGCTTGAATAAATTCATGGATACTCATTTGTTTCAATGTCTTTCAGATATACTCATGTAATGTGGGAAAACTAGATAATTATCTATGGTTGCTTGAGACAATTTTAACAATACTGATACCTTACTTTATTCTACTCAACTATATTAGCTACAGTTCGATCATTGCCTCCTAAATTGATAAGATTTCTTCCAAACCACTAATCCCATATTTACAAAACTTTAGAAGTGGTTCATTTGAATCCTCCAGCTGATGAGATATCCTAGTATATAAAACATATAATTCTATGTTTGAAGCACAATGTTGAAACAGTAGCATGTGAGATATCCCCTTCAATAATAATAGTGTTGGCCATGAACCCTTAACAAGATACGTCAATTGAATGCAAAGCTATGAGCGTGCTAGTCACATACCATGAAAACATTAATATAAAACATCTACTGCTAGCCTGCTGTACATATGTATGCGCAAATGCAGACCCTGAGTATATCGATGTGAAAGATGTGCATAGTTAACCGCTATCATAAAAACAACAAATGAACCCATATGCTAATGCGAAAAAAAAAATTTATAACAGGAAGAATTTGGAAACTGGTGTGTTTTGGAAGCACTGCCAAAGAAACTAAGGATTCACCATGTAAGTTTAGAGAAATCATAAAAATGACCAGACAAGCATAGAAAATAGGTCTAGAGTTAACTACCACACTATCTACAAACTTACAAAACATGCCACATAAGGAAGCTTTCTGTAAAATCAAGAAATAGAACACAGCAATAGCAGATTTCTTCATAAATACAGAGAATATGTTATGTGTAGTCATTTATCAATAGCCAATGATCCATATCTAATCAACTAACAAAGATTTCAATGGAAATAAAGTTATGAACTTCAAGAAAATTCAAAGTTCATGTTCATCACGATTATAACTACAAGTTATAGATTACAAAGCTACATTGCTCAATACTAATGAACCACGAGAGAAACAAACCAAAAATACAAATATGAAACCAACCGTACCTAGAAGTATTCAAACTGACTAAAAATATGGACTTAAACAAGATTTCACCGCATGGATAAGAAACCTACATCTTCTTACCTCCCTCTCATTGCACATTGGGATTTGCACCAACACCATCGGATAATCCTCCACATTCACATTAGCCTCACCATCAACATATTCAATCTCGGCCACAGGCTTAATCCCACGAAACTTGATCCAAAAACACCCCATCACCAAAACCATCCGATCCACCGACTGTACCAAAAACAAAACAATACACAGATTCATCAAAGACTGAATTGGCGGCGCCAAGTAATTAGCCCTAATCTCAATCCACTTGGCATAAACATGCTCCACCAAATCTTCAAAATCAGACGATCCCACCGTAGGCGGACTAAAATGCCACCCTTTAAAGTAAGCTACAAGCTCAAACACTAACAGAAAAACTACAATCACCAAAAACCCCTTTATTACCCGATAAAGCCGCGAATCGGAGCGCGCATTATTAACAGAATCAGAAGAAGTGACTCGTCGTTTTGCAGTCCGAAGGATAGTGACGAATCCATTAGTGGAATATGCGAAAAATTGGGCGATCTTCTGGAATTTCAACAGATAAACCCAAGACAACTGGCGAGCACTCCTTGATCGATCTTTGTCTAGGGTTTGATCAGAAACAGGGCCAGAGACCTCTATGGTCAAATGGGCATGATTAGGGTTTAGGGATTTATCTGGAAAAACGTCATTGTCTCTCTGTTTATTCCACCATTCTTGAAATTCATGGTTTGGAGGGCGAGACATATACATATACTTACTATATATAGATATAGATATATGGAATTGTGTCTATAGGTGTGTGAATTCTGAGATCTGTTACTATGTGGGAGTGAGGGTTTTGGAGAGATTAGAGAGTTTCAGAAGATGGGGTTTGTAAAGATTGGATTTTTAGTAATGATGGAGAAGAAGATGAAGAAGAGGCACATGTGCAGGAAGATGAAGTCGAAGTCGTAGTCGTAGACATGTGCTGCGTCGGTGGATATTTTCATTGGTTTATATACTAGGTAATTTGTTTACATTTCTCTTTGTTTATTTAATTAGTTTTTTTTTCTTTTTGATATATATTAATTTTTGTTAGTGCTAGTGTAAAATTTAAGAAAGGTGGTGGATAAGAAGAAATTCTATTATATATAACGGAGAATGCTGAAGAGGAAAAAATGGAGGTGGATAAAAAGATGAATACCTAACAAGTAGTATTTGTAGTAGTTATAGTTTGAGCATGAATGATGATGATCGATGGGAGGTAGGTAGTTTGTAAGTTGGTGCTTTGTCATTTTATTACATGCTTCACATTTTAAAGGATACTCACTCTGTTTTTATTTTTATTTATTTGTTGTTTGATTTTTTTATACCCAATTTTTATATATGTGTTAAATATTTTATTCATTTTAATTCTCTTTAAAATATTTTTAATTATTAAACTTTTTATAACAAAATAAAATATTTAATATGTACAAAAATTCAACTAAAATTACATAAAAAATAGGCATGCGATGCATAAATAAAAACGGAGGAAATATTATATAAATAATAATTATGATATCAAATATTAATGTTGTTCACAATATTAATTATTACTAATTAATTACATAAATATTACTACTTATATAATCATTCCAACAGCATAACTTTTTCATCGTCATTATTAACTCCATCCACCCTAATCTAGAAAAGGGTGGGAAAGAAAAACTCATTGTGGATACAATTAGTTGATCTTTTTACTTTTAGAAACAAAAACAACTTGCATATTACCTTTTTTTTTTTTCTTTTCTGGAACTAGAATTATATTACTTCAATATAGAAAGAAAGACAATATTGTCACAACAAACATTATTTGATGAGAATAATAAGTATCACTAAAAATAAATTTAGCACTGAAATATCAAACTATTTTAACAATCTATTTTTATTCTCAGAATATCATATTATAAATAAAATTTTACTTAATGCAACAAAGCATATCTAACAGTTTGTATAGGACTTTTAAAATCAAAAGCATAAGGTCGATCTTAAAAAACAAAAAAGAAAAAGGAAAAAAAAACGACATTGTTACGCTCTTTCCAACTATCAGCCTCCCTTTTTTATTTTAGATGTCTCAAAGTATGCTAATCATTCTTATGCTAACCTTTATGTACTTGACAACATTTTTCTGGTTAATAAAGTAAATTTGTTCCTTCAACTCTTACAGAAATTTTGCAAAATAAAGTGTACAGGAGCCTAATTATCTAGTTGTCCCAATTGGTACAGAACCAAAGAAATGGCATGTCTTTCTAGTTGTTGAGAGAGAGAGAGAGAGAGAGAGAGAGAGAGAGAGAGAGAGAGATAACTCCAAAGGGCCTCAAGAAAACGAATCAAATATAATTCATTTTAATGTCTAAAGGATAAGCAATTAAACCCAATTTTCTTTCGGGCCTTTCTTTTCTTCTTATTCTTTTGTTTAGGAGAAAATATTGGCCCTTTCAATGAAAAGGGCATTCTGATGAATAAGCTAATAATTTTATTGTAAATTAAATAAGAAAAATCATTTACATATATCAACTTTCTTCTAGCAACCATGCATTACGAACTAATTGAAACACAAATTGTGAGAAATGAACACTTAATCATGAGAATCACCGGTGGGGGTTGAATGCCAAATTTTTTATGGAAAATTTATGCTTGTTTGTACTGGAAATTGGATATAGCATAATTTGTGATATTTCATCAAATTGTTAAAAGAATTGGTCATGGAGTTAGATTTGTGGGGTCATGCAATCCTCTATAATAATCAAGAGACAATCACAACCTAAAAATGTGCACATATTAAGACATGAAGCAAAAAATAATTTTCTCTATATGATATCATACTTTGAAATAAATGAATAACATAAATTAATTGAAACTCTTTCTTTAAATTGTAAATGTAATTATTTATAAATATGAAAAATAAATTACGCTTCAACTGAAATCTATACTCCATCTGTTCCATAAAAAGAGTAACACTTGAACTTTTAACGATTTTTAATTTTGCATATTTAACTAAAAATTATATGTAAAAAATATTTTTTCTTAATAAATTTGTTATGAATATTCAATTAAAGATTTTACTTTTTTTAAATTAAATTTTGTATATTTAACTAAGAATTACATGTAAAAATAAATTTTCTTATTAAATTTGTTATGATTATTCAATTAAATATTGTACTTTTTTTAATTAAATTTTACATATTTAACTAAGAATTACATGTAAAAATAATTTTTTTTCTTATTTAACTTTTTTTTAACATTATAATAAAAAAATTATGCAAATATTATATTTTTTTAAAACAAATTTCATTCTCAAATATTATTATCTATCTGAAACGGAGGGAGTATACTGAAAATATCATTTTTCCTGTTGTAGAGCCCATTTTAACTGTTTGGTTGGTGGAATTTATTAATAGACGTTCTTTCTCTCAAAAAAAGAAAAACATCGAACAAACAAACAGTAAAGCCTACGAAACCCTTGAAGTGAACTCCACTATAGTGACAACATAGTTACATTGGCAGGCCCATCCACTGTAGTTATGATATAATGTATACCCTACAAATTAAATTACCAAATTCTTCATTTCCTTTTTAATATTTTATTGTCTCCGAAAGGGTGTCAAAAATATGTAAAAATTTGTCCTCAAAATTATGTCCAAAATACATATTTTATTATTATTATTAAGAGACATATACACTCTTCTTTTATATTTCTCTTTTTTATTTTAACCGATAAATTTCATATTTTCTTTAATTTTAAATTACACTTAAAAGTCACGTCAATGATAATATACATATATACTATTTTTCTTATTTCTGAATTGAGTAAACTTATGACTCCCTCTCAGCGATGGAGGCAGTTGAAAGTATTGATATTTGTTCTATCTATTTGTGTTTTGTACATTCGAATAAATTGAAAGGAGTATACTACCTTTTATTTTTTTAATTAAATATAGATGTATAATAATTAATTTAAAATGAAAGAATATCACTACCCATTACGTGAAGCATTTCTTTTACTCCTTGTCTAAAGGACATGGGGTTTTTGATAATGACAATTGACTTAAAATCTCCCCACCACTAATCATAGCTTCCCATCTAGAGAGCACGCTCAACGTACTCACATTTTCTTTTCCCACAAACTGTAATTAAATTAAGGAATTTTACTATACTTCACAATTTGTTGGAATGCTATATTTTTTTATTTACTTTATGGGTAATTTTTTTTAAAAACAAATAGCAAACAAAAAGTGAGATGAATTACGTGCAAGAATAGAATTCCCAAAAATAAATATTTAGTCCGTCCAATAGATATGTTATTGTTCTTGTCCTAACCACACGATATATATATATCAGTTCATCAAAGTATCACGAAATATATAAAGTATTAGGTCAGGAATCAGACAACATAATTTTCGGAATTGATGATGACTCTTTTTTTTTTTTTCCAGATTATATTATATTACTAAAATTTAAAATTTTAGATCGAAATAAATATAACAAAGAGATTAGTTAAGAAACATGCATGAAATTTCTTTAAAACCTTTTTCTAAAGATTATTCCCGCAAATTACTATTACTACAGTAAAAAGTCCAATCACAAAGGTGTCAAAAACATTAAATAAAAAAGAAGTTAAAAGAAAATAAAAGAAGAATTGCAGAATTCATTTGTCAGACACCTTGCATAATATGATTGGTTCTTCTTTATTTATTATATATATATATATATATATAGAGAGAGAGAGAGAGAGAGAGAGAGAGAATTAAACAAGGTGTATATATAAGTTCTTGGGACAATTCTGCCACCAAACCCATTATTACACCTTGTTTAATTCTTCTGTGTCAAATATATATATTTTTAAATAATTGAATCAAACTTAGAAAACCAACAATAGAAGTCTCAATAATAAAATAATATAAGGCTGCAGTGGAGCAATCTTTTGTTAAACCCCAAAAATAGATTTTTACTAACCGCCTCTCATTTTATATTTAATCTATTTTAAAGGGCATCTTTTTCCATACCTGAAGTCTGTCCACTACATTAACCTTTTCCCATTTACATTATTTAAGAATTAGGTACATTTGATTTTTTTAATTACCTCAGATTCATTGACTCTGGTCATAATCTACCAATTGCCAACCTGGGATTCTTTAGAGGCTTGTAATTATTCATAAAAACGAGTACTTTCTTTTTTAATTTTAACTTTAGCTTTTCTTGTTTTTTCTTTCTTTTTTAATGTTGTCATGAGAATAGTAAAAGATAACAGAAGCTTCTGTTACTGGCTAATCTGTAGAATTAATAGAGCAGAAAATGTGCCTGAAATTAAGTATTTGTTGCCTCCAGCTCAAGTTAAACAAGTCCTAATCATTGAAATTAGATTTTGTTGAAGCCAATGAAACAACTAATACAGCTGGTTAACACATACCTAATTAATTATGAATAAAATTAAACGCGATTTTGACAGATTAGAATAATTTGACATAATTTAATATGAGAAAAATTATAAAGAAAGATCTATTTAATAACATTTTCAAAATTCGAAGGTACAACAACTTGAAAGTGGAGAAAATAAACATCTGACGAAAATTTCAGGGTCCTATTTGACTCGATTCAGTAGGGAAGGTTAGATTAACGGGGGGAAAAAGAGTGCAGTATGCAAAATCTGGAAATGAAAATTGGTGGAAATTTTGATTCCACTCTCAATTCATATTAGTTTCAAATACATATTACATGCGGTGCTCTTAGACTTTCTGCACCAAATAAACTATTGTTTCTAATCTTATGCAGATACAGATGAAAATGAAAAAAAGATCTTGACCATAAAACTGAAGATCAAATTACAAATATAAAACTTGAAATTATAAAACTAGTTGGAAAAGAATTTTCAGACAATTAGTCCTGATGGAGTTACAGCAGTTCATTCTTAGATGCAACATTCCAGATTATATTTCTCTTTATATATGTATATACAAAAGCCTCTCTCCCTCGGCAATTCATGTTTGCAGGACCATTAAAATGGTCATCAGATCTCAATTTTCATGTGGGGTGTCTGGTTTGGAGCTGCAATTAACAAATACAAATGGTTGATGCCTTTTCATTGAATTATGATAATTATTTAAATATTTCTTTTTAATTTTAAATTTAGCTTACCACACCCCATTTGAACAATGCTTTGCAGGTCATCTTCAGAAAATGCAGGAAACTGTACAGTACAATATGATGTGAAATAATTATCCATAAAAAAGATTGTCTTTTTGCACTATATGTTTGTAAAATATAATCAGAATCACTAAATTTTTGTTAGAATTTGATTACCTGATGAAGTCCTCCACCAAATCCATCTAATTGCATACTAAGGTTGTGAAATAATGCAGCATCTAATTGTTCCACTGATTTATGTTCTTGTGAGTCAACCGGGTAAATTTGTTGCGGCAGAGTGCCATTTTCTTGAATAATCTGAAATTTGTAAATATGATCATTAATTCTTTGTAGTTTTTCTTTTAATTGTTTAATCATGTCAAATAAGTATATCACATAAAAATATTTATAGTTGCTTACATTCTTTGACAGAAGACTATCCATGTCAATATCTAGTCTTGGGTTCACTGTAGCTAATTTCATAGAAAGAAACTGCAAGAGAAAAAAAAAGTTCAAAATTTTAAAAATCGACCCTCTATCCCATTGTACCCGGCAAATGGTTTATTCAATGAGTTTATGAATAATAATTTTACACATTAAATGATTATTCATTACTCATTTAGCTACCAATTTGCCAAGTTTATGGTAATGTGGCAGTAGATTATTGAGTAATTTGTGAAAGTTTACCTGTACTTGGCACTGCAATGACTGTACATAATTTATGATTTCATCAAGCATAAGTGCTTTTCCGGTTACCTGTACAAAGTTACGTAGACAGCTTAGTCATGGACATAAACAACTGTGTTGTTATGGAGTTTCAAGCTAACTATGTGGCATACCTTATTGCAACCTGGTACAAGATCTTGAAGAAGCTTCATTCTTTCACTAATCTTTTCTCGTCGAACCTGATAAAATGATAATATAACGATTAAGTTACAGTTATTAGCTTGATAATGAGTACTTTAGTTAATTTTTATTTCTTGGACTTGGATTAGTTTAGGGTGCTTACTCTTTCTGCTAAACTATGACTGTCAGTTGCTTGACCCCTTCTTGCTCTGACATGGATATAGTCCTTTGGTGGTTCTGGGGGTTTTTGGATGTTATTAGCTTGTTTATGATCCTCATTTGCAGCAACCTCCTCTGCTTTAACATCGTCTTTGTTCCCACAGTTTAGTTTTGATCTTTTCAAATTTGAACCATCATCACCTGCTGCTTCCTGAAGAATGATTTTTCAATCAAATTCAAGAAAATGAGAAAAGAAGGAAAGAGAAAGTAAAAAAAGGTCAAATCTTTATTGTTACTTATACCTTTGTGGCATTGTCAGACTGTGATAATGTAGCTTCCTTGGCTTTTTCTCTTGAAACCCCTTTTCTTTTTCTTGAATTCAACTCATTTGGAGTTCTCAGTCCATTTTCCTCACTTGGGTTTTGTTCAGAAACAGAGGATTCTTCATTTGAATTTCCAGCAGAGCCTGATAAATTCCTCACTTTTCCATTGCCATTCCGAACAGAATTCTTGTTTTCTTCTGTGTTTATTGGAGATCCAGCTATTTTAAGAGAAGGACTACTAGCAATTCTAGCTAACTTTCCATTTCCCATTGACAAGCCACTAGATCGATACTGAAGTTCAGGTTTATTCAACCCAATTTGAGTAGTTCTACCATTAAAACTCCGACTACCAAAGCAAGAAAATTTAGCAGCCCTCTCTGCAAATCCAGGATCAGCAGGGAGTGCAGGCAAAGCAGAATTCATGGGCACTGAATTTCCTAAATTGGGCAACTTTTCGTTCACAAAATGGTTGATTATTGGTACATGTAACTGAGATGGAGAATTCCTGGGTGTGCTATAACATGAGGTGTTGGGGCTGTTATTTCGACCACCATTGTAAGTAGTTTTATGGAAAAACTCCGGTGAGATCTCGCCGGAGTCATAAACGGTTCCCAATTTTCCGATCAGTTCTCTGATTGCATAAGTATCAATGGCGGAATCAGCGGCGGAGATGTGGGCTGCAGGGGATGAGACCATTGAGCTAACGGCTGACTCTAATTGATAATACCGTTCCGTTGACTTCTCGAAATTGGGATTACGAAAGTCATTGGGTATATGCATTGGTGACAAAGAAGGTTGGAAGGGGAGCGTTGGTGGAATTCCAGCAGCATTGAAAAAGTACTCATTTTCCATTTTCAAAGAACTGGTTCAAGAAATAATAAAGTAACTAAATTGTGATGAAATAATTCAGACCCAGATGAGAAATTTGTAAGAAAACCACATAAATCAATGTTTTTGCTAAATTTGTGCCGTATAAAACAAATTTTAGGTGGTGTAATAAACAGAGGAAAGACGGGGAACAGGGGAAACAGGGGGGTAGTTTGAATGGGGAAATTAAAGATGAAAGTTGAGAAATGTGGGCTGCTCAAATGATTGCAATATTTGAGATAATATTACAAGTGAGAGGTTGGTGAAAGGAGTTTGTGCTGCTGCAAAAAGAGAAGAGAAGAGAAGAGAAAGAGAGAGGGGGGGAAGTTTATGGGTTGCGCAATCAAGACTTATATAGCCAAGGAGAATTGTAAAAGTTTTGGAATTACTATTTCCACCGGATATTTGGGACTGTTATGTATAAATCATACATATTCTTTTTCTTTTCTTTTCTTTTTTTTTTTTTTGTTTAGCCAACCAAGTATGAGTAATTTATTTGAACTTGACTAATTTGAATTCGAGCTGAATTAGACTTCATAAAATAGAAAACTCTCATGCTACACATGCACATTTTTTAAATATATAATGCACACAATGTAATTTATATATATGAAAATATCATTTTTTTTATGTAAGAGTATCAATTTTCAAAAGTTTTAATTGAACATTTTGATTAGTTTAGTAAATTATTGTCCTTTCAGGATTTCTTACACACAAAGACAAACACTAGAGAAAAAGAAACAATAGAATGAAAAAGAAAACTGTTGAAAGAAAGTAAATAAATTTAATGAAATGCCGGGCCTTGAACGTCAAAAGGAAGAAGTTTTGTGCATTCCAATTTGTCTTGAAAAATTTTCCACATTTTTGTTCACTTTTAATAGAATCCATGTAACCCTGTCGCGTGACACTTTTTCTATTTTCCGTCCTGTATCATGTCCTTGAGCCACACGGAGGGTAAATATTTATGGGTTGGGCGCTGTTTATAATTTCTTCAGGATCCAATGTTCCTTCTATGCACCCCCCCCCCCCCCCCAACACCCACACCCACACCCACACCCACACCCACCCACCCACGTAGTTCTTGCATATCTATGTATATGGGAAAAAAGATAGCCATCTCAACAAGAATCACATAACTTATCTACTGATCATGTAAAAATGTAAATTAAATTTGATTGTGAGTATCAAATTTGAGATGGCAGCTTTAGATACACCTGTTGTGACGAGCTAAAATATTGGATAACCACTTATTGAGAATATTATAATATAGAGGTCAACCAATTAATGCATGTATATATTGGCAAATCTAATAAGCTTAAATGTGTTACGTCCATTAGTTAATTGGCCCGCATAAAGAAACTGATGTGAGAATAAAGCGCCCACAGTGTTATTATGGGGTGCAGCTATATAACAATATCTTGACCTTAAATAAATTAAGAATTTATCTATATTTTATTCCTTTTTTGTGTTTTTGTGTAATTTTTTTTTTGGAGAATGAGTGTTGTGGGTAAAGTTTTTATTGATTTTTTTAAAGTAACGGAGATAAATATATCAATAAGAACGTATCCAAATCTTTTAAATGAAGTACTCAAACTTTTGGACTGAAATAACACTTGGAACATCTCGTTCATTCTTACTATCTACTTATACATATTATATGATTCAAAATACAAAGAAATTCCAAAAAAGAAAAAAAAAAACTAAGGCTCACATATTTCTCTTACTACTGTTATTGAATTTGCATTTAAAGTCATGAATAGTCAGATAACCATTATGATTATTGCAATCAGTGTTACAATAAATTGAGATGACGACTTTATAATTAAAGTGGTATAGTCACTCAGTCACCCTATACAAATACACACACATGTGAGTATTTGTGTGTGTTTTACTAGTTTAATATGGTGCATGGTTGAACTAACTCTTTACTGACCAAAGAAAATGAAATTTGACGCTTAAAAGTAGTATTAGTTGTTAATTATATTTCATTCTAATGATTTCTTGAATTAAGAATCTTATGACATAGAGCATATGTCATGTCTTCATCACTGATTCCTAAACAACTCATCTGATTTATTGCTTTTAGATTATAATACTTGTAAAAAGAAGATACACCACTTACCTTCAATAATTTATGCTAAAAGACAAAACATGTTAAATATTTTGTTTTCTTAAAAATTTTACATATATATATATATATATATTTATGTAAAATTACATTTTAAAGTAATTTGATTTTCTTTCTTTGTCACCCTAGAACACTATTTATCTATCTCTATATATTTACACAATCATAGTGGTAAAGTAAGCAAACCAATGGGTGCTTCAAATCATGGTGCTTATAATTCACATATTATGCATCTCTCTTTACTTTATTGTTCCTCACAAATGAGGGGAGTCAGAGTGCTGGTTTTGAGTGAAAAGAAGTCAAAGTAAAATAAAATAATAGGTTGTAACAAAAAAATATTAAATCAAGTCAATTATTAGACGGTTAGTTTTAAATTACTAATGCGTATTTGGTTCTTCAAAAACTCTCACAAATACCAGATTTAAAAAATTGCCACTAACATTCTTAGGCCCAAGTCAATCATTGCATCGAAATCCTCACCTCTCCGTTTTAATCGGTTTTGGTTTCAGTATGTAATTCATAGTTCAAACAGACCAAATAAACACAAAATATGGAGTTTATTCAAACTCCACCGAAATGTTTGAGTGTAACATATTTTTGTCAAGTAAACATGCGTATAGATTATGTAGTTAAATATGTTATTTATGGTGAAATTAATCATTCTCATCTCATAAAATTTTTAAGTGATATCAATTTACTTATTCGTGAAAATTATGTAGGTATATCCTTGATTAAATTATGTAATATATAATTTTCTTTTCTTCCGGAGCTGAAGCCCCTATTGCAACAAAAAGAAAACACAAAATATTTATGGTATTATTAATAAACAAGAAGAATTTGTCTAAATTACTCCTACAAGAGACATCTCTTGATACAAAGTTTATAAAATTGTAGCATAAATAATTTATTGATAAACACAATCAAATACCCCATAACAGAAAAAGAAAAAGAGGTTAAGTGAAGAAGGTACTAGTTACGGGAAAACTAGAAAAACAAGAAAGAAAAAAAAAAACCCGAAGAGGGTACTGGAAGGTTTCTCTTCAGGTAGTATTTGACTTATATAATACGGATAGAATATAAAATTATGACAAAATTTATATAAAAACAAAATTCTATTGCTATGACAAGCTACAATCGTAATATTAAATTTTCATCACCAAATTTATCTTAAAATATTATATATTAAGAAATATTAATCTAAAAGTTTGACTGTTATAAAATGCAAAACGAAAATTCTATAATGATAATTTTTGTGGAGCTAAATGTTATGATGTGAAGTAAAATAATTATCTATATTTTTTAATGCTCTTTGCTTCATCGATCGTCCTTATCGGTCCTTCAAGAACCGGCCTATATAATAGGTCCATAATCAATGTGGTTTTGTCAAACGAATGAAATCTTTCATTTCTTCAACTCAGAAACAAAATCTCCACAACTTTCCATCTAATATATATATATATATATATATATATATATATAATCATTTCTTCTTTCAAATAAAGTACGTAAGGAAGCAAATAAGGAGATGCAGCAGCTGCATCGCATCAAATTCCAGATTCATGTGTATCAATAGATCAATGCTGCGAGTTTAAGTAAAGATGATTTCATTTGAAGATATTATTGTTTTTTAACATTTGATGATAATGATGATGATGCGTTTGTTGATACTACTAATCACAATTAAGCAAATAGCAATCCTAACGGTTATGAATAATTAACAGAGATCTTCTAGTTGACTATACCAGACCCATATCCTCTCTGATCTCTAGCTGGACGTATTCATTCTCAATTGTATTATATTTGAAATCTCATATCTACTTTCGTGTTTGTCGCATTCTCCTATAAAACTGTCACTTTATCTTTAAAAAAAATCCACGTGTCAATTATAGAAGATAATGAAATATAAATAATTATAGAATATAATAAGACATAAAATAAAATGAAGTTATGAACTCAAAACTTTTAGATTATAATAAAAACCACAACACTAGAACTAGTAACTTACCCTCCCCACCACCCACACCAATCCCCCACCTTAAAAAAAAAAAAAAAGACCATCTAGAATCAATTCATAAAAATGAATTTCTTTTTGTCAATTAAGAAAAGGGTAGGGTGAAAGTTTTTTCACAACGTCCTGTGTTATGGACTTCAGTGCATCCCCCCTCCCCCCAATCAACACACTCTCTCTCTGGTTATGTCGTATGTCCAAACTTAAATTTTATCATAAATATTCAAAATTTATCATTAAACAACGCTCAGTTCACTAGACAAAGTCATTCATATATTTATCCACAATGAAAGCTGCTTAAAAGATGCATAATGTATGTAATGCATTCATCTTTCAAATGGGCCATATGATCAAATTGTGGTAAGTGGGATGTATGTAACACCAATAATGGTTTACCAAGTTTTCTTCCTAATATCAAAATTTAAATGGGACTAGCTAGAACAATCGCACACTTGTTATAAAGAACTATTCAAACTACTCTCCTGACTTACCCGGCATTGTTCAAATGTATTAACAATCAATTATTTGATTGATGATTATTTTATCACCTCTGGCAGTGCTCTTTCTTTGGATTATAAGATGATTGTGAGAAGGTGCAAGTACTTTCTTTTTTCCTTTTTTGGCAAGTGGATATCGTCACTTATCTTTTTAAATATTCAAATTGATCAAGAAAATCCACTATTTCTTAATTTGTCGGAACTAGTTGTTCATAAAGTCAAAAAACAAAATTGGAAAATCACTTTTAGCAGCCATATACAAGTACTAGTATCGGAATTATATGACCTCTTCTATGACTAACTTTCAAAAGACAATCGGACACATATTTAAATTCTAATTTTATGAAATTCATGTAAAACTATTACTAATTTTTATAACTAATAGTATATTTTGAAACATTAATTTTACTAGATTCATGATTATATTAACAAAAACGAAAAATGAATGATCAAAAAACTTATTTAAAAACGGGTCAATTTGCTCTCTCGATTTTTATGTGTAAGTGATTTTTCACGTACAAAAATTTTCAATTAATTTAAAATATGGGGTTAATAGTACTCGTTTAATTTAACATTGTCATAGCGTAATAGAACACCTTTTTTTTTCTTTTTCTTATTTCTGAAAAAGGGAGGTGACGAAGTATTAATTCTCCTATTTCAAGTCAATTGGAGGTGCAAAGTTTCTCATTCTGTAACCCCAATAATAATATATGATGTTGCTTATTTCAATCAATATTATAAAAAAACATTAGGCAAACTTAGACCGTAAAGCAACACATAGACAAGAGTTTAGTCGGACTTAATTGGAAGTAGGCGAGTAAGGCGCTAGGTAGTAGAGGGCACCTAACGCCTAGATTGAGGGATTAATCAATCCAGATGGAGATTTCTACAATAGTGATTTAGCTTAAACTTTAGAGATTTAGATTCTAATAACGTAAATTAATGTCTAAATAAAATCTCTAGAATTTAAATCGAAAACATATAAAAGTTTGGGCCGTATCATCTCTATAGAGGACTGGCCCAAGTTTCATACACAGGACTGAGACTTGGTTTCAACTTGTACAATGCGACATTTCCAGCATGAAATCCAGACCGAAAGAAGTCCATCTCCTTTGCCCCAAAACCTTAAACGGTGTATAGGACATGGGTTAGGAATTTAGGATTGTGACAACTACATACAGGGGATGGACTGCACCAAAATTAGTAGAAAATTTTAAGAAACTGCACTATCTCTTCTCATACGTTTTACATAATATTTTACAGTAATATATTAAAGATATAATTACTAAATTATAAATATTTAAAAAAGAAATCGAGCTGTATGCATGTTTATAACTCAGTCTATAAACAACAATAACAAAATATTACATTACGAATTTTGGATGAGTTAATAATAATTAATTACTTTTGGTGATAGAGAAGAGTAAAGATATCTGTCTGATTTCATTGTAAATTTTGTGTATTCCGATTGTTTTCATTTAGTAATCACGGGATATATACATATTCTAATCGATTTCGATCTGGGAACGGATAACAAAACAAAATTAACGATAAAAAAGGGTGTATATATATATACTCGTATTCGTGTCTAGCACGAAAGATATAATTGAAAATATTTTTTTAGAAAAGAAAAAGTGAGTAACCGCCTTAACCCAACTGGGAAAAAAAAATTTATTAGCAAACAGCCAAACAGGGAAACAACTCCGAAAAAAACTAGGTAAAATTAATTAATTAGTAAATTCGGTGTCGTGGCACCTCTATATAAACCCTTCTCGAATTCATAATTAGTCCACTTCACTTCCACTAAATATATAATCGATTGAAGCCCAACTCTTGCCATCGTTCTCTGATTCTAGAGAGAGAGAGAATGAAGATGGGTTCGGTTGATTCATGTGAGGAAATAATGGAGAGTCCATAACGCAACGTTTGTGTGAAGAACAACGTACATTCTGCCTCTAGTATCTATTGCTACGTACTACTAGGAATACTAGTGCGTCTCGATCTTTGAATATTCTGATCCTTTGATTGAGTAAATTGATATCAAATTATTCAATCAATGGCTCCTGAAGGCAACGCTTTTGCTCTCTTGAACGACGTTGAAACCGACGATCTCTCCAAGATTGTCGCCACCGTCGCCGCCAAGTTCGATGCATCTGCACGGCTGTCCGCCGCCGCCAAAGACGATGACGAGAAGGAGATGAACGAGAAGCAACGCCTCCGGCGCCGCCCTAACTCCTCCGGCTCTTCTCAATCTGGTAGTTAAATTCAACATAATACCCCTTCTTATATTCATGAGATTTCCTTTATTGATTTCGATGTATTTATATTCCGATAAAATTGATCAATGCAGACTTTGATTTTTATGTTCCAACGTGGTTTTAGTTTTTATTTTGATTTTCTTATTATTGTTTAATGTAGAGTTCTTATATTCATTGGATCTTACATTGTATCATATTGCATTATTATTACTATACTTAAGTTTCTGCTTGTTTGTATTTTTGCATGTCGCCATATGTTTCAGAAATTCGTCCTCTTTATATATCTTGGGGTTGCAATTGTATAATTATTACATTCGCGATTACATTATATCCATGGTTTGTTACTAATTTATTTCATTATTAAGTTCACACATTCTAAGTATTTTTTGAAGTTCAAATTCATATAATGTATGAATGATTAGTTACCATTTTACAGTAGAAATCCTTTTAAATTACTACGCAATTTTGCTCAACTTTGTTGTGATTTAAATTATCTAGTCGAAATAATTTTATGTTAATATTCCTTCATTTTTCTTGATGATTGTAATTCTATATAACGCTTTTGATCTTTAGAACAGTTACTTATTTGTGTTAGTCTTGTTTATGTTCAAAGAACTGCTTAATTTATCAACATAATGAGTAATTCATTTATGGGAGTTCCGACAATCAAGAATAACCAAACCTGTTTTTGTGATGCAAAAGTATTTGATAAGCGAGGTTGTTGGTTAGTTCAAGTGGTTGAGAATACTCCCAAACCTCATGGATGATTCTGATGTGCATGATTCTTGTTACAAAATTTGGGTTTGTTGATTGTTTGCATTTTCTGTCAGCTTTAATGTACTTATGATTTGTTGCTTTGATTAGGGAGTGGAAGAAGAAAGGGGGGGCAGTTTGGTGACTCAAAGAGATATAATAGTGGTAATGATGTAGAGCAGTTTGGGAACAGCCACTCTAATGTCTACCAGCATTATGGACATAACAACTATGGTTATGTCCACAATTATCCTCTGGGTGGTAATGGCAATGGCTATCGTCGTCAGGGAAATAACAACTATAACAATGGTTCTGCCCGCAGTAATTCTCAGGGTAATGGCAATCGTCGTCAGGGAAATAACAACTATAACAGTTGTTATGTCCGCAATAATTCTCAGGGTAATGGCTATCATCGTCAAGGAAATTGCGTTCAGAATGACAATGGACAAGCTAATAGTTATACTAATTCTGGAGGTGGTGGGTGGGTTCATAAGAGCAGGAGGCGGAATTCTAATTCTCAGCGAGTTGAAAATGGTAATTCTGGTGAGTATTGTGGTAGTCAGCCAAACAATGAAGACAATTCTGGAAAAGATGGGTGGGTTCATACGAGCAGGAGGCGGAATTCTAATTCTCGGCTGGTTGAAAATGGTAATTCTGGTGATTATTATGCTTATGGTAGTCAGCCAAACTATGAAGGTGATCTTCAGGAACAGGGGAGTCATCATACAGGTGAAGGAAGGAATGAAGAAGTGAATGAAGTAGTTGAGAAGGGTTCTGAAACAAAGGTGGTGGATGCTGCTGATATTGAGAATCTTGTGCAGAATGGTGGTGATGACAATAGTAGTGTTATGGTTCAAGGGCAAGTTAATTATTTCTGTTGATTTTTATTATTGATTGGTTTATAGCTGTTTCATAATCATGGCGACAAATAATGTTTTATTGCCTTGTTCTTCTTACATACACTAATACGGACTAGTAATTAGTACTAATGATCCTCTGCATATACTTCTGTTTTCACTCTATTAAAAATTGTTGTCATTGCATTTTTTTCTTAACTTCGACCCTAGAGTTGTTTATTTACTTTACATAAGCTCTTGCCGGATTTTGAACACAGGAGTGTTTCCATAAACAAAAGAAAACTGACAAAGGAAGAGAGAGCTGAACTTCGTGAACAGAGGAAGAAAGAGGAAGCAAGAAAAAAGAAAGAAGCTGCCAATAGAGAGTATTGGGCAGAAAATAACAAGGTATTGATTCTGATCCCCAAATGGATATATTTTCTGTAAGCAGTCATTTGTATTGAGAATTGCCATAAACATGGTTTCTGCCTATTCTATCAGAAAATTACCTATAAAGAGTATGAGGCGCTGCTCATTGAGAAGAAAAAGTAGCTTTCCGAGAAGCTGATGGCAAATTCAGCACAGGGAAGGAGAGTAAACCTTGAAGAATTCGAATCTATGCAGGTTGTTTCGAAGAAGAATAACGAACTTATTCTTAATAAGCAGGTAAGAGTTCAATCCCTTGTGATTATAAAATGCCTGGTTGTTGTATATATGTGAACATTTGTTTACTGCTTTCAATCTGTTGTTGATGTTATAGAGACCTGAAAAGGAGTCCTCTTTCAACAAGAAGGATAGTTCTGACAGGGATGAGAAAGCTCACAAGGTAAATATTATCACATTTGAATGTGCAATCTACCTCGGGTTAATAACATTATCAGTTGCTATAGATCTTATTCTTATAGCCTAGTGAAAATATATGTATTAAGCAATATATTGGTTTCAACTATTTATGTTAAATGTAAATAATTAATCAGATAAGCGTTCATGAGTTCCATAGTCTTCTGCCAAGTGGAAGGCAAGATGGTAGTGGTGGGAGGAACCAAGGCAGGGGATACTCTAGGAATAACTTGGAAGCTAAAGAAGGATTTTCTGGGAGCAATGGCAGAGGGCGTGGCCGAGGAAGAGGCAAAGAATCTAATGACAATGTTGAAGGCAAAAGAGAATTTGCGGAAAGGCAAGATGGTATTAGTGGAAATCATGGGAGGTATGGAGGTCGTGGCCGTGGAGGCCAAGATAGAAGGGGCGGAGTATCCGATGATGCTGCTGTGAAGGAACAAGGCAGCACTGTGCTTCACCCTAATGAGTTTCCTGCCCTTGGGAATAAACCAGAAAAATGAGGCTAGACCAGCCTTACCCCCTTTCTTCTTCTAGTTCCCCAGGGATTGAAAGGTTATACTATGGAAGTAATATTCAAGTTCGAAATTATAGTATGTGCTTTGGTTTGGCACACTAGTGTTTTGATTTCTCTGACTCTGCAAAATGTGTTTTCGCACTCAAATCCAGGTTAAAATTTCAAGTTTATTGTTGTGTCGGATACCGCTGGCCCTCTTTCTTGACAAATTTGGATAGACTACAATGGTTGTGCAACTTGTTGGACCCTTGTTTATTTAATGTAATGAAGCAAGTAGATGTTGAAAGCTAGAGAGCACAACTTGTATTTTTTCCAGAAAAGCAAATAAAGGTTAGTAAATTGCATAATAAGTTTTAAGCAACGAACATATTGTTGCTGTAGGTGAATGCAAAATAGAGTTAGACAAGGACAATGTCAAGAAAAGGGTAAAACCCAGCCAAGCACCATCCATATTATACGGAGTACTTCATTGTGATTCAATACTGAGATTGAGAGAGAGACTTGTTAAAATAAAAGATATAATATTTGTTGGAAATTGATTTCAGGACTTGTCCTCCAAGGTATGTAAATCAGTTGTTCGTCATATCAGGTGAGCAATATCTTTGAAAAAGTCATGTGCAATTTTATCTTCTTCTGTCCTCTAATCATTTCGATGTTATAAAGCAAGCACACCTATTCTATTCTGAGCAAAGCGTCGCCTTTTGTATTTGACTGTAGGTTGGAATGGTTACTCTTGGCACTCCCCAAGAGCCAGACGAGCTCAGGCTCAGCTATCTCCTTTCCCTTCTCTGTCCGTCCCCCACATTATTATAATTATCCATTAATATATAGTGTTCGGTTATATTTCTCTTTTAATATTATTTCATTTTTTTTAAATTATCATAATATAAAATTTTATTTTTAAGAGTTTTTTTCGTATATTTTATAATATTTCATATCAAAATTTTTAAAATTATAAAATTTCACGACCAATCAACTAAAATATGTCACGGAGGAAATAGTTTGTACTTCATGTCTGCTCGAATCACGTCCTTCCACGTCACCAAATCACGTCCTTCCACGTCACCAAATCACGTCCTTCCACGTCACCCTCATAGAATAAACTCCTCGATGTGCCTTGTCCCCCAACTCTATAAGAAAGACTCGCACTCACGTTCACGTGATTTTACGCTCTTTAAGTGGTTCATATTCGTAAGAAGCTCCTTACGAATTTTAATTATTCAACAAATGTCCTTGCAGATTGTAATGATTTAAATTTAATAATTTCTATAAATGATTTACTATGCGTTATATTTCACAAAATTATCAACTACTACGTGGTTTTATGCATCGGAAGGGAGGAGTATGTTTTAAATTAACATAAAGTAGTCCATGGAGGGGCTCTTTTTTCAAGGGAGAAGAGTAAATTCCTAATACAAAATATGACTTCTCTTTAATTTCAAGGATTAGTACTTTTTAATAAATAAAAAAAAATACATTTGCTGATATAAATACAAATTTAGCCTCAGAACCATATTTTAGTTTTGACTTCAATCCGATTACAATAGAGGTACCATTGATCCCTTTATGTGTATTGTATTAACGTGATCTGGAAACAATTGTTTCAGCTTAGATTAGTTTATTATTATGTTAGAGGGAAAAACTGAACAGCATATGCTGAGAATATTTTTATGTTGCTGAATGTACGTACGTTTTATATATTTGTATGATATTTTATTTTTAATCCTAGAGGAGTAGAAATTTGACCAATTTAAATCTCAATGCCAACTGTCTATCTCCAACCCATGGAATCATAATCCGTTCCCCGCATATCCTACACTCTCTCCACGTTTTATCTTTTTTTTTTTTTTTTTTTTTGCCAAGCTCCACATTTTATCTTAATCATCATTTTAGTAATAAAAAATGCCTAAAAATACGATAAGAATCAATTAAACCTTCTGCTAATATTCTGGTTTATGCTTTATACAGCAGATCCACTCGAATATTCCTTTTATCAATTCCTTTCTCGTTTCCCAAAACAATAACCTTATATATATATATATATATATGTATAAGTAGTTTTATAAGTTGGCAAACTACATATGAAAAAACACAGAAAAAGAAAACTCAAGCTCAGAGAAAGTACTTACAGAAAATCAATGGCTGCCTACGCGAGGTCCAAGACGAAGAGCGTCACTTATCCGCTCAATGACAAAGTCTGGGCCAGAATTTGTGGTCAGGAACGGCTTGATTCGGGCTATGTTAGCAGCGGAAGTGAACACAGCGCTCAAAACGATGACGTTGAAGAACAATCACCTTCTCTCTCCAATCTCCTCTGCGGATTTCTCGATGATGATGCCGACGCTGGTGGTGTTCGATTGTTGCCGGATAATGACGATTCGGATGATGAGGAACGTGGAGCTGATGAGTCAATTGACGGAGTGGAAGATCTCTTGAACGCGTTTTTAGTAAATGAAAATGGGGATGTGTTCAGGAATCTGCTTTTGATTCAGGTCTCGAAGGCTCTAGAAGCTTTCTCCTTCGTTAAACAGAACAAATCGCTGCTCCGTCGTAATGTGGCAGCGTTATTGCGGAGCTACGGTCACAATGCCGCGATTTGTAAGACCAAGTGGGAGAGTTGCGGCGGACTCACCGCCGGAAGTTACGAATTCATCGACGTTGTCCGATCGTACTCCGGCAATCGGCGAATAACTACTCGGTATTTCATCGACATCGATTTCGCCGGGGAATTTGAGATCGCGAGACAAACTAGTCAATACGAGTGTCTATTCAGGACTTTGCCTAGGGTTTTTATCGGGAAGAGTGAGAATTTGAAGCAGATCGTGAAAGTAATGAGCGATGGAGGGAGGAGATCGTTGAAGAGCAGGGGATTATTACTTCCTCCGTGGAGAAAAAATCGTTTCATGCAGAACAAGTGGTTCGGTTCATACAGACGGACTTCGAATTTGATTCCGGCGAACTCCGCCGCAACGATGTTTACACCGGCGCAACAAACGTTCACGGTGAAATGTCGGTCGGTGGGATTTGACGTTGTTGATGGACGTTCGAGTACGTTCTTTCCCGCGACAACTCGTACAAGATAAATTAAATATAATTAATGTGATCAAAATAGGTACAGTAAACAATTAGTATAATTACTCGTAGAAAAGAGTTATTCGATATTTGTCGTTTTTTTAGCACCCAGCAATGCAGTATTCCTTATTTTAGTACTTGTTCCGGATTGAATAAAGATAAGTAAATTTCTATATACTTAAAAAAACATTAAAAATGAATTCAGAATTTAATAGCATTCAAGTTCTTTTCGTGTTATTACACTTTCATAATTTTCCTGAAAAGAGTGCAAAGGTATTTTGTAGAAAATATCACTATTTGATTAGTGGCTATTAACTAGTTACTTAACATGTGTGTTTCTTTTTGGGGTTAAAATTAATCAAACGACTTCTCATAAACTTAGCAATCGCTAGAAGAGGATCTGAGTTTTGCAATATATTTCATGTGTTACATATGATAGACAATTGGATAGCTTAAGAAAAAGATCGAGTTTGGTGCAGAGAGAGAGAGAGAGAGAGAAAGAGAGAGAGAGAGAGAGAGAGAGAAAGAGAGAGAGAAAGAGAGAGAGAGAGAGAGAGAGAGAGAGAGAGAGAGAGAGAGAGAGACATCATGGGGAAGAGATAATGGATAATGTAAATTAATATAGACTAGTAGCTAGAGTGGATAAAGGGTCAAATAAATAAAAAGATAAGCATATAGTATATATATATAGTGGAGGGCCATGGAAGTGCCCCTTACCTTAATAGGTATACTTATATGGACTACCCGGGGTCGGAAGGGTCAATACACTGGGTGGGGTGGGTACATGTACTCTTGAGAAAGTTGAAACTGAAGGATCGGATATCCATCCCTTTATGCTTGCTTAATTGTTTGATGGGACTATCGCCCGTGTTTTTCAGGAGGAGCCAAGGAGGGGTATATACATGCATGCAATTATGATCTGTATTAATGCTCAAAACTTGCACGTTTTCAACCCACTAGCCCATACTCTCTCTCTCTCTCTCTCTCTCTCTCTCTCTCTCTCTCTCTCTCTCTAACCGATAATATCAGTATTTTAAAAAAGGCCACACGAAAGTATGCGGATGACCAATCTTTATGCGCTTAGATTTTCTAAGCCGAAATTATGCGCACGACAAAATGATTATTACGCGATGATCTTAGTATATATATATATATATATCATAATAAAAAACATACTTAAATATAATACTTCACAAATAATACTTTGGTGTAACAAAAAAAACCATATCATAAAAAAAGGTAAATCATGAATACGTTAATGTAACTAAAAAAGGATTATTACACAATTAAATTCGTATTAAGTATAACGAAAATAATTATTATAACCTGAAATTTAGTTAACTAAGGTTCAGTATTTTTATTGTACATCGTTGATTGACTAAGGAATTTAGTTTTATGTGCATAGTATTTGTAAAATTTTCAAATCGATCATATATACCATCTAAAACGAATTAATGGAGGGACCATTTATGAGAGTGATATTCAACACAAATATTTGTTTTCCTTGTAAAAGAATAGACCCCTGACGAGAAGTTCTGGTTCATAAAATAAATCTCATTTCCTTATATTATTGCATGTGAAATTGACAAAATCTTCAACCTAGGTATCAGAACCAACATCAACAATATCATGCATGCATAGTTCTTAATTAAACAAGCCAATCGTAACCTAAAGAACAAAAAAAAAAAGAAAGAAAAAGCCGAGCAACTTATTGATTTAACGATATATACATACAAAAGGAAATTATATTCCTAAAATGTACAGAAATCAAATAGGCTCCCTTGTGAAAATGAAAGAACAATTACTACCGACAAATTCATTACACTCTAAACTTTTATTGGTTATAATTATTGTTAAGTTTAAGATGCGAGCATATAACTTTAAACGATTTAATGACCAGAAATTTATAAACTATTTAACTTTTAATGACCAGAAATTTAATTTATATGAAAATTGTGTCAGAATGTATTTAAAAAGCTATAAACTATTTGAAATTCTTATACTAACTCCAAATGTTATTATTCAAATTATGTTGCTTATGTTAAAATAATCATTCAGGATTTAAATTACAGCATTATAAAAGAAGCTAAGCAAACTTTAGACGATAATGGAAGGGCTTAACGTTTAAACAGATATTTTACGGTACCCTAGACGGCCTCAGGCGGAAGAAGATGAATCGGACTTCTTATTATAACGATGGTTTAACGTGTTAAAAGTTGAATTATGTACGGAAATTTTGGTCATTTAAGTCACTTAAAAAACAAAATTAGTTCTTGAATATTTCGCACTATAAAGTTGAAAGTTATGTCTCTAATATACGTTGACAACTGGGTTTGAAATATTCGAAAATCTTAAGCATAAAGCCCATGGTATGTGTGCGGGAACCAAAAACGCAATATTGGGTTCTTGAAATATTCATCCCATATAAAATTGGGCCAGAAGTTATAGCTTTTCGAATTATATATTACTGGACTAGTGCAGTACCAATTCATGATCGATAGCCTACTGGTGTTGTTCCTTGGTCATAGGTCCGCTCTGTGGACGATATATACGCTTTGTTTGTTCAGCTTAAATAATCGATCGTAACGGTGTAAATTATATCATCATAATTTAAATTTTTTAAAATTTAAATTGAAATAAACGGATTAAAAAGTTGTGTTATGAACTTAGCTTTGTTAACATTTTTTTTTTTTGGCATTATGTCTTCACTTTTCAGATTTCATATAATTTTTACACAATATTTAAAGATTAAGTAGAGGCACTATAAAAATCGTCCTGTTTCAAATTGAAACAAATCTTGAAATATTTTGCACGGGTGAAATCATAATAATTTGATAATAACATCAACAACCATATGATTAAATGAGAATATAACTAGTAACTTAGTACATATATTAATTTCAGATCTTTTACAACTTAAGTTATATTTCCTTTTTAAAAAAAAAATAATAACATTCTATTTTGTTTATAATAAATTTTGAAATCTTAAAATTTAAATCGTGATTTTGTTTATAATAGTAACATTTTTGTGCTTGTCATTTTGAGGTAAGATAGATTATATAGTGGGAATTTAATTCTTAGTCACACTTTCATTATGATATTGCAATTTGTAGATAAATTTAGACAAAGTTGTTAAACATTGCAAAGCCCATATGCATTCAACTCCTAGGAATGGAAGGATGCTTGTTTTAGAATTCTTCTCCTCTTTTTCATTCCTTCTTGTTTTCCTAGCTAGCTATATGGCTAGTTATTATTTCCTTCTTTTTTTTCCTTGACTAGTTATTATTTCCTTTTTTTTAAAAAAAAAATAGTAACATTCTATTTTGTTTATAATAAATTTTGAAATCTTAAAATTCAAATCGTGATAATAGCTTAACAATATTTTAGTATTATAAAAAGTTTATTTTGTTACAGTCATAATGTAGTTTGTAATGTTAATTATTTTCTAATCAAAATCAATCAAATTTTAATTATAGATTTTAGTAAAAATATTAGATAATTTTTTGAAATGTCAGTTTTTTTGAAAAAACGGAGGGAGTATTAATTCTGGTCAATGGTGTTCAATACATTTGTGATTTGTTAATTTCTCCAACAGTCGCTGACTTTAATTTCCTTTGAAATGCGGAAAGAAAGCTACTACTACCAACATAAATATATAAAACCAGTAAGTGAGAAAACATGCATTATTACCCCTACAGGCTAAGTAAAATTCCGAGTTCTTATGTAAAATATAAATATTTTGGTCAAACCGTAACATTTTTCTCTTTCGTATCTGAAAATACTTTACTTACCGTGTCACAGTTACATTGATTATTTATTTTCTATGTATAGCTCCATTATTGATAATTATTTTGTTGTACAAGTTATATGCATGAAAACATTTGGAATTTTAATTTTAATGTTAATTTTCTGAAAAATAATATCATTCTAACGATTAATAATTAATAAAGTGTTTGGTTTTATTTCAGATTTATTACAATTTTAATTATTGTAAAATTTTCTTTTAAGAGTATGGTTCTGATAATAAATTTACAATAATAAATTTGAGAACTTCTTCATTTTCACAAAAATAGCCCTAATGTTAGACTTATTCTACAAATTTGATAAAGTTGAGGATGCCATCAAAAGCTGCACTTAAATAGAACAGAGAATCAGTGAACTTATGCTGCAAATGAAGTGTTTCTGTGAAATTAAAGGAACACCAATTAAATGTTCAGATATGCATTAGTTTGGTGAAACAAAATATACCTTATGAAATCTATATATGGGAAGTTATATATTTCTCAAGAAAATAAGCAAATAATTGTTGTATTATTATTGAAGGGAAAACAATATATTCGAAAATATGATTGGCGGGACGGCCGATGGCCAACAAGTGACAGCAATTTTGTCTATTTCTCAAAGCGACAATAGAAAATTTAAGTTGAATTATAATTATATTGAGTATTATGTTTGTTGTCGTTTTAGCTCGATGAGGGAATGCCACTGTCGTCAAAGGCCACTTGGACCCTTTGTGCACGTGTCTATATATATATATATATATCTGAATGAATAGATACTAATTTATTTCTACAATTTAATTATTTTTAAATTTAGGATACATTATATATAATTTTAATTTGTAGGTAAAGTTGTCTTGAAATATATGTGGGCAGCCGCGAAGGTTTATCCATGTAAACAAACTGAGTTACTTGTTTATTAGGCTCTATGTGACTTATTTAAATATCGACTCGATTTTATTATAATAATTAAATAAGAAAATTGTATTTAATAGTTTTTGTGTAACAATTTAAACTCCATGCAAATTTGAAAGCACAACCCAACTCGATACGATCAATTAACAAGTCAATTTTAATTTTATTCGTTAAATAAAATGTATTCGATTCGATTATAATAATAAATAAATTTAATTACCATACGAGCTCAAACTCATCAACTCATTTGTGCCCATATATTTATAGACTTTGACTGAAGTAGGCTAAAAACGAGACTGCATTTCATTTACGATTGATTGATGTAAGAGGAAGATGAAAAGGAACTTTAGACCCACCAACCTCATCTAGTCTTCACAAATGCTGGGAATGAATGATGGCTGCCTTCCAATTTTAACACTTTATTATCCCCTTTCTAATTCAAAATATATACTGTATTATTATAATATTCTATCTTTCTTGTAATTTCGTTTTTAAATATAATACGATTGAGAGTGCATTTGTTGTAAATTGGAATTGTAGTAATTCGTTTTAAATATATAATGACGTTTTAAATATATAATGAGATCTCGAGACCATATGTTCGAGTAATGATAGAGTCTATCTAATAACATTATTTGCAGAATATTGAAAGAAACAATGTAAATTATTTTCTCCCAACGTTAATCATAAAACTAAAATCAAGATATGATTAATGATAAATAAATCAATGCCATTTATATAATTATTTGGTGCGGTTGATTTGATAAATGTAGATCGGCCCATTTGAAATTATAAATAATGCAAAAAAACGAAATGGAGAGGAAGGAGTTTAAAAGTAAAGCATCACGTACATGAGGGTGATATTTGATAATTGCACACCGCCATTTTTATTTATTTATATATTTATTTTGAAAGCTCAAGGGCTACTAGCTGATTAACGATTTCCACCAACTTCATCGGGTTGTATAAATTATATATGTTCGTCATTTGTGGGGTGTGATTGTTGACAACTTCAACAATATAATATTCTCTAATTAATTTCATTATATGGATCCTCCATTTATATATTTTAACTTTTAGCATGGAGAATGTTCTTCAATTAAGCAAATAAAGTGGTGTTTATTCATGATAAACCTACCGATTACGATGATGATGACTATTCATTCATTCACCTACATTAGCATGGTATTAAACTGGCAGAATCTATTGATTTAGTTTGTCAGACCAAATTCATACACCGACAGTTTAGGTTTTTGAGAAATTAAAAAAAATTATTCAATTGTTTATGACTTTATATATTGCGCAAGTTGGATTAATATATCTAATATTCACAAATGGGAGAAGAGAAATGAATAAAGTATAGTCGATATTAATTTGAAGTTGGACTAAATGTATGCAGGACCCCATCTATATATGT
>CM025784.1:29671978-30106742 GCA_014636745.2 Centella asiatica | reverse complement strand
TAATTTGAAGTTGGACTAAATGTATGCAGGACCCCATCTATATATGTCACTTGAATAGGGGCAATGTTGGTTCTTATATATATATATATATATCCAGAAAAGGAGCCAATTTCAATTTCATTGCCATGGTTCATGTCACCAAAGTCTCATATATATACACGGGAATCGAATCCAAAATAGTAATCATATCTTATTTAGACTTTCCTCTTTTGGTAATCATTTAATTAGACTAATTTTCACTAGGAGAAAAAATATTTTAATAACTTTGTATTATCTTATTGTTATCTTTAATTTGGTGTCTCTTTAGTAACATAATTTTTCCCTTTTAGTTTTTTGGGGTTACATTTAGTAACATAGTTTTTGCTTTCCATTGCTGTTGCGTTGCAGTCAACAAAAAACAACAATCCAACCATAATAATAATAATAATAATTGGGAGTCAATTAATCAATTATCGTTACCTTGTGCAGTTTAAGGGATAAACTGATTTATTCTTAATAAATGACAATCAAATCTTTAACTTACTACAAAATCATTAACTGGACTGTGTTTTCAAGTTTCAACTCTAGAAGAAAAAAGGACTTCTTTGGTTGTATTTCCTTTGTGTCGCCAATTACCCAATAAATTGACCAAAGCAAAACAAAATAAATAATGTTATAAAAATCCACAAACGCGTAGAAATATATTGCTCTATGTTACAGTGGCATGGCATGGCATGAGTCGGTGGTTGAATATGAGATCCCAACCAACTCAATGGACGCATTCCATTATAACCCCAAAGAAAATTGCAAAGATTTTAAAACAATTTAAATCAAGAATTTATATTAAATAGTAGAAATATTAAGGACAAAATTGAAGTGACATGTGTAATACTATTTTTCATTTTTACTAAAATGTTAGAAATAAAAATGCAAAATTTTTATATCACAATAAAAATCATAACAAATCTTTACCGTTAAAGTTATTTCGAAATTCACAGCGTTGTAAATCTCAAGTTAAATCTAATGATAAAAGATTTCTGTCGTGATTTTCTTGTGGATCAAAACTCATAAAATGGGGTGCAAAACTTAGCAACCTAGTGAGATTAAATCCATTAGCAAATATTGAAAGTTATTTATATATATGTTACTAAAGGAATTCATCGGTGAGTTACTTAATTTGAAGGGTCAATTTAATTCTAACATAAAAAAAAAAGGTCAAATTAATTCTTCCCAAACAAAAACAATGATCTCTCTTTTTTAATCGTGATGGCTAAATTGGTGGGATAAAGTCGTCGATAAGAAACTGTCAAAAGCAGATTAGCATTATCTTTACCGACACTTAAATTAATGCCATTTGCATGATGGAGGGTTTTATGTCTTTATTAACTTTTAACTTTAATAGGTTATTATATACTTAATCGTCAAGCAATTAAAACCTGGTTCTTCGGCGGTTTTTACCTTAATTAGTGCTACTCGTTTCTTCGTTTATATGCTATAAAGTTTTCAACTTTTGTTCTTCCATGAAATTAACATCTTGCCACCTTCTAATTTCTACTTATATTTGCGGTGAAATTTGATTAATTTTGTTATCGTTTACAATTAAGTTTGATTAGTGTAATATTTTCTAAGTTGGAGTGGTTTCATCTGTTATTTTTATTGTAATCTTTTATAAAATGGTCAATTTAAATTTTAGTAATATAATTTAAACTATAAAAAATTATAATATTTAAAATTAAAGTTGAAACAAACGACATTTATCGTATACATATATAAAAGTCGTGTAAACTAATGTAAAGAATAGTTGAATTTTTTTTTCAGATGAAAAAATGTAGAGAATTAATTAAGTGTGGCTCATACAATATGCATGATTCTTTAATCGATAACCTTCATTTATTTTAGTTGCCTTTGATTACTCATTTGATTGAGTATCAACATTTCTTACACTATCACACTTTTTCTTTTCCATTGTATATAGCGATGTCTACGGCGGAAGTTTATTAGTTAAAGTATTTAAATAACCTCATACTAATTACTGGATTATTCTTTTTTTAACTAATAAGTGGAATGTGAAGTGCTCAAGTTAGGTTACATTCCATGGCGATACATGAAGACAAGAGAGTGGGTATGGATGCTGTTATATATATTACGCATGTTTGATAATAACACAAACGCACACACAAACACACACACAAATTCCATAAAGAAATAAGATTTTTATACAACTTAAATATTGGTAATCGAAAAAAAAAAACCAGTATTATCTCGTTTCATTTATGATAAAATAATGGCAAAAATTACATTACTACTAAAACGGGGTTAAGTGAATATTTATGTTTTACGAAATTATTATACTTTTGGTTCCATTTTGTAAGTGAGCATTGGAATTTATATTACAGAATTAATGGATGGAGAATATGGTATCTAAGTTTAAAGGATAATATTACAGGCATGGTAATTTACTTGGCTTAAAATATTTTGCCAAAATTTACAAAAGTAGCATAGCGGATACATTCAAACTTTTAATTGATGGAGTATCCGTTTAAAGATGAGGACAAGTTTAAAGTCTGAACTAACTACTAAAAACATTACAACAACCCAATACCAACACAATCCAAATTCTGACCGTTCTTGTACTATAAATTATGAATTTTAAAAATGATGCCATTACTCCCTCCTCGTTTAAAAGTATTTCTCTAGGTCACTTTTTCATATAGTTGTAGAAACAAAATCATGAGAATATCTTATATAATTATATTTAAATTTTTAATAATATTAATATTACATATATTATATGTACACATAACATGTTTTCTTGTGAAATTCATTATTAATATATGTAATATTAATATTATTAAAAATATAATAATGACATTATAATACAATTTTAAAAAATATATATATAGCAAAAAGTTATGCTAATATAACTTTATTTTAGACCAAATCTTAGTCTCAAATTAGTATTGCACTTTTTTTAAACGATGGAGTAGTACTACACATATATATGTGCGTTGGTCAGAAATAACTAATTAAAAATAAACATATTGTCAAGAGAAATTTTACAATCGATGTATTTATTTTTCTTATATCAAATATTAAGAGATCCGTCATATGCATTATAACAATCTTCATATTATACTTATCCCAACACTATTTATGAAGGGAATTTTTCATGTCGTTAGTTTTGTCAGACGAATACATATTAGGAAAAGTAAACATCAATTAGAGAGCATGAAAATCTATTATGTTTTATATACTACTTCGTAGACAATCATTTATAATTTAGGTAAAAGGAAAAATATACTCCGAATAAAAATTCTCTAGACATACTCTTATCTATTATAAATCCACAAAATTACGGTCAATATGCTATACTAAATTCTTTTCTTTTTTTCTTTCTTTGGCGACCATAGTGATCTTAGATCCTAGGATTAATATTGTATGTTGATGAAAATTTTGAAGATTAAGTCAAACAAAATAATATCACCAGAGCCAAATCATTATAAGATCCTAATAATAATATTATGTAAATGAAAAAAATAAAATTGTTTACACGTAGTATATTATAACAATATATGTGGTGAGAGACAGGACACGTGCATGAGACACCGCATATATATCCCCACATGCATAATAACCACAACCGCCGTTTACATCTCTCAGTTATAAATATAAATATAAATATATGCTGATGATACAACCATACGAGTTTTGATGAGTTAACTCGTCAACCGGTTATTTTAGTCGTGTCTTAAATAGGTCGACCTGTTTATGACTTAAATCCATATATGTCAACCTAAACTCTCCTAAATCTTATTATATTTGTGTCAAATTATCGTATCGTGTTGAAAATTATCGCCCCATGTATAAATATGTAAGACCATACATCTAGTAGTTTTTATTATATTAAAAGCTTCTACTATCGATCACATTGTGACATTTTGGTTTTTGGGTAAATATTAAAATTTAAAAAAGAATATTATAAGAATAAAAAAAGGGGGGGAATAATGGATGAGTAGTCCCTTCCGCGTAGCAGCTGCCAGCTGTTTGGACCATGGATTCCGTGATTGCGTGCCCGCGGGACCACCATGCGACCCCACCGCCTTCCACATAAACACACTCTCTCTCTCTCCCTCTCTCTCTCTCTCTCCCCTTCACTGAATAATTATGGAGTTATATATAGTATGTAACTAGAGAGAAAAAGAAAAGAAAAAAAAGACAAAATTTTAAATGAACAAAAACCCTTTTAAAATCTTCTGTTTCCTTTGATTTTTTTCATCAATTTATGGCGAAAAGTGGGGTTTACGAGACTGATCCGGCGGTGGTAGCTAAGGCGACGGAGTTGAAGAAAGAGTTGCAGAGACTGGTGAAGGCGATTGTTGAAGAAGATGACGAGTTCCTTAGTTTAGGAACAATTGATCGAGCGAATCAGACCCTTTGCACATTGAAGGAATTGAAAGTGAAAAGATCATTGTCTTTGAAATCAGTGCGTGATGATGACAGCGATTCATTGGCTTGTCCCCAAGAGTTTCGCTGCCCTCTTTCCAAGAAGCTCATGCGCGATCCTGTGATTCTTGCTACTGGCCAGGTCTGTACAATTGTTCTTCGGTTTCAGAGAGAGAGAGAGAGAAAGAGAGAGAGAGCGTATTTATTTGGTGGGTGATGCTTTGGGTATTATATTTGTTTAAATAATAAATCTTTTTTTTTTTGGGTTTGTTTGCACAGTTTAATTGTTCATACTCCTGTAGTGTTTCCGAATTCTGCTGGGTTGATGCAATTTAAAGCTTTCTGAGTGTTAATTTATGACAATTACATATATAATTGGCTGTTCTTTGTTGATTTTGGGAATTGTTTCTTTAATTAGTTTTTAGGGGAGTGGTTTTCTTTATGGGAGGTTCTTGAATGATTGTGTGATTTTATGAATGCATCCATGGGCAAATCATCCTGATTCAGTTTCAGTTAATGATCATTCAACCAGATGATTTCAAAGAAAAATTGAAAATTTCTATGTTTATATAAGGGACAGAAAATTTCTCATAATGTCTTTATTTAGTTTTTCGCTACAAGTTTATATACTCCTCCAACGTGTGCTGGGTAAATTGAGTCATTTTGTTATATAACCTGCTCGGTTTTTCTGCTTCAGTGGTTGATTTTCTATTACCATAGTTTTGTGTCTTTTGTCTTACCTTTGGAGAGCAAGCATGGGAAAGCAATTAATTTTAATCGTTTTGTGATTAATTTGCAGACTTATGATAGACCTTTTATCCAGAAATGGTTGAAATCTGGGAACAGGACATGCCCTCGAACACAACAAGTCCTTACTCATTCTCTTCTTACGCCTAATCACTTGATTCGGGATATGATATCACAATGGTGTAAGAGCAATGGACTTCAGTTGCCAGATTCTCTCCAGTACTCGGATGTGGATGGATTAACAGATTCTGATCGGGATCATTTCGTTTCTTTGCTTGAGAAGATGTCTTCAACATTGTCTGATCAAAAGAACGCTGCAAGGGAATTGCGACTGTTGACCAAGCGGACGCCTTCATTCCGTGCCCTTTTTGGCCAATCCAATGATGCCATACCTCAATTGCTCAATCCACTCACTGAAATCAAGGGTAGAAATGAAGTTCACCCTGACCTCCAAGAAGACTTAATTACCACAGTATTGAATCTTTCTATCCATGACAATAACAAGAAGCTTGTCGCGGAAACACCAATGGTTATTCCTCTTTTATTGGATGCATTGAGATCAGGTACGGTTGAAACAAGGAGCAATGCAGCTGCGGCTCTCTTCACTCTATCAGCTCTCGATTTTAATAAAGCACTCATAGGGAAATCTGGCGCTCT
Organism: Centella asiatica; assembly: GCA_014636745.2. Lineage (NCBI taxonomy): Eukaryota > Viridiplantae > Streptophyta > Magnoliopsida > Apiales > Apiaceae > Centella > Centella asiatica. Next base: position 30,100,916 of record CM025784.1, on the reverse strand, counting down.
AAAGCCTCTCATTGACCTTTTGGAAGATGGTCACCCATTAGCTATGAAGGATGTTGCTTCAGCCATTTTCAACCTCTGTATCCTTCACGAAAATAAATTGAGAGCCGTGAGGGATGGTGCAGTGAGAGTGATTCTGCAAAAACTCGCAAATGGGATGCATGTTGATGAGCTATTAGCTATCCTTGCCATGCTTTCAACCAATCCAAAGGCTGTTGAAGAATTGGGAGAGCTTGGAGCTGTTTCATGCCTTCTTACCATTATAAGAGAGAGCTCTTGTGCTCGAAACACAGAAAATTGCATCGCAATTCTCCACACAATCTGTTACAATGACAGGACCAAGTGGAGAGAGATGAGAGAAGAAGAAAATACTCGTGGTACAATCTCACAAGTTGCTCAAAATGGCACCTCCAGGGCCAAGAGAAAGGCAAGTGGCATTCTTGATAGACTTAATAGAACCGTGAATCTCACACATACTGCATGATAAGCGGTTCTTTGATCACAAAATCTGTAAATTCTACATCATCTCAAACTCTCAAGGTTGCTTGGATAGCAATCACTCTCTCCGGGTATTTTGTGGTCATTCACAACTTAAATTTTGTACATTATGTTTTGTAGTTTTTTCGGTTGCAGTTTCAAATGGAGTTACAGTTGCTGTGAATAATTTACTTTGGAGGGATGGAAGCTTTTTCTATAAAGATTGATTGATTGTCACTATTATAGTATTATACAATAATTCCTGAACATGGCTTGCTGAGCAGACAGATTATTTGGTAATCAGTAATGTAGTATTTCTACAAGCAATAATATAGAAGATTTTTCTCAGACTAATTATGCACATGGCTCGCTTGTTGGATGGCTACAAGTCCAGTTGATAGATACACCCCATTAGTGATTCTTTAATCAGACTGCTATTCAATTCAGTTTGAATTTTATTCATACCAAGTAATCAATGCTCCATGTATGTTTTCCATGGAACCATCACATGGTTTACTCGCTTAGATATTTTAGTTGAAGTAGCAGAGATGGACAGTGTGGTTTGGGTTTTGTCATACACAGATATTGGTCCCATACATGGCAATAAAGCCAAAGATTACACTTTGAACGATTTCTAGGGATAATAGAAACGAATGGCTCAGGATTTTGGGTAGGGATGGGAATGGGAAGAATACAATCTTCAAAAATGGTTATGATTTTGGGGCATGTGGTCCATCCAAAATGCCACTCATTACCCAAGTCCTATGTTACAAACTGGCTACCAGCCCTTCATCCTGTCACCACCATCACCATGGGTGGCTGGCAGTACGTACATATGGGCACGGCTGCATAAGTATCTTGTGTACATACTGATAGTGGGAGAATCCATTTTTACTGTTTCAAGCAACGATACATTTATTTCAGATTGTAACGTTTACTCAAAATTTTCGTTCAAGTTAATTCTAAAATAATAACCCTTTTAAAAAAAGAAAATAGATCTTCTTAACATGGGAATTGGCTGAGAAGAAACAGAGACAAAAATGTTTAATTGTTAGTGTAAGATGTTAATAATACATATATTTGGATTATTCCATTGGTTGTCTAATTGGACAGGCCGTTCGATGATTGTATGCCTGAGGGAACGTTGGCTACTGAGGTTTTTTTTTTTTTTTTTTAAATAAAAATAAAATAAAATTGTACATGATAATGTTTTCTATTTATTTGAAATATAAATCCGATTCGACTGGTCAAACCAATAATTGAGCCATGGTTTGGTAGTTGGTCCGTCATGGTGACGGTGGGTGCTACACAAAGATATAAAGTTCTCTTTATTATCATTTACTTCTTTCTTCGTCAATATGGTATTATTCGACGTTATCTTCTGTCGGTAATAAGAGACTGCTGCTCCAAGATTAGGAAAAAAAAAAAACCCTAGTTGTAAAAAAGAAGAAAAAAATTGTCATACACCAAATTTGGAAAGAAAAAAACAAAATAGTGCAAATTTCACGGATTAATCCGGCAGGACACAACGGAGTTATTATTGACCTTTCAAATAAAATGAAATGGAATTTTCTATCTGGGGGTACGTGCGACCGCTCAGATCCACCCACGTGCACCCTCCAAGGATTCGACGGTCTAAAGCTGTGTGATGTGGACTGTAGCAAGTAGCAAGCTTTGCCATTACTGACTACTAGTTCTTATGCATTTCCTTTTCAGATATATGCATAGTTTTGTCTCGAATATAACCATGTATGTTTTTATTAGTCGTATCTCATTCTTCTGCTGCCAAGCCCATTGTCCTTGGCCTTTTGCTTTGGTTTGGGACAGGCGGCAATTCACAACACTACGAACAATTTTTCACTGGGAATACGAACCAGTGTTTTCGGTGCATCATCAAGGAGCAAGTACGATGTCTATTCGTAGCAGTTGTCTACATGTAACTATGAAAGATTAATCATATATAAAGAACAAGTCCATTCATGCCATGATGTTCTGAGCAAGGTTCACTAGTTAACTGTACAGCCCAAGTGCATAATATAACTACACAATTTTGGGGAATGCAAGAGCTCATGCGCGAGTTTTTTAATCCAAAGCATCATCAGGTTGATCGAGGCCTTAAAGCTACGGTATTACTAGTTTCACCCGAAGCATCACCAGGAGATCAACTTGAGAATTTTTAATGCGTAAAGTAAAATTATAAATAGAAACATAACCACAACAAACAAAAGGTGCCATCTCGGATTAATCCTGGTTTGCCTGGAATCTGTGTTTGGTGAAGCATCACACAGAAAAGTATTGTTCTTCCGGTAACTTTTTACCTTGAAGATTTCAGCACCACTGTCGACCCAACACCATAGACCACCGCTCGATATGGGTTCTTTCAATCCATCCTATATGCCCAGCCATGTTTTTGCAAAAAAGCTTGTACAGCCTCTTTTATAGCTAGATTCGGCACTAATTGGGACTGATAAAGCTGTTCACGCGTAATTGGATCAAAATTGCCAACCTAAATCAAAGGTAAGCAGGGAAGAGACCATAAAAATCAAATGAAGGAAAAGGAAAAACATTGAGAGAGATGAAAAACTATACCTTCTGCAGATGTTCAAGAATCACTGACCGCTCGTACGTGACCCCACTAGGAGTAATGACAGGATCGCGGAAGATATCAAGTGTGATTCTACAGCATAGGTAATCTGGAACCTGTAGTCCTCAATTAGAACCATTGACAAGTAAAGCTGAAACCGAAGGCAATGAAGTCTAAGCTCACCTCAGTTGGCATGTCAGCTTCAGAAGCTTTGCCAATTACATCTCCAAGAGTCTGCAAGTGTTTTGAATAGTCACTACTGAGGTCATCAATAAACCCTTCCATCTGAGAACCATCGCGCTCATATTTCTCCTTGAGAGCAGTCTCGCAAGCATCTCTGAAACATAACATAAGAGATGATATGCCCCCCGTTACAAAACTTTATTTACATGATCCAAAAGAAAAAAAGTACAAAGTTACAGCTACAGCTGATATAAACAACTTAATTGCGAGAGAGCACATACTTTAACTTTTGCAGTTCCCAGGTTTGCTTTGTAGATTGCTGTTCCCACTCCAGATATTTTGCTTTGGCAAGCTCCTGCCACACCTCCTCCACAATGTAACTCCTGGGATTTGCACCTCTACCAAGATCCAAAGCCTATATTTATGTTGCATGGGACTTAATAGTTAATACTCTTCCATAATTAACAAAAAGAAATTTTTCCGCAACAAAGGAAAATTAAACACACTTTAAATTCACTCGCTTCATAGCTCCTAGAGCATCATGTTTGTACTAGACTATTTGTCAGCTTTGTGAGTAAGACTTATACCGTTATACGAAAGGTGTTCACTTCCACCAAACAAAATAATTGATTATTATTCTTTTTAGGGTTTTCTAATTCGGAGAACTGAGTAAAACCATGCAATACCCAGTGGTCTCTAATATAGCAACTAGTAGAAGAGCATAGTTGATTTTAAGGGTCTCTTATAATCATTTCCAATTCTCTACAAAGGGTATCACCAGATATTAAGTTACATAGCTAGGCATGCATACAGATGGAAAGCAGAAATGATGAAAATGGTTCGCAAACAATAAGATAAATTCTTACTTTTTCCAATTCCTTAACTCCCTCTGCATATTCTTCCCTCTGTAGTAATGCAAGCCCAAGCATATAATGTGCCTACATTACACAGAAGATATATTCAATTAGATCATCACAGATTCACAGTCAAATAGGCAAAGTTAATAAGTTTATAGAATTCAACAGGGACTAGCTAATATATATATCTTTGTAGAGTAAATCCCATTGCCCCAACTCATAAACAACCAAATTAATCATCCAACATCTAATAAATTTTAGATTCAGTAAAGGGGGTAGCAAAGTATTTGAGAGTTCAACTATTGTGAAAAGGAAGATACCGTACATTTCTAAACATGTTAGGAGTGACTTAGGACAAAAATACAAGTTGTCTTACTCCAACTTTCAAAAAATAATACAATCTAGTATATAAGTACATTTAAATTTTAAAAAGTAAAAATAAAAAAAATCATGGGAGATGAAACTTGGAAGTTAATCACCTCTGTTAATTATTACTTTCTTTATGCTAGCTAAACACTCTATGCACATACATTTTCAATAAATTAGAGTTATTATTTCATTTAATATCATGTTAAGTTTGTGTATCCCAAATTTGTGCTTATGATAGTAGAGATATAGTTTGAGCAAGAATATCTGCATCGCGAACAAACTACAAATAGAATGGTCAATACTAGTAGTAAAATTTACATTTTCCAACAAGTTCATAGAACATAAGTTTTAGCCTTGGGTTTACTGACGATGTCCAATCTTCCACTTCTACCATGAATGCACAGTTCTCTGAAATTTTTTTTGCTAGAAAGCAAGAGTAGTCTTATACATGTATATCTAGAGCTAACAAAATAACATTTTGATTTATATCTATACTTTTGCATTGGGCAATTGCTTGTAATTCCTTTTCAAATGGTTCAATTGTAGACAAAATATTGCTGGTAAAAAAGTCCAATGTTTAAACATAAGATATCAAGTATGCAATAGTTATAATACAAGCCAGATAATATTGAAACTCGAAGCCAATAGTCACAATATGAATTCAAAATAATCGTGAAACTTCAAGTACAGTCTCTTTTCACGGACATACTAAAAGACATTATTTATTAAGTTATAAGAAGTTTGTCATAAGAAAATTTGTCTCGTCTGGTTAAGTCGATCAATACTCAATCAGGTCATTTTTAGAAATTTAATGTTCCAAAACTAATTACATAAAGAGAAGCATTTAACCAACTTCACATTAAATTAAGGGAGTTGATATTCCCAACACAAATTCTGCACCAAAGTACTATAATTAGTATATTTGAGACAAATTAGGAACGATGAACTGCAATTACCATTCCTTACCTAACAGTAAATTATATAAGTAAGGTTATTTTGTATTGTAGTGCAAATTTCTCAATTTTACCGGGAAGAATAATGCATATATACACTTGAAAATTCTTTGTAAGGAAAAAGATACTAAATCAATATGCATGAAATATATAAAAGTAAAAGTGACAAAACTAGTGTCAGTCCTATATGACAACCGCCATTGAGAGTCCGAAATACAATTGTTCTTTATTGATACACCAGATTGCAGAAGTTGCAGCCGTACCAAGTTAACCTCTTTCATACTTGCTTTAAATGGACTTGAGCGTAAAATCCTACTGAATTATTTAGCATTTGAGAAAACAAATCCTGACTGAACCTATACTTTCAGATTAAAACAGTGAATGACATAACATAAATACACCAACCTGTGGATCAGATAAAAGTAAATGCAGAACAAGAATGACGTCGAGCACTAAAACATTACCAATCTAATTCACTATATGACAAGTAAATGATGAATGATTGAATCCTAACCTTGACAGAACTGTGATCAAGCTGAACAGCTCTCCTACAATCCTCCTCGACTCTGATCCAGTCACTACAATAAAACAATGAAATTAATACTAACGCCACCGACGGAACATCAAGAATTCAATAGTGCAACACAAAAGGGGTAAAAATCAGAAATGCATAATATTGTACAACAAGGGGTAGGTGACCTCATACATACCTCCGCTTGCGGTGACATAAAGCTCGATTAGTCCAATAGATAGGAACATTAGGGCATAACGTAATAGCCTGGCGACCCCAAATTCAAAACCGTTACACAAATTGACAGAGCATTTCTTGCATTTACAAACAATAAAACGAAACGAAAATCCTATATACATATAGAGAGAGCAAGAAAATGACGGACCTCGGTATAAGCATCAATGGCAGCAGCAAATCTATTCTTGGTGAAGTAAAGATTACCATCTTGACGAAGTTGTTCAGCTTGTTTGGTCGCCGTAGAAACGGCAACAGTGGGTCCCATTTTCTCGAAAACTGAAGTATATTCTTCTTGTAAGCCCTATGTAGGTAAAATCGAACTTCCCGATATTCTCTTTAACCCAATCTAAGTATAATTACGAACTGATATTAGGAATTATAATACAGCTACAGCTAAAGAAATGAAAAGGAAAAGGAAGAAGAAACGAATCGAACTGGGGGTGGTGGGGTAGGTTTAAAGAAGTTTCTGGATGGCGGGCGGATGGAGTTTGATAAAATCTTTGTCGCAGAAGGAAGAAGAAAGATTGAGGGTGGGGGTTGAAGACGTCAATGGGAAAGCTAACCGGAGGATTCCAGATTATTCTTTTATTTTAAAATCCAACTTCGTCGTCTTCATCATTTTGTTGACTCATTATAAACAAATAGACTGGTTTACAGTTTTCTCTCCTCTTTCGCAAACTAGTGGGGTGACGATTGCTTACAAAACTTTACCCTTTTCTTAACAGTAATTTTGTGACCCAAAAACAGAAGGAAAAAAGAAAAAGAAAAACTTTTTAAAGTGTTCATCTTTCTTTATTATTTTTTTTTTGGGTTACAAAAAATATCACTAAAATTAGAACCCAATATCCACATTTTAACAATTGTGGTTATATGATGGTTTTATATACATGTCGGGCGAGAGCATATAGTCTATTTCAAAAGATGTTTTGTCTTCTCATATTATTTCATGCAGGGCTAAAAGAATAAGAAACTACATACGTATTGCAGTAAATCTCATCCCCATGTCATATCTTCTTGAATTTTGTTTGAGAAATATCATTAGTATTCACGACTTAACCACCTTCTTCCTTTTTCGGTTACACCACGACTTAACTTTTAGATTATCATTTCTAGAGTCATAATTTTTCTTACTCTAAAATTTAATGAGGAGTATTATTTATATAATAAATAAAATTTCTTAAATATAATAATAGGAAATATATTACCATACAAATTAAGTTATACAACGAAGATAATTCCTAATATCATTTAGAGTGCTATACTGTATCTCTAAATAATAAACATAAACTCGGGTTATAAATAACGCACACGACACACCGACTAATTCGGACCGTTTTGGCCTTGTCCATAATTTGGATTGTGTCCAATGGACTTAATCAAAGGGATGTTCAAATAAGAAAGTGGACACATTTTATGGGTGTCTGGCCGCCTCCACTCCAAACTAGCAGATTAAGTGTTAAACGGAAGTTGGATTAATGCAATAATCGGTGTTATATTCTATTAATATTACTTTAATTAGGAGATTAAATTATTTCTATGAATAATTTATTAGCCGTTCTTTTGTTCGTATGATATAAACAGTGTTACATAGATTGTAACACCAAATGTTGCAGTTGATCTCATTTCTTGTTAAACAATGACTATTCGGTTATTGTTTGGTCTAATTCGCTGAAACAATTTCTATAATTCTTTTGATTTTGTGTTCACCCCTAAAATCTATCTCCACGTGCATATAAACTAACAATGTGAACTTGATACATACTCGTGCAATTTCAAAAATTAAGAGCCTTGGGCTAAATTGTAAGTTTGGGTTAAAAAATATTTATATATAAATAGAAAATTTTCAGTCAAAGATTTCTAAATAATTAGTCATATGCATTCTATGTGATTGCGCAATACACACATACACAACTCATTTTACGTACTGAAAGAAATATTTCACAATCTATTTGTGATTTGGTGTCTTTATTTTGAGGCATTTGACCAACTTAACTACTCAAGTCTAACGGATTTATAATTCTGTTGGCTGTTGCATGTAACAAATTTCGCCGGAAATTGCTTGTTCCTCTCTATAAATTAAAGCCATTAATTTCTTTCCAACATTATTATTCTGTCCACATATTACTGTCACTCTTTCTCTCTCAAAAAAATCAAACAGCAATGGCGTTTCCCCATACTCTCCTCTACGCTCTGATTTTTATCCTCTTTTCGACCTCGCCATCACAATCTCTCACTTGTACTTCTCAGAACTTCACAAACAGTAATCTTTACAAAAACTGCAACGATCTACCGTCGCTAAAGTCCTACCTCCACTGGACCTACAACGCATCGGAATCCTCACTCCACATCGCGTTCCTGGCGCCGCCGGCGAAATCCGACGGCTGGGTATCGTGGGCCATAAATCCCACCAAAACCGGAATGGAAGGGGCCCAGTCTCTGATAGCGTTCAAGCAATCCAACGGTTCGATGACGGTCAGAACCTTTAGCCTCAATTCCTATGTGTCCATCGTTCCCTCGAAACTCGCGTTCGACGTGTCTAATTCGCGGGCGGAATATTCCGACGGGTTCATGAAGATCTTCGCCACGCTGTGGTTGCCGAAGAATATGACGACGGTGGTGAATCAGGTGTGGCAGGTCGGTGGTTCGGTCGGTACCGGAGACGTGCCGGCGAAGCATGAATTTAATGGGGATAATTTGAATGCAAAGGGAAAGCTGGAATTGGTGGGTGATAGTAATGGTAGCGGTCCCATCACTGCTGCCCCTGCTCCTGCTCCTAGTAACAATAGCGATGCTGGGAAGAACATAGTTAGCATTTATGTTATTTTGGGGTTTATTTTTGGAATAATCTGCTGTTAGAGTATTGGTATATTTGGTGTTAATTTCATAACCTTTTCCTCTTTTTTAGTTATTGGAATTGAATTTTATTTTTAGAGAAAAATGTAAACAAGTGAATGCTTTTATCGGTAATTATATATTTATATTTATACGTGAGATTCATAATCTTTTTTTATCTCCTATATCAAAATGATTTCTGTAACGCTTAATATAATCGGTCATTGATATCTCGTAGCCTCTTATTTTTATGCTTAATTTTATCAAGTATTTGATCCATAATTAAGATCTAAATTTTGCAGGGTGATATGGGTCAAAATAAAGAGTTCTAAAATTAATAAATACTAATTAAATATTAATGAATCATCGTAATGGCACCCAAATTGCAAATGGGTCTATATTCAATGAATCTACGATAGGACAGAGAGATAACAAATGGATAAAGATTCCTTTTTGAGTTTTTATCCAAAGGATGGTAGAAACAGAAGTGAAAACCTCCTGAACCACTCGAAATCATAATCCATGAAAGACTCGAAATCATAATTCAAGTAGGACTCGATATCATAATAAGATAAAGATCTCTTTTTGAGTTTTTATCCAAAGGATGGTAGAAACAGAGGTGGAAATCTCGATATCATAATAAGATAAAGATCCCTTTTTGAGTTTTTATCCGAAGGATGGTAGAAACAGAGGTGAAAACCTCCTGAAAATCTTGAAATCATAATCTATGAAGGACTCGAAATCATAAATGACCAAGTACGCTGTGATTTATATACAATATTTACTTATCACTACAAGTCTTCCAAAGGGTTGAACCCCACGGTTCTTGGAAAATTCGATTCTTAGAAGATTTTTTTTCGGTTCTTAAAAGATTTTCTCTTGCAGGTAAAGAAGAGCATTAAGTTCGCGGTTCAAGTTGAAACCCACGATTTTTGGAATATTTTCTTTACCAAAGGGTTGAATCCCACGGTTTTTAGTTCGCCGTTCAAATTTTTCAACAGTTAGGGTATTACACAACCCTAACCCTAGGTACGTAAAATTTGACGTATCACAAGGCATGTGACATTCCATATACGAAGAAAGGGAAAAAAAACATTTGAGGTTACCCTTTATTGATCTCTCAATTTAATTTTCTCGCCAATTTTAACAATAATAGACTTTTATAAAAGGAAAAATAAGCAAGGATATCATATGTTCAAAAAATGTTTATCTCATGTGGTAGTGAAATTATTTCTGAAATTTAATTACAGTCTACTTACATTTATCACTAAGGCTTGAATTAATTGTAAAGTTTGTTAATTGAAAACACTTGCGAGCTGCTGCTGGTGAGGGTGCCCTTAAATGGATGCCCCTACCAAATTGGGTGGCTACTGGCAGTAGTGGTGGCAGTAGTAGTACCACTTCACAAGTTTGCAACGACTTGATGAGTTTTGATGTGATCACCAACATATAAAAGTGATGATCCCATTGATCTCCAACTTTTGAGGAAGACGTCTCTATGTTTCGTAATGTTTTGTAATAATAATATAGACACAAATAAATTATATAAATAAAAGTACATAAATAGGGTAAATTTTGGATCATTAACTTTTAAGTTCACTACTCTGCTATAAAATTTAGACGCATAATTTTTAAACGTGTAAAAGTTAATATTTTGAATGTCGCTCCCTATAATTTGAGCTAAATGAGTTCGATGTCACTAAAATTTGTGTATGTATTTGTTATAGACAAAATTCAATTGGCAATTAAAAAGTTTAAATCTCTTGAGTAAGTTGATTTTTTAAAATGTGTGACGAAACACTTGATATTTTTAATCAATCAAATCGAATATTCTATATTTATTCGATCAATGAGCAAATTGTATTTTGATGGTGGAGGGTGATCGAAGAATGATGGAGTTATATCACCAGATTTGGATGGATATCAATGAAATAGAATTTGCAAATTTTAACAAACTAATCATGTCTAGTGTTATGACTTTACCAAACCATATTGAACCCAACGCCCGGCACAAAATCATGTTTCTCAATTTCGCAGAACGCCAGTAGATCCCTTGATTTATGGTTCTTCCCAATTCCAAGAACCGTTGATAACTTATAAAATACTTTTTTAAAATAAGGAATTACTACGTAGTAATATATTACTCCAAAGATTATTTTACTTCATTTTCAAATTTGAAACTTTTATCCGACTTGAGTTAATTTATTGAGTCTTATCCGACTCCATCCAAATTAATAGCTAGAATAAAAAGAAAAACTGAACATAGTGTCAAATGATAATTAGCTGCCTAAACATGGCGTGATTGTCATTGCCTAACCAGCCCATAAAAATAAAATAAAAATCGCTTGTTAGCTAGGGCTTTTGGTGATAAAATAAGTTCCCACCACCCTGAAATTAGATATTATAATGTCTTGTTTGTCAATAAAAATTGTTTCAACCGATAACACTTAACAATTATAATGTGTTATCAATCAATAAAAATTGGTTCAACCGATAAGCTTGAAAGATGTTCTCATTAAATTAAGTGTTTGAGTTTTGTTAAATCGTCAAAGAGACCAATGATATAATCTGTCTTTCTAAACTTTTTCTAACTAACTAAAAAATTACAACCTGCTACACAAGTTTTCTTTTCATCGATCATAAACAAGTAATGGATGCAGGATTTAGGCCGTGGTACAATGCTCCAAGCTATATTAATCCTTGAAATTTGGTGATTAAATTTAAGAAGGAAAAAAAAAAAAGGTTCTGCTCGCCTACTGTTTTCTTTTGTGAAACAGCAAAACTAGGGCTAAACCCAAGATCTATACAGAAAATTCTCAGACAGTGTTAAAAAATGAAAATAACTCTAGTGCAGTTTGTGTAAATTACAATACTTTTCTGGTACAGTTTGTGTAAGTTACAATACGAATATTCATAATATACTGCTTGAGAATTATTTTTCTGAAAGACTACTTTTCAAAAATCATCCTACAGAGATCCATGTATAAAGAAGTCAATTAGTAACTAGGTTGGAAACTAGCTCCTCCCCACTTAAGCCGGAGATTATTTGATTTTTTATACTATAATTTTGTATTTATCTTGATCTTATTATACAAATTAAGTTTGAGATAGGAACTGAATTTTGGGGTAAAAGCCGATTCTCTTTCAGTCGGCTGATATGTTGTATTTATAGTCACAATATATGCTTTACAGTTACAGCTCTAAGATAAGAGTAAATCTGGAAAGAAGAGATAAACAAGAAACTTATAAAAGATAATACATGATCAGAAAGATAATTCTAAATATTAAATGCCAACAATCTTTCCTTATCCTCTAATAATACAATATACATCATCTTTGTACTACAAATTCAAAGCCAAGGAAAACATTAAGTTGCGCAGGAGGGTTGATTAAAAACGAGATTTTGTTGTGTTAAACTTTTTCCTTTCTTACATTTATTGATTTAAAATTGAATAACCAATAAAATATGATACGTTAATTGAAATATTTATACTGAAATCGGGGTTATAGCTCATGTGTACGGTTAAGCCCATTATAATATACCGTAACTTTTAGCTGTCAGTACAAATATTGAAAGGAGTTGATAATTTGAAGGACCACTTTACCACAAACTCCCTCGCTTAGCCAATTAAACCAAAAGAGCTTAATAATTGAGCGCCTTAGCCCAGTCCCCCCAAGTGGAAGAAATAGTGATGACATTACTTTAGTGGTTAAATGATTATATCTACAGTTCTACACCCCCTATATAATGGTCCATTTTCTGAATATTAGTATTTCTTTTTAAGGAAAAAAATAATTCATTCATTATACATTTCGATAATTTTACCAAATCATGTAACATTGTGTGAATTCATGATCGATCTTATTTTCCACAGGAATGTTTGACTATAAAAAATATTCCCTTTCTTAGAAACTAAGATATGTAGATAGTTGGTAAAAGATTTAACTTATTAAAAAAACCGTGATGTAGTTTAATTTGATATAACATAAAATTGTGATATATTATTACTGAATACATAACTCACGCGTAGGGTAAGATTGGAGGAGTTATTATTTGATCTAATGATGGTGGCAAATTTGCAAGATAAAAAAAAAAGAAGTCAAAATGGTGCCGGATGATGTCCCGAAAGAATGTATGTAATGGTTAGAGTGTGATTACGTGTTGAGATAGAGGAAATTAAGGATATTTATTAACATCGGACACGTAGTTGTACTACATACATATATCTGTGAATGACAAGATAACTGAACTGTACCAAATAAAAATATTGTTGGGCGTCGGATCGGATCCACCCGAAGCTATATTCTGATCAGATACGAATTTCAGTTCTAGTTGTATTGATTTATATATATATATATATTTGAACTTATTTTATCAGATGAATCCTATAACTCTTTTGAAATCAGAATGTGCTGATATGCATCATGCATGGTGCTGCATGCACTGACCACTCATTTCTTTCCCCTCTGGTCACCACGACATCATTATGACATAAGTATCGTGTCTTTTCAAGCATTGTATATATTGATTATTTCTTTTGAGAATATTTATTATTATGACAAATGGCAGAGAAAATCTTCAAAATTTTCTCACATGTGGCCCCAAATTATTCTTTATTATGCCTACAAAGTACAAACGGTCATGGCCATGGGACACGTGGATGATTATAGGCGTATTTGGTTTCATATACTACAAATTTAATGCGTGTAAAATAAAAATATTATTCTCACTAAAATAATATTTTGAATATTTCAATTATTATTATATACACCGTCCATTCTTCACTAGTTTGCCATAGTGTTTTTCTCTGGCAGTACTAGTAACCGTTGAAATTTTATTTTTTCAATTGTAATATATTTGTATAACTAATTTGGAATTGTAAATATGCAACTGATTTTTATTTTTCATTCTTTGTAAAAAAAAAAAAAAAAAAGGAAGAAGAAGATGTCACTTATTAGAAGATGTGCGCAAAAAATATTGCAGGTTGTTTATAGTATGCTATTAACAATTTGTACGTTGTAATTGTGTTGATAAAACCTAACTAAATCATTTCAATCTTGAATTTAAAATAAAATAAAAAGATTTTTGGAATAAATAATTAGTGTAGGGTTAAACTGTGCTTATAATTGTTGTAGTAGTTTTAACGGCTCTGTTGCGTAGGGTCAATGGGATTGATGGAAGAATCAAGAAACAATCGGGTTCACATTACTCTGTATTTAAGTTGTACCTTTTTAACAAAATAGTAGAAGAAACTTTTACTTCACCTTTTGCATTAGAAATTGTTTGACACTTCAATACTCATCTCCGCTATTAAATTCTGTTTAATATTCGTAAGAGATTTATAGTTACTATGTTTGTCGTGATAAGTGTTACGGTGTCAAATAATTTTATTTAAAATCCATAATTTTTAAAGATGATTTAAAATTGATTTAAGCTTGTTGTTCCTAACACCTGGACCCCCACCCTCCAAAAAGAAGGGAAAAAAAGAAAAGAAAAAGTCTTGTGAAAGGCTTTAAAACATATTGTAAATTATTATCATGTCAACTATAGATATTTTAGGCATGATTTTAGGAATTGCATATCAATAAGAAGATTTTAAAGTTTCAAATAACGTATTTAATTCTAAGTTAGCTTACCCTTATTTTTCTTGGGCACATGAAGTTGACTTATAGCTTTTAAATCGTAACAATTCCGTTAATAGGAAATATGGGTGCGTATTTTTGAATTTATTAGTACTGTAAGATATATTATTTGCTACACATATAGGTTAAATTTGAGAATCGCATAACAATAAATAATCTACTATATTATTCTTCAAGTAACATCAATCACGAAACTTTAAAATTAAGGAGATGCGATTTAATTTAACACAACTAGGATTTACCAAAGTAACGACTATTTTCCCAAGAATAATAATATTGAATTCAACTCTAGTCAATCTTTAAGCAGAGGGAGAAAAAAAAAGAGATACTTTGTCCCCAAAAATAAAAAATAATAATAATAAATATGGAGCAGCCAAGTAACAAGATTATTATTCTTAACAAGTGATTTATACTACGTTGACCAAAAGGATACACACATGTAGACAAATAAGCAACTGAATTAGAAAAGAAATATATTATAGGAATTAATACTGAAAGCAAAAGCAGTGGGGTGGAAAGCAAACACCAAAACTTAAGGGGGCCATTAATAGTTGTCGAAAATGACATTGTTATGATTCTTCGTTTACAAGTAACATGTTTGGTAAACATACATACAACTACTCAAACAATAGTTTAGTCGAACTCAAGTCTGGAGAGTTAATGAGAGAGCAGTTAGACGAATCTTTATTATTATTGAGCAGTTTAACATGTGCTCCTACTTCTTTTCTATACCAATTTCTTTCTCCTTTTTCTTTAAACAGAAATAAATTAAAAATTAGATATGCATCTTAATTCTTGAAATATAACTGATTTTTTTTAATTGAATTGTAGTTGAAAGAATCCATCAACAACCAATCACGAAATTTTAAATTTAATTCAAGAAAACAAGAATCAATATTCATAATAATTATTTTAAAATTTTAATTAACTTTTAGATTATTTCTTTAAAATTATATTTAAATTGGGACAGAGAGAGATTTTAATTTTTGCAATAGGAAAAATCTATAATAACTAACAGATATTTCCTTCCGAATACAAATGCTTTACACCATTTAGCTTAATCACAAATGGAGTACACTTGTCATTCTTTGTAATATTAGCTTTATTGATATTGACAAACACTAATTAAGTGCGACAGAGAGAAAAAGATCTTCCAATTTTCATCGGCACTTATGAAGGAAAAAAGGGAAAAGGAGTAAACTTGAATATATTCCCCAAAAGAGATACATACATGAGGCGAAGGTATGCAAAACAAAGTAATTGTACCAAACTACTACTCCCTAATTGCCGATCACAGTAGCAAATTGCTTGACGGATTGAAACTCCATTGGAAAAAATAAACAATTCTCATATAAATGAATATAAGTAACAAGAAACACTTAAATTGAAGAACTGAATCTAAAAACTCAAAAGGTGGCATAACATTACTAATACTGCAAGCTAACCAATGTATAGATACACCAAAATATAATCAGGGAAATATTATGGTATATTGCATAAGATGACCCAGGAAAAGGGAAGAAAAGCAAGCCCAGGTAATAAAACATCATCTACACAATCAGATGGATAAAAGATTAAAGGGGATGCTACATGACCGGAAATTGGCAAGGAGATGCAGTGCCAAGTTTCGGACTTACTGGGCCAACGGTTGTTGCCTGCCATGTCCGTTGTGGTATCCGTCGTATGGTTTCGTGGAGTTCGCCGATTTCCTCCTCAAAACGATAATCCAAGTGATTACTTCCAACACTAGGGCAACAACACCAAGGGCTGCGATGATGCCTATGTAAATTGATTTCCATTTCTTTTCAGGATCCAAGATATCTAGACCTTTAAACACGTTAATGACCCCAAGAACAACGATAGCATATCCAAATCCGTGGTGGTAGACATTCCAGTAAGGTCGGTACTTGTGGTCCTTCTTAGGTCTCAACAACAAAGCAAATATCTTTACAAAGCCAAAATAGAAATCATATCAGAATCGAATATGCATAGCTTTGGAAGGCCATATATGAAATGCAAAATTTTGAACTTCATTGATTCGATTCTACTTGCAGTTACTAGCAGGATATACAATTTTTGTGAACATTCTGTTTTACATAATTGATAGGTCAGATAGAATGCATGAACATCTTGAATCTTGATTGCTGAAAATTGTTTTATATTATTATAAAGTTGAAATAACCTTGTCTGCTGTCTATTACAGCATTAGAAGAGTTTAGCTTTATCCAAGAATTTAAATAGCACAATGCTGTAGTGAAGAAAGAAGACCAACTGAGTTATGTCAAGCAAAACTATGAACAGAGAAGCTTACCTGCACTGTTGCGAGAGCAAAGAGTGCAATCCCGATATTCCGGTGATAGGAGTAGGTGACCCCCTTAGATTGACTACCAAGCTTAAGACCAGTTCCCCAGCCAGCAACCCCAATGACATAGGCTGAGATCTGGCAAAACACATGAAGATAAAACCACGCTGGATCTGCTGAAGGGAAAGCTCTCATATACCTTGCGATGATGACACCCAAAGGAAACAAAGTCCCCCAACTCACAGCATTCAGGACACCATGAATCTGAAACAAATGAATTGAATTCCTTAAATTTCCGAAAGACAATTTACATTTCTTATCTCAGGATAAACAAGAAAGCAATAAATTAAAATAAAACAGATTCTCTTTTCAATTTGATGAACAAGATGTCCACATCAATTACCAAACAATCTGGTCCTTTAGCTGTAAACTGAAAAGTACCATATAGTCATGAAAGAAACATCAATCTAATTTTAATATCAAGTTCATCATTCCTTTGAAATATTACAGAACAAAGACCAAGCCTTTCATGTAAGAGTATCAAAACACATACCCCTAAATAAGAAAGTCAGATTCTACTACAATTCAACTATTATGAGTCATATATAATATGTATGATGTGTTTGTGTTATTTAACATAAAACAATTGTGATATTTACATAATTATACCAAGCAAACCACAACAAAATTTCAACTTCTTGCATTTTTATCCCCAAACAACCATTATCAGATTTTTCTAAATAAAAAGATTTTTTTTAAAATAATAATTGACATACGAAATAGAAAATTTGAATGCATAAACGTACATTTTTCTTCGTGAGCCTAGAATCTCCGGCAGTACCACCATTACTCCGCCCACTCAATAAATCTAGGGTTCCTTTAGAATTCAAATTCGCCGGCTGAAACTCATGCTTATCCGGCACACCGCCGGTGACGGACGCCCCCACCTGCCAAACCTGATTCACCGTCGTACTATTCCCCTTCATTGGAGGCACCACCGTAGCAAAAATCTTCATAAACCCATCGGTATACTCTGCACTCATTTGGGTCACCTCAAAACCCAATTTCGACTCAACGAGTGGGCCATAAGAGCTTATGTTGTAAGTTTTCACGATCATCGACCCATTTGAGTCCTTAAACGCGATCAACGACTGCGACCCCACCATTCCACCGGCCGTGGGGTTAATTGCCCAGGCGACCCACCCGTCGGGCTTCGGCGGAGCGGCGAGGAAGGCGACGGAGAGAGAAGATTTGGTGGGTTCATAGGTGTAATGGAGGTAGGAGTTAAGTTGTGGCAAATCGTTGCAGTGATCGTAGAGTTTGTTGTTGGTGAATTTCTGTGAGGTACAAGTGAGGGAATGGGAGGGTGAGAATGGTAATATTAGGAAAATAATTAAGAGGAGAGAGAATCCAATAGTCGCCATGGACGCCGACGAGTTGGTATTCCGGTCAAAAATAGATATTGACGGCTAATTTTCCGGGGAGTCGAGTAGTGTCGTCGGAGAAATAGAGAGATTTTGCTAATTTGGGTGTTCCATAAAAATCATGTTGTATGGAAGGAGTTAGTCCAATAAATATTGATCCGTAGAAATCGCATCGAAAAGCAAAGCTTGCCATATTGGGAAGCGCAGCGAGTATATAGTGACATGTTAGTATATGTTGTGTTGAAACATGTTAGTGTTTGAATTTTGTGTCTATGGTCATGAGAATTTTGTGTTCCTTTCTTACTTTCAATTGCATATAAAATTACTTTTGAACACAATATCAAATCTACGGTGATAATTTTATCTCTTTTAGGATTTAGCAAAATTCAAATTCTGGATTTAATAGAAATACTGGTTCACCCGACTTTCATCGATTATAAAATATGTTAGTTGATTAATTGATTAATGCATACTTTCTTATGCATTTGAAATTATTCTTTCAGGTAAATAAACTAGGCAAATTCCAAACAAAGTAACTTTGATTGTCATAAAAGGATTAACTTTGAAATAGATAATTTTCACCAGGTCTAGTAAATAGAGTGAAATTTCATAATTCTAATTGTAATAATGCAATAAATTCTTATAATTTGAGAAGCAAGTTCTTAGACCTTGAGAAACTATAAATTATTTTTCTAGATTTGCGGTTATTCTTTGTGGACATATTTAAACAATTGATACTTTGTTTACTAGATTGTAATTCAGATTTTGCATCAATAAAAAGTAATTATTTATTGATTGATATAATTTATTTTGATTATAATTCCTGATTAAATTTCAAATTATATCTATAAGTTTTACAAAGTTCGAATAAAAGTTTATATTTGTATTCAATCTCCTCCTACAAATACTCATCGGAGGACAACGTGCATAGTTATGTCGATATATAAAATACATTGAGAATATATTAAAAAAGAGTAATTTAAAAATAGTAATTTACAATAAATAAAATACACTTACATTGAAGAATTAAAAGCGACGAACATTAGAGCACCGCTAAGAATTTCA
Source organism: Centella asiatica (assembly GCA_014636745.2). Taxonomy (NCBI): domain Eukaryota; kingdom Viridiplantae; phylum Streptophyta; class Magnoliopsida; order Apiales; family Apiaceae; genus Centella; species Centella asiatica. Next base: position 30,081,482 of record CM025784.1, on the reverse strand, counting down.
ACATAAAATTTGTCATTTTAAAATACATGAAACGGTGTAAAGACAATACTCTATTTTTTTATTTTGCCTAATTAATTTGCTTGAAACTATTTTTTTATTGGATTATTCTCAGACAATATGCATGATTAGGTTGTACCGCTGCCAGTTCTAAATTGAGAGAGCGCTATTGGACTGGCCTGGAAGAAATTAATTAATGGATCATATACGAGTAGGTAGTCGAATACAATAGACCTTCAGGATCATATATATTTATAAAATAACGTAAATTTTAAGCAAAAAAGTGATCAGTTAAATATAAAATAAGTACTCTTTTCGTCTAAAAAAAGAGTTACTCATATTAATATTGCATAATTGAAAATTATATATTCAAATGATATTTTTTTATGAAAATTTTCACACATATTCAATTAATGATAAAATAAAAAGATTATAATAATATATTTTAAATTTTATTGTATTATAATAATAAAATTATATAGATGTGCGGAGTAATTCTAACTAGAATAAAACCTCATTTTTAAATATAATTTTAGCTGTAACAGAGCAGGGGTCAGAGAGTATAAAACATTGCTAGTTGAAACGTATTTTATTTTGCACTTTTCCTGATTATTATTATTATATTCAAAATCTAGGTCCCATAAAAACTACTATGACTTTGTGTCGCAAGAAGAAAGGAGACAAAAAAAAACAACAACTAGGTTTCATTTTTTTCCGCATCAAATCTAACTATTATTCCATTCCAATTTTATCTTGGCATAACAAAATCTTATTTTTAAATACAACTTTCAATCATAAACAGACTAAGAGTCAGAAAGTAAAAAACATAGTTAGTTAAAACGTATTATATTATATTTTGCCATGATTATTTTTATTATATTAAGAATTTAAGTCTCATAAAAATTGTTGTGAATTTATGTCACAAGAAGGAAAGAAATAAATAAAAAAGCAACTACCATATAAGAAAGAAAAAATTGTCACAGATAGTTTCCCTTTAGTTTTTTTTTTTTTGCATCAAATTTGACTGTTATTATGTTCCAAGTTTATCGTTTTCCTTAATACTTGCTATGGCTTTTCGTCCGACATTTTTTTATTTTAAATATTTGATCACTCAAAATAGTTACCAGAAAAATGGTTATCTGAGTTGTTTTTTCACATAATGAATATGAATTGCTTCTTCACACAATGAACAGAGTCATGTTTTCAACGTAGTAAGTATATAAAAATAAATTATCTAAATACTATGTAATATACATTTATTGCTCTATATATAAACATATTTTAGTACTCACAGGATAATACAAAAGATAATTAAAATAAATTTAGACACACAACGTCGTGTGTGCTTTTTAACAAATACTAGTTTTTTTTTTTAACATATAAGATGTACACTTGTCAATTCCATTTCTCAATACGTGACCGTGTTCGAAGCGATTCTTCATCACTCTACGGGTATAGGCTTAAAACAATTCCGCTGTTGTATTTCCACACGCAAACTCCAGTCGCACACTTCACAACAGCACAACACAACCAACCGACCGCCACCCATCTCCATTCGTAAATTAATTGAAATTGGGTTTAGGGTTTCGCCGTGATCAGCTCTGAATGCTGCGAAAATGGAGTCTCTGCAGCATATGGTGGAGGCATGGATAAGAGACCAGAGAGCGAAGATCTTCATGTTCACCTGGCCCCAGCAATGGCCGCTCGTCGTTAACTGGCCGTGGACTAGCGGCCGTGAACGGAGGAGGCGGATCAAGGAAGAATACGAGCGAAGAAAGAAGCAAATTCAGAATTTATGTCACGCCGTTAAAGCTGAGTCGGTCTCTGATTTGCAGGATATTCTCTGCTGTATGGTACTTTCCGAGTGTGTTTATAAGGTTCGCGCCTCTTTTTTAAAGTATACATCTTTTTGGTGCATTGTGATCTACAAAATATCTGTAAATTATGCAACTTTGATTTCCGCGTATCTTTTAGCTCAAATTAAGCTTCTGTTGTTGATTATGTAATGTAGCTAACTGAGCCTAGCTGTTGTTGATTATGTAATGTAGCTAACTGAGCCTAGCTGTTGCTTATGTTTGTATATTTAAGTAATTATTGAGGAAATAATGTCGTGCATTTGTGTATTTTCTAGTAATTATTGAGGAAATAATGTCTTAGAAATGAGTTCTGATATATATACCTGAAAGTTTTAGGTTTAATTGCCACTGACAGAAATGAGTTCTGATATTTATACCTGAAAGTTTTAGGTTTAATTGCCACTGACTTATGTTTTATCTACTTTAGTAGGGTCCATTGACGATTAGGTTTGTATTGTAAATCGGCCACGTTTCAGCATGTTTATTGTCTTGATTAGAAATTGCTCGCAGCTTTGTAGGCGGTCGTATGAGATATTTTTCTGTATAATATTCTATGTTTGACAAGAAAAATCACAAATATGATTGATAAACCTTAATGCATATAGAGTTTCAGAATCTTTATCAAGTTCACGAGGTAGAAGAGTAATACTGCGTTGGCACGGGCTAGCTGCCTAGCAAAGGCGGTAACCTAGGACCAAAGGAGGGGTTTAAGCAGACATAAGCAGAAATATATACAAAACGACAAAGAGGTTCAATGGCGAACTATTCGTACAATATACGCTTCCATATATTTGACGAAGAATTAGGCAATCTTTTAAAATATTGTTACTATTCTTCTATATTTTTCCCGCTCTCGTTTTTGTGCATATTTTGTTTATAGTTTGAGGAGGTTTCTATCGTAATCTATAAACTTGACTTCCATTATTGTGCACAAAATGGAGTAATTTTTTTTCCTTGGAGGTTAGAAATGGGCCAACACTTGTACAATAGTAGAGTTTCAGTTTGCTCATGATACTATTCCTGTTTTGCACTATAGAGGCCTGACACCGAAGTGGTTCGAGCTGTGAACAAATTTAAATCTGATTTTGGAGGTCAAGTTATTTCCTTAGAGCGTGTTCAGCCTTCTTCAGATCATGTTCCTCACAGGTGTTTGGCAAATTATATTATTCTTTAATTTATTGAATATGTATATAGTTGCTCTTTATTTATGAGAACAATTTAAAAGTTAGTTGATGAATTTCTCTTATAGCTTGTTTTTGTTCCTGGCTTATAGGTATCTATTAGCAGAAACAGGGGACACGTTATTTGCTTCTTTCATTGGAACCAAGCAGTACAAGTAAGCATGAAATGTAAAAGCTTTTTATCATGACTTGATCATTTATGTTTTACATATTTCTTACCTTATTTTTTTAATGTATTAAGGGATGTCATGGCTGATGCTAATATACTTCAAGGTGCCATTTTTCATGAGGATGAGATAGAAGATCCTTACGGATCTGGAATTAGCAAATCCACTGAAAGTGAGTTGCCAAAGAAACATGATGCGGATATTTCAAAGACCCACGAACCAAAGCAAGTTAAATCTTCTGCCAAACCTGCTGCTCATCGGGTAATGTACTAACTGCTTATTATCAGTTATCGAACATAGTTATTACGCATATCTATATGGTATTAATATTCTTTGCAATCACTAATGGAATCTCATCATGTGCTGCAAAGACAACTTAAATACATTTCTTAGGCTTATTTACACATTTATACTGCTTTTCTCTAGGGATTCATGGCTCGTGCTAAGGGGATACCTGCATTAGAGTTATACAAGCTTGCTCAGAAAAAGAAACGAAAACTTGTGCTCTGTGGACATTCACTTGGTGGAGCTGTAAGTTTGAATGGTTTGCATTCATGCTTTGTCTACAGTTTGCTTTTCTTTATTTGCGCTCCTTTCTTGCCTACATTTTGTTTTAAAATATCTAGGTAGCTGTCTTGGCTACACTTGCCATTCTAAGGGTCATTACAGCTGCTTCTTCGTCGAAAGAAAATGAAAAAGTTCAGGTCAAGTGTATTACATTCTCCCAGCCTCCAGTAGGAAATGCTGCCTTGAGAGAGTATGTTTTTGTTATTTAACTTTTATTTTTAATGTATTGTTATATATATGGTCAGATTTGTTTGCAAGAAGTTATCTTATCATTGAAAATTATTTTTTCAGCTATGTTAATCAAAAAGGTTGGCAGCATTATTTTAAGACTTATTGCATTCCGGAAGATCTTGTGCCGCGTATATTATCTCCTGCGTATTTTCATCATTACAATGCACAGCCTCTGTCTGCTCCTGTTGATGATGAGATCGGTAATACTAGCTTTTCAACGTTGCAACATAAAAACATATTGGATAAAAGAAAAGCAGAAAAACTGAAAGAAAATGAAGGAGAGCAATTAGTACTGGGTCTGGGCCCAATACAGAGCTCCTTTTGGAGATTATCCAGGCTTGTTCCATTAGAAGCTGTTAGAAGACAAATAAATAAATACGAGGGAAAACAAATCAATGCTTTGGAAATGTTTTCTACTAATGATCCTGTTGTAACACCTTCTGTCGAAGATGTATCTGCGCCACAGACTCTTGAGATCCAAGAAGGATGTGGTGGTATTTCCTTAAAACCAATCACTGGCATAGATAAAGGGCCCCCTGATGACAAAAGAAATGACAAGTTACCTGGAAAGAATAGTACAACTGATGGGGATACTAGGACATGGCGAAGGGTGCCTTATCTACCGGTATATGTACCTTTTGGCCAGGTAGTTGTCTTGTGTTTCTGCTCTTAATAATGTTTCTTTTTGGTGAAGGCAGGTGCTTTTTCATTCATTATATGTTTATTGATGGCAACTTAAATGAGGCATGGCTGAGGCCTTGGGTAATATCCTCAAGTTTGCTTGTTCCAACCCCCTATACTTGGAGCAAAAATTGACTATTGAAAGGGAAGGAATAAAAATAACATAAAATAATGGAATGTTGTAAAGGGAACTGCAAATGCTTCATCAGTTAACCTCACCAAGTGTTATCACGTCTCTCTTGTTGAGTTGTATTCAGATTATGTATCTTGTTGCACATGTTGCATGTCATATTTATGTTATTACGTTAAGCTTTATGATATTACCATTTTATTAAATTGGCTTTTGTGAGGACTCACTTGTAAATTTGACTATTGACCTTTCTCTTCCACTCCTACCCCAAATTTCTTTTTATATTTCTCTGGAGTTTCCTCCCTTTGATAGTACTAAATAAATAGTTGATGTGTGAAGCCACATTATCAATTTTCTACGGTCATATAGAAAGTCTTATCACTTAGCGCCATCATGCGTGCGTGTCGCTTACTTGCTTAGACTCTTTTGAGTTTGTAAATGATTTTATATGCTATTTGGGCTTGAAGTTCATTATAGTCTATTTTTTTTCCAAAAATATTGTTTGATGTGCTCACTGAGCATTAGATTATGCGTACGTGCTGTTTATATTTCTCAATGAAACTGAAATATTGCGGTCATAACAGCTTTACCTTTTGGGGAATTCATCTGTGGATCTACTATCCGGTGCAGAGTATTCAAAATTGACATCGGTATGCTTTTTGTTTGGCTACTCATCTTTGTTTAGTGTGTTCAGTATTAAATGTTATCTTAGTACTTGCTGCTTTTCTGTTGAGTAGCTTTGCAAGTAATCACTTTTGGATGCCACATTTTGGAACATCTCATGTGATTTGCTTTCTTCTGGCAAAGACTTATTCAGGTTAGATCTGTGATATCTGAAATAAGGGAACGACTTCAGTCACATTCAATGAGGTCATACCGATCCAGATTCCTAAGGTCATACCTGTCTCATGTAATATACATCATGTTGTAGTTTGAGTTTGTTTACTCCCTCCCCTCACCTCTCTCCAGAAGTTACATCTAGTTGCATGTCTAACCATTGTGAGTTGATGAATATATTCTACTCATTTTCTGTTTATTTTCACAGAATATTTGACGAGTGCATGAATGACGATACTTTGACATTTTTGGGGATGGATCAACAACTTCCACAACTACAAAAATGGCTTGGTATTGCAGCTGCTGGTACTGTTGAGCTTGGGCATATTGTAGAGTCCCCTACTATACGTGCTGCCACTTCAGTTGTTCCTCTTGGATGGAATGGTGCCCCTGGTGAGAAGAATGCAGATCCTCTGAAAGTAGATATCACCGGTATTGGATTACATCTCTGTACGCTGGTTCAAGCCCGAGTTAATGGTGTTTGGTACTAATATTTCTCCTTTCCGTTCTTTATTCATCACCCAGTATGAAGTGTTTAGTGCATGAATGTATTGGGTAATGGAAAATCAATCTGTTTTAGACTTTAAATAGAATTTTCAACAGTTGGATGAACCCAAGTTGTATTTGCATATTTTAATTGAGGATTCATTTCATTCGGTTTTGCTCTGGAAGGGTTTTACTTGTTTTCAAGTGCTTGCGCCCACACCTTTATATGGTTACATAAAGGATTAAGATACGCCTACTTCTCTACGTCTTAGTTACAACTATTTTATTATATACATACATCAACAAATAGCATGAGCATACAACTCTAGAACGTAGAGTTTATGGTATCTGGACTGAACCCAAATGAGTTGGCTTATATGTCTTCATTACCAATTAATGGTACGAATGTAGTCTTCTAAAGCAATAGAGCTTCCTCTATGTGAACTGAAGTCAAATGAGTTAGCTTCGTTTACTGTTTAAATTTGTGCATGTGCTTACTGTCGTTGTCAATCAATCTCTCAGAGATATTACTGAACTCTGCCCCTACATAAACCCACTTAGATACTCTTTTGGGATGGACATGTTAAATAAGGTGATTGTGTGACATCAATTGAGAAGGACTAAAGAATAGGAATGGCATAAGATGTGCATAGTTTCTTTGGTATATATAAAGTGAGCAATTTAATCCATATTCCTGTTCTAAATCATCTGTCTATCACTTTTGAGGTCTTCAAGTTCTCTAACTATATACTGTATTACTTCTGTTAGTGATTTCATTTAGGCCTTAGCTTTATCACATATTCACATATCAGTATTTTAATTGTTCCTTTAGTGTGATTTATATATTTCATAAGACTAATTTCTTCATCAGGTGCTCAACTACAGTTGAGTCTTTTCCTTCTGCTCCAACTTGTACTTCTGGTCATCATGAATTGCAGCCAGATATGCAGAACATACGGATATTAGTGGGATCTCCACTCAAAAGGCCTCCGAAGCACCAGATGCTGACTGATTCTTTATTGCCGGGGTTTCCATCCATTGATTCAAAATCTGTTGATCTCAGCAATGAGCCAAATGTCTGTGCATTTCATTCAGGAAAATTCATCCGTCCTGAATGTCTAAGTGATTTTGTTGTCTTTTGCACAACTGATTTCTCAACCATCTTCAAAGAGGTTGATGTTAGAACTCGTAGGGTGAAATTAGTTGGCCTGGAGGTATACATTTTTTGAATTAAGCTTGCATATTATGTATCATTTTTTTAGGTAGATACTAGAAGTATGTAATGCCTGATTATGGGGGTTCTGCAGGGTGCAGGCAAAACGTCTCTTCTCAAGGAGATCTTGGGTAAAGGCAAGGTTACTGCCACTGCTGATGTTGAAGATTTGTTTTTGGATTTTGGTGTTCAAGAAGGCATCTCTGGTGGTTTGTGCTACTCCGATTCAGCAGGATTGAATTTGCAGGTGCTTCTTATCTATATATTCTTCCACATATGTGTATCTCCAGTTTTATCACTCCTAACATTTACATACAGGATTATCCGAGTTGTATGGTGTTGTCAATGACAGCATGCATGACGATAATTGTTGTATCTTGAAATTTCCTCACATTTCTTTTTGTGCACTTTATCATCTGAAAGCACTATACATGACATTTGAAGACCGACCCCCACCCGCCCACCACCCTCTCTCTCTCTCTATGGTGTTGTCAATAACAGCATGCATGGCGGTAATTGTTGTATCTTGAAATTTTCTCACATTTCTTTTTGTGCACTTTATCATCTGAAAGTACTATACATGACATTTGAATCTCTCTCTCTCTCTCTCTCTCTCTCTCTCTCTCTCTCTATATATATATATATATATATATATATATATATATATATATCTATGGTGTTGTCAATGACAGCATGCATGGCGGTAATTGTTGTATCCTGAGATTTCCTCACGTCTTTTTGTGCACTTTATCATCTGAAAGTACTATACATGACATTTGAAGACCGACTCCCCAGCCACCCACCCACCCTCTCTCTCTCTCTCTCTCTCTCTAATAAAAGATCTCTGAATTTTATAATACATAAGAAAGTTGATGCTCAGAAGTATTGTTCGAGAATCACCAAAGGAATTATCATGCTCTTATATATGGATATTATGTCTCCAAAAGTGTTTCGTGTTTGTTTCTTTTTATATTTGGATGCAGGATATATTGTTTCCTGTCTCGTGTAGCTTCTCATACTTGATAATTACTTTTTAACTTATTGTTTATATTTGGATGCAGGATCTGACTAGGGAGGTCTCTCGTTTCAGGGATGAACTGTGGATGGGAGTTCGTGATCTTAGTAGAAAAACAGATTTGATTGTTCTTGTGCATAACTTGTCTCACAGAATACCTCGGCTCAGTCGCTCAAATACACCAGAACAACCAGCCCTCTCACTTCTGCTAGATGAGGCAAAAGCACTTGGTATCCCTTGGGTCCTTGCTATAACAAACAAATATTCTGTAAGTGCACATCAACAAAAAGCAACAGTCGATGCTGTTCTGCAGGCATACCAAGCATCTCCAAATACAACTAGAGTCATCAATTCGTGCCCATATGTTATGCCCACTGTTGCAAGTTCTACTTCCTCAGTTTCCAGTGAAAAAGCTGCTGATGGGATAATGGGTGCTCAGAAACTTTTATTTGCACCGCTAAATCTGGTCAGTAAGCCTTTCCAAAAGAAACCTCCCATTCTTCCTGTAGATGGTGTAGCCGCTCTTTGTCAGCTTGTTCACCATGTTCTTCGGAACCATGAGGAAGGTGCCCTGCAGGTAAGCATGTCTAATATCTTGAAATATTATAATTTTGGTTTAAAGTTTTGGAAAATATATACGGGTTGATAGCATGAAGGACATGATAGCTTTAGACGGTGTGGTAATTTAGTTATGCCTTTTGTTTTGGAGAGATATTCAGATATCCCCAACGCCTGCATTATATTTAATTCTTGATGCCATGGACATGTTTAGAAACTGAAGTATCTGAAACTTGGTGGTTCCATACATGGAATTTCATTATCCTAACTATTTGTTGAATAGTCAATAGATCTGCTTCATACTTTGTGTAAAAGTAGATCAACTATTGTCGCTGTTGTAATATTCTGATACATGGTTAAACTTATTGTATTTTATCCTATTTGAACTAATGTTCGTTCACACAGTTTTGCAATATATGAAATCTCATAGCATTGATATTTTCCAAAGATTGATGTTGGTATGATTGGTTTAAGTTTGTTGTCGCTAATTCATTGATTCGGAGAACTGCCATGAACGATGCAATACTATTGATATATGGACTGTATTTGCTTGATCACCTTGACACAATGATTGGAGTGGGGCCTGGTTGCAGTTTGCTTATTACTTTTTGTATCTAAACCTGTGTGTGCATGTGCATTAGCTGTTATTATGATGATTTTGTGTATCCTGATGTGTGTATTCATTATTTTTAAAAATGATTTGCTCTATCTGTTGGGCATTTATCTTCCCAATGTTTTGTGTGCTATCTCTGTTGTATTATTTGGCTGTTAGTTCTTTATTTTCTGAATTGAGCGGACAAACTTGTGGTAAAAATTCAAGTTGTTGCGTTTTTTTTTGAAGGAGTTTGCAAGAGATAGACTTCTATTGGAGTCTGCACGAGAACATGCAGTTGCTGCAGACGCAATTCGGGAGGCTCAGGCCAAAGCAAACTCTTTGACTGCTGCAGCCGTGGGTGCATCTCTCGGAGCTGGTGTAGGCATTGTTATGGCTGTTGTTATGGGTGCTGCATCTGCCTTGAGGAAGCCTTGAAACGTTCAACTTCCAGTCAGTGTCTTTTCATGACTGCTACAAGTGTACCTGAATTCACTAATGTGGCGAGATTCATATCCTTCCGTTTTGCTCGCAGTTCATAAGTTGTCGCTTGTGCTAATAGATCATATTGTAAGCAGTTGATAGACTACCATATATTCTTTCAACCATTGGAAGGTAATTTCTCCGAGTATCGTTCACTCCGTTTCTCTAGAAGTACCAATAAGTAATTTTGGTTGGAGGTTTTTCTTTTCTTTTTCCATTTCTGAAAAGGGCACGCAATTGTATCACCGAATTGTAATTGTAAATGCTATAATATATTATTATTATTAGTTTTTTTTTTTTGAACTATCATTTTTGATAAAGAATGATGGGAGCAATTAATTTAAGAAGATTATAGGAGCAGAAAATCCTGGACCCCAAGATTACCGTGGTGGATGAACTTGATGTTAGAAAATGAAACTGAGAATTCAAACCTCAATTCTGGCATCTCCGTCAAGGTTGAATATGCTGCTGTACAGCTTCAAACCTTCCATGGATCGATTCTAAGAAATGCTCTAAATGTGACGATCAGGTAGAAAATCTAGACCATGTGCTTAAGAAGTGTCACTATGCAAGGAAATTCTGGACTAGAGTTGTACCCATGTCCTTTATAAGATTTGCTTTTCACGATGACATTCTCCTTTGCTAGAAACGAACTTAAAATGCAAAGACAGTTTGATAAACAAAAATCCTTGGAACCAAGTTTTTGCTTTCAGTAACTGGCATCTTCGGAAGGTTAGAAACTTGCTTTTGTTTCCAACACTCTAAAACCAATCTCTACAATCATATCAGACGTCCACTTATATCTCTAATTAATTTCCTACCAATTTTCAACAGTCAAATCCCAAAACCCAAATCTTACGGGTAGAAGTATTCCCAATCAGCATGTCATAAATATTCCCCAGTCTCTCCAAACAAATGTCCACTTCCTTTTTGTTTCAGATACAATCACTCCTTCCTCAAAATTTGTAGAAATTGGTATCTGTGTGGTCCTCTTCTCTCCTGCGAGAAAATCAATTGTCTGCTCCCTCAGAAAGCTCTGTTTTTCATCAAATAATCGTACTTTGGGTATTTTGTGGGGGCTTTGGGATGGTCTTTCTCAGGCAATAAATTATGATGTGTCAAATTTTGTTATTTCTGCGATGCCTCCACCTATAGACAAGGTAGTTGCAAAAATGATACTCAAGATGACACTCTGGATTCTCTGTTAATATCTTCATGCAGGCGGCTTTTGCATCTTCTTCCATGCTGGACTTTCAAGGAGCTCCATAAGGCAGACCACAAGACCCTTCTCTTTTTGGCGGGGAAAGCTCTCCAAGAGCATGCACAGAAAATTTTGTATGACATCTTCCTAGAAACTTTAGACTGACATTTACTATTCTCAGGATAGAGACGAGTCTCCCCTTGTGAGGCTCCCTTTTTGGTTCTGTTGTTTTGGATGATGTATGGTTAGTCCTCTTTAAACCTTTTGGTTTTTTACTAATATCTAGCTTTCGTCAAAAAAAAAAAAAAATAAATAAAAAATCCTGTTGTTCATGTCACATGACTTAACCGTCCAATCCGATGACACAAGGTTCTGCCTGTGATGGCACTCATTGCTTGTCCAAACCGGTCAGCCAATCCGATGTCCGTTGGAATGGAGAAGAACAATGGAACATCAAAGTAAATAATGAAGATAACACATTGATTTTACGGGCCACGCCCAATCCTTGTTAACTTTTTTTAACAACTAGGAAAATACACAATGTTTACATCCCATGGGATGTCAAATCCGTCAGACACCGAAAGCAATGTTACGGTCTCGTTTTTACAATTGCCCAACACTTTAATTCATAGCCTAGATATGCAGTTGACAACCTCAACTGCTAGTAAACCCGGCCAAACAGAAACAAGCATGAGAAAATGCCTAATGATAACTGTTGTTTTTGACAACTGCCCTGTCCAATCCAACTGCATATGCCAGGACATGAAACTGCCTTCCTAATGTTGGGGATACCATGTCCAGAATTCGTCCAAACACTGTCTTGACATGATCCAATAATATTTCCCACGTTTTCTGACTTAGCCCACGTGTTGCCTCATGCCTAGCCCATGGGACGCCCACAATTGCTTGTCGGCTCATTGCTCTGCTTCTCAACTCTAGAATAATAATCAATATGTATGTTATTATATATTCTTATCTTTCTCGCTATCTGTTTCTAATACTCTATATCTTTAAGTAAAATAAAATTCAACTCAAATACTTTTAGTTAGTTCCGTCTATTTTCATCATTTCTGATTACATTATCTTAGTTGTCATCACAAATAAATACTTCCTCTGTTTCCTTTTATATGTCGTTTTAGATGAAAAAAACACGTTTATTAAGAAATGCATTAATTTTATGTTTAATTGACTAAAAATAGTGTAAAAATTCAATATTATCCTTTGAAAGTTTGTTGGAAACGATGACAAACAAACAAATTAATACTAAATGTAATGTAATATAGAAAATTAAGTCATTAATACTTCGTTGAAACTTGAAAGTGACATATAAAAAAAATATTTTTTTCTCTCTAAAAAGACATGTAAATATGAATTGAGTAATAAATTATAATTGAATCTTTTTAAAATTATAATATATCAAATTAGAATTTTGGCATGGTAATGTTCTTTGAAAATAATAAAGAAAAGTTTAATATAATTGTATAAAGAATGAAAATATTTTTTTTATCTGATATGTCATGTATTTTGGCCCCTCCTGACTATAATTTCTGCGTCCGCCGCTGGCCGTGCCTTGGCTTTGTCTCAGCTCATCTTTTTGCATGCCAGGCCATGTCCATGCCATGCAAAACTTTGCGCGTGTCCGACGTGGCTGATGCTAGGCCATGTCCGACGCGTTCGAAGCCATTGTGCGATGCCAACATGTGTCTGGCATGAGTTCGTCAATGTCTGATGCTTTCCGTTGAACCCATTTTGATCAGCCATCGCCTAAACCAACCGTGTCAAGCCTTTTAGGAGTCTAACAACATACTACTAGTCCTTGAGATTAAACACGCGTTATATTTTGAAATTAATTTGGAGTGGACGTGGCAATCTAAAAATATTACGGAGTAGCATTAATTAATTTTGTTAACCACCCACACGCGATGAGCGTTGTAGGGATGATGACAAGAAGCCTTTGGTGTGGTATGCCCCAACGACAAGGAGCAAACACCCTAAATAATGAAGAATTTAAATAAATACAAAATAATTCAAATTGCTGTTTTCATGACAACTTATGTAAAACCCAAAATTTTAAGGGTCTTGGTTTCAAACTTCATAAACGTCAATTGTAAGATTGAAAATAATTGCATTATTACGAACACTTTTGAATTTTCAAGTATTTTTCAAGTATCGAATAATTATCGATTAAAAAATATCAGAGTCGAGTATTTTGTGAGTTTATATGAACAAAAGTTTTAGAATAACATAAAAATATTTCGAATATCAAATGAGTTGATTTGAGTAACGTATTAAATAAGTAATCAAGTCAAGCATATTAAATACTCGACTCGATAAGATAACGAACAAAATAAATTAATCGATCTCAATTCATTTAGTAATTCGAGTCGAGTATCGAGTAGCTCGACTTAAATTATAGCCCTACCCACCCCAAAACATCTCAAATCCATCCAAAATAATAATAACAAAATAATCTGCTATGAATATTCTTTAAGGAATTTATATGTGGATAATTAAATATACTTACTTTAAGAACAAACGCGCGGAACCTACGAGCAACTTCTCAAATTTTTGCGATAACAAGGATTTATCACAATTGATAAAAGAACTTTACCATTTCCATTTTACTCTTACAAAGACCTTGGCAAGTAAATGAATATCGAGCAATGCACAAACTTCTTTCCAACTTTGATGTTTTATTTCATGATTATTTACATGTTACAAGTGTACATGTTAATCAAATTTACATTTTAAGCTTTGTGGTTATATAAACTCAAGATGACTTGGAGTGAGCTCTGTCGGGCCTCGAGTTACATTCTTCGCCAGAAAACTAATCAATGATAGGCTTTTCCACAACTTCGGGGGAAAGGGATAACATCTCTGACATCATTGAGGCCTGTAGCATAGAGAACCAACGCGTCGAACACAAGGGTAAAGCCAGAGTGTTTGGCAGTTCCATGCATGCGAAGATCTAAATACCATTCGAACTGCTCCTTTGGCAACTTCAATTCCTTTATCCTGCAATTTAATACAAAATTTAAACAGTTTGTCATATTTCTGCTTGAAGGATTTAACAACTATATGATGAAAGACGGCACCCAACTCAATCACCATTTAACTTGACAAAAAGATGCAGAGAAAATATTGATAATGTGTACGCCACTACCTTGAATTTAAGGTATGTAAGCGTTCCTCATTTTGGCTACCTCTGATCAGAGTTCCAACCTGCAAATATGTTCAGTTTAGATCAATAGCCAGCAAACTGCAGTTTTGAATCAAGTCTTTTGGGGCTACTCTTGTTGGGAGAAATGGCTCAAGCTTTACCTTTGGCACAATCATGTCGAAGGCTGCAACAGTTTTCCCATCATCGTTTAGGCGAACATAAAATGGCTTTAGTTCTTTGGGATGATTGTATATGATAACCGGCCTTTTGTAGATTTCATCAGCCAAGTAACTATAACAAATGATATTAAACATTACCTGTTAAGATGTCTGTGTGTAGACAGATATAGACATATGTATGTAGGGGTGATCATGCATGTATAACAGATTTAACTGCTAGTTTCCTCATACCATTCATGTTGATCGGTTAAAGGACTACCATATTCAACATTTACATCAAATTTCTTCTCTGTGATCTGATTGGAAATGATAAAATACATTAGACTTGTATGAAAATTTTCTAGCATGTACATTAAAAATTTATGTTTAGTCCCTAGAGCAGGTAGGGAAAATTATTAGTAGGGATCTTTTCTTATGAGATATCACCTGCTTCAGAACATTTACAGCTTCCGTATAAGAGATCCTTTCGAATGGACCTGATTTTAGTAATTGAAGGCGATCCGCTGTTGTATTGTCTACTCTTTTGGAAATAAAAGCCAGATCCTCTGAACAATGTTCTAATACCCATTTACAAAGGAAATTCAGAAGGTCATCTGAACAATTCATGGCATCCTGGAAAAACCACATTTTTATAAAAAGGAAATGGCTGAAGCTGTTTCATGATATATAAAGAAACTACACTAGAAAAAAGACATCAATGTACCTCTAATTGTGAGAAGGCGATTTCTACCTCGACCATTGACATCTCCGCTATGAATTTCTTGGACTCTGATCTTTCTGGACGGAACCTAGGTCCAAACGAGTAAACATTTCCGAGGGAACATGCATAACTTTCCAAATGAAAGTGACCAGAACTTGTCAAATAAGTAGGGCGAGAAAAGAAATCTTCCGAAAAATTTAATTTAGTGGTCTTAGCGTAAGAATGATCAGACTTTAATTTCTCTCTTTGTTCCAACTGCAATGCCAGTTGATTTGTTTTGGAGAGATCCTGAAGTGCTGCAACCAATGCTTCTTTATTACTATCGGTCCTTTTGAGTTCTTCAACTTTTTTACTTTTCTCCATGATAGAAGCCCTCATAGCTTCAAGTTTGAACCTTTCTATGTCATCCATGGTAATGGGGTTTTCCCTTTTGATTTCCTTTCCCAAAAGGGTTGTCACATGAAATTTTTCACTGGACCCTTCACAATCTGTGCTAGTAATCAGTGGCACTTGCACGTAAAGAAATTCATTTTCTTGGAAAAAGGCATGAGTAGCCTGTGTAAGTGCATTGCGGATTCTCATAACAGAAGCCACCTGCATTACATTCAACATATGGCTGAAAGGGTTATAAAGCCTCCAATTTTCACAACTGTATCGCGGAATTAAAATCTTAATAGTTTCATAGTATTCGAGAATTTGAACAAAAGGGTTACCGTTGTTGTCCTAGGTCTAAAATGAGCAGAATCCCTCAACATATCCAGAGGAATACGTTTCTTTGATAACGGATACTTGTTCTGATCCACCATTCCGAAATGTAGAATTTTTTCAGCTTTGAGCTCAACATGTGTGCCCTGCACTGATGGCTGCTGCAATATGCCTTCAACTAATATACAAGTCCCAGTAGGCATGATCAGGTTTGGAGAGGCTAGAGATGAGTCCACTACGATCTGAGGTAATATACCATCCCAATCAATAAATATTAAATGTGATTCCTAATGCTGCCTAGTACAAAACTAATGAAGATAAAAATATAATAAAACGATGATAAACTATAACTTGATTAATGGTTTACAAATTAACCTCCAACAAAATATTCAATTTCATTTGAGTTTTCATCAATTTTCTCATGTTCCAAGTATATTCTCAAAAGAATGTCCAAAACACATGGTGATGCATAAGAAATTGAACACAATGTGCGTACCTGAAGACTTAGCACACAAGAACCATCACTGACTTTCAGAACTGAAATTGAAGGTGGTGGGGGCTTCGGAATGATGGAATCCAATTTATCAGAGCGAATCTGATAATGATCTCCCCCGAAAACTTTTAAAATTGCTCGAAAAAATGGTATTCTTGATTGAATGACTTCAGTACATGTCACATCATTTGGTGATGCCCCAACATTATCATTATCAAGTGCCACATCTCGAACAGTTTCTTTCCTCAATTCCTTGGAGGATTTAACCCAACCCCCAACCATAATTCTTTCCCCAATCGATCCGAGTCCCTTGTCGGCGCGATTTAAAATGGTTTTCAAGATTACCCTTTTGGAATATTTTGAAAGGGTCAGTGAAATTGTAGGCAAAGATTGTTCTTGTTGATCAGTGGCCATGTTTGGCTAAATGGGTCGTAATGAAAAGGTAAAGAAAAGCAGAGAATTTGATGATAATGGAGTTTGAACAAAGTGTTTGTGAATGTGGCGGAAGATATAGA
Source organism: Centella asiatica (assembly GCA_014636745.2). Classification (NCBI taxonomy): domain Eukaryota; kingdom Viridiplantae; phylum Streptophyta; class Magnoliopsida; order Apiales; family Apiaceae; genus Centella; species Centella asiatica. The sequence continues at coordinate 30,064,535 of CM025784.1, read as the reverse complement.
TGGAGGCGGATGCTTTTCTTCATGGAGAGATAGGAATGGAGGATTGAAGAGAGAGAAGAACGATGAGAGAAGATTGTGTGAAATGGAAGTTGATGGAGAAGGAAAGGGATTGCTTGATCCATCTGCAAGATGAGTCAGATGGGAATGGTGGCTGCTGAGGTTTTTGTTTTCTTCGGGGGTGGGGTTTTCGCGGGAAGTATTTAATTTCCCTAATGCCTGTGTCTATATATATCACTAAATATATTTTGATTTTTTAAACGGTGGTATTAAGAACATTAATTTATATATAAATAAATGTATATAAATTGATGTAATTAAATTTTATAGGAGTTTAGTAAACTTTGATGAGCCCAAATTAAATATTTAGTAATTGACAATTTACCGCATATGTTTGTACAAATTGTTAGTTTTCATAGTATTTTCTTTTTTTGAAATCCATTTATGAAATCTCAGGTTAGAAAATTAATAGAAATGAATTTAATTTTAGTAAAATTATATAGAATTAGCATGCATTAGGTTATTTGTATTAGTAATTATGATTATTATTAATTAAATAATACAAATAAATTAAAGTCAATGTTGAACCTTGAAAAGTTTGCTACTTGCTTTTTTTTTTTGTAAAATAAATAAATTAATTGTTAATTTTGGAATTTGTGTTAAATATATTTTATAACTTCTAGGTGGCCGGTGGAATTTTAAAGGTAAAGGGACATATGAGAATACCAATCCATGACGGTCCTGATATGATTCGATAATCTTTAATGCTTCAACATCAATGAGATCGAAAAGGAAAAATTCTTTTATTTATCATTTTATGTATATATTTCATATATTTACATTTGTTAATGACTTTTGATGTGCATAATTTTTATTTAAATTTTGATATCTGATTTTAAGATTAAGATTGTGGAAGTTGAAACGAAAAGTTATCTAATTGATTCGGTGGTTGAAAATAATTTCAGTTAACTTAAAATGTAATTTTATTATGATGAGAACTCAAGTTTTGTCAATCATATAAAATTGAACTGTCATAAAAATGGAAAAGAAAGAAACATATGAGACGATGGGTATATATAGCCTAGAGGATCACACGATGGCTGATACGTATGCTCACTACTTTTCCCAGCTATGGATATTAATAATTCAAATGTTTGAACTTTGAATAATTGATACTTGGATCATCAGATCATATGGGCATAAGCTAATCCATTACTAGATCGATCATATGTTATTATGACTAGGTCTTTTTAATGAATGGAACCATCTTATATGACCATTCCACCGGCTCAATATATCGTGTATATTGGAGTTTACTAAACTATTATGACCTTATTTGGTTTAGTTTAAAATAATGAGACTTTAGATTCTGACAGTGTAAATTATAACATCAGAATCTAAAATCTTATAATTTTAAGCCGAAACAAACGGGTACTATATATATTTGTCACAATTACTGAATTGAAATCTTATATAGAGAGACAGAGCTATTGCATAGAATCACCTATTGAGTACATTTCTTGCGCTTTCAGAAAATGGGGTTTTGTGGGTTGGGTGGGGATGGGGAAGGGGAATGTGGGGAGGGGGTGGTTGGGGATTCTTGGGGGGGGGGGGGGGGGGGGGGTGTTGATGGGATAAAGTTGTTCAAGTTGAGTTGTTTTATCTTCCCTGTGATATATAAAACCACGTCCTTGCTAAGCCGTTGTACAATGTCAAACTATACAATGGTGATTGAGCAGTGACTAGTGACATACATGATAAATGAAGTCAACCAGTAAGCAGTCAACCAAACCCCAAGTCCATCAGTTTTGTAGTTAAGCTTTAATGAAAGCACCCTTTTTCTAATGCTCGTTCCTGTTTTTCCAACTTCAATGTCATGCCAAAACTATAAAGCTTGTTATATGGATATACTTTTAAACTGCTGGTCCAAGAAAAATTATGAACTTCCAGAAGACGTGCCATTTTAGCTGTATGGTAGGGGTCCAAAAGTCCAACAAGTCAATAATATCTGCTGCACAGCTAAACAAAAAATCAAGAACAAGGTTATATAAGAAACCTTAGTAACTCCAACTAAAATTGCAGCAAACTAAACCATGGATTTGCTACACCATTTCACACTCTTATTATTTCTTTCTATTTTAAGCAGTTCCCAATCTGCTGACCCCCTTGGTGATTTTTGCAATAAAGATGCAAATATAAGCAGCGGAACTGTTTCAACAAATATTGATGGCTTATTAGCTAAACTTGTTCAAACCACGTCTACTAATGGCTTTAGTGCTATATCTTATGGACAAGGCAGCAGCCAAGTCTATGGCCTAGCACAATGCAGAGGAGATGTCAGCAGCAAAGACTGCAATGGCTGCATTCAAGATGCAGCTAAAGAAATCCGTAAACGTTGTCCTAAACAAACTGATGCCAGGCTTTGGTACGATTATTGCTTCCTAAGGTACGATAAAGAGGATTTTCGCGGAAAAGTTGATACTGGTAACGGAATTTACTATTACAATATTGAGGATGTGTCGGATCCAGAAACTTTTAATAAAAAGCTCCGAAATTTGATGAATAAGGTAAATTCAAACGCTGTCATTCCGAATAACAAAGGACTTGGTAAAGGGGATTCTAAAGTGTCGGAATTTTCGACACTTTATGCGTTGTCACAGTGCACGAGGGACTTGCCACAGATAGATTGTGCTCAGTGCTTGGCAATAGCAGTTGGAAACTTCCCAAATTTTTGTAACAACAGGAAGGGCTGTCGAGTTCTTTATAGCAGTTGTTATGTACGTTATGAACTTTATCCTTTTTATTTTCCTCTTGATTCTTCACAGAAGATATTGGCAAGTGCTTCAACGGCAAATCATGTGTCAGTCATTTCTAAACCTTGATGTGCTATCAAGCAAAGGAAATGCATAGTAGCATCAAATAATGCAAAGACATCTCTCTAAATGATGACGTGTTATGTATTGTTTTGCTTATCGGTCGTAATAGCATACATTCACATGGGAAATAAAACTTAAATGTTGATGCATAGAGGATATTTTCAAGCGTACGTTTTATATAAATGCTATTTTTTTAAAAAAAATCATTGTCTAAAAACTCACACATTCATTTGTAGCATAAGAGATAAAAGTTGAAAAGATAAAAGCAAAATATCATGTTGTGTGTTTGTTATGGATTCATTTAATCCCCTTTCTTAGATTTCCAAATTCAAGAGTAATTTTAAAAAGTTAGACAAATGATTAATTTCAAACTATTAAATAACTAGAGAGCAAATTGCCTACATATTACTCAGATTTGCAAGATAGACAATAATGAGTGAATGAGTGACATATATAATAAATTAAATTCAATACCAAATTATAGTAACAGAGAGCTTATACTGGCCGTTAGCTAGTCTAGGTAGGAGACATAAATATATGTACATTTGAGAATTATACAAACTTCTCGAAACCTACTAATAAGTAAAATGTCTAGCTATAATTCACCTGCATGTCTTGAAATAGCAATAATCTGTACCAAACAGTGCGTGTCGTAGCTACATCACAAACAAGAGAAACGAAAATTAACTACAACTACTGTTTTCAATACGGAGATATATAACCATGATTGCAAAATGACCAGTAGCTGAATAAGCCCGTGGCCAATGTTGTACAAACCTACGATATTTATAAATTTATTGCAGATGTTCGTATCAAGATTCTACTGTAAAAACTTTCCCGCTGTTCACAACAACTCATATTAATTTAGACTCATTAACCTCCTATAGTTGTAAACTCATGTTGTGTAGTATAACTATATAAAATTATGTTGTATAATTATATAATAAAGATAAATGTTTGGCTAACTATACAAAATGATGCAAACCGTACGAATTAAAAGTGCATTAAAAATTAGAAGGTATATAAATTTGTTCATTTTTTTTGCGATGTATAATATAATTTTTATAACCATGTAAAACTTATACATTTTCAATGACTAAGATTTATTAACTTTTGCTTAAAAACTATGTAAATGAGTTTGGAAAAATTCATAAAATTCACAAGTTGCATTGTTTTTTCATGTCATTTTAATTTATATAGTTAGATTTTTTTCATATATTTTGAAAATTGAAGCATAACACGAATTGATAGAATTATTAAAATAAACTATATCCGATCAATTCTCTTTTTTACTACACACACACATGTGTGTGTGTCTTTGGGCTGAAAAATTAGATGCTAATGAGTCGGGTTCGGTTCCCTTAAAGCCTTGGGTTTATACCGAGGGGAGGGCAATCATAATATGAATATGGAAAGAAAGGATGTATGCATGCTTGTTACCTTTGGCTGGTTGGCATTTTGTTAGTACACTTCATTTCCTGGTACCTAAATAGCAAAAATTGGTCCACCAAAATGTTGATTTATGGACCTATTCTGTCTTTTACTATTCCACTTTTTCCTCTGCCTTTTAGATTGTTCTAGTTTTATTATTTTTTTTTTTTTTGTTCCTGTTTTCCCTGAAAGCGTAGATTGTTCTAGTTTAGCTAGTTATGAAGGGCAATAAGGGCTGTTTCTGTACAAATCTCTTATGTACTGCTCCTGGGCCTACTCTTATTAGAGCAAGGACATCATATGCAATATTTTCCATATTTTAATATTGTCAACAAAAGATAAAATAAAATTCTGTCAAGTAATAAATTTTGAGTAACCACATCAAATTTATCTTTGTAAACAGAATATATGTGTGTATATAAATATTGATGTGGGCATAAAGAGTAATGAATCATAATTGTCTTCCTTAAAAACTCTACCTAAATCAGATGGTGATGGTGAACTAAGACTTAGGAGTCTAATTACTATATCCAAGACCAAGACTAAGGCGTTTGAAGCAAACTTGTCAACTGTAGCGGGTTTGACACTTGAAGAGTTTAGGGCCTTGGGAATGTGTTTGGAGCATTATGAAGATGGAAAAGAAACTTGGACTTGGCTTGATAAGCAGTTTGATCCATTGAGAAGTCCTTGTAATTCTGTTATTAATTTACTTTCAAAAATGGAGTCAGACACGTTGTTGGTTCAGCAAAAACTTGGTCGAGAACAGACATTAGTGGATGCCGAGGAAAGTGTCAGGGAATAAACGTCAACATTCGAGACTGTGGACGTCAGGGGATAGCTAGTCTCCGACAGTTAAATTTACCCGTTAGGGAAAAATTAGTCTCCAACAGTTAAATTTACCTGTCAGGAGATAATTAGTCTCTGACAGCTTAATTATCCACTGACAGCTATGATTATGGTTTCCATGTATTTTATTACTTTATGTATTTATTTTGCTAATTGTTTCCTAGTTATAAGAGGTTTGTTTTCTTTCCTTGATAAATTAGATTTCTTTCCAATGTATTATCCTTTCCAATTAGGATTAGGGATTTTATCGGCTTATAAATAGCTGCTTGTATTGTACAACAAAAATATAGATTTTTGATTGATGAAACTCAGAAAATGTTCTACACGTTTTCTTCTTGTTTGTGAAATATAAACAAAGTCCTATTCGTGTGATTCAAGTAGTACTGAATGGGAGATTCGTTCAAACTCTTTAAGTCGACTTATTGTGTGTATATCAACAAGTTGATTTAAGTTATCTGAAATTGTACGCTTAAACACCTTACATCATATATATATATATATATATATATATATATATATATATATTTATTTATTTTTTGTTATATGGGAATTACGTAAACATAATGTTCTAATTCCTTAGAATTAGCAAGACTAGTAGAAAAAAGAAAAAAGATCATATAGTGTGAAATAAATCATGTGAACAGGGGTTATGTAATTAGTATGTAGCAAAAAATGGTAGAAGGCAAGCATGTGAGACAACCACCAACAGCGTGACCAAAATCATAATGTCACGTTCAAGGTACATGCTACACTTTCTTATAAGACAGGAACTGCTATGTCGCCTATCAACTCTTTTTGCCATTTTTCATTCCAATCTTTTATTGTTATTTTTATTATTATATTTTTGATATTTTTTGATAGTCCTGTGTAATATCCAAACTTTAAGTAATGGGGTCTTGGAAAGGTATAACCTACTGTCCACGCGGTCACAATTTAATCTTTCGTCTCGTCTAGTTTATCAGTAGAAGCGAAACAATACTGTGGATGTTTAACCACGAGTAAGTGATTTTTTTTTCCCTTTTTTTAAACCTATATCAAGTAATTATAAGATTACTAAATGTACTCCTTTTGTCCCAAACATGCAAATTAAAGATATAATTTAAAATTTTCAAATCAATATACAAAATCTAAAACGCAATTGATTTGATTTTACTGTAATTAACAAGAATTACTATGCGTTAGATAAGCACGAGGACAAATTCACGTCAATTTTACAAACCGATTACAAAAAAAACAAATTGTTTATCTAATTCTGAAACTGCACAAGGTGGTAAGGTACATAAGATATATCCATACAAGAGTTAATATATATTTATAGTTTGAGAAGAGTAATAAAATCATTGGTACTCACATTAGTCAGACTTGCTATACATTCACGAATCCAAAACAAACAGACTTCAAATAAATCACAAAGAGCCAGAGAAAATGTGGTTTGTGGGTTGATCCCCATAAAGATCGACGATAAACAAACAACGGAAAACAAGATACTGAAACAACATTTTCCCAAGTTTGAATATTTTCTTTGTTTTCATTATTAAAATATAATGTTCACGATGCCTACTTGTAACGTACATATATTCTAATTAATTTAGCACTTTCAGATTATTTTTTTTTGGTTAAATTGATCAAATTTTGATTTTAAAATTAAACATATATACTTATATTTGTACAATTATAAATTTATAATTATCGACTGGAATTAGATAATTAATCGAAATTTTTACACATGGTCTCCACATTCTTCTAGATCTCTCTGTGACATTGTTTCTGTTCGTTGTTGGGGGTGAGAATCTCTGCAAGTTGGGAGCATACGAATTGAATATGAGTTCTAAAATAGCCTGGGAAATATTCTTGAAAACCCAGATGGGTCCATTAAAATCACAATAATCAAAAGGGTAGTTTCGTAATTTAGAGTTGGGCTTAAAATTAGAGCTTTTTCTCAGGCTGCTCCATATATAATGGCAGTGGTCTGTCTATCTCTTGTGGTCACTACTTGTCCACAAACACTTCACACCTTTTTCTCAATCTCACTCTTCATAGCTAGCTATAGGAGTAGTATGAATTAGTGTTGAAAAGGTTAAACATTTCTTCAAAAACTTATCTTTATACCAAAGGCCTAGAATGGCCAACACTAAAACACCTAATTTACTCTTTCTACTCTTCGTCTTAAGTTGGGCAGCACAAATTGTACAAGGTCATTACTACTCATACAGTTAGTTAGTTTCTCTTTCTTTCAATTCCTTAGCTTCCACTTATATAAATACCATAACATACCATATTCTTCTTCATTAATCTTGCTTCTTGCTTGATATGATATGATACGATATGATGCTGGCTCTTTTCATATATTGCACTTTCTTTTTACCAACTTAATTTCTTTATTGAATACATGCATCCCAATTCTCTCTATTAAATACTCCTATACATATTTAGTCTTATCTTTAAATATATGTACACAATGCAGAGGCCAACATAATATATATATATATATATCTGCAAAGTCTTGACTTGATTGTGCTAGCAATTATATATGTCTCAGTCCCTCCCATATATGTATATGTAGGCACTTATTTATTTTCATAAATTTTATATATGTTGCAGGATCCAGAAGTCATATGCTAAACCCTTATCCTCAAAGGGTTTATCAAATATCTGTAGAGTTGCAGGTAAAGACAAAAGGCTAAGCTTTTGTGGGGTTTTAATATATATCTATATATATAGAAATTTTTGAGCTTGGAGATATCCTTTATGTTTAATAATAAAAAACTATATACATAGAGTATATTAATGTTGATGAGATATCATAGCTAATTATGAAATTTACAGGGGGGTCGTCCTAATAAGATGGAAGAGGGGTTACGTGGCAACGGTAGAAGAGTGCTGATAGGTTCAGTGGCCCCAACTTGCACTTACAATGAATGCAGAGGGTGCAAGTACAGATGTAGAGCTGAGCAAGTTCCCGTTGAAGGGAATGATCCCATGAACAGTGCTTACCACTACAAATGTATATGCCATAGGTAGTGTGTATTATGTGCTAGGTGAACTTGAAACAAAACAAGATTATTATTGTTTCAAAAAGAAAAGAGGCCAGTCTCTCTTGTTGTCTAATTTAGCTATTGAGTTATGTATTCAGGAACTTGCTGCTACACCATATAATATGAAAATTAATATATGATTCTTTTTTTGTGGTCTCGAGGTATTAGTATTATTATCATTTTCTTTTCTTGTGTGTGTGTGTTGGGGGGTTGGAGGTGGGTGGGGGAGGGGGGGGGGGGAATAAGCAAACATCAAATTTACTTTGTCCTTGGTTATATCTCTTTCTTTCTTTCTTTCTTTCTTCTTCTTTTCAGTTTTCAAACAAGGAAAAAACATTAATGTGTGCATGGGATATTTGGCCCTTGGAAATTTTGAACTGCCCTGAAAGTAGCACATGGAGAAGTGGTCCCATAATTTATGCATATAAGCCAGCAAGGGTCACATGGGAAATTTTGTTTCAATCCAGCATTTTCTTGCTCAATTTCGCAGAATTCATCACGACGAGGAGAGTGTTAATTATAAGAGCTAGCAAGCTCGCTAGGTCCCAATTTTATTACCATCCATTATATTAAATTTCAATTTTTATTAAATATATAATCTATTTTATTACTATTATTTACTGCTGTTATTATTATCGTGCTGGTCATTGTTGAACATAGAGCCATTCATTGGAGTATGTCCTTTGTGCAGTTAACTTTGCTGGATTTCTGGGCAGCGCCTTTAGAAACTGGCCAAAATTCTCCACTGTAAACTTCAATCAGTTTTCTGCTTTTTACACAAAAACTTAGAAGATCACTCTGACATTCTTTACTCATCACTGAGGGTGAAAAAGTACTCTTTTCGCCCACCAACCCCACCCCAAACGGAACAAAAAATAACCCCAATTTTTATGTCATGAAAAACTTCATTTTTGGTTGGGAATAGTAAAGAAATTGCGGTATCCTTGCCTCCTATTTTGGCTATACAGTATCAGAATTTTATTATGCTGCTGCAAAATCATTCTGATATATCATAATTCTAAAAGTAATTCACAACAACAGAACACGCTCGATAGTATTCTTTAATTTTATTTATTAATGTTAATATATCTAATTATATGAATTGGACTGATCATATCCATACTAATTTATCTATTTATTCTTTCAACACGAATCGAACTGATTAAGAATTGAATAGGCCCATTTGTAAATATATCAACTAATATATATATATATATATATATATATATATATATATATATATATATATATATATATATTAATATATTAATTAACAATATGCTTTTAAGAATTATATTGATTGAAGTAAACATTTTTACAGATTAAATTACAATAAAATTAATCATAACATAATAAAATTAATTATTAATTAAATTTATGTGATTTAATAATTATGATCAAATTGATAGTCACAAATAATAATATAATTTACCATAATTAATAAATGCTAACTAAATTAATTATAATATAAATTATTAATTAACTTAATTTACTCAAACAAAGTAATTATAATTAAATTAATAATAATAAATTACCGTGTTATGTTCGGATTTTGAAAGTAGTTTTATTTAACTCAAACTTCAGAGTTTGCTGTTTAATTGTCAAATTAGAATTTTTTTGGTAAAGTCCAATATTTGACAATTTAATATCAATACGTTCCTCTCAAGTCTAAATCATGCCGACAGAGGAAATCCTATTCTACCAGCTAGTTATTTGAATAACGAACGAACAACATTGTCGAACTGAAAATGAATCTTTGAAATTTAAGGTTTTCGACATTTTTCAAAGATTATGTTCCATTGCTCCAATCTTTCTCAATAAAGCTGTTATATGATATGGAATATTTGTTTAGCTATTTTTATTAGCAAATTTTCTATGCTGCTAACAAATAATAAATCAATTATTTGACCAAAAAATAATAATTAGCCCCTCGTGTATTTCTCCCTATGTAAGCATAAGGTTGTCAATGAGATGAATAAAAAGATTAAGACTGTAATTTGGTATGAGATTAACTTAATAATAATAATTTATTAAGAAATCGGTTTAATTTAAGACCGACCCATAAAATTTTAAAGTCCGCAATATTAAATGACCAATCAGTCGGTATATTTATCCTAGTTGTCAAGTTAGCACAAATATAATTTGAGTATTTTGTTGAAATAGTAGAGAACGCAACTATCTGCACGAGGTCAGAGATGGCTGAAAACTATTAAGCATAAAAGAAATTGGAGCAAATTGTTTCAAAGTCAACATGAAGCCAACTGGTGGAATAATTTATGAAAATTTAAATATAATTGCAGAACATTTACAATTAAAATTGTACTTGCACAAGCCGCGCAATCTTTATATCCGTGCAGCATGCGGAAGATTTTTATAATTCTCATACCAATCATTTGATATTTAGAAATACAACCACAGGAAAAAATAAAAAAAGAAACAGAGAGTTATATGAAAAATGTGAAAAATCTATTTAACGGGAACCAAGGTTAATATAGAAAACGTGCACCGAAATTTATGTTAATATGTTAAAATTTCCCTCAAAGGTTGAGAAAATAATTACCTGGGCCAAATTTCACTATTATTTTTTTTCTTTTATAAAAGCAAAACCAAATATTGTTGTATAAAAAACCTGCTGACATCAGAAGATTTGGATGTAAGAAAATTCATTGATCAACTAACCCGAACGAAATGTTGTTTGCATTAATGATCTTTATCATCTAATTTAACTTGTAAGTGTATCAAATTACAATAAATATATTTCGATATGTCGCTCTCTACGCGGTTATCTATTTCAAATCTTGTTTACAAACAAGAAGAAAAAGAAAGAAGAGGCAACTAACAATTCCATAAGGGTTTTAGTCTCATTTAAAAAATAGATATGCTGTTTTTTTGTCATTTAGGACTGAACTAATTAATTTTACGAAATAATACTATATTTGTTTTAACATATGAGATTGGACTAATAGTCTCATTTAAAAAATAATACTTCATATAAGAGATTAAATAAAGGGGAGGGACAACATGAGCTTCTTAGTCCCCTCCGATAGGATTAATATTTCAATCATATGTGAATCAGTATTGAAGTATTATTAATCCGAATACACTACTAATATCATCGAATCCAATTCTATAAACAAAACCACCTAAAGATATATCTAACTATATATATACCTTAATTGACCATTCATTCTTGATAATGATGTTTTATATGTGCACGCAATATATTAACTTTAAAATAATTATTTTGGTCATTTTATGTTAGAATGCCGTCGACTCATTACGACCAAATAATGCTCACTCACATACAACCCACAATAATCATTGTATTATTGATTATTGAATTATTGAAAATGTACTTCTTTTATATATATAAATTATACTATTTTAGTGATGATATATATGATGACAAATATGAGAGATTATAAGTAGAGAAGTTGCTAAATATCATACGATTTCGATAAATTAATGAGATTAACCTCTCTTTTTTTGCCTTTGGGCTGCGCACGCTATAGGATGTATGTACAAGCTTTTTCCTCTGTGTGTGTGTGTATATATATATATAAATTAAGGCTATTCCGTCGAAAAGACAGATAATACACTTTTAAGACAACATCAAAGAATGCCCACTATTATTGCCGTAGGTAGTGATCAAAATTAACCACAGACACATCCTAGAGAGAGAGAGTTATTTGTGTGGTGATGTTAAGGAATAGTTGGTATTACGCGATCAAATTGGATAAATTCCATAAATTACTTGACTTTGCCTTTGGAAATGAACAATTCCTAAGTATGTTTTTCTTGTCGGTCTACTGATGGAATTTTTAGAATTTTGTGATTGTTTTGCTAGGATTCTTCATGGTCGGACTGTCTCTCAATTTAATTGTGCTAGTACTACATTTTACACAACACGTGCTCTTATCATCATCATCAACATCCTCATCATATATATATGTGTGTGTGTTTGTGTGGGGTGCTACAATTAATTGAGTTCCACACAAATTATTTACATTTTGAAAAACTAGTTTATCATATTTGACAGTTAAAGTTGTTAAAAGTTTTATTTACTACGACATTGGCGTAAAAAAGTACTATTTTGTTTGTCCCAATATATATTAAATTTAAAACCTAAATATTCTTAGATTTGCAAAATTACAGAAAGATGATAAAGTTTATTTGAAATATTCCACACACTCGATATTATTATTATTTTTTTCATTAATTAATTTGCATATTTTGAATTGAATAGAGTACTAACCAAACAACATTGTAGTCTAATTAAAATCATAGGGAGCATTTTAGATTTGGAATTCAAAAGAGAATAGTATGAATAAAAATATTTTATTTATTAAAACCACTTGATGATTAATAAAGTGTAGTGCTTACTTTTAATTTGATTAATCTTCATCCTTATCAATTGTTATCACCATGATTAATTTAATATTAGTAAATAAGTCACTAGTGGACAAGCTGCTGGAGTCTGGAGCCAAACTGTAGGTTCACGCTTTGCCTATAAACAAAGTAATTAACGATCATATATAATTAAGCTATAGAATGCAACCAAAAATATTACTATTAATAATTAAAAAATAAGCAATATAAGATTACAACATTGAGTAATATCTAAGAAGATGCGGAGTATCTCACACCCGATTGCACGAGACCTTCGCCCCCTCTCTCTCCCATTGTCAAGGAGAAAAATTGGTGGTGTGACCGCATTTGTCCCTTTCAAAATTGGCCGGTGGATTACCTATTTGACGATAGCGGTGGAGTTGTTTCATTTCATATTTAGTTATTTCTTAAATTCATAAGTGGTATAGTTAAAAATACTAAATTTTAAACAGACACATGACAATCTAAAGTAAACAAAATAGATAATAAAATAATAGATAGCGAAAGAATATGTTTACATAAGCCATCATAGATACCCCCTCATCTTTTGCTCTACGAAATTCTTTAGTACTAGTAGTGTCCTTTTATATAAGATTGCCCCGATTTTAACTTTTGCTATGTAGCCTTCTCATTCGTTCAAAATCTCTTCTCCTACACATCAATATATATAAATGTATTTGTCTGGCTTAGTTTAGTGTGAAGAAATTATAGATAGATAGCGTCTTGGTAATAATTATATTAAGATGAAAGGTGAAGTTTCAGTATCAGAAATAGGAGAAGAAGGGAAGAGTGTTTCACTTGATCTTCTGAAGATGAAGATGGCTGACTTTGCCAAGGAAAGAGACTGGGAACGTTTTCACAGCCCCAGAAACCTACTCTTAGCTCTGGCAAGTACCTAATCTTTTCTCAACTACTTTAATTTTTCCTTCTTTTTCACTTCTTAATTAATTGATATCCATTATGTATATGGAGAATTGAAGTAAGGTTGTGTGTCATTATATAAATAAGGAATTTAATCAAACAACTTAATATTATCTAAATATGGTGATATAATTAAAATCATGTCGTTTTAATAGTTTCGTTCTTAAGATATATGCTTTTTTTTAAGTTACATTAAAATTTAAGCAAGAAAAATCTCTCCGGTCCTTGACATGTTACAACCTTTTTACATGGGTATGAATGTGAAATTGTGTCATATGAAATACTACTACTTAGTTGCAACACATAATTCAAGACCCAAGTTATGATTTTTTTCGTAATGAACATGTGAACATTTATAGGGTAAGTAAAGTCGCACATAAAAACTATGGTAAACAGAGTCTGTTTTATTCTTGTCATACATATGGAATTTCTTGATAACTGAAAGGGTATTTATAAAAAGATCAAATAATTGATTTTATGTATGTATGGTATGTGCAGGTGGGAGAGGTGGGGGAGTTATCAGAAATATTTCAATGGAAAGGAGAGGTTCCAAAGGGATTGCCAGATTGGAGAGAAAAAGAGAGAGAACATCTTGGGGAAGAGCTTTCTGATGTTCTGCTGTATCTGGTTAGGCTTTCTGACATATGTGGTATTGATCTTGGAAAAGCTGCTCTTCGCAAGGTTCAGCTCAATGCCATTAAATACCCTGTTACTACTACTCTCTCCACTTCCAACAACATCAATCATCTTCATCAACCTCACCTTCAACAACAAGAACAAGAACAAGAAAACATCAACAACAATAATCATGACTAATTGTTCTCACCATTGTGCTGGACCTACTTCTCTCATGGTGCCAATTTCAATTTCAAGATTTTGAACAATTTGTAGCTTTTTTTATTTTAATCTGAGTATAATTTTTTTTTTTTAAACTTAGATGGTGTCTTTGGTAAGTGGGGTTATTAAAATTTTGCCGTCTTTATGTGTTCCTTTTAATTGCATGGGGACTAGTTTGGGTGATTTTCTGTTGGATGCTTTGGCACTATTTTGGATGAGTTATGATTATTCTCTTGACTTGATGTATATTGGATTATTGGATGGTGAACTAGTGATATTGTGAATCATATATAATTCTCTGTTTGGTCTTTTTACTAATTACGGTGTATAAGAGATACCCAAACTTGCAATGCTTATGAACTTTATATTTCATTGTTTTGGTACTACTAGCTAGTTAGGTCCGAAAGCCTCTTGTGCATTCCAAGATTTCAAAAATATTTTACAAAAATATTATAAATTTTATGACATCGATATTTGTGATAATTTAGTTCGTAAAAATTTTGTCACATATACATGTATATATACAAGGGAGTATGCTCATAAATATCCAAAGAATGAGATTTCATGTCAAAAAATATTTTTTCTGAGGATATATGTCCTTCGAAAATATATTTTTATCGTATTATATTTATATTGATAGTAACATTAATACTAAATATAAAAAATTATAAGTTTCACGGCATCAAAATTTGTGATGGAGCCATCGCAAAAGATCCGTCACTAATATGTGTATATGTGAGGGGGTATTTGTGTCAACAAATACGTACATTTTCTGAGGATATCCATTAGTTGGAAATATTCTTTTAATGTAAATAAAAATTATTATGGCAAAACGAAAAATTTTAGTATATTATATATCGAGTAATTTTGTTAATAAATTCTTATCGTACTATACTAATAGTAACATTAAAAGTAACAAATTCATGAAAATTTACATGTGTTGCACATGCCCATTTCTTAAAATATATGAATAATTTACCATTATTGATTCGCCATTTATAATTCTACTCAACTATAGGGACGAAATCGAAACGAATACCTTTGAACTTATTAATAAAGTTTTAGTCAGGATTAAAAATATTGAATTTGAACTCGTATCATATTTGAAACGGAGAAAATTGTCCCTGCCTAAATTCATTGATGCTGCTCAATTGGGAGAAGTACATTAACGAAAAAGGCATAATTATACTACTTTTTATTTCTATATTTTTGTTTCATTTTGGACAAATTGATATGTTTATAAAGAAAATAAAGCTCCTTAACGGATTGACCCCATTAATAATTTATTTTACGCAAGAAAGCTTAATTGTGCTTTGCTTCAAATAGAATAGATAACCACCCTTAGGTCTGTATAATTGAAGTAATAATGGAATTATTCGCATGCTTTTTGTTGAACAACTGGAACTAATCGAATATATGATCCCAAATTTATAGCGCGCACATTTAAAGTAAGAAATAAAATTTAAAAAGTTTGAACCATTCGTTCCCACATGAACTGATTCAGTTCATTTGTGAATGATCATTATGAACTATAAAGCCTCAATTCTATATAGAACTAAAGGCTAAAGCACATTGTTCTAATCATAACCCCAACACCTCTAAAGATGTATGAAGAATTAAAACTAATTTTTAAACTCAATAAATAGATGCAAATCACCTAACATAATCATTGTTGTTATAATGATCATCATGATTAATATTGCTCCTACTTCATCAAAGATTCACAGTACATACATACATACATACATACATACATATATATATATATATATATCATGGAAATTAACGTGTAATAAGCGTAAACATAAACACAATTAAGCACATAACAACTATTGCAATGGCTAAGAGAAGAGCTATTACCATCTCATTGTTTTCCAACTCCTCCGTGGTGGTTGGATGGTGCCGAACGCGGCGGCGGCTGCGGCGGCGGAAGATAACCACCGCTCGATTAGGAGGAAATAAACGTCGAGGATTTTATTTTGGATCACGTAGGGTGGTGCATTGGGGAGTGGTGTGTCCGTTTCAAATGTTGAAGAAAATTATTGTGAACATTACATCGAATGGAAGGTTGATAGAAACTTCTTGTGGATCTTTAATTTTTCTACGTCCTCAATTATTTCCTCTTTGTTGATTGTTAACAAGCATTCTCCTCCTTCTTCTTCTTTTTTTTTAATTTTTTCGGATTTCAATTTACATGCTAATGCTGCCTTAACTCTCATGGCGTAGGAAGCATAACAGCCCTTTGAGGTTGGGGAAGCAACATAGACT
Source organism: Centella asiatica (assembly GCA_014636745.2). Taxonomy (NCBI): domain Eukaryota; kingdom Viridiplantae; phylum Streptophyta; class Magnoliopsida; order Apiales; family Apiaceae; genus Centella; species Centella asiatica. The sequence continues at coordinate 30,047,935 of CM025784.1, read as the reverse complement.
TTAGTAATTGTGTTTAGTTCAATGTATGTTTTGTGAAGTGTACCATACTTGATAGTGGATTTTTGTTTTTTATTTTCTTTAATGAAACATTTTACTCCATATTTTCGTCCGATGGATATATTGGAGTGTAATTTGATTGGAAATTACTGATCCAATTTTTAACTACCTAAATTTTAGAAATTCTAAATTTTTGTAATGTGAATTACACTCTTAAATTCTATAATTTTTAAAGTTTAAACTGAAATAAATATGTTTATATATAGGCACGATAACATTTTCTGAGTTGACCGAAGTAATCAGCTTAAATTATGTTTTTTATATGATAACATTTTCTGAATTTGCTGAAGAAATGGACTTAAATTATGTTTTTTATTCATTATTTTTCTTTGAACTCTTAACAATGTTCTTTATATTTACGAAACTTGGAATTAAAACTTCTGATTAAACCAACTTAATAATTTTCACTTGAACCAGAAACCAAAAAGCACTCGTTAGAGTATTGGACTATTAAAATAATGTGTTAATAATTTGAATTGTCTAAGATATAAAGAGTTCTATCTACACAAAATCATCATATTTATAAAATAATATTTTAATTACAATATCAATATCAAATCTGCAGAGATCAACAATCTGGAGATAAAATCCAACGATATACTTTTATCAAAAAAAATTAAAAAAAAATCCTTACGGTTGTTTGTGAATTTAATTCTAATATTAGTTTTTAATTTCTACGAGTTCACCTTGCATTTGTTTTCCCGTTGCCAAACGCACCACTAGTGCCCTAGCCCGGTTCAATGTTCAAAGTTTCAGACCGAAACAGAGTCGGCTTCTTCTTCTTCTCTGTCGGACTGTATGGTGTGAATTGCATACACCATATGCAATGCTCTCGTTTGCAAGGCGACTTCAGAGGTCTCACCCATGCCTCCACCGAACCGTGAGCCAGTTCCGAACCGACGCCGGTTCATCTCCTCCTGGCCGGAGGCGGCCCAAGCACGCGGCGGTGACGATGAAGAAGCCGGACGAGAAGTCGGAGTGGTGGGTGATTGATGGGGAAATGCACGAAATCGGAGAGAACGTGCCGCCGAGAGAGAGGTTCGTGATACCTAGGGATAACATTCCCAATAAGCGTCGAAAGCAGCTGCGAGAGCAGTTCATGCGCCGCACTCGCCTCGTTCTCAAAGAACATGTTAGTTCTCTCTCACTCCAATTATCGTCTCTAGGGTTCTTAATTTGGGATTATTCTTTACCTTGATTTTTGTTTTTGTTTTGACATGATTATCATAGTGATTAGTTCAAATGTCTATATTGATTGCAGATGTGATCCTTTGATGAATTCAACTCGTGATTTGCATAACATGGTTTTGCTTAATTGTTGCATTTAGTAGGCTTGTTTGCATTATCTTATGTCAGGTCTCAATTATGAGCATCAAAATTAAGTTTTATAGGAATAAAAATTTTGGTGCCTTGCTGATTTACTGATCATTTTTACAGTAAAATACCAAACGAATGAGCTCTTGTTAAACAAAACTGTTGTATTTTTGCTTTATCATTTGCTGTTCAACACTTGGACCCCATGTGTCAGTTTATATGGTGGTTTGTAGTTTTGGATTCAATGACTTCCGGTTTGTACTCATTTAGCCTTGTCTATATCTAAAGGAGCATGAACCATGGTGCAAAAGATACATGGAATTATATCAAGAGCTTAGAGAGAACTGGGAGAGGCTATACTGGGATGAAGGTTACTCTAAGAAACTTGGTCAAGATCATGCCAACTATGACTCTGCGGAAGATGATGATCGAGATTTTTCACCATACAGGTTCATTGACTTTCTAAATTTACTTTTCTTCTGGACGCTTGTCGACATTTGTAAAACATAATTTGATACGAGGAACCTTCAATTGATCTTTTCTCAAAATTAAGTTATTGAGAAGATCAACTAAAACTAGCAAATTCTCCTTCTTGGGAGTGATATTTCAATTTCACATGAAAGTTGGACCAACTCATTGTTTGTGTGAGTAAGAAATTGTGGAATTATAACCCAAATTTTTAGAATAAACCTGTTGTGTCATGTTAGCAGTTTTTTGTTGAATAGCATGTGATAATTTGCTGATAAGGAGTCCTTTTTCTTGTTTTCCAGCAAAAGGATGCCCCATTCTGAACAAATGAAGGTAACAATTCCTAACCACAGAAGTAGAAAGAGTTGATATGTGAAATGTAGCATCTAAGGACTAATAGAGTGGCTATGGGTGCCTGATAAATTGATTATAGCTTTACACACTCTGTGTGTTGATGCATTACTTGTCCATTTTACTTTTGCAAGCTTCAATCTTTCTATAGCATTTATCTATTTGTACCCTAATAAACCTATTATGTAGAATTTCAGTGTCTTCTATCCTTGTGGTCTACCTGTTTGTTTGGGTATTGGAATATGTTCACCTTGTAGACACTTCAAAGAATGCTTTCAAGGTCGTCGTTTGTTCCAATTTACATACTTGGGGTCCATATTCCAATACCCCCCCAACCCCCCCACATTCACGCACCTCTTCATCCTCCCTCTTCTTTAGCTGTTTTTGTTTGTGTGTATCTTAAAAATATAAAATGGATTGCTCTTTTGTGTTAAATGTGATGAAACCTATCCAAAAGATAGAAAGGATTGTGAAAACCTTAACATGGCCTTTTCTTGGTGCAGGACCAAGCCTTCGGAAGAAATAGGCAAAGTGATACTTGGGAAAGGGCCAACCAAATCAGGGATAAATTTGAATTCGACAGAGAGAGAAGAATGAGGGAGAAAGGTTGGTTGAGTTGTCCTTGCATTATAATTATCCTTTTGATTTTCTTACTTGAGATGATATTGTCGGTCTCTAATAAAAAAGACTGACCAAAGGTACTGCCATTAAATACTAAGCTTGAGATAAAAGAGTTGATTGATGCTTGGCTTCAAGCATAGGCTAGCCTGCCGCTGTGTTACCTTTCGACTGTTTGAGTCCAGCTCATGCTTAGCGCTTTGGCTCAACTATGAAACTATTGAAGGGGATAAGCACTTGTTCTTAGTAGATGGGTCATGATCATTCCTTTGCAGCAGTGTCAAACCATGGACAAGGAATCTGAAGTATTTGGTTCTGGCTCAAGCCTTAAGCTATGCCTTTAGTGATTGATTTTTCCATCGAACAAGGTCATAGCTGAAGTTGGCGAAGTCATCTTTGATCGGAATTCCTTTGATTTCCCATTTGCCTAAACTTGATGAGTAAATCTAACAACTGTCAGAAACAGATATAATCAACTCAAGATCTGGTTAATTGTGGAGTCTGTTACATGGCTTGCTCTCAAACTCCAAGTTGTGTTTGAAGATTGGTTTAGTGTTGTCTTCTTTGATATTCAAATGTTACTTTATTTTGTTGTGATGCTGTATCTAGTCTGATTTCTTCTATTTGGCAGCCTTTGCTCCTATGAATTATGGAGGATCTGTCAGAGATGATGCACCTTCAAGAAATCAGCCATTGGATGCTCGAAGATACTTCTGAGGCTGATAACAGTGACTGGGATCATCATTGATTTATCGTGGAAAAGCTCTTGCGAGAGTTCGTTTAATTCTCAGAGACCGCAAACTTAGCTTCATAAGACCTATAGCTGGAGCACTAGGAGTTAGTGGTGTGTTAAGGTCGTCGCGTTGGTCATTGGCTCATTGCGTAGCAGACTAGCAGGTCATCGAGTTGGCACCCTAAATGGAGACTGCTCTTAAATGTCCTGGCGTTTTAGGGAACAACATGGTTGTAAAATATTACTCCCTCCGTCCCTCCTTATTTGATAAAGTTTTTTTTTTTTTTTTTTTCACTTGGATTAAGAAATGGTATCTTTGCAATGATTGGAACTATGAAATGTCTTTACTTTCCAAATATATCCTTTAATAAATCTCACTTTAAATGTCTTTCTTTTTAATAAAGGGTAATTTAGTAAGTTAATAATATAATAAAATTTTCAACTAAAAACTTTATCAAGATTTTTCAACTAAAATATTTTAGAAAGGTTATCAAATAAAATGGGACTGCGGGAGTAACTCCTTATTTGTAGGATTGAAAGTGACGGGATTAATAGTATTTTGGATTAATAACACTTTACGATCATGATCAAAATAACAATACCACATGATTTGACTAATGAAACTGATGACTATTTTTTGAATGAGAGTATTTAGAATAAATGTTATAAACTATATTGTATGATTAATTAGTCCAATTTAGAGTGACAAAATGAATACATAATTATTTTTTAAATGGGATTAATTAGTCCAATTCCTTCTATTACTCTGCAAACAAATGCAACCTCCATGGCGCATTCATAATTACCTCCTTGCTTGATATTTCGAGGTCCCATCAAGACATGAATGCGCTACAACATTATTACTACGTACATATTCTACTTCACTTATGCCCTGTTTGGTTTGCATGAAATACCACTGGAAAGGAATGGAATTTTTGAATCATGATTCCATTGCTACGTTTGGTTGCCCAAACTTGACGGAATGGGCTTTCCGTTGGAAAGCTCATATACTTCATCCACGTGATTGAAGGATTCGGTAGGTTTGGTATTTCTCCATTCCAGTAGCTAATGGAATGAAATTAAAAGTATTGGACTCAGATATCCTCATTACCTCGAGAAATTTACAACCACCATCCCATATTGGGCAGTATAATTTATAAACTATATTATTTAATAAGGTTATTTTCGTACCAAACATATTAATTGAACGATTCATTTCGATTCTATTTTCATTCGTTTTCGTTTCCGTCAACCATCCTGTTCCATCTTAAAATGATTCGACTAAACGGCTCATTATTGTATTGGATTATTATGTAACAAGACACGGAGGAAGAGAAATATTAGTACTAGCGCTGAAAAGAAAAACGAAGATGAAAAAGTAGGAGGTGGAGGAGAAGAAGAATGAAGAATTGAAAGATCTGACTATTAACAAGTTCAATTGTATCATATTTTTTTCTAGATAAACTTTTGATTTTTAAAACTCAAAATAATTGGTTTTTCTCACCATTTTTAAAAGAGAAATATTTCGCTTTCTCAAGTTACGATACGATGAAATTAAATTAAAAGAATAGCATTCTTCTTTATTTAAAAAAAACAATAAATAATTGAGATGAGACAGTATGTTTTCTAGAGTTCCTTTACCAATAATAATACATCAGATACTTTGGGGAGAAAAATATGTTCTTATCAATTTTGAATTAGAAAATCACCTCAACGGCTTAAATCTGTAATTTGTATCTCAAACATGTAATCGAAACTAAAGCCTTTTTTTTTTTTTAATTTACAAATCCCTGATTATTTTCTGGTGGGGTTACTGAATAATTAATTAGGTAACTATTTTATTTTATTTTGAAATTCATGACAATCAATTAAATCCGTACATATTAGGAAGGCTATGCCTATACATACAATTTTAAAATTCAGTAGAAATTTGTGAAACTCGGCCGGCGCCAAAACAAAATCCCAGACGAGGTTTTATCAGGAAAATGGAAATGGTTGTGATGATACAACTTTAGTTAGTAGCAGTACTGGTAGTTGTTTTTGCTGTAGATCTAAAGGGAGTTGAGTTAGGTGAAGAAGACGAAGGCGATGAGTGGAGCGAGACTGTGTGGATTGTTGGGGGAATTGGGGTTCGAAGGTCACGAGGCTTTGGACCCAGACAGCTTCGAATGGCCTTTCCAGTACGATGAAGCTCGTCCTATCCTCGATTGGCTCTGTTCTAGCCTCCGTCCTTCCAATGTCCTTTCTCCCTCCGAGCTTTCTCAGTTAAGTTTCCCTTCTTTCTCGATCTCGGACTAAATCATGTAGATGTGCTGGTGGCTGCTTGAGAGTTCAGATCGTATTGTAACTCTGAACTGGGGGTGCAATTTTTGATCGTAGGTTGGATGTGGTTCTGGGTTTTTTTTAATTGTTGAATGACTGGGATTCAGTTTTCAAGCTTTTGTAATGGTTTTCTCTTGCGTGAACTTGGTTGAATTGAAATTTGCAGTGGTAGTGCTAGTGCAATTGTGCAACCTATATTAATTTTCCCTTCAGCGTGTTTAAATTTGTCACAGCTTATCATTATGTGATTTCTGTACGTCTGGGAATTCTTATGCTTGCTTGTCTATTAACTTGCAGATAGACAGTATATGATATTATGCATGATTAATAGTAATGCACTTAGAGAATTTGAATCTGGTATATGCCAAGTGTCATCGTTGAAAGAGTTATTGTTTGATAAATAACTAATTAATGTAAAAAGGTTCAGTGATGAACCTTGAAATATCAGCCACAACCCTCCTCCCTTCTTTGCACATGGAAAGATAAACCATGTGCATTTTACTGAACAGTTCAAACTAGGGGGGAATTTTTTTTTTTTTTTTATTATTATAATAAAAAGAAGATAATATGGACTATTCAGTTGTACAAAAAGAGAACATATCAACTAGAGCTCTGATAGCATACCATAGATTGTTAATACCAATTCTTTTTTAAGTTTAGTCAGTTATATATGGACATAAAAATGCATATCAAGCTTCAATATTACTGCTACCCTTTTCTTTTATTTTTATAATAATTTATTTAATTTTTATTGTTTTTTGGGGGGTGGGGGTGTTCATGTATGGGTTGTGTTTTAGTGACCCTTTCCGTGAGTTTTTTAGGCAAAATTCTGTGTTAATGGTTTTCTCCTCTTTGTTTTCCAGGTATGAGCAATTTCTACAAGAAGGCAAGTTATTGGAGGTAACATTGACATGTATCTTTTGGGCATATATTCTTGTATCAAGTCGGAGTTCCCCTTTGAGAGTTGCTTGTCTTTTTATAATAGATGCAGTGTATTTGCCCCATAAAACTCTCTAATTAATTTTGTTGGGTTTTATGAACATTAGATAATCCTCTTTACCTATTTCTGTATGTGTATTGGTGGTGTGTGTGACGTAACTTGTAAGCACTGGTTGCAAAAGATAGTTCTTAGTTAACTCTACTTCTTGTTCGTGCAAGAGTGGGAATGCAGGCAGCTAGGCTCTCAAATAGCTTGAGTGAACTTTGGGTCTTTACAGTATTTGCGATGTGGGCAGTACTAGTAATGTGGAATAGATGATATATCGTTATTGCATAGTATTTTTTTTCTTTGGAATCCCATATTTAAAATGGATATTAGACAGGGAATCGTTGTATTTATTATTTTTCGCTTATTCTTCGGCGTGATAATTGAGTACTGTTTCTGCTACTATGTACAGTTTTCTGTTTTCTATTTACTGCAACTAAAAATGCAATCGGTTTGCTTTTGGTGTATTTTGTTGATAAGAATCCACTGATCAATCACCCTTAAAGAATCAGTCTTTAAAAGTGTTTAAAAAAGGAAACTTGATAATCAGTGATTATCAAGTTTCCTTTTTTAAACAACTTTTCTTTTAGGGCATTTTAAAGATGTCTTCATGTTTTTGACTTAATAGGGGGAAGATTTGGATTTTGCTTATGATAGCATTTCAGCATTTTCAGCTAGGAGAGACAATCAGGAAGCAGTATTTGGCGCTGAAGAAGGTCTTAAAGACATTAGGTAGCAACTAGCTCTTTGCAACTTTATTCTTTTGTTTTTCTCAATCCTTTCAGATCAGGGAAGACAGAGTGCAGTCTCGTTGTATATAAGTATATAACCTGCTAGTTTTATCCCCCTTAAAGTTTTTAGAGGATCCTCTGACTCGTCCTCCACCCGGTCAGTCTGTTTTCTCTAGTCTCTGTTTCCTCTATGTATTATTATTCAGATAGGCAGATAGCAATATACTTCGTCTACTACTTTCTCTGTTGCTTAGCTAATATCACTTTATGGAGGAGTGGTACACAAACAGTCCCTTCCCTAAGATTATTGAGCTTAACTCCTGTTGTCCTTCTCTCTCTGCCGCAATGGCAAGTTTCCCTTCTTTTGAGTTTTATTTCAAATTTTCAGCTTTTCCTTGACACTGGTTTTCATCTTTCTATCTATTCAATTGTATGCTATCTCTTAACTTCATAATGTGTTGGTGGTGGTCATGGCCTCCGTCTTCCACATTTGATACCTCTTTCATCCTTGCACATCCTAACAAATACATTCTCAAACTGTAACAACATTTTATCTGACCGAAAGGTCTCTAATCCTCTGAGAATATTTATGTTTTTGTGATTTTGGTACATGAGCTTCTATGTTGAGAGTTGTCTTTAATATGAATAACTAAAATTGATTTGCTTCTATTGATACATTGTTAATATATCTAAACCAGGATTTTCAAAGCAAGGATAAAGTATTAATTTATTTTCTTTTGGTTTGATGAAATGTTAATGGCTTAGGGATGCTACATCGGCATTGAAGGCTGAAGCAATGGAATTGCAGAGACAACTTAAGCATCTGCAATCTCAATATGATATGCTCACCGGACAGGCTTCAGCTTTAATTCAAGGAAGAAGGGCACGGGTTGCAGCAACATCTACTGTAAATGGACAACTTACTAACATTGATGATAGCCTCTCTGCACGCAATTTAGAGGTTACGTCGTGTATCTGGAATACTTTCTACACATTTTATTCCCAAGTCTATAACTTCGGCTTCTTACGAAGATCATGAAAGCAAGTTAGAGCCTAAGTGTGCACAGGACATCATTTCCAGTTGCACAATTATCTATATTGTGCACTATGAATCTAGCTTGGTTTTACTTGTAAACAGGGAACAAAGACAGTGGGAAAGTTTGGTAATGGAGACTGTGATTGTGTGTTACTTAGATTTTTTTATTTATAAGAAACTATAACACATTTATATCCAATACAAATCGTGCCGTTTCTACTTCTTATTACTTTCTTATGAATTATGTTTTACCATTCTATTAACTAAATGAGAAATGTGAACTTTCTAGTGTTCATGGATTTGTAAAATGCATGCATGCATGCATAGGTTAGAATGTTAGATTCAGGACACAGATCAGATGCAATCAATATAGTCCAAATGATCTATATTGACTTTATATGTCGCGTAGAAGTTAACTTTAGTAATCTGTCCTTGTTTTAATGTATCAACATCTTATATAACATATATTGGCTGAATCTGAAATTGTCTGAACAGTAATACTTCTACTGGATATAACTATACAAATTTTTGGGGTGCATTTTGGATTTATCACAAATAGCTGGTGGAGTTGTATATGCTTGCACTTGTTAAAAATTATCACCACGTGCACAACTAAGATTCCTCGATTATCATGCAGCCATGATATTCATCCTCAATGGGAGTACTGATGTCAGTATATGCAACTGTGGGTGTGTGATAACATCACTGAAATGTAATTTCCATTAAAGATTTATTAAGAATTTAAGCACACTTTCCATGTTATATAGTATTCACTACTTTGCATGTTATGCAGAATTTGTGTGCTGATGGCTCTATGATACAACCCTGAGAAGGGTACCTGAAGGGCAAAGAGCTTTCTATATTATGAAAAACATGTAGTTGATAGCTTAAAAGTACATATATATACCATAGAAGTATGTTGCATCATGCATGATCCTATTATCTTGGCGCTTAAGATTGTTAGAAGATTGACGTTTCACTGGAATGTAGATGAATGCAGTTCTTGGAAGGATTGCTTCAACAGCCCAAGAATTGTCTCACTATCATTCAGGAGATGGTACTGTTCTAAAATTTTGGTTTACATTATATATTATAACATATCTCTTAAATGTAACTGGATCTGCAGACACTAAAAGTATTTAGAGGACTTCTAAAGAGAAATACAAATTCTTCTTTTGCTTGAAAGTTTTTGGAGATGCTCTGTCCCTCAGAAAAGAATCAAGTTGCATTTATTATTCCAATAAGTAAAGAAAGTGTCGCCAAGGTTTACTTTGAATCAACTGGTTTGCAATTTTGGTTCATCATTACACTATGTAATTTAATTTTGATTTTCTGTTGGCTCAAGAAATAATTGACGCGTATGAAATTTCAAATTGGCTGAAAATTTACATCTTTCTTCTTTTGTATCAATGATATGCACATTCAAGCTACATCATTGAAGCCTTACTCTCAATCAGGTTGAAAAAGTGGAAAAAGCTAAAGAAACTCATGCTCAGAATTTTTCTTGGAACTTCTTAGTTGATGACGGAGTAGGCAAGTAGTGGCTCCCAAGTTTCATCAAAGACCATCAAAATATTGATTTCCAAACCCCTCTTTTCTACAGAAGACTACTATTGACATCGGGGAGAAAAAATCTTAGATTTCATTTAATGCTGACAAGCATAGAATACTGCTATGAGAGTAACTCATACAGATCTTGCTTTCATATGTGACTTGTGCTGGATGTTATTTATGTGGGTTAATGTACTGATACTTGTATACATTAATTAGGTGGTTTCTAGTCGATGGTCAGTTAAAAAGGAGCAAAACTGATGTAACAATTTGTTACATGTCTAATGGGTTTCTACATGCTTTCTGCAGAAAATGGTATATATTTAGCTTATTCTGACTTTCATCCGTACTTGCTCGTGGATGCATCTTTTATGAAAGAGCTGAATCAGTGGTTCAGTAAGAAACTAGACACGGTATGTGTACCACACACACACACATCCCCCACACATGTATATTTTCCTTTTGGGGTTAATGAATGTCTGTACTTATATTGTCATAGGACATTGTTAAATTTATTGAAAGCATTGAAATTTAATCTAAAATTCCAAAATGTTTATGGCGTTTGAACAAACTTCACATCTATTGTCTAAAGCAAAATAATCAACCACTAGATAATATTGCGCCTTAGTAACTCTTCTTTATTTTTAAACTGGTATGGTTATGTTGGAGTACTTGTCCTCCTTTTCTGTACTTCTCTCCTCCATATGATGAACTTCTTCAGTCTTCTGTTAAACCCCTACCTCCAGAAGAAAGTGTATCTATGGTCTTTCTATGTTCTTTATTAATAAGGTTTTAGCATGTTTTCTCATTTAAGAACATTTAGAGATTGACACAAATTTGACTGTAGATCTTATTCTTTGAAGTGCTTTTTCAAGTTGTTTGTCTTTGATGACGTGGTAATCTTCAAATAATTTAAATCCAATAAACGTGAACAGATTATCGTTGGACTGACATGTCTTTCAGTTGACCTGCAGATTCTATATCATCCATTTACTTTATTCTGTTGAGGATCTCTAATGTTGTTCTGTATAGGTTGCCTTTTGCCTTTGCTTTTTTTAGTTATTAATATCATGATTATGATGGTATTTGACCATTCATCTCATTTACGTGCAATGTCAATAGTTGTAACTTTTAGCCGTCTTGACCACCTTATGTTGTTCCATAATAAACTCAACATTTATTTTCTTGATGATTCATCATTGATTTGATAACTAACATTTAATGAATGTTTTTCTGCATTTTGGTTCTTTCTTTGCTTGGTCCAATTGATTCAGGGCCCATTCCGGTTAGTAGCTGAAGAGGGAAAATCTAAGTGTTCATGGGTGAGCCTTGATGACATCTCGAATACCTTAGTACTAGGTATTCCTTATTTCTTGTATGCAATATATTAGTTTTTGGTAAAATTAATGTTATCTCTTGTGGATCACCTATTTTTGAGCAATTTGAATATTCATTGTTCCACTTGTCTTATGTTGGAGTTAGGACGGTGCTACCTTACATGTGAACATTTTTCCTTTGGAGATCTTTGAATTTTGTTGAGGTTCCTCTAGATGTAAAAATGCAACAAATCCGAAAATGCACATGGAATACCGTGACTCTCCGAATGTTCAATATTTATGGAGTACTCCGTATAATTCAAGGGTTGTCTATCTGTTGTTTCCTTGTAGATATGTTTACAACCAAAAGCAATAAAGTATGCATTCAACCCATTGAAAGGGTGAAATATTTGTTGTTAACTTTTGAACCAGAAGATTCTGATATTCATTAAGCAATATATTCAGAGATATTCATATATCAATACTTAAGAGGATTCCGTTAGAACAATTTTAACAGAAAAGTATAGACCAGCAAACAGAGAGACATTCCCACATGCATGCACGCACACACTAAATTCAAACATGTTTTCTATGTAATGAGAGGTATGATTTTACTTATATGATTTTATTGTTATTGATGCAGCAGACATGGAAAAATCACATCATCAACGTGTATCTGAATTGCAAAGGCTGCGCTCTATGTATGTGTCGTTTTGTTTATTACATTTTTTTGCTTGCAACGGTAGTTTATGTCCTGAGTTTTAACCTTTTATATAATTGATTCTTCATTTACGTGGATTTGTTGAAAATATAGACTTCATTTTTAATCAGGACAGGAGACCTTACATTTGTTTTTGGGTACAAAGGCTATACTTGTTCTATTATCTATTTATTTTTTCAAGCGGAGGAGATGTTGGGAATACTTGGGATATGTTTTCTCATGAACAATGTCAATAACTAAAGTGGAGAATAGGAAAATAATATACAACTCTACCAATCAAAATGGTCCATAGGATAAATAGGGAATTTACCTCTTTATATTGATTAAAGATCTTCCGATGTACTGCTGCATTTCTCTATGAGGCAAGGATTTGTCTGTAGGCAAGTAAATTTCAGTGAATCGCTGAATTAGTATGTAAGTGTTCCAAAAACTCCAGTTCTCACATTGACATTTTTGATACGGCTTCCCATATGGTGAGTCTGAATCCGTAACCCTGTATCGTTGTGTTTTAGTATTTGCTTCTACTTTGTGTGTTAATGATAGTGGGCTTGCTCCCGAAATACTGTCAGATTTGGTACGAGTGAAAGACAATGGGTAGAAGCTCAAGTTCAGAATGCTAAGCAGCAAGCTATCCTCATGGCTCTAAAAGCTCAAGTAACATCGGATGAAGCTCACATTCATCTTGATCTTCATTCTCTTAGGTATGTTCTCTGTTTCCTAACATAATTCTCGTGCCTTGAGCTAGAGTTTCTATTATAATTACCATTGGCATTCTCTAAGAAAATAGCATCTCATGAGTGAATATATGTTTTGCTGCAATACTGAAGTCTCTTTTATTACAAAAATAAATTGTATGATGATTATGGTGGAGGGTTGAGTTGGCAGTTAGGATATTGACTTAAGTTGGAATCAATAGTTTCTTCTTATTATATTCATGTTTTGGTTGTAAGATAAATATGAATTCAATGATTATTGGATATCTGACATTTTAATCTATATAATGTTGAGTTTAGGAAGGAAGTATTATGCACCAAACAAATTCCTCAGTTAAAATGGTAGCATTATCTGTGTATTGAAAGTTATGTTTTGAATAACTAAATATTCTGTGGTTTAAGGACGCATGTTGGCTACTTGGCTGTAAAATATTTTCCTAGTTAAAATCTGTATTTTCTCATTTGTGTACTATTTCAACAATTTGTCAACATGTCCTGCGCTTGCAGCATATGCATGATAATTTAATGTATAGTATGCATATGTTGTGTATAATTATTGACTTCTGATTATAATTTTTACTCAACAGGAGAAAGCATGCTGAATTGTCTGGAGAACTCACAAACCTTTATCACAAAGAAGAGAAGCTGTTGTCTGAGGTTTGTAGCTGGAGCAACTGTGCTTTGTACATGTAACTGAACTCTGAAGCATCAGCCATTCAGCGTGTCAGCCTTCCAGACCCTTATATTTGTTTGCTTTCCTGTGAAACAATCAGCAGTTATTATCTTTTAACAATTTCCTTCCTTCCATATACTTGTTTTCTCCCTCTGGTTCCTCTCCCGAACCCCTTCTTATCCTTGAGGATGTAACCAGAAATGCTTGAAGGTTGTCAATCTTTGTGAAAAAGGAGTTGGGTTAAATTATGACCTTTAGTTTGTATTTTATGGATCCTATCATAAGCATTTGCTCCCATTGTCTGATATTTTTTCTGTTACCTTTTTCCCTTTGGCCATTGTGTGGTATCAACTTTCTTTACATTGTTATTCTAAAACCATTCATTTCTCCAGACTATCCCTGATCTTTGTTGGGAGTTGGCTCAGCTGCAAGACACATACATTCTGCAAGGTATAGATAGTTTGTTTGGTAGTTTGAACCAGAGGTGATATTATTTTGACTTTTTGAGCATGCAGGTGATTACGATTTAAAGGTCATGCGCCAAGAGTACTATATTAATCGGCAAAAAGCGGTACGTGTCACTCTAGTTTGTCATATATATGGTTCCTTGTTGATAGATGTATAAATTTTAAAGAGATGGCATTTATAGATTCACATAAAGTTCCGTACAAGCTAGCAAGTTAATGTTATTCTTTGTTATTATATCATAGAGGAAGTTGTGCAATCTTAGGATAACATGAGCTTCTTAGTGTATATTTTATCAAGTGAATGAAGTAGACTGTCTGTCTTTCCTGTGCCATACTGCCATGTATCCTGCATGGCGATTAATGAACATAGTGACAGTAAGACTGTTGGATTGAAAGGTAACTTACTCCAAGGGAAATAATACAGTAGTATATGACTAGACCCATAAAATCTATAAGTAAGGTTTGATTATTGATGATTCAAAAAGTTTATGTTGTCCAAATCTGAAAGAAAAATAGTCTCTCTTTCAGTCATAGACGTTCCCTACCTTGTGTGTCATTATAGCGGACTCATAGAACATTTTGCAGACAAATTAACTACATCTATGAATCAATTAAGAACCAGACCATAATCCATGGTCCAATCACCATATATAGGTGCCAAAGTTCCAAATCTGAAAAGTAAAAAATAAAGACGTACTTCTGTAGCGATCAAGGATTGAAGGATACATTTTGCTTACACCATCTAGCACTAGCCCCGTTACTGCAATTTTATTTTTTTCAATGATAATAATAAAAATCAACCACATCCATGCATTTTGTGTTCTTTGTCTCTTCCTCCTCCTAATCTTTAGTTTATCTTGGCCAGTTTATTGGTCATTTAATTAGTCAGCTAGCAAGACATCAGTTCTTAAAGATAGCATGTCAGTTGGAAAAGAAGACCATGCTTGAAGCTTATTCATTGCTTAAAGTTATTGAGATGGAGCTGCAAGGGTACTTATCAGCTGCAAAGGGCCGAGTGGTAAGTAACCACCTCGTCATGCTTCATTATCATTCTATCTAACTAAGATGAGAATATCCTGAAACATGTACCCGTATTTAGATTGTGCTCATTTCCTTGTTCATTCTTTTGAGGAGTAGTTCAATTCTCTTTTTCCCCGAGCTACACTACATGTGCCTTGGGTTAGTGTTTGTAAGAAGATACCATTTCCTGTTAAGACTTCATAGCGTTGGCCTTGCGAGATGAGAATTGTTACATGGTGTATTTGGCAGGAAAAACCCAATATTTGATATTCTTCAAATTTCTATAGTGAGAAATGATAAATTTATATAGTAAAATTTGGTACTTTTGTCTTTCCTATATGCTAATAAATTTGTATAGGGTCGTTGCACGGCATTGATTGAAGTGGCATCTGATGTACAAGAACAAGGAGCCGTGGATGATCGAGATACTTTTCTGCATGGTGTCAGAGATCTATTAAGTATTCATTCAAGTAATGTCCGTCTACTCTAGTTAGTACAGTTTTTTGTATTTTCAGAACCTTACACTTCATACCATTTACTTAGATGTGCAAGCTGGACTATCAACGTATGTGTCGGCTCCCGGCATTGTTCAGCAGATATCTGGCCTTCATTCAGACTTGATGACCTTACAGTCTGACCTAGAACATGCCCTTCCGGAGGACAGAAATAGATGTATTAATGAGCTGTAAGTTATCCTTTTTAGCTGTGATTCCCTGGTAACAGATCTTAATGTTAGATGTTCAACTTCTGCATATCTGAGATTAAGATCAGAAGCATTAGTCTTAATGAGTATGAAAGAGTTTTATAATCTTGAGGTGCTCGTTCTCCAGTAGCCTTTCCATTAAGCTTTATTGCTGTTGTACTTCTACAGTTAACTATAATTTGCTGATGGTATGTTACTAAATTCATAACAAGCATCTTATTCTTTTGTTTTATAATTATATAGGTGCACTCTAATTCAAAGTTTGCAGCAACTGTTATTTGCGTCGTCAACAACTGCACAACCAAATTTGACACCTCGGGTATATCACAGCTTTCTGTGGCTTTACTTGCATTTCAATAATATACTCCGTGCTTGATAAAAGTTCAACATAAATGTCTTTATTGTGTGATCTTGTTGCTATTGTAGACACCGTGGAGGATTAATTTTTTATTTTCCATGAGTAGTATTTCGTGCTCACCTTGACAATTTTGGTTTCTTTGACGTTTTAAGCAATAACCAACATGTTTAAACTAATTATCCACCAATTTATGTTGACTTGTGCTTTTGTGTTTCTTATCCGAACTAATTTTCAAAACATGGGGCACACATATACTGCCACAATATTTTCATTCATTTCATACCTATCAGCAATATAGTTTTGCAAGCCTTCTTTTTGGGTTTTTTAATAAGTTACCATCATTAATCACAAAACATCTCATGCCTTTTTAGACATTGATGAAAGAGCTAGATGAGATGGAAAAAGTTAACGCGAAATTGTCTGATGCGGTAGAGGAAGTGACACTTGAACATTGCAAGAAAAATGAGGTATACCCCTCTCTCAACTTGATGTTAATATCCTATCTTTACGTGGTTTCAAATTGTTTGTGCATAGCAGAATGTAAATGAAATTTTCATTTACATTTGTTTTCCATATTGGAAAATCCAGATCGTAAAGCATCATTCGCAAGAAATGGCACTTCAGAGACGGGTTTTTGTCGATTTCTTCTGCAACCCAGAACGCTTGAAGAATCAAGTTCGAGAACTCACTGCAAGAGTAAGGGCTTTGCAAGCATCATGACTTTATGAGGTCACTCTTACACCTTCAATGCACACAATTTCCTTGGTTGCTTTGTATTTTCTACATCTGTATGACCTTATTATATGTTGACACCCTTGTTCCATAAATATCAATATTTCTTTAGTATATGAGAAGCCAAAGTGTGGTAGTTTTTCAAGTGCTGTGAAAATATCTTATAATATATAGCATAACTGAATATTATTCAATCTATTTTACATGCAACAGTACACATAATTCTAATATTCTACTACTATATATATTTCTTACATTACAGCGTATTTCCTTCGCAACTAAATTTAATGGACAAGATATTTGAAGCTAGATATTAAAATATTAAATATATTATGTTATATATCCCTACTTCTTGGGGACCCCTCTGGGAGGGATATCATTACAAGTAGACAAATAAGGAATAGTGAACATTCAACCCCTTGACAGATTATACACAAATAAACGAACTCCGTTTTATAAAAAGCCTGCTCCACAAACGTAGAACGTTATTTTTTACTTTATATTTGTGCATTTAAAATCGGATAAGGCATTGAAAATTAACCCACAAATACAAAATTGAAATAGGAAATAAGAATTACTTATAACTTTTGCCAAGAAAATAATTAATCTACAATAAACATCTGAGCCTCCTAAGCATGTTTGTTATTAACTTTTGAAGTGTTCAAAAGGATTAAGAAGTTAATCCTATAGTATTTCTTTCCTTCTGTAAAAATAGTAACATTTAAACTTTTGACAATTTTTAATTTTGCATATTTGATTAAAAGTTATACATAAAAAAAAATTTCATTAAATTTGTTATGAATATCTAATTAAATATTAGAATATTATAATGACAATTTTAAAAATATGATATAATGAAAAATTTATGCAAATATTACTCTTTTTTGAGAATAAAATTTATTTTTAATATTTTTTTTTTTGAAACAGAGGGAGTAATAAACAACGTTTTGTTTATCTTAATCCTCAAGCCGCCAATTAGTTCAAAAGGATTAAGAAGTGCTATTTTTCTCTTTTCAGAGAAATTAGGAAACGTATCATTCATATGTACGTTTAAAAGCTTGCAAAATATATATATATATATATATATATATATATATATATATATTGTGTGTGTGTGAGAGACAAAGACATGTAAATGAAGAAAAACTTTAAAAATATATACGTATTTGGAGACGTAACAGCATACGAGAGAATCCAGACTGGTGAAGAAACAGAACTGTCCTTGTTCTTTTTAGTGATAGTAATCCTTCTATAATCCCCCATCAAAAGTAGTAGCAAATATCCACACAAATAAAATCTATCAGAAAATCCAAAATGTTTATGCACCTGTATAGTGTAAAGAGTATCTAAATCTGGATGCTGATGTAGATTGTTCACAAAAGAAAAAAAGTACCTTTTTTTTCCTTTACTTAGAGAGTAGAAAGAGAATGTTAAGAGCGTCTGCTATTCAATGACCGGGGGTTAACAGTACTCGTAATTTTGTGGTATGAAGTATGAACTCGTGTATTAGAAGTCTTCTCGTTTTTAATGCTCAATGGGTTGCATATACTTTGTATTCTAAAAAATAAGAAAAAGGTGTGTGTGTGTGTAAGAGAGAGAGAGAGAAGAATGAAGAAAGTAGCACAATAATTTCATTTTTGTAACATTTTTTTTAACATGTCATCTCCGTATTCAAAGCGTATAGCTTTTTAATTGATGATTTTGTTTCAATATTGTACATAATACGCTTCTATACCGAATGATTATGTGGAAAAAGTATTTGGCATAGGCAGAAAAGTGCTTTTTGAGAACCTAGGTCCTAGAGGAATTTAAAAATCAAAGAGGAAAAAAATAAAAGAGACGTTGTTCTCATTATGGATGATGGTAGATGTTTGGTGGTGGTTTGTAAGATGAACTTTCCAAATTGTTTTCTTCTGCTTTGCTCTTTTGTTCTTTTTCTTTCTGTTCTGAGCCATTTATGGCTATATTTCATCCGATCAAACTAAATTGACCAACATTAGACTCGTAAAAAAGAACTCGGCATCACTTGAACAGGTGGAACACATTTTAAAGCCTAACACATTTATACTGTGTTTACAAAATATAATGAAACCATAATAAAACTATCTTATGAAAATAAATCCCACCATCTACATATAATTGTATATATCTTTTGAAAAAATGTAGGGTGTTAATAATGTTGGAGTAAGAATAATTGTAGCTAAATATACCATTCCTGTGACATACAATAAATTTCTTGTTATGAAAATATCCCACTAAAATTTGAATAAGTGAATTTGGAATAGCTCATTTAGTACATAGTCAAGCCTTCTTTCATTTTTTTTGGGAACAGTTTAAATTCTTCGAATAATTATTATTCAAATATAAGTAGAAATATAAAAACTTGAGAATATTAGAGTACTCAACTATATTTTAATACAGTATGTACTACCAACCGACTCGCAACATTCCATTATTCATTGAATACAAATCGAGCATTTAATCGGAACTGAAAAATTAAATTCGTTTTACAGTCCTAGACTCACCTCTCTTTCTGCTTGGGTTGAAAATTTATACAATTTCGGACAGAAATTTAAAAAAAAAAAAAAAAAGGTTACCGACGTTTCCCAATGGAATGAGAAATGTAACCTAGGAAAAGAAAGCTGCCTCAATTAATTAATTAAAGGTAGGGTAGGCAAAAGAGGTATGGAAGAAGTAATGCATGCGCATCATAAAGCTCAATTAAGTCGACCATACTTATATTATCTTCTTTAAGCTTTATTGTTCCCCTACTTTTCATTTTATGTGTTTTTTTATCCCCTTCAACATTTTTCTCACTAACCAATTGAGTTGTTATTTTCGCAAAGCTACTATCATCACTGGCCTTTCTTGCCCTTTCCAGCCTTCTTTATAAATAGACACTCCACTTGCTAACAAGTAGTAGTACTAATGCCTAATGTCCTAAGATTTATTAAAGCAAAGGAGTGTTCCAAAAGATGCATATGTCCTACATAATTACTTTGCCTTTGCTCCATGCATCATAATTAACTCTCATGCATAAGATATTTTAAAGAACAAGAAATGAAAAAAAAAATTGTAAATCTTCTGTTCAAAAGCTAATGTTTATAATTATTTTTAAATTTTAGTTGGGGATAATTTAGTTGATCAATAGAATTCAACATAATCCTTTTAGATACAAATACATGTAAATGTATAAATTAATTAGATGAATCAGAATAATTGCATAAGATAGGTTGGTTTGTTAGCCATTGAATGATCAAAACCACGAGGAATCAGCCTTTTAACTCTTTTTGGAAGCCTTTCTGCTACTACTAGTTTACTAGGCAGAAGCCCAAGTCCCAATACATTTGTTCCCTTTCTAATTTTGAAAATTAGAGGATATTGGAAATAAATCAAATACCACTGCTGCTAAAAACTAAACGAACAAGAACTCAAACTCCAGAAGATTAACATACAAAAGGAAAGAAAGACAATAGAAGAAAATCCCCCATCATCATCATATCATAATCAATATATGATAATGGTAGAAGATTATCTTCTTGTGCCAACAAGTCCACTTAAATTGGCCTTTCTACCGACTACCACCAGCTAATGCCAACTAGAACACAAAAGTACATAAAACATTTTCCAACGCATATATAATTATATACTAGGTCATATAAGTATTTCTGTCCTCATTTTCTCCATATATGCATGTTCACTTCTCTTGCTCCTGAACTCCACCATGGTAGATTCAATAGTCACAGGTTGGTCTGAGGCAGCATGAAAAAAACCCAAAGCCCCTCTTCTGCAAAACAAACAAGTCAACTAGTTAGAGAAAACATGATGGAAGTTGATTAAAAAATACAAACTTGACTTTATTCATTTATTCACCAGTAACAAGGCCACTTCTTGCTCATTTCAATGAAGTGCTTTTTGTAATTTACTACACTAAAGTCCAAATAATTATCACTAAAGGTTAAACCAACCTCAAAGACAGATTTTTTATTAGTTTTATGAACTCAAAAGTCTCAAAGGTCACAAATTTGGTTTTACTAGTAGACACTCATTAGAGTTAATCCTAATGAAAACCACATTGGCAAAAGTAATGAGTGAACCAACCATTAATAGTTGATTTTTACAAGAAACAGTTGAGAAAACAGAGAAGGAAAGAAATGGCGGGCTTACCCTTTTGGTTTGGGCATAAAGAAGGTCTGGAGAAATCTTGTAGAGATCCTCATCCACAGCCTTGGGTGCTTTTCTTGGTGGAGCATGAGGAATAGGGCTTGGTGGTTCTTTCATATCATAATCATACTCACACTCACATACCACCCATCCTTCTTTTTTTGCTTCTTTCACATGTGGGTAACCTCTTTTTGCCTGCACATTGTCGCCCCACTATCTTATCAGCTTACATTTATGCAGACACTCAAAACAAAACAGAAATTTCTTCTCTTCATTTTTTCCAAAAGATCCATAATTCACTCTTCTATGATTCATACACATGCAGACAAATTTAAAAAAACTACCCTTTTCCATTGCCTTGAAAAATTAGAGCTAATTTCATATTGAATCAAAGAACTGTTTTTGTGATTCAGAAACTATGAAAAGAACATAATATAATGGTTATCCTCTGTTTCACAGTATGTGAATTTCTTGGTCATAACTTATACCCATGTGACCTCAGTTATAAAAAAAAAAACTATCAGACTCAAAATACATGAAATCACACAAAAGTTGGTGAAATATAACCAAATTAATGCATTTTATGGAGTACCCGTCGGCGAGGAACAACGATCATGGCCGGAGTGACAACATCATTTTGGTACAAGTCGCCGGCGACGTATAAATCACGATCTTCAGAGTAGCTATAGCGAAGCAAGCCGGCTTGTCTAGCTGATTCAAAGCACTGAGTGAAAGGGAGATCATCATTGCAATCCCAGCTGCCAAAAGCTGGGACATGACTTTTCTTGAATTCCTGTACAATACCAAGAATCTTGAACTCTTAAATACAAATCTAAGAACAGTGTAGACGACGAAATTAAGAAATATATAAGTTTGATAATAGAACTATTGCAAAGAAAAGCAAGAATACTTGGTGGTTGTTGAAGAACTTACTACATCCATATTGAGTGGTCAAGTGAGATGGCAAGTGAAGAGTGAATCTTGGAGATTGACTACTCAGAAATTTAAAAAATAAAAATGGGGTTTTCTTTCTTTGGTTCCTTTCTTGATTGCTTACTAGTGTGTGGGCATGGGTGGCTTTTATAAGGAAGAATTGCAGAGGAAGTTGGGTAAAGCTGAAATGGTATAAATGGGCTTGCTTTCTCTCTCTTTTTCTAGGTGGGGTTTAAAAGGAAACAAATATAATGAGATTTTTTTTCTAATAAAAAAAAAATATAGAAGAATCGGAAGGAGAGAGAGAAAATTAAACTAGAGAGTAAAAAAAGTTGAAAAGAAAAAAAGAGAGAGAGAGCCCAGATATCAAAGCTTCACGGTAGGAGACAGAAATAGAGAGAGGAGAGAGGGTTGGGGTTTGGGGGGTGGGGTTGTGACTTTTACTTTAAATGGGGGATTTCTTTATGACTTTAATCAGGAGGGGGTATATGGCTTTGGCACTGTTAGTCTGTGTGGGGTCATCATCTTATCTTGAGTCAATTGTGTATATTCCAATGTTACACTACTGGATTCTGGAGTACTACCACTAAAAATTAAAATGTAGCCGTGTAGGAGTAGGAATAGGTGCTACTGCTTGCTGCTGGCCTGCTGCAGTTATCTGTTTTTCTGTTTCTTCTTGTTTTTTTTTTTTTGTTTTTTTTTTTTTGCCCAAGTTTTTCTTCCTGTTGAATGTTACTGAAAAAGAAAGATGGGGGAAAAAGTTAGAAAGGTAAAAATGGCTTTTTATCCCTACACGCGTCTTTATATTCTATTACTTGGTGTTTTGTGCATCTAACCTAAGCTTATATAGAAGTAATTAGTAGCCATGGCATGGGCACTTACTCGAGGTGTATTGCTCTGTTCACTGGAACTATCGCGGAATATATAAATTAGAGTATTTTTTTTAACATTAATTTCCAAGGGTATTTTTTTAAATTAATTAATAACTAGTTAAAGTTAGGCGAAAATAATTTGAATCGATTAGAGTTATCGTGTTTAAGCATTGTGCGGCAAGATACTAACGGCGGACTATATTAACATAGAGACGAATTCATGATGAGAGGGGCGACAGAAAAAAAATGATTTGAAAAATAAAATGAAAAAGAATAATATAGGGTGCATATAAGAATTTTATACCGAAAAAAAAAACATATTATTCACATTTGAAATGTAATGTATGGAATAATTTTTTTTTTTTTTTTTTTTTTTGTTGTTGTTGTTGCTACTATTAAGAAATTATATTTGTAACAGGGGAGAAGGTAATTGAACCCTTTATCACTTGGACAATATGAGTTTCTAACTAGTGGGCAAATGCCCAAGCTCATAATGTATTCTATTCACTTAAATGCAGCGATTCATATGTTTGAATGTCAAGACTTATTGTTAGCCGAGACAAGCCCGTTTTGCCTGATCATATCCAATCCCAATACAATACTACTAAACCCAATAACGTTGAAAAAGTACTATTGAGTAGTGAAAACAAAACAGATGAGCAAAGGACACACTGCCAGCTTCACCATTCACCACCTTACCCTTTCAAATGAATTGTACTATGATTAATAATGGTTCAATACTATTCATATACAGTAAATAAGAACAAGATCTGAGGTGACCCCGACCCACTTATTGCCCCCCCCCACCCCCCACCCCACCCCGACCATCCGGTATAAAAACTTGGGGTAAGAATGAAGAAAGAATGGAATATATTTATTTTATAAAAATAAAATGAAAGGAAAACTACTTCAATTACTAATAATTTCTAATGTTTATTACGGCTGGGAAGTTCATATATTTGTATGGACAGGTGAAGTAACTTGTAGATAATTGGCAGGCACTGAATCCTGAATTCAAGGGATTCACCCATTGCCACCGGAGATTCTACCCCCATCCATCCCTCCCTCCTAGCTTTATAGACTTTTGGAGAAGAAAAAAGTTCCTAAATTTACTACTACCAATTGTTTGATTGTTTGTGGAAAACTTTATGTAAGCTTAAGTTAATTAAAAATAACTATTTTCTCCGAGTTATAATATTAGACTTCAAATACTCGTGCACAAATATTACCAACCACATTTATAATATCAAATTAAGATTAATTTATTGATAAAAGTATAAATTTATCTATGAATAAATCTACTTATACAATTAAATTCATACTTATTTTCATGAACGATGATAAATTTATTGTTATATTAATATAATTTAAAAACTTTCATAAAAAATGAGCGTAAATTTGACTTTGTACGTAGTTATATCATTCATCTGTATATCATAAATGAAATATAAAAATAGTATGAGAGAAAACATGATAACTAATAAAGATGTTTTTCTTAGAAAAAAGTATAATAAATGACAATCTATCTATCTATTATCATATGTTAATTGACAAACTATGTTTTTAGAAAATAATCAATTTTATTGAGTTAGTTATTAACTCAGTCAATTTGGTTATTTCTTGTTTTTTGCTATTGTTGCTAAAAATAATCTTAAGTTGACTAAAATTCAAATATTATCAATTTTGATTTTGAATGAGTTTCTGTTTTCATATTCAAGACAAATAATTAAAAAAATATTATCTTATACATATATATATATATATATATATATATATATCTAAACACTATAAATATAAAAATCTAAAAACCTACAATTCTTTAAATATTACTTAATAAAAATAATAAAAAATTCGTGTGATTGACGAAGAAACTAGTTAAATTAAACTTTCAAAACAAAGATATAAAGACAATTATAATGAAAGGGGGCAGTACTCCGTAGTCGTATTAATGCAGCAGTACTTCACTCTCTTTGGATTGTTGGGGGTAAAAATAAATAAGTACTCCCTCTCTTCGCATATTTACGGTTTTAGAAATTTGTATTATAATTAAGGTAACAATTTATAAGTGAACGAGAGTATAATAATTGTCTAATATAATTTTATTTGGAAATAGTGTTGATTTAAGAAAAATTTTGATTAAGTAATTAAATAATATTACTTTAGGAATAATATTAAAATGAATAAATTGAAAATATAAAAATGACATTTAATTAAGAATAAAAAAATTATTTTATAAAATCATGTAAATATGAATAGAATGAATAGTTCTTTTATTCGGTAATGGTAATAAGCGTAAAATAAATAAAAGTTGAAAATTAATGTCTAACCACGGAAAAGGAGAGCACAAGTTTTAAATACTAACTGCATTTGAAATGCATGTTTTTTTTTTCACATAATTTTAGGTAAAATTTAGTATATGTTAAATATTTATATAATTATAATTTTTATATTATTTTAAATTTAATTTAAAATATTTTTATTTTAAAAAATAAAATATTAAATATATATTAAATCTTATTTAAAAATACGTGCAAAAAATACGGTTATTATATTTTGAAGCCGACGGAGTAAATAATTAAGAGTTCGTTAAATGCGCTACTGGACGTCGTGGAGTTGGTTGGGTTGCGTAAAAAAGACTTCTCTCTTCCAATAAATGCCACTATACTACACCCTACTTCTTGTACTACTACTCTCTACTCTCTCTCTACTCTCTCTCTCTCTCTCTACTCTATTAAAAGCTAAACAAGAGAAGCTTACGCACTTCACGTGCTTTTCTTCCCTTTTCTATTCCTTTTTGCTGCAGCAAATATGGAAATTTCACAGATTTATTATATTACCAATAAATATTTTGAAAATATTTAATTAAAATTCTATCAACTGTTATGTAGCCTTCTGACTTGACTTCCCAATAAACTCTCAATCAATCCACGTCTCTTCCTCGGAAAAACTCCCCTCTAACACGCAACAAAGTTTATTTGTTTTCTAATTTTTTTAGTTAAATCGCAATTTGTTTCTACATATTTTTAGCATATAATAATTTGTGGTGCAACTGAATTTGAGTTTTTGTATGTAAATTTGTAAATGCTCTTTGGGTTGGAAAATTTTGTAAATCTTTTTTTTCAGTTGGAGGATTTTTATTTTTTTTGATAAGTTATTATACGTGAAAAACAACCGATATAATAACTAACACAATTGTTCCCTATATCATATATGCGGTATATTTATTTGCCATCATAAGTTGTGGCACTTGCAAAAAAAAAAATTCCACTACCTTTTTTTGTGCAGATCCTTTTTAACTTCTTGAATTTCTTTTGTAGGTGATCGCGAAAATATCGTTCTCGCTAACTTATAAAAATTCGTTGTTTCCACATAAAAATCTATAACGAGAGTGAATTATTTCATAATAGGTTTAAGCAGCTTAAAAGGGAAATATTGTAATTTGTTTACGAATGTGTGACAACCCAATTCAATAATTATTATTCTAAGTAAAACTAACATCAGAATATTTATATCAAAACTTGTAATAAGTTATTTGAATCTAGGTGTCGTTGAAACTGATGGTCCAGTAATATTGAACTTTTACGTGGGCTCAACATAAACAAAAAGATCATCAAACTACGTACACTCTTATCATTTATTTTTTTGTTACGAACATTATCATCATCTTATGATGATGATAGCATCACTTAGTGAAAAATCCCAAGTCCAGACTACATCATGCACAATCAAAAATGACACTAGCTAGTCCAATCCGAAAGCAGAATGGGAAATGAGGTTTAAAAGAATTAGTATTGGGCTTAAGCAAAAATCAGCAGCTTGGCACATTGTAAGAAGTGTCCAACAAAAATTTAACGACCACCCTCTAACTTTATTCATTTCATACCCTTTATAATAATTTTTAAAATGGAAAGGAAGTGTAATAAGAATTCCAAAAATCAGCAGCTTGGGACATTGTAAGAAGTGCCCAACACGCATAACTTACTCAACCAAAGACGAGTCAAAATTGGTAGTCAGCTGCTACCAATTTTTTAGCATTGGAGATTGTGCGTTTACTATATGCAACAAACTAGGCGAGTAGAACTCCGTAAGTTGGTCAATGGGATCTTCCATTCCGTTACTACTGATGGCTAATTAAGATTTGACATTTTCTTAAATCACACTCCTATTTATTTATTTCTTTAATTTGTCTACTTGACTGTAAATTTAGTATTGTAGTTTCCCCATGCCAAAATTACTAACTGCAGCTCCACTAACACCTGCATTTAATTTGCCAGAACTAATTGATGTTCTATGTTTTAGGAAATTATAGGTGGGTAGGGTACCTATTAATTCAAATGTGCTCAAGTAAATATCTTAAAGACTTGACCAACTGCGCGTGTAAGTTCGAGTTATATCCTCTTTTTTGTAACTATTACCAGTTAGAGGAGGAGAATATATAGTCTGCATTTTATTTTTCATTCTAAATGTTATTGTCACCGTTGGATCTCTCCATCTCTATTTTAAGATGATTTGCTATTAAAAGAATAGACAAAAAACAATATTTTCAGACAAGAAACAATGTATTATGAATTCCTATTTTATTCTTAAAAGATATACTTGTAAAAGTTTTTTCACTGAAAGAATAGAAATTGTAGAGTGCGTTGTATACATTAACAAAGCGTGTAATATCTATCATTTGCTATGTCAAATTTGTTTAATAATCTAAGGAGCGAATAATTGAATATGCTTATAACGTCAGTTTAATAATTAAGCTGACCTAGATAATGTTGTACACGTATGGTTCAAGAAGTAAGAGCTATAAATATGAGAATATTTGCAATTTTTAGAGTTTGTGTTGTTACTACATAAATAAATACTCTTACAAAACACATCGTATTGCTCCTACTGTCCTAGGTTTATTGCTGCTTCCAATTGAAACTTTAAAGATCGTATTATTAAATTATAAAAAGTCAACGATATATTAAATTTTAAATTAATGTAAATTTAACTTATTTCATATTCTAAAATTAAGTTTATGACAACATTTTTTTTTTGCACAATATAGATTTATATTTGAAAATTTCATGAATATATATCTTTAAAATATTAAAATAAAAAATTTTAAGATTTAGACAGGCATATGTGTGTGTCCGGTGACTACTATGGATTTACTCATCAAAAAATTAATGAAACATGCATACTATTAATAAACTGAAAACATGATATCTCCAATTTACCCTTAAAAGAGAATTAGTATCGAATATTTGATAAAAGTTAGTTATATGAATTGATGAGAATTAGATACTCAATGATTAATTGGAGTGAGAATATGATAATCGAATAAAAATTCGTCTTCTTGCCATCATGTTCAATCCCCAACACAATAAACGTCATATATATTGACAA
The DNA here is from genome assembly GCA_014636745.2 of Centella asiatica. Taxonomy (NCBI): domain Eukaryota; kingdom Viridiplantae; phylum Streptophyta; class Magnoliopsida; order Apiales; family Apiaceae; genus Centella; species Centella asiatica. The sequence continues at coordinate 30,019,712 of CM025784.1, read as the reverse complement.
CTTTATAATATTAATAAATAATCCTCGTATGTATGGGCTTGTATTTTGAATAACAAAATATCCTTAGATTTATCGTATAATTTTATTGAAAGGTTCAGTTTTCATTATAGTGCATAGTAATAAAATGAAGTTAATTAGGCGTATTTCATCTTTTGTTCTATTCTCTTTTCAATTAACAAATGTTCTATTATTTAATTTATTTTATTTAAAAACATAAAACGTGATATAACACATAACTCTAAGAAAATGATGAAAAAAATAATAAAACAATTTGACCTAGCCGTTGGTCAAGCTACCAAAAAATTATATAAAGTAGTTGAAGGATAAGTGTATAAGTGTGTGCGTGAATTTTAAGCGGTGACCTCTTATATAACTAAAAATAAAAAATAATAACAATAATAAAACAATTTATCTCATTTGATAATAAAATATGTGATAATGAAAGCTGAGTTCAAAACCACATGTAAACATTTTACATGTGAATGGCAACTTAACTTTGTAACAAAGCAAGCTAGAGCATTAACTCCCATGGTAAATAGATCAAAGTTCAATCTCTCCTCCCCATATTATAATAGGTGATACGATTTCTTAATAGTATAAAAAAAATGTGTAACAAAACGAATATTATGGGAAAACAAGATACTATCAATCATAGTTATTAGAACTTGAACAAATATCAAGTCGGTCCAAACATTAGTTTAATGGTTTAGTGGTGCAACTGGTTAAGTCGGCGGTTGAATCATTTGAACCGGATTTTTATTATTATTACATGTGTGTGTGTATAAATAAATAAATAAATATATATATATATATAATTTTATATGCTTAAAATTGTAGTTTAATACACTAAAATTAAATTATTACTATATTTTAAATACATAATTGAGCCTATTAACTAATCATTATAATAATTATTAACTGTAAAAAATAAAATAGTGCAAGTTACGCAATATTTAAGGAGGTAAAAAAATAATTATGATTATTATTATTTCCTTATTTAAAAAAACTTATATTTTAAATATTAAAATTTATTTTTAATTAATTTATAGTAGTATTAATAAGTAAAGTACATGATTAATTTTGATATATACTAAAAGATATGAATTAAGACTAAAAAAAATTATTTTGAATCAACTTAAAAATCAACCCGATTTTTCAAAAATACCCACTAGGTTCACCGATTTTAAAGAAAATCGTCCAATTTTTTCGGTTGGTTCAAGTTATCTTTCTTATTCGATATTTTTTATGAACCAAACCGGGTTAGACACCGATTTCAAGTATGACCAATTCAATCGATCGGTGATGTCCGATTTTGATAACTATGCTATCGATATTTATTAATCTATTGGAGTATATAAAAGGAAAATGCAAATGATATGGAGGAGGAGAGCGACCTTAATAGTGGATAAACTAGAACGAGAAAAAACTAGTTACACACATAATACATTGCATCGAACATAAAAATAATTAGAAGTATTAATAATAATATAACTCAAACAATATTAAAATCCCCATTCAATAATATTAATTTAAGCTGCCCTTGCTCTTAGTTGATTCTACCTTTTATTAATTAATTGATTATTATCTCTATTCGTCATCTTCGTCGGAGAATTCGGTGATTCCAGTTGATTTTTTAGCCGGAGCGCCTTCATCGTAAAACTGGGAATTAGCAATCAAGTCCTCCTTATCTTCATCATCATCGTCAAGGACTACTTTATCATCGTCGTCGTCGTCTTCTTCTTCTCCCTCTTTGTCATCAATAATATTATCGGGAATATTGATGTCCAAGTCTTCCGGTTCGTCTTCATCTTCAATCTCCGGTTTATCCGTTTCGTAATTCTGAACCGGCTGCTTCTTCACGGTTTGATCTTCTGCGTGGCTGCTCACCTCTTCACTTTGTGGAGAATCAACCTAATTTTAATTTTATTATCAAGGTATTAATTATATATGCATGAATATATAACATAATGCATAAATTTCTTCAATTTGATTCCGGATGATTACATTAAATATAAATTAACATCTTTAATCCATGCACTTAATATGACCAAAAAACATGTATCTGTCTTGGTAAAATTAGAAATATCATTATTATTATTATTATTATTATTATTATTATTATTATTATGATTATTATTATTATTGTTGTTATTGTTAACAAGTTAAGATTTAAATTGAGTGTACGTATTCTTGATACTTTCTGTACGTGAAGGTCAAGGCATAACTACATATTTTAAAAAACAATTCTAATGAAACTTACAAATAACACATGCATGCATAAACGTACATTTTATTATTGAATTATATTGCAGAATTATGTAGATCATGTATAGTTGGAGTATTTAAAACTGCGAAAATGAAATATCTGTAGTCCTTACGATGCTAGCAAGCTGACAACATTAATATTTCTTTAATTTGTTCGATCGAATGAGTTTATCAAACATACATAGATATATAACTTAATTGTGACCAACATTATTTTATAAGAAATAAAAACAGTACTCTCTGTCTTTTCTGAAGCCCCACCTCATCTATTAATGTAAGAGTGTACTACCCTTGCACCGCTAATAAATATATATGTGTGTGTGTGTGTGGAGGTGGAAATTTGTTATTATTGATTTTTTAATTTTTTTTTAATATATACAACATAAAATATGAGACAAAGCTTTAATTGTCATGATTAAAAGATATGTTACTACTAATTGTAACAACGCTACTGTATTACAACATATTTCATTTGGGCTTGTCTAGCTATTACATGATTACAAACATGTGACATATAAATGTGGTAATTATTAATTATATATGTGAATATTATACAGGGAGTATTTTTATGTGGAAATTTCAGTTTCAAAATTAAAACGACAATATATTTCACTTTGAGAATAAAGTGCTGAATATCATTTCACAAAAAGAGTTTTATTTGATTATTTTGTCAAGTCATTTAATGTTTTCAAAATTCAAAGTGGTGATATCGACATGTAAATAATTAATTTTTTAGACTTAAGAAGTTTGTAATTTAATAAAAACTTATCAATCAATCAATACTTAATATGTATAAGCGTAAAGGCAACGATTTTAGTTCACTAGATCGAATATTTATGAACTGGAAAGAGTATTATTTTTAAAACAACAAAAAAGAAGACATTCATTAAAATATACTCCATCCCTTCTAAATCATGTGATCAATATGATTTTTTAATTTGTTAAAAAATATATTATTGAAATTACTTTAAAACATTATGATCATAATACATTAATTACCATAAAAAATTTTAAAAAAAATTAATAATACAGAAACTACCTTAAAAGAAGTATTTAAATAACTTAATCAAACATGCATGTATTGTACACGGGCTACGTTACTTGTAACATATAATTTACAATATTAACTTCTTCAAAATTAAATACTCCAACAGTCCGACGCATAACAACACACACTCGGGGCGGCGGGGGGGTTGTGGTGTTGGGGGGTGGGGGTGGAGAGAGAGAGAGAGATTACCTGGACGGATGCCATAAAAGAATTTGAGATGGAGAAGTAGATTAAGTATACCAAGTATTGTCTGTAGTTGGACGATTAAATTTAGTTTGACAGAAAAATTTTGAGAGTGGAAACGAAATATGATAACCGATCGATGATGTTGTTTTAAGGCCTATTTATAGATAAAATGTGTATGATTAACATGTAATTGTTGTTATTATTATTATTATTATTATGTATTGGATACATATAAATATATTCTCTACTTTCATTTGTAATTCCAAATGGAACTTATTCTCAACCAAGTTTATGCTTTGTTTAAGTTTACGGCAACATGTAGAGCCCAGGCCTCTTACGCTTGCGGAATGAGTGCCACCTTTTTGTGCAGTTTCCTTTTCCAGTCGATGCTCCTACTCATCAAATATTTGAGGGAAATAATTATGTTGCCTTTCATTTGTTTAGAATGGAGTGAAATGATAACAAATCAATATCAAATATGATGAAAAAACAGAGGTGGATTATCCACATGGAAATAATTAGAGAAAACATTTTGAATAACATTAGAGTAAAGAGTCTTTAAACTAATCAAAATTTTAAGTTCTATATATATATACACACACACACACAGGAACCGGATAGCTCAAACTTAATAAGCTTTGTAAATAATTTGGCTGAATGAAATGGAATAGAAAACAAATGTCAATTAAACAAATAATTTAGATTTAATTTCATTTTGTTGTTACACACCATATAAAAGACGTTATATAACGATATAAATATCTTACTTTTCATTTGGACTATGAAATTTAATATCTTTGTTTGGTTTTAAAAATCGAAAAGTATTTTTTTAATTAATATATGGGATAAAGGGAGTAGTTAGATATGTTATAGGTAGATAGGTGGTTGCTTATGTTGGAAGGTTGTGGAGAAGGGAAATATTATGGTGGTGCTTTTAATTACTTTGGTTTGATGCGAAACCGCTTTCAACACAATAAGGTGTTATATATTATTCTGTCAATGAGTGCATCTCCTCGTCTTTTCAGTCCGATTCCATCTTTTGTTGCTTACTTTCTTTACAAAATTCGATCATTATTTTAATTCCATCTGCAACTTGTAAAAAGATGTGAAACAATTGCAAAGAATAATTTCAATCTTCATGGAAAAATTGTTACTTATTTGTAATAACGTACCCACTGCACTTAATGGAACTTGTACATGAAGGCTAGGGTCCAATATATGAAATTATTTGGCACTATTTATATTGGACCAAAAATGGAACTTCATAATTTTTGAACTCCAAACAATAAATTGATCCAACTGCGGTCAAAAAAGAAAAGAAGAAGAAGAAGAAGAAGACAAAGACCCCAACCTAAACGTATGACAAATGTACTTAGTGAGTCTGTTTTAAAATCGTCCACTCTACTCCCACACTCAAGAGAGTCTGATTTTCGCTCTGCCTCCATCTCCAAATATATGTTTCAACAAGAATCACACCCGAGTGAGTATGCTATGCTTTAAAATCGTCCATTTTACCTCAAGCCTGATTATATGCTTCAACAAGAATTACACGGCTAAACACCACCACCTGTGGCACCTACCAATTGATTGAAGTTGAAATGCATGCAAGTCTGCCATGATGCATTCAAGGCGGATTGATTCATTCCCATGGACTTGGCATGTTATCGTGTTCATAATCGTACAAGCAATTAAATTTCATAGCAAACAGGATCTGTGATACAATTTGTTATGCGTGATATAATTATGGAAGAGTATTTATGTAGGCAAAATTTTAAAAAGTGAATTGAAGTTGGGAATTTTTTTCAATAATTAAGAAGTTGATTGTGGGAAATTTGAAATCAAAATTTTAATCAGTTGTATTGAGCCTGACGTCCTTGCCATGACACTTTCTACCAAGTGCAAACTCACCTCTCCTACAAATTGCTAAGGTGGTCTCTCTTTATAAGATATACGTATATCTTATAAAACGAGGACAAATTATAAATTTTGACACCCAAAGAAGTCGGAAGCAATTAAATGTCTCAGCACCCAATACACAATCATATATGTTTTGGATTAGAAAAAAAGGTTAAATGAGATGAAAGAGGTATCGGTATCGTTAGGAATATTAATTTGTACAAAAATAAATGTATATAAACTGATGCGATTAAACACGGTAGGAGATTAATAAATCTTAAAGAACCCTATTAATAATTTAAAATTTTCCATACATTTATATAACTTATTAGTGTTTTTAAAAAGTTTATCTACGTTTGGCATGAACTCATTGTTGGTACCATGAAATAAATGCTTGATATTTGAGTTTAATAATATCGTGAAAAGACCCAAATGAAATAAGATTATTTCCACCAATAATCAAGGTTCACATGATTTTGGTTTGTATTTTGCTGCGACTGCTCAGCTGGTACATGAAGGACTAATTTAGTCAATTACAATGTTATGGTAAACCCAGCGATCTGACATGTATCATATCATGAGCAATATTTTTACCCCCTATTGCAGGCTTGTAGTACGTAGTACCTTCATTATCAACATACCATAAAAGTTAGATACATCCTCATTAATGCATCCCACGTGGTGCACTCTCTTAAAATATTATTCGACAAGAGTAGTTTTGTAATTTACCTTTTTATATGTACAAGGAAATAGGCGTATCGTACTATCGGTAATTAACAAAAACAATTTTTATATAATCTTCGAAATGAAAAGAACTAATCCCACCGGAAAAAGCAAGAAGACGAGAATGATTGGTTTCACCGCTTTATAAAAATTAACAATGTTTAAGAAGAATATGTATTATGAAATTTAAGAAGATGATGTATGCTAACAATTTAAAGGATCGAGCATTGAAATATTAAATTCTTGGCCCAATTGTTTTATCATTTTAAACTAAACTTTTAATGTGATAGCTAGGTGACATGGGTCAGATGGGCTTGACTTCAAATGACATTAGTCTTAGATAGTTTGGGCTGGCGGCTGTCTTCACCAATGCTATCAAAATGATCTTCTTCACAAACAAATTGCAATCACATCATTTGGGCATCATCCGATTAGTTCCAGGCTAAGGCTTAGCGAGTTGAAAGGCCTTTCGACATTCCATGTGAAAATTTGTAAGTAAATTTGCGACATTTCACATCAACACTTCTGTTGTTAGCAGCTCTCTCTAGCAACATTACACTCACACCGGAGAGTTTTCTTCTTACAATTACGACTTGTTTATTTTTACTCACATTTTATTTATCTATCTATCATGCAATTTTCGACAACAACGACAATCAAATAACGATTAATGAGAAGGCGATTAAAACAAAAAGATAATCAAAGTTAAATTGCATTTTTTTTTCTTGATAATATAAAGGATTACTCTATTAAATATGGAGGAGGGAGATTGAACATTGGTTTTATTTTTTGTCCAGGGAGATGAGCTCTCAAAGTTAAAATGCATGTAGGAAAAGAATCGTGCCAAAGGCAATTATCCTTTCAATTCCAGAGTTTTCTTTGTTAACTAATGGAAATAAACTTTCATTATACATTATATTCGTGCCCTAAACATTATGTTTTTCTTTTCTTTTTTGAAAATTGAAAATATGCTTATAAAGTGAGTGTGAGAGATTGGGCAACGAGAAAGGAGTCAAATTTGAATTAAAAAAATTAATATAATTCCTAAATGCTGGCTTCGCCGCTGATCTTGAGTCTTAATCAAACACATCTTTCCTGGTTATGCATTTTTATATTATTTTTTTTGTGGTAATACCAATATGGCGAGACCCTTCTTGCTTCGCAATTCTAAACTATAAATTTCAATTAACTCAATTTTATTTTTAATATCTAGATATAGCTGCAAAAAAATGAAAATGAAATTTGTACTTGGAGCGGGTAAAAGTACTGAACATTAAAACACTCACGAGAATAGTTGCCATATAAACGCTTCCGTGCCTTGCTTCCTTCACCAGGTGGGACCACAAAATACCAATCCGTTGAGATAGGGTGAAGGGGAGAGTCGGTAGCACAACGACACTTGTCTACTAGTCAGTCGTCTTGGCACTAATCACGCCTATACTTCTCTATGCACGTTTAACGCTACGGCACAGTCTTTTTCAATTCTTCTACCTTCCAATAATCTAATCACATCTGTTGTTTTTCCGTTGAAGAAGAAAATAATATAATATTGAACAAATAATATTATAATCCGTAACTAATTCCACATAGTTTGCAAATATTTTAAAACTCACATTAGCGGTTCGGATTTAAAACAGGGAATGATTTTTACAAATATTTGTAATATTATTATATTTAAAATTAATTTACTCCATATAGTTAACTAGTCAAAGTCAATCGCAATATTAACATGGTAGAGGGACCCAAACGAGGTGAAAAGAAAAGCACAAGTAACTTATGGGATAACGGTGGCACATCAATAAACAAACACGTCAGCATAAAGTACATAAAATAATGCACAACATGCAACCATCCAAATTTAAGTAGATGTCTATAGTACCCCCTTCAACTGAAAAGATGAAGTTAGGCCAACTAGAGGTACTGGATAAGAGAGAGAATAAAAACCAAGCATGCAGAAAAGCAGAACGGTTAATTACGAAATTCGATAACCCAAACATAAAGCAGAGTGTCATCCATTTCAAATTAAACCATATTTAAAATCCAATAACACTGAATGGTCTTCTCCTCTACTACCCCCCTACTGTCAATCTAGTGCTGGTTAAAAGACTTTCATATTTCACTTTTCATTAGATTAGGGACTTCATACTGAAGGCCTAAAATCAGAAATGATATTAGATCCGACGACTGTTATGCCTCCGCGTTGCCGCCACCGCTCTTAGCAGGAGAGCAAATCATCCAAAGGTTGCCATAGGGGTCCTTCACCTTTGCCACGCGCCCACCACAGCACGCGCCATCAGCATCTGCTACTTCACCTTCGGAAACAGCACCAGCCTTCACAGCTTTCTCCACGGCAGCTTCAACCTCCTCAGTCTCCAAGCAGAAGATGCATCCAGTCCCAACAGTCTTCACACTACAAAAAAAAAACACAGTTCTTCAGTCAACTACTATTCCGTGCCAGTACAACCGGCATCATTTCCACTCTTCAGTCTTCACCATTTGACACTAAAATTTGGCTCAAACAATGTCTAAAAAGTAAGGTATGGGACAGAAACCATGTAAGAGAAACAGCTTACAGCATGCTAAATCAGTTGATTCTAAAAAAATACAAGGCCATAAGCGACAACTACTCTCTACTTTAATTTCTAGAATGCCATAAACAGAACAATCACGCTTAACGGAACCATACAATAAGATGATGATCAAAGCCGGCCACAAAAATGACTGAGAGTCGATTTTATCTATAGTATTTCAGTTCAAATGAACCAAAAGTATTAAAAAAAAAAAAAAAAAAACAAGCCATAATTAACTTCAACTGGTAGGATATGACATAAATCAGTCATAACATGTAGTTTGAATTGTGAATATACGAAAATAAACTGCAGACTACTATAGAACATCAAAATATAGTGAAAAATAAATTCAAACAACGATTCGTAAGAAGAAAAAGCCTATAGTCAAGGTACTATCAATTAATAATCGTGGAATACGGCTTTGCATATTACATACAAGCGGATCTTACCAAAACAAAACAGAAAAACGAAAAAAACAAAAGATCTTATGGAATCAAAGAAGAGAAAGAGACTTACAGAGCAGAGGAATCATCGCTGAGGTCAGAGACGATAATAGTGGTGGAACCGAGTTTGAGTTCGGAAGAAATAACGAGAGGGAGCTCCTGATCAGCCTTCCTTTTCGGTTGAGTGACACGGTTCACCTCCACTGCTCCAAACGCTGCCTTGTAGAACTGTACGGCGTCGCTTGCTTTCGGAGCCTCCACAAACAGCTGAGGCTTCATGGCAGAGAACGTCACTTCCTTCAAGCTTCCGTTGTGAGGGTCGCCGTTCTTAACAACCTCCTGAGCCATCGGTAACTGGTTGAGGAGAGAGAGGGAGAAAGAAGAACCCCAGGAGAGAGAAATGAAGCAGAAGGAAGAAAAAATAAAAGAGGGAGAGAAAATGCAGGAAACGGATAAATGGAGGTGAGTGCAGCTATGGGATTATTTATAGAAACGGGAGAAGTGGAACCGTTTCTGCTTTACAAGGATAAAATGGGTAATACGTAGTATATTAGTATTTTGCAGTTTAATCTCTCCTTTTGTGCGTTATTGACTCACTGTCCAACTCTCGTCCTAACGAAATCTAATTATTTAAATTTTGAGTAAAATATGAAATTTATTATTAAAATTTAATTTTAACTTATTTATATATAAAACATATATTTTAATGATTTTAAAAAAAATTGTAAGTTAAAAATATAAAAAATAAAGAAATAAAGAAATAAATCAAATTAAAAAAAATAATCGAGGTAACGAGACAGAAGTATGACGAATTTAATAAAAACATTAACGGAATGAGGCTAGTTTAAAATATTATACATATTTAACATTTAGAGTTTAAGAACGACTCTCATCTGGTACTCGTACAATTATCATGTCTATTATTGCTAAATGAGTCACCCGTTAATATTCAACCTACCCAATTTCATTTCTCATAAACAAGCTTATCATCAACATTTTTTTTCTGTTTGGTAAATAATATCTATTTAATTTGTTTGACATTTATTTGTAATCCTAATGGAAGGATGATTAATTAACGACGAAGATATTACTTGTATTAGTAGTAGAAATATAAATAGAAATACGTGCATCTTGTAGAATTGGGGGAGCATAACAAATAATAATATATATTATTATTAGTAGTAGTAATACTCGTATGCTTAAAAAATAAATAACCCCCGAGGAACGTGTTAATATAGCTGAATGAGACGAGCATGCCCATGTCTCCAATTGTTTTTTGAATTATTTTGTCAGGTAATTCGTATGGGTGGCCCAGAGAGCTGAAGGGTAGTACAGACAATTTGACTGCGTTGGAATCATTTACGGAATTAAGCTTTGTCAAATGAGAAACATTTGATTGTTTTAATTTTATTTCTTTTTTAACTAGCACCGGCTTGAGACATAGGAAAACATTGTTCCGCCCCATAACTCTCGAGATGATTTACAAATTACTGTACAAACTTTTCGTCACGGCCTTTTTTTATAGGCTATATATTTCTATCTTTTTTATTTTATGGATTACAAGGCTATTTCTAGTATTCTAACATGTTTTACATTAATAATTGCCTGGGTGGATTTTCAGATTATGTTATAAAATGCTTTTAGTTGGCAAACAATTCAATATATTCAGCTTAATATTTATTTCATTGCTTCTTCTTTTAACTTTTTTGTATAGAACAGTTATGTCGTGTTTCACTTTAATTTTAATTTACAAAAATATATAAATTTATCGAAGATAAAATTAATATATATTTAGTGTAATTTAGAATGGGAGGAATTTCAATATTATTATAACTATGACGTATCCAAAGTTTACACCTTGTTCTACGTGTTTCTAAAGAGGTACAGTATTGGGTCGAAACCAAAACCTTACTTGGTATTTGGAATGATAAGATCTTAAAATTGGTTATGGGCTTCTAAGTCCTAACTCTAGTTATCCAAATTTTTGTATGAAACGTTAGAACTATATATGGAGCACTTTAGAATTGTTTTTAAAGGAGTTGGTTTAAAGCTTACTACATACTCTTCATCCACTTTGTTTTCCAATATTCTTTTAGCAAAACTATGTTTTGACAATTTGTTACTTGACGCTTGAATTGGACTAGAGAGTATCATTTTTGACTAAATTTTAATTTCATGCAATTCAAGTGCTCGTCAAAATATATCTACTCTTAAACCTTTGTTAAATAATAAATATAACTTAATCAACGTGATTTTTGAAGTGAAATTTGTAGGTCCGAGGTTAAAACTTCTAATATTACTATATTGAGGCTTTGTGTCTTACTAGATTTTTTGTGTGTGTGTGAGAGAGAGAGTAATTAGTAAATTTATTTTAAAGTCGATGTCATACTTTGACCGTAGACAGATAAAAACTCATCGTTAACCTAAACTAGAAAAAATAATAAGAAAATTACCATTTCAAATTTTACCAAATCGAATTACAATTAAATAATTATTTGACAATCAATACAGATTTTTTCGTAGCATTACATGATATAAATGTTGGGTATTTTTTTTTTCCTATTTGGAATTGAAAATACTTAATGGTTAACCCTTCTTTTTGGATTTCACAAGGAGATAGAAAATAAGAATCATAAATTAGATCTGTCTTAGGATTGATAGTTTTTCTTATAAATAAGGTTGATTTTTAGGTTTGTAGATATACAAATAATCAAATATTTTGATAGAGATTTTAAGAGATAGTAATCTCCATAAAACAGAAGAAAGAGTAAAATTTGTAGTTTTTCATGTAGCGGTCTTAATTTTACGTTTCTCACAGTTTGGACAGTCAGATTGTTTTGATTTTTGGATAGCTGCTTCACCACGTTTGGTTCTTGATTCTAAACGGTGGAAAACATTTTTGGAGGTTTGGAAGTGTGTGGTTTTGGGGTACGAACATACTGCTTATTTTAGGTGATATTACCTGATTTTGTCTCTATTTTTATTCTATAATTCTTGACGTTTATTCCAAGAAAGTGTGACGATATATTCTGAGTTTGTGTGTCTTTAATTTAACTAGGGTAAAGTTGGTGTATTACCCAATTATTTGTGATAGTGGAATTTTTGGGTGGACTACAGTATTTTGGTTTTTATTTCTCGTCTTTGAGGGTTTTCAACGTATAATTCTTGTGTGTCTTGTAACTTGTGTTTTACAAGTTTATCGTTTTATTCTTTATGTACTTAACTATTTTTTCAAAAATTTATAAGTTAAGGAGAAATTATTATTCCGTCGTGGTCAATTTTTTCCAACAATAAATACCTAAAGCATTTTGAGCTTTCAAGTCACTTTGAATGCATGAAATCAGACAGAATTAGCTGTACCACGATGAAGCAAATGAAGGCTTCAAATATGAGTCGAATCATCTTTTAAGCTTTTAGACAATATGACAATGTCCAATCACAAGCACTATCACTTGCAATGATGAATAGGAATAAAAATTGCTCACAAAATCAAGAATTGGAACCCCTTACCATGTGTGGATTGGACCCTACACTACTAGCAAGAAGCTAGATAGGCCATGGCTTATGATAATGATTTATGTTGATGTTGGGAGATCAACATGCAACCAAACACATGCAGCAACAGATTCTCTACTATTTCTACTTCAATAATTTTTTTTAATCTTTGATCTTACTTTCTTTCTTCTTTCTTCTCGTATTTCCTTTGGAGTTGCGATGGATCCACATTTGATAAAGACAATGCAGTGTTTTTTCGTTGGATAAGAAATAATATACGTTTTTTTATATAATTTATAAGAAAATTTTATCAAAATGACTCTTTAATCTTTTCACAATGACAGTTTTCTTTATTATGTATCCTCATAAAAATAAGAACTTGACATTATACTTTGAGAAGTATGAACTACTATTTGAAAATAAAAAAAGCAATGTGGCAAGAGGGCACACCATATCTTCCCGGCCCTTGGTCTCTGGAAAGCAAATTTGCACCGTCCAACTTTTTGTTGTCTCCTCCAATATATTCTTAGGTATTGTCTCTACACCCACGTGAGAATGTATTTTGGTAATATGTACCACCCATGCCATGATGCACCACATTTTGTAAGTATAGTTTTTGTTTTTATTTTATGTCCATATGCCTAGTGCCATATCAGACATTTTATAAGTACACACTACTCTAGGTTTTAAAACTTGATAAACTATTGAAAGTCTAGGATCCCTTCAACAAGCTAAATCTTAGTAGTGATTTGGTAAGCCTAATTTAATGATGCATAAGAATCCCCATACTTGATCTATTCTTTTGAGAAGAATATAAAATACAAATGACTAATACTATAAAAATACGAAACAAATCATTATTTTGAACGGGAGGGAGTGACTTTTCACCCTATTTAATTGTATGAGTGTCGTAAATTACATGTATAGATCAAAACAAACAATAAGGAGTTGGTCAAGTTAAAAAATGTACATGTCTCCCCACATAAAGGAGGTGAAGAAATATCAAATCCAATACATTTAGCATAAGTCTTGCCAACTCATTCTTAATCACTGACCTAAGAAATCATTAAATTAATGAGTACTAATTTCACTTTTGAAATCGATCATCACACTCACTTTTTATAACCATCTAAACTTCGTTCGCATCCGCTCCAAAAGTAAAGAAACCTTTCTAAAATTTCATGTTTTAAATATACGTTTGAAGTAATAGTTCTAGTAGTTATAGGTAGAAATAAAATAATAGAGACAGCAAAATTAATTGAAATATGAAATAATAAAATAGTACCTAAGAAATTTTATAACTTTTTATAATTTAAAAATAAAAATATATTTTTAATTTTAAAAGGGTGGAGAAAGTGTAGTTGTTTAATGAGTGCATTTGTTACCCCCCGGCGGTTATTTCAAATAGATTTCTGTTATTGAAGTGAAAAGATGAATTTCAAGTAGCCCGCCCATTGCCGTTCCGTTAAATTGGTTAAGTTTGAATTCCAACGGGAAGTGAATTGATTTGTTAAATACCGTAGAAAAGAGTTAGGGTAGATGGGTCCCACAGCTCCAATGCTCGAACTTCATGCTTCCATCGACCACTTGAGCAGTAGCCAGTAGGCTCCATCCCCTCCTCTCCAACACACGCATCAACCTACTATATATAATACGGAGTAACACCCAATGAGCGTGACTATGATTTCAAATTTATAAATTCAAGTTTAAACTCGAAAAATCTATGTTTCAATTTAATATAAATCTACATTCAATATGTTTTATTATACAAGTATTTCATCCGTTTACAAGATATAATTTTTTTAAAATTATATATGATTTTATTTGTAATATAAATTGTTAAAAGCATAAAAGTAAAAAAGAATTGTATTTAAAAGTAATTTTCATTTATTCATGATATTTAACTTTAAAATTAATTAATTTTATTTAAATTTTAAATTATAAAATTTTACAAATTTATTTAAAATTCTGTAAAAAGTGAAATGTATCACGATAGAACAATATATCTCTATTTATTAAAAATCTGACCCTCAGAAAAATCGTGGACTTTTTCCTCAAATAAAATACGAAAATGAAAAAAGAAGAAGCATGATCGCAATACAGTTTTCCCCCTTTCCCTCGCGAAGGGTTGAGTTTCTATATATTTTATCTGGTATCATCGTATATTTTAATCCACTAAAAATTGTTTACTTCCAAAGAAAGGATTAGATCTTACTTATTAAAAAATTAAAAAGTAAATATTTGTCCCATGTGTATCGGGTGGGGATGAATAATGCAATCACACGTACAAGTCGGTCCTCTGCGAAACCACCTCCTCATATTTCTGATCGAAAAAACCATTCTTCAGCCCTTCCCCGTCGCCATCTTCTACTCCCCTCACCTCTGCCCTCAAATTTCTGATGTAGTTTCAGAAACCAAAGCAGTAAGGGCGATCTACATCCGAGTCAGTTTTCGTTCGTCGCATCAGTTCTTACCGAGTTCCTCTGCCGCCGATTTCCTCGTCATCTCTCACCCTAACGCCCAAGCCCAACTCAATTCCTGTAATCGCCTCTCAGTCCTTGAACCAAGCGTCTACGAACCACTACTATTCATCAAAATATTCATATAATAGAGGAGGAGAAGGAGAACCACACGGTTGCCACAATTGAAGCTCGTAATGAATTCAATATATGGGTAAAGTTTGAATAAGATTCGGTGATGGTTAATTTTACTAATTTATCAGATTTTGTATAAATAATACTCTATGTTCAAGGAGCAGGAAGTAATTTACAGAAATGGTTAAACCTCGGGAGATGGCCAAGACAACCACTATGAGGTAATTACATTTGAAGTATTTCTACTTAGTCAGTACCTGGCTAATATTGAATTGTATATTTTGATACTAATGTTAGGGTTTTTATGTTTGAAATGCGTATTGTACTTGGAGTTAAGTTTGATTTGGTTTTTGAGTTTGAATCAAATGGAGTGCTTAAAGCGATTTGCTTTGTAGTTTTTGGAGGTAACAACTGTTGTTCTTAATCTTAATTAATTATTCAGTTTGGTTTTGTGACGTAATAATACCTTTCGTTGTTCTGTTTTTGAGAAGACGAAAGTTAATTATTTTGGATCCGTTTGATTTTTTATTCGTTTTCGTTTTACTTTTCGAAAACGAACACCATTTTGTATTGTTTAGTAATATTTTCGTTTTAAAAAAAATGAAGACATTTTCGTTTTTGACATTTATTTTCGAAAACACAAAAAAAATGTTAACTTTTTTTGTTTTTATTTTGCTCAGCAATTTCAGAATGATGAAAATATAATATATACTACTCTATTTATATGTGTGTAAATATATATATATATATATATATATATGTATGTATATATATATATTATATACATTATGTAATATTATAATATAGTATAATATAATACAATATGATATAATATAGTGTATAATATAATATACTATTATATACACACACACACACACACATATATATATATATACATATATATTACAATAATATAGAATTCTTTATCGGTTTAGAATATAAAAAGCATATAAAATATATAATCTACTCCGTATAATATAACTCATACATATAAATTAAAATATATATACTTAAAGATTATAGTATATGTAATATTGTATTAAAATTATAAGTAAATGAAAATTTATAGTTATTTTTTTAAAAAAATAAATTATATTAAAATAATTAAATAAAATTATTATATTATTAAAATATATTTTAATAAATAATTAAATAATTAAAATATATTTACAATATTACAATAAATATACAACAACATATATATAATATATTAGATATTAATACAATGTTTTATATTATTATTTATACTATAATATTAATATTTTGTGTTAATATTGAATTATAATTTAAACAATCTATGTATAAATAATATTATATATAGTATAAAATATCATTTAATATATTATTTGTATTATAATAAGTTATTTTACGTAAAATAATTAATAATAATGTAATATATTACGTGTTACATAATTATAATATATTAAAATAATGTACATTTACATATAATTTAAAATTTAATAATTATTTTATTTAATAACAAATTTGTTTTAAAACAAAAAAGGTTCATCTAAATATATTTCTATTTTCATTTTAAGTGAAAACGAAAATAATTATTCGTTTTCGTTTTAAATAAAAATGAAAACGAATAATCAATCAAATGGGTCTTTGTTCTGCATTTCTGTTAGCAGGAATGAAATTTCACTTTAATTCTCATATGTATGTGTTGTTCACTACATGTTTGATTATATGCCTAAATCACCATTTTTCGTGTTAAGATCATTTACAGATTATTTTTTCAAGGGCAATGGTAGCTCTCTGTCAGTATCCAATTATATTAAAAAAGAATTCTAATATTTTTTATCAACAGAGGGACCTAATTCACATGACATTTACAATCCAGAATGAATATAGTAGTTATAGTTTGTAATATGTTATTATATTCATGTTATAACTTTGCTATGGACTTATCTGATGGTATGATTTGGTTTTTATGTCATGCTCGGTTGGTAGCAAAAAATCTAGGCATATTAAAATTTAAATTAATATCTATTTAATTGGTTTTAATCAATAAAATTATCATTCTCTTATAATTTATGACAAAAATCATTAATCACAATATATTTTATTTTTAGAACTTTCATATATTACATTATTTTAAAGTGCAATATACCTGGGCTTTAATATGGTTGAGTTGCTTTTTACCTTTAAGTAGTTTTGAAAATTAGAAGTTATATATATTTTTTTCCCAAGTCAAATCTGAAAAGTACCTCCTATGAAAGCCTTGTCACCCTATTTCTTTGTTTTTCTAATTAGCATTTTGTTTCTGGCATGCTTCATCATCCTTGGAGTTCAACACTTCATCTTCTCGTGACTTTCATTCTTTCCGAAAGAATTGTTTGACCGGAAGTTAAAGCCTCTGACATTGTTTTGGCTGATTCCAATTTGATCATTTAATATATTGCGTTACTCAAGCGGAGTCAAATCAGAAACTCATTGTTCTCTATCCAAGCATCAAAGTTGTCTAGCCAATAAGATGGAAATCGTGTTAGATTAGGATCCTATGCTTCAACTCTCCTCATTTCATTTGTTATTTAATTCAAACTTTAGTAGATTACGATAGGCTATCTGTAGCGTTATTGAATCCTAGTAAGCTTAAAGTTCAATGACAGGTGGTCATATTTCCGTAATTATAAAAAATAAACGGAAAATACGGCTACCCCATGCCCCAAATGTGCATAAAGTTGTTATTACGGAGTAGAGAAGCAAATGTGCCTGTGTCGTATTTACCCCACAGCGTACAAGTGTCACATGCTTGTGTGTGGCTTTATACTTCCATCCTCAAACACGTACTCCTTTCCACAATGTCGCAATTGCCACTTGGAGAGAGATATTATACCCACCTCATGCCATGATGTTGTTATTCCATCTCCGATGTTTGCTAATATTTAACATAAAAATGCATTGAGTTCCACACAACATGATTTCTGAATTATATAAATTTTGTGCATTTGATCTCATACTCTTTTTGCTTCTGATTTAGTATGCAAATTTTTTATACATGTATAATTAAAAAATTTTATTAATCTCTCGTTAAATCTGACAGAAAATATACCTGTATGAGTCATGCATGTAAATTTTAGTCTTTATTTTTTTGGGAAAACTTCTTTGATCGTCCTTGACCAAATTTACTTCGAGAATCATCGAAAAAAAAGTTTTCATATGACATAAACCGACCATTTTATTTTTTAAAATTACATGAGTGACTCGCATAAGTGTATTTTATGTCAAATTTAACGATAGATTGACGAAATTTTCTAATTGCCCACGTTTTAAAAAATTTGTATACCAAACAAGATGCAACGGGGACCAAAGACGCAAAATAAATATAATTCGGAAATTGTCGAAGAGGTTTTTTCTATTTTATTTAATTATTATTTATGAACATAACATAAGCATAACCCTTTGGAACCCGAACCATCGGACAGAAGGATAGCTTCTAGGTCCTACGCTCCTACTTAGCCCAGTAGTCCTATACAACTACAGGACGCGAAGAAACAAAAATATGTGGGAGCACACATCCTTCATAATCTTCGGTAAGAATAATTAAAAGCATTTTTCCACCTTACGAGTTTGCCTCTAGTGTATTTGGTGAAAACATGCAAGTCAGGGTCATTGTGTTTTAATATTGTGTGTTTTAAAGTTTAATGTGATTGGAAGATGTTTGTAGTAGGTAGCAATTTGGTTTTGATAGTTGTAAGCACCAAGCACCTAATGATCAATGTTTATGCTTTGTACAACTCTAACAATGCAACATAATGGAGACCCTAAGCATGGTCTAATGACGGAATACAGTGTCCCACAAGCCATGCAAATTGATCCAGAAAGATCTCGGTTTCCATGCTGTATCGTGTGGACGCCTATTCCTGTATTATCATGGTTCATTCCTTTTATTGGTCACATGGGTATATGCAGAGAAGATGGTGTTATTTTAGACTTTGCTGGGCCTAATTTTGTGTGCGTAGACAACTTTACATTTGGGGCTGTGGCTCGCTACATCTAAATAAGTAAGGAAAAGGTATAACTATGATGCTTATGTCTAGAATTACAGAATTTGGAATCTGCACAAAGTATTTTCCCTCTAATGTTTGTAATCACCGGATCGACAATGCCTGACCATTTCTCAGTCTGAATTTGTCTGATGAAATAGAAAGGGAAAAACACTTGTCCCTTCTTTCTTGATGAAGTATGTATTATAGTCATCACTGCCTTTGTTCTTGTGACTGGTTGTAATGGAAGGAATTAAGTAGCTCCAGAGATTTTGAGCACAAATTATCAGTAGTTTATTTATGTATTTGTTCATGGCTAATTCAAGATTTTTTGATTTCCTACAGTGCTGTGTTGCCCCGTATACTGCTTTATACAAAAGTTTAGATGAACACAAGTTGGATGAAACTGGAATAGATGCATTAACATGGGACGATGCCTTGAGAAAGAGCACGCAGGAATTCCAACACCTATCTTACAACCTCTTTTCTTGCAATTGCCATTCCTTTGTAGCCAATAATTTAAACAGATTGGGGTTTGGGTCCGGTGGGTGGAATGTGGTGAACCTGGCAGCTCTGATCTTCCTCAAGGGACGATGGGTAAATAAAGCATCTTTCGTTAGGTCTAATCTGCCATTCGCCATCGTCTTTGTCGTAGGACTCATTTTCGGAGAATGGACCTTTCTTACATTCTTGGTATTCTTCTTCACCTTCCTTGTGGTAGGATGGTTTCTTGTTGGTACGTACTGTTTCCGTAATTTGATACACTTGTAAATTTTAACCCTTCCATTATTTCATTCTTGCTGCGAACAACTCTACCATGTACTAAATATAGCAAGATATTACATGGATTTCTTTGAGCTATTCTGGGGATGGCCAGTTTAATGTCTAGACTTTGTTAGTTGAGATCTTTTAAATATTATATTATGTATGTACAATGAAATTTTTATTAGTTTTATCAAATACTCTTTTAGGTGTGTTGAAAATGATTGGTATATTTATTTCTGTTTCAAAATTTAAATAATGTAAGCCTCAAATATCAGGTAATATAGTTACAAATATCATAAATTACCGGGAAGGTACCATAAATTACAAGAATTCATTCATCTCAAAATTAAAGTAAATTATCAATATCAATTACGTTTTTATGTCGATTAGTTGGGCTAGCGGCAAGTCAAAAGAAGTTGAGAAAAAAACTAGAGTGAGAAAAAAGAGGCAAGTTAACTTCAGCCCAAAAACGACCATTCTCAAAGCAACTCATTTTTCCTGACGTGGGCCCGGTGGTCTCAAAGCATCAAATGACCATTCTCTCCTTATATATGTGCTTATACATTGTCTCGGGCCATCTACTCAGTTTCCCTATTTTAAACTATACAACAATAAAATAATAATATATCACTTTTTAACTTTTGTTATCTATAGTACCTTTTATAGAGACATACATGATTCAGCATTTAAACTAGAGTAACTGTAAAATTTCTCTTCCTTAAATATAGAGATTCTAACATTTTCACACTAACCAAAACTTGCGAAAGTGTTACCCATCAATTAAAGTAAACTCCTCCAAGTTCTTTGACTCAAAAGATTTAATGATGATGATAACCAATTTCAGTTAGCTTGTATCATATGCGGAGGTGGGTTTGTAAGGGTAATAAACACACTTTTATTAAGTAAACTGGACTACACGACGAGTCGCTATTGTTTATTAAAGTGATTCATTTGTAAATTGCAACTAATCACGGTATCCATCAAAATCTCGTTTAAATAGATCTATTAATTATGTTATTAATGAATACAAAAGTATTTATTCTATAGATATTTATAGCTTGTTTAATAATGCACATATTGCTATCCCATACTTGTTCTATCATTAAAAATTATATTCATTATTAAGAAAAGTTAAAAGCTCCGCAAAGCATTTCAATAATAGAACATACTATAAATTTCTTTCGAGAATTCAAGGATTTGTTGCGATATTTATATGTTGGAAAGATTTACTTTTCATCTAATTGTTTCTTAGTTTGTTTGTGTGAGCTTGGCCCCCTCATGTAACGAAAAGAAAAAAACTTGTCCAATTAAGGAATTTTGAATAATTAATCAAGATTTTTAAAAATATTCGTGATTCATAAAATTTATCATTCAAATTTGTGTGAAATTGAATTTTCAAGAAATAATGTTGAATCAAACCTGAGCTGTTCAATTCATTTTTACACTCATATAACAACTGGCCTCGGACATAAATGATGTGAAGTTACGAATTATATTTAAGTTGAATAAAGCAAACACAGATCTAGCCTCGTGACAAGGACCATTTACTGTTTATTCTCCATTCATTCAAATCAACAAACCAAAAAAAAGTAGCGGTTGATGAGAGGACAATATGGTCATATTTTGAATTCTCAAAGAAAACTTTTGAAACCTGTTGTGAGTGACAGCTCTACTCTGTCCCAGTGTTTAGGCCTCCCTAATCTCGTTCTCTCCTCACTATCTAATCCATCCAACTTCATACCAAAGTGAAGAAGCACAATTCTTTCTCTCTCTAGAAGCACAAAATCTGCTTTAGAGAGAGAAACTGAAGAACAGAAGCTCAATTTTTGCATCGGTTTCTGGAAAATAAAAAAAATGGCCGGCGGTTACTTTGGAGTTCTGGTATCTGATCCATGGCTCCAAAATCAGTTCACTCAAGTCGAGCTTCGGAGCTTGAAATCTCATGTAAGTTACCTAACAATCTCCAATTTTCTGTGAGTTGTGCTCCTTGATTGATCGTTATAGTCACTGTAATCACGTTGATCTGTGAAATCACGTCTCACTCCGATAATGCTTCCTTTTCCAAGTTTTCAACGATGAGGAGGGAGAGTGGCGGTCTCACACTTGCCGACTTGCCGTCGAGAATGTCGACGATGAAGCAGATCGGAGCTAATTTGACGGAGCAAGACATAGTTTCCTTTCTTAAGGAGTCTTATCAGAGCTTGAACGATAGTGTTGATTTCGAACTCTATCTTCGGGTAATTTGCTTTACCTCTTATACATGATCGTAGAACGAATCTTATATGATTTGTTTTCTGAGAATCTAATTAAGCTTTTGATGAGTTAGAAATTCTCAGTTTGCTTTGGTTTGATTTTGTCAGCCTCTATGAATTCGTTTTATCGCTCTCTTCCTTTGATTCAGTGGATTTTGTTTATGCTTATATGATGATTCCAGGTTTATTTGAAACTACAAGCATATGCAACGACAAAAATGGGAAGTGGTGCGAAGAACTCATCAGCATTCTTAAAGTCTCCAACTTCTACTCTGCTTCACACAATTAGCGAATCTGAGAAATCATCTTATGTTGCACATATCAATCATTACCTTGCAGAAGATGAGTTTTTGAAGAAGTATCTTCCGATAGATCCTTTAACTAATGATATTTTTGAGATTGCAAAGGATGGAGTTCTTATCTGGTGATCATCCGTCATAACCTTTTCCCTTTTGTGTCTATTGATACATAAATGAATGTTTGTTTGGAAGGTTATTCAACAGCTGTTGTTGGGCTGAATAAACAGCTGAAAAATCTGAACTACTTTTCTTTGATACAGTAAGCTTGTAAATGTGGCAGTCCCGGGTACAATTGATGAAAGGGCAATCAATACTAAGAGAGTCCTCAATCCATGGGAAAGGAATGAAAATCACACCCTATGCCTAAATTCTGCAAAGGCAATTGGTTGTACTCTAGTCAACATTGGGACTCAGGACTTCATTGAAGGAAGGGTATGAAATATATATGCACCCTTTAACTTCTAATTATTATACTATCGAATATTTTCTGGACGACTGGATCTGATATAATTAAGTTCCTCCATGATAACTTTGTCTCAAATGTTCTGTTCATATGATGAAAGGGCGTGCAGTGTCTTGTTTGTGTGTGTGGGTAGTATTTCTATTTTCGTTTCATATCGGGGTTTATGTCCTGTCACTATGAACTGAAGTAGTTTTGTTATTCCACATCATGGAAAAGTTGTTATCTTTTTATATCAGGGTAATTTGTAGGTCTTAAGATTTCTTCCTACCCATTGAGTTGCTAAATGATAGCACTGGATCAGTTCAACAGTTGGAGTGATCAGTTTACACTTTTAGACGTGTACAAGATAATTAAAGTTGTAAAAATTTGTCAGGCCGCTACTACTTATTATATATAATAACTCAGAAACTAATACGTAAAATTAATGTGAACCTCTATGACTCGTTACCCAGGAGCCATGCCAAGCCAACTCTATCAGTGTCAAGCTGCTAAGGCATATAGTTAATCTTAAATCTTCCATGTCCTTGATAAAATACAAGCCCCTCACGACTTAATTATGTTGAATTATGTTTTAATATTAGCTAATCTCTTTGGAATATACCATCGTTAAGGTAGTTTATAAGTTAAATTTAAGCTCAGTAGTGTAAAAAGTCTACTTGGTTTCATTTTCAGAGGCATCTGGTGCTCGGGGTGATATCTCAAATCATTAAGGTAAAACTCTTCACATCCTCATTTTAATATTATAACTGGCATTGCAATAGATCATATATTTATACAGTATCACATATTTGAACTGCTGGTGTAAGTGAGAACATTGTGGAGTATTAATCTATAAGATTTCGGTGTATGTTTGTTGTTCTAGATACAATTATTGGCGGACCTCAATTTAAAGAAAACACCTCAACTGGTGGAGTTGGTTGATGATACTAAGGTCAAGACGCATTCTGTCTCAGAAACTTTCCTTCCTACAAAATTTATTGCAACTGATTTATAACATACGTAGTATCAAACTGTATATTAACAGGATATGGAGGAGCTGATGAGTCTGCCACCAGAAAAGATTTTGCTAAGGTGGATGAATTTTCAGCTTAAAAAAACAGCATACAGTAAAACGGTTACAAACTTCTCTTCCGATGTAAAGGTGAAAAATTGTTATGCATTGTATTTCCAATCAAATTACACTTACGTTAATTGCAGTTGTTTGAGATTTGGGATATGTCTTCTCGCACTAGGTAACACCATACTTTATCTGTAAGTCCTACCTGCATTACAGTTTTATCCTGCGCTTCCTTTTTAACTTTTCCAAAGACCATTATATCTAATACCATGTAGGGAAAACGAGAAATAGGCCGTAATAGTTTCTTCTTAAATTTTGCAATGTTTTTACGAAATCCAACTCTATGGATGGATAGAGCATTCAAAAACATGAAGTTGTACAAGTTTTTATGATTTTTAGTGATGCGTAGAATTGTTTTTATAATTATATAATACAAAATTTTATTCACGAAAAGTTGTTGGACTTGTGTCATTAAAAAAACTATGATGCACATTGTATAAACTTGTTTTAGTCTGTACGATTAAATTTTCCTAAAACATAATAAAATATAAGCAAAATTACTACAGACCAAAATTGAAAAATAGGTTGTAGCCTATTTCCGGTAATTCCTACTATGTATATTGTTACTAGAAGCTACAAATCATCCAGATTTCAGTGACCATTATATCTCTTATATATTTACTTGAAAGTACAAATCATAGAGATTAACTTTATTTTATATATATTTTACTAGAAAATACAGATCATAGCTCGACATGATAATCAATTTGTTAGCTATTGTAGTTTTATCTTACTAGAAAGTCTTCGTAGAATTAATAGTCTGGCACTTTTTCTAAACCTGTGTATCTTGAGTGGTAGATTTGTGTAGTTTTATATAGATTGCAACAGTGATGGTTATTGGTTTGAATTACAGCATCTAAGGTATCCTACTTACTTTGTATGCAGGATGGATTGGCCTATGCTTACTTGTTAAATATACTTGCCCCTGAGCACATCAATCCATCTACATTGGCCGTAAAAGATCCTTTGCAAAGAGCTAAGTTAGTTCTTGAACACGCTGATAGGATGGGTTGCAAGAGATACTTAACAGCAAAAGATATTGTTGAGGGCTCGCCCAATCTTAACCTCGCATTTGTGGCACATATATTCCAGCACCGGTGAGGTTCAACAAACTTATTTATGAACTTAAACAATGCCTAAATGGTGTTGTATGACTGCTTCTGGTAATTGAAGCATGTCTTGTGCGTACGTGTGTGTAGGAATGGGCTCTCAACTCAAGCAAAACAGATATCATTTCTCGAGGTTTCACCAGATGACGCCCAAATCTCAAGAGAAGAAAGTGCATTCCGTTTTTGGATTAATAGTTTTGGACATTCAACCTATATCAACAATGTCTTTGAAGACATTAGGAACGGGTCAGTATCAATCCCAATTTTTAGATGTACAACATCACTCAAAAAGCCATTTACGATTCTTACCGTAACAATTTCTGTAGCCTATATGTATTTTCGAAAGATGCTTAAAACATAAAGATCGAATTTCTTTGCACCGGCATTCCTGATATGGGATTTTGGGTAACAATATAGCTACAAAATTACCTCGACAACAACTCGTGGTACAATTTTGAAATTAACTTTTCAGTTCAAGAAATCATGATTTATTAATTGAACTAAAAGAAGGATTCTTTCAAAGTTGAAAGCTCATCATGAATGATCTCCTTAATTTTTATCTACAGTATTGACTCTTCCTCCACAGGTGGGTACTTTTAGAAACCCTTGACAAGGTGTCTCCGGGGATAGTTAATTGGAAGGTCGCAACTAAGCCTCCGATAAAGTTGCCATTCAGAAAAGTAGAAAACTGTAACCAAGTGGTCAGAATCGGGAAACAACTGAAGTTTTCACTGGTTAATATTGCTGGGAATGATATTGTGCAGGGAAATAAGAAACTTATATTGGGTAAGTTTTGTATCATAGTCTCAATTTTGCACTAGTGTTGTGGAAATTATGACTTCTTTTACTAATCATCAAACTTCCAGCTAATCAAGGGAAATTATTATTTTCGATTACAAAGGATATTTAGTTATAAGCATCTGAATTGGACGGATATTGTTACCCTTTTTCAGCTTACCTGTGGCAGCTCATGCGATATAACATGCTTCAACTGCTAAAGAACTTGAGATCCCATTCACATGGGAAGGAAATCTCCGATGCAGACATTTTAGAGTGGGCTAACACCAGTGTCAGAAATTCAGGAAGCCAGAGTTCTATGAAGAATTTTAAGGTATCATTTACAAAGCCCATGTTTATATTATGTAAATTGTAGTGCAATTAATTTTAGATTCTTAAGAGTATATTTCAAGTAGTAAGATGAGATTTAAACTAGTTATCTACCAGAAATGATCCTGTCTTACAATTGCTTTAGAAATTGCAACTAGTCAACTCTCCAGAGCATCAACCAGCTAGCCCTTTTACGAATTTTCCCCACTACAAGAACTATTAGCAATTTCTGTGGATTATCTATGTGAAGATAGTTTTAAGATAATTTAAGACAGCATCAGTAACTTAATTATTTCACCTGCATTTGCTGCAAGTTTTTTTTGTGGCTAATTCTGTAATATGAAAACTAATATAAAGGCTTAAGAAAGGAACAATATAAAACTTGAAAGATAACTCAGAATATATTTGGATTTGGAAGCATACAATACTTCTTATTCATGCTGGATATTTATAGAGGAAAAACAAAAGACACGTTCAAGACACCCACTACATAACAACTATTACAAATAATCTGAACTAACTCCTAAAAATCAGCAACCAGTAAAAGACATGCTGAAAGTTTTATTCAAAGACTCAATGGTAAAAGATCAAGTCAAATTACTGAGGTAAATTACTAACAATCTCCTCCTTGCCTCAGTATTTGCAAACACTTAACTTGTCCTTAACTCTTCGAATCTTGCTTTAGGAAGTGCTTTGGTTAAAATATCTGCAGTCTGCTCCTCTGTTCTGCAGAAAATTAACTTGATTTCATCATCCTTCTGCTTTTCTCTCAAGTGATAGAGCCTGATGTTGAAGTGCTTCGTTTTCCCATGAAAAACTAGATCCTTTGATATTGCAATAGCAGCTTGATTGTCTACAAAAATCTCTGTTGGATCAGTTTGCTTCATGTGCAGGTCTTCAAGAATTTTTCGAATCCACATTGCTTGATTCACTGTAACATTTGCTGTAATGAACTCAGCTTCTGCAGTACTTTGAACAACTAAATCTTGTTTTTTAGAACTCCATGAAGAAACACCTGAGCCAAAACGGAAACAATAACCAGTTGTGCTTCTCATATCATCGGTAGAACCTGCCCAATCATTATCAGAAAGACCTCGGAGCTGAAAATTATGACAGCCTTGAAGCTGGTAATCATTGAGACCAGAATACTTGATACCATAATCAATTGTGCCCTTAACATATCTTAAAATACGCATAGCAGCTACAAAATGCATTTTACTTGCACAATTCATAAACCTTGATAGCAAACTTATGGCACAAGTTATATCTGGTCTTGTGGCTGTGAGATACATCAAGCAACCAATCAAACTCCTGTACAATCCTTCATCAACTTTTTCTGCTCCATCTTCTTTTCTTAACTTTTCCTTCAGATTCATTGGTGTGCTGATTTCTTTCAATTCTCCATGTGAAACTTCTTGAGAATTTCCTTTGCCAATTTCTGTTGGCATATGAAAACTTCTCCAGCACCTTGTTTCACCTCCATGCCCAGAAAATAAGACAACAAACCAAGATCTGTCATCTCAAAAGCTTTAAACATATCAGCTTTAAACTCATTCACCAGCTTCTCATCACTTCTTGTGACAAGCAAATCATCAACATAAACAGATATTATAATTAATTAGCATCTAATTTCTTCACATATAAAGTGGCTTCACTTGGACTTTTCACAAATCAAAGACTCTGAAGATGATTATCAACTCTGTTGTACTAGGCTCTAGGAGCTTGTTTAAGGCCATACAAATCCTTTTTCAATCTGAAAACTTTCTCCTCCTGTCCCTTGACATAAAATCCCTCCGGCCGTTCAACATAGATTTCTTATTGAAGGAAACCATTCAAAAAAGCTGACTTTAGATCTAGCTGATAGAGTTTCCAATCATTTTGGGCAGCCAAGGACAACAACATCCTTATAATATCCAAACGTGCAATAGGAGCAAAAGTTTCTGAAAAATCAACTCCAAAAACTTGACTGTAGCCTTTCACGACTAACCTGACTTTATGTTTGTTTATATAACCACCATCATTGAGTTTGGTCCTATAAACCCATTTCACTCCAAAATTCTTCCTATCTTTGGGTTTGTCCACCAACTCCCAAGTGTCGTTCTTCTCAATCATTCTAAGCTCCTCCTTCATAGCTTCTATCCATTTGGCATCCTTCTCAGCTTCATGAAATTCTGCAGGCTCAAAAACAACAACATTACTTCTTGCATAGACATCAGATAATTATCTTGTGCCACGAACTGGAACATCATCTGTATTGTCATCAAGTTCATCAGAGAATTCTGAAAGTTCTCTTTCTATTGTCTTCCATTAATTTAACATCTCGACTTACAATAATTTTCCCATTTTGTGGTTGGAAGATTCTGTAAGCTTTTGAAGTGCAGCTATATCCAACAAACACACCAGGCTCTACCTTCTTATCAAGTTTATCTCTCTTAACCTGCAGCACATGGGAGAAACATAGGCAACCAAGAATTTTTAAATTTTGTAAATTTGGCTTATAACCAAACCCGGCCTCAAATGGTATTTTTCCTTCCACAGCTCTTGTAGGCAGCCTATTCAACAAAAAAACTGCAGTACTTGCAGCTTCAGCCCAAAGATTCTTTGGCAACTCCTTTTCATGAAGCAGACACCTTGCCATCTCCAAGATGCTCCGATTTTTCCTCTCACTTACACCATTCTGCTGAGGGGTGCAAGGAGTTGTGAGTTGGTGCTCAATGCCTTCATCTTCACAAAACTTATCAAAAGTTGCATTTTTGTACTCTTTCCCATTACCAGACCTTAATGTGCGCAACCTGCAATCACTTTGATTCTCTACCCAAGCCTTAAACTTCCAGAATATATTAGCAACCTCAGTCTTGGATTTGAAGAAGTAAATCCAACAAAATCTGGTGTAATCATCAATAAATGTAATATAATATTGATTATCATTTAAAGAAGATGTTCTTTGAGGTCCTCTAACATATGAATGTACCAGCTGCAACTTGCGTGATGCTTTCCATGTAGTTTGAGGAAATGGTTTCCTGATTTGCTTCTCATATTGACAAGCCACACAATCAGCCAACTCTTCTTCAAGGAGTGGTACATCCTTCACAAAATCATTTTTTTGCATATACAAAAGTCCAGTATGGTGAAAGTGCCCTAGCCTTTTGTGCCACAGCTCTGCATTGCTGAATTGACATACAAGTCTTGCTTGTTCATCCTCCAACAAATTCAGAGAAAAACTATTTGCCTTCATCATCACCTTGAATACACCTTTGTCCATTGCATCCTTAATAAAGCACCACTTATTCTCGAAAATGACCTTGTAGCATTTTTCAAGAAGCTACCCAACACTCAACAAGTTTTGATCAATATCAGGTACATATAAAACATCATAAATATGCTTTAAACCTGACAAGCTCTCAATAGCCACTGTGCCTTTTCCTTTTACTGGAATAAGCTGACCATTTCCAATCCTTACTTTAGAGATAAAACTCTTGTCTATCTTTATGAAAAGAGCCAAATTATTGGTCATATGATTGGTGCAGCCGCTATCTATCAACCAAGAATTAGTTGAGTTGTTAGTTGCAAAACATGTTGCCACAAAGAGTTGTTCTTCATTTTCTTCTGTTTGTGCCTTCGCTGCTTCAGATTGTTGGGATTTGCAAACTCTCTCCATGTGTCCCATGTTCCCACACTTTCTGCACTTAATATCTGGCCTCCACCAACACTTCCTTGGTTGATGGTTCGACTTCTTGCAATGAGGACAAGGAGAATCAGTATCCTTATCATTGCTGGAGTTGCTAATATTATTTTTTCCTTTGAATTTCTTGTCTTTCGAACCTGAATTTTTTGAATTGGCCTTCAATGCACCCTCCACAGAAAATCCTTCTATTCTCATCATCCTTCTTTTCTCTTGAGCCTGCAAAGTATTAACCAATTCTGCCAAAGAGATGCTTGACAGATCCTTAGACTCATCTAATGAAGAGATTTTTGACTCGTACTTCTCAGGAAGAGTGACAAGAATTTTTTGGACTATTCTTTCATCAGAAAATTCCTTACCAAGTAGCCTTACTTTGTTGACAATGCTCAACAACTTGTCAGAATAATCCTTAATCGTCTTGGACTCCTTCATCTTCACCATCTCAAATTCTCTAATCAAGTTGATAATTTGCATACTCTTGGTTCTTTCATTGCCCTAATACTCCTTGAGATAATCCCAGATAGCTTTGGTTGAATCCAGGTTCATGATCCTGGTGAATATAGTACTTGAAATGGCAGAGAAAAGACAAGCTATGGCCTTGGACTTTCTTGTTTTTCTCTCCTTGTGACTCTTCATCTGCGCCACCGTCGGATTTGCAGGCAACGGTGGAACATCATAATCTTCTTTTACAGCCTCCCAAAGATCCAAAGCATCAAGATAGACTGTCATCCTCACAGCCCATGCTTGATAATTTTGGCCATCAAAAACTGGTGGAGCAGCGTGATGGCTAAAAGCTGGTTGTGTATCACTCTCCATTCTCACAGGTCCCTCAAGATAATAATGGTCTGATACCAATTTGTAATATGAAAACTTGAAAGATAACTCAGAATATATTTGGACTTGGAAGCATACAATACTTCTTATTCATGTTGGATATTTATAGAGGAAAAAAAAAGACACGTTCAAGACTCTCACTACATAACAATTACTCCAAATAATCTGAACTAACTCCTAAAAATCAGCAACAAGTAAAAGACATGCTGAAAGACTTATTCCAAGACTCAACAGTAAAAAACCAAGTCAAATTACTGAGGTAAATTACGAACAAATTCACCTTTCATCACCCCTCTCCCGACCTCTTTTTTCGGGTGCCTTAGTTTTGATTTCATATGCAATGCATTGTAGACTATGTTGGCCGGTCAACAATTATGGTTTGTCTGTTACTTTTCTTAGTTGATCATCTTGACTCAAGCTATTCATGTTGAACTGTAGTTCGCTGACTCATGCATTGTAGTTTTTGATTAATTTAAAGTTTGTTGTGTTTGATTCTATATTTGTCTTCGCAATGATTTCATTATTGCAGGATAAGAGTTTGTCAGATGGTATTTTCTTCCTTGAGCTCCTTAGTGCTGTACAGCCTCGAGTTGTCAATTGGAGTCTTGTTACAAAAGGAGAAACTGGTACGCTTCCCTCTGAACTAGAGATGTAGTTCATTTAGGTTATATCTAATTTATTATGTATAGATAGCTTATAAAAGTTTGTTATGTCATATTTAGTTGCAACTGTGTATGATTTTGAAAATAA
The DNA here is from genome assembly GCA_014636745.2 of Centella asiatica. Lineage (NCBI taxonomy): Eukaryota > Viridiplantae > Streptophyta > Magnoliopsida > Apiales > Apiaceae > Centella > Centella asiatica. Next base: position 29,988,125 of record CM025784.1, on the reverse strand, counting down.
ATGGACTTTTTCAATGTATGCTAAAGTCCAAACACCTCAAGCCTCCATCTTTTATGTTCCACCATTTGAGATGGCAATTATAGATGGTAAGCCTCATGAAGGTTGTATATCATGCATCACAGAATTCTCCCTGGCTCTGTTCAGAGGGGTTAATGAGTTGATAACTTCTGAACGTGTACTGTATAGAAGGTGGCATTGGAATTGTTTTTAGGGAAAAATAATTTGCTTACTCCGTATATTTGTGTATACTATTAATCCTTTATCTTCTCTCTCTTGGGTTCACCAGAGGAGGAGAAGAAGATGAATGCGACCTACATCATCAGTATCGCCAGGAAGCTTGGATGTACTATATTTTTGCTTCCTGAAGACATTATTGAGGTATCTATTACCATTTTCCTACACTTTACTACTAATTTCAATCTGTGATTTGTTATGACACCTGAAAAGTTTTTTACACTTCACCTGCAAAGATCTATTTTCCTTGTACATGTTAATAAGAGAATGGAACCACATTGTATAATGTCGTGGCAGTTTGAATCAATCTTATGTTTTTCATTTGATCATTAACATGAGCCGGTATTTCTCAATAACTGGTCAATCATCACTAACGAGTAAACAAAACGAAACATGGACAGCCCTCATTTATGCTGTAATTACCTAGCTACTCACTTCAATTCGTATGCTCGCGTGTTGTATCAGGTAAATCAAAAGATGATCCTTACACTTACTGCAAGTATTATGTATTGGTTCATGAAACAATCAACAGAAGAAAGACAATGTATTTCTTCTGATAGCGAAACTGGAAGCCTATCCGAAACTACCTCAAACTCAACAATGGATGACACTGCTTCTGAGTCGTCAGTAGATTAATTAAAAGAAAGGACGATTGTTTTTTATTTTTTGTCCTCTTCAATAACTTTGTGGAACTCTTACAGTTCTATAGATTCTTTGTGTATTCGTTTTCTACATAAGCTGCCATACTACTACCAAATAGGATGTGATTTGTTTTGAATGCATATTTGCTAAAAGCAAGTGTATTATGTGAATAGCTACTGAGATTGTATTAATTTGATCTTTTGATGCATGCACTTATTTCTCGTCTAGACTTTCTTCAAAATTCGAGTATTATATATTTATATCTATGTCGGATTTGATTTTATGAAAAGTTCTACCTTCAATTCTTAGTTGACCTTGAAGGTGCAAGCGTGAACAGTATATATTAAAGTTTTCCAGATTTCAACTGTACGTTCTCTTTTGGAGATTTTAACTGAACTTGAAAATTTGATGTTCATAATGCCTATTAACTATAGTTCTCGAGCAATCAGTACGATAATGTCGTCTAGTTAATTTTGATATTGAGCAATGAATGCAAGTAAATTATTTGGAAACGAGAATTTAAACGTATTTGGTTAGTTGTTGGAATGAGTATTTGGTTAGTTGGAATGAATAGATGGATAAAGAACAATGGATGTGAAAAGGATAAAATAACTTAAAAAAATGATAATAGCAATAATAAAAAACCAGCACAGGTACAAAAATGACTAATTTAAATGAAAAACTTCAATAGAAACTACATCTAATTTTGTGGAAGAAATGAAATAACGAAAACAATTTACGTAAAAATTATCAAACAAATAATGTCAATATCAATGCTATTGCATTTCAACCAAAAAAAATTGCATTACAGTGTATCAATCCGTTCTATATACTCTTTGTATTTTTTTCTTTGTATTTTTTTCTTAGCATTGAGTACTAGCAATTCTAAGAAAAGCACCCTGAGTGTGTGCACATGCACGATTGAGTGAGTGAGAGCGACCCTAGGGTTGGGAGTGGGGGGCGGGCGGTTGGGGGTTGGTTGGGGCGGATTGGCGACATGCTCAGAAACTTGGTTCGTACAATGCTGATGATGCTAATGATTTAGCATCTACCAAAGACACTCTACATAAACGTGCAGTTGATAATTGACTTGCTAGTAACTGGAACCTGTACAAGCACCCAACCACATTCCAAATTTACAATTCTCTCTAGTAAGCTTCTACTGTAACTATTTGAACCTGCTTCGCCCATTAAGATCGCTCAATCAGTGGCTCTTCCAACCGTATATGGTTTAAATCGTCTGCAAACCCATGGTACGGGTATTCTATATTATGCTCTGATTTCAGCCGTCTTTTGTAGTCATATCAGTGTTATCATGGTCCTCAAAAACATTTACTACTGCATCCTCAAGCTTCAGCAGCTGAACCATTTTGCTGGGTGAGAAGAGATGGTAGGTCTCTAATTCGAAATCCACTGCCCCAAAAGGAGGCTAGACAGAGGCCCATTATAGCCATTGCTACTACAGAGCATGCTGGGGGAACTGCTTGACTACTTCCAAGAAATTGGGTTGCAAGTAGCCCTGCAAGTGTTGAACTCTGCATTCCTGTGCACAGAGATATTGTCCTGCAAACTTCTTCTTCTTGCCTGTCACATGTGACACTTTTTTTTAAGACAAACTTCAGCAAGAGTACAAGCTGAAAATTGAAATACAAACAATCAGCGCATACGTAGATTATATAATTCCGAAGAACAACAATTAGCTGGATGAGGATGAGAACTCCAAAGATTGGGTGAGTGACGTATTCTAAGTAGCTAGAGGCAAAATGCTAACCACCACAAATCCAGATCTTAAGTTCATTAACTTCAACATCTCAATTCTCAAGCATCTGTTTTAACTTTCAGTGCCCACCTCTACTTTTCCCTTTGGAAAAATGATTTCAAAAATTAAAAAATCTAGAAAATTTTGGTTCACTAAATATTCGAACAAAGGTATGAACTGAGCGACAAGACAAAATTTGATGGCTTTTGAGAATTCTGATCAAGCTCAAGAGGAGTCAAAGTACAGAGATGGCTCTGGTATGCCATATGGTACTAGTTTCTGTATAATATTATTCATGGAAGTCCCAATGGAATCAAGCATGTCTGTCACAACATATATATCAACTGTAGTCTGTATCCACCAGTTTGCATATATGCACTACGACAAGTATAGAGTTTGAACTCTTTACAAAAGATTCTAATAGTAAACGCCACCCTGCATCATGGAAGATGCTAAAAGGATAAGATTATCAGGAATTGTAATACTCTATGGGAAGGTTGCAGAGGAGTGGCTAGATTATTTATAAAAATGAAAGCACAACTTTTTCCATTCCATGAGTTTAACCCAACTAAAAGAAAGGGCATTCAAGGAAAAAGGAAATACCTGAGCGAAGGAACTTTGGAAATCCAGTAACCTAAAGTGAAGGCTACAGCATGGAATGCCAATACAGGTCCAACCAGCTTTAGGCCCTCTACAGAAAGAATTGTTCCTCGATTAATTGCAAGGGGGCTACCAATACAAAGTGAAGTACAAAACATTGCAACTACAGGCATCACAGGTTCAAGAACAGATACAATTGGCTTCGCATAGGTGTTCAGTAATAGGCCAAGACTGATTGGAACAAGGACAACCTGAAAGTGTAAAGCAACAAATATCCTACTAAAAAACTTGACAAGAAAGAAGAATGTGAATATGCAGTCATGCAGATATATTTTCCTCTTTAAGACGCTTCTGGTACCTGCAAAATTGACTTTGACATTGCAATTGCATCAACCGGTACAACAGATCCAATAAGAAGCCCTGTCAGAAGAGGGGTAACAAGGACAGAGGCAATGGTGCTGGAGCTGGTCAAGAGAATGCTCAAGGCTACATCCCCTTTGCTCAAGAAGCTGGCATAGCTAGATAGCTGAGCCCCAGCAACACAAGACATGAGGACAAAACCAGCGTAGAACATCTGGGACATCCCAAAAGCCCAAGCTATGAAAACCCCTAAAGCTGGTTTCAGCACATACTGAGCAATAAACCCAATAGATAGTGGTATAGGCCTGCAACATATCATATTTATAGTTAAGCCAAAACCCTATAAAAAGAACCATCCTGAACTAATACTCTGAGCCTGTCAAGGTTAACCTTTTAAGAGCAAGCATGAAATCTTCAACAGATAGTTTGATTCCAATAGACAACATGATGCCTCCAAGAGCAGGGGCATACAATTCTCGTGAAACCCTGCAATCTACTACGTTAGTAATCATAGTAATAACAAAGGCAACATCGTATTTATCTTTGGAAAGTTTCAGACTTTCAGGGTTACTTAAAAGAACAAAAGAAAACCAAAAAGTAAACCGTTGGTCATCTTCAGAGAACACTTGTGTGTTTCCACTTTCCAGCATAAAAAACAGTAGCGGACAAAAACTTGTATTAATTAACAACCATAAACACCGCTGTGTCAACAAAGATGATCAATCAATAAGATAATAACATGAAATGTGGTCACGTCACACTCTAAAATGCACTTCATTTACTATCCATCATGTTAATACTACATAATAACCGATGAACGACAGAGAACATAGATTTAGACAACTTGTCTATTATATAATGGTCATCAAAGCGAAAGAAGTTGAAAATTTTAAACAAGTTATACCAAACAAAATAAAGAAGGAAACAAGAAAAAAAAATTGAAGCTCCTGATTCAAACGATTAATATTTTAAACAAATCAATAAAATACTGTACCCTTCATATATATTTAATAAAGGACATAAAGATACATAAGCTAGAAACTTTATATATACGGAGTAGTTTTAACTCTTACCAAGTAAAAGTCATAGGTTGAGAAAGAGCAGCAACTGCAGTGAGAGCCACAACAAATGGAAGCATTGCCGATAAAATTTGAGACGAACCCGCGTTTACCGCCACTTCTGATAGATGGTTAGGGTTCCTACCGAATGACAGTAATGTGAAGTTGCCTTCTCTTCTGTGTAACCCCACTTTTCCGATGAACGGCGACGAAGTCGAGCAGGCGAACGCCGACAATCCGCCATTGGAGCTCTTCGTAAGCTTCCGAAAACGGGGTACGTTTTTTAGGTCAAAAGATAGAGAATTGGACTTCAGGGGTGAACGGAAACTAAAATTGGAAAGAAAGGGGGTTGGAGATTTGCGGGTGTTTGGGTGAAATTGCTTATTAATTGGTTGCGTGAAGGAAATGAGAGGAGTTGATGCCATACTTTCAGAGAGAGAAAGTGTATAGCCGGTGGGTATGATCGCCGGCCGGAAGGGTTTGATTATTCCGGCGAGATGAAGCAGAGGCCCAGAGTGCTGGAGGAGGAGATGAAACGATAAAAAGGATATTTTTTGTATTTATATATGGAGTATATTTTACCTTTAATAATGAAAATTTCAGTGGTGGCATGTGTTAATTTCCTATTGGTTCAAAATTTTAATAGGGTGAACAGTGAAACTTGATGTATATTTAATAAAAGCATGCAGTGGAAGTCATAGGAGAAAATCTCGAGGGTGCGTTTGTTTGTTCGAATACAGCATGTCAGACTATTTAGTCTCAATCTAAAAAATAATTTTATGTTTATTTTATTAGTTTAGAATTGACTAATTAATTTAATAAAATAATATTATGATTGTTTGACACATGAGATAAATTAAATAGTCTCATTCAAAAACTAGTACCTCGTAATTAAACAAAGGGGGCAACACCATATGTTTCATAGTTTAATTCGTCAGAATTGTTATTACAATGTTGTTGTGCGATTATCAATCCAATCTTAAAATATTATTAACGTGAAAGTATTATTAATCTCGTCTTATCAATACATTATGTGTTTGAGTATTATGAAAGTTCAGGGAGTTGCTCTCTTGTTTGAATTTTTCTTTCGTTGTACAAGATTTGGGCTCAAGTTGTTTAGTCTCTTACTGACTACAAGACTTCGGCCCATATTGTCCTTGAGTGGAGTTCCTAATTTATCCAGCAAGTTATTTTCTTTTTCTGAATATGCAATCCTATCTATTATAGGATATTTTATTCGGAATTTAGGAGTTCTCTCTTTAACAATGGCGAAGTGGATATTGGGATAGTTTTCTCTTCAATATATCTTCCTTGTTGTTACTGATATATCAACTCAACCACTAGTAAAAATGTATGAAAGATTTTCAGTATTTGATCAGATAGTAATTTTCACAATATAAATTCAAATTATCCACAAATTTAGATAATTGGTCAAATTATGCACTAGGCACTAGAAAAAAGTATAATACAATAATTTCGTGTTCTCAAATACGGTAAGAAATATATACAATATGTGGTACTTATTTATTAATAGATCAATTTTTTATATTAGTTAAAATTGTTGCCTTTAAATGAAAGAAAATAATTCTTTTGACTAGAGAATGTCATGCAAGAGATTGGAGAATATCATGCGCAATTTAATTTTGTTAATTAAGTGTGGGTAGATTAAATATTTGAAAATCAAAAGAGTATTTTCTTAGCAAGTTTAGGCACAAAAGTTGTTTCTAAATCAAGTCTTGGTAAAAAAATTATCTTTTTATAAAGTGTATCTACTCGGAAGATAGATTTGTGAAGAATGAACAAGCATTCTTAATTTTAAAATAGATTTGACAATTTTCAACAATGAAGGGATTCAGCTTTCATTAGCAATCAAAAAGAAGGGTGACTGGAGTTGCAAAGTTCATAATCACAAACACAGGAAATGTATTGATTTTATTGTGCACAAATATTGTTGCATCTAAACACTTGCGCGTCGCGCGAATACATTTCTCATTATCTCCTTACCAAGTTACTTTGATCTGGAATACATACAACTTGAAATAGTTGTGGGGTTTTATTAGATTAAATATAGACAAGCTTTATTATCATCTGTGGTCTGTGGATGTGATAGAAAGAAGAAAAGAGTATCTTCTTCTGTTTCAAAAGTACTAAAAAGGGAACCCCCATAAAAGGCATATTACTTTTGCTGCAATTCAGCTACTTTCTTTGTCCATTGTTGATGCTGATTGGCAATACAAACTAAAAGGGAGATGGAAATGCTCTCATATCATAACTAACCAACACGCACTTCCATCATAATTTTTTTTAGTATTACTGCAACTGGATACATTTTCTATGACTCACGACCTGAATACCACTAAAGTAGTAGGTAAAGCTATCCAGGAAATCCCTCCCAACCCCCCCACCCCCCACCCCCCAATCAGACATGCCCACACAGATACACATCCTCCACAAACTCATCCCCAGATGCAATTATTTTTAACAAATATGACATCACCAGTGATATTGACATAGTTTTGACACGGTATTTATTCAATTATTGAAGTAACGACAAAAACTAATGAATAAACTAGTCACTCTACAAAGATGCTGATTGTTTCACTAATCACTATCTCCACCTCAACCTTAAAACTTTTACTACCTTATTGGGGGTGCTTTAACCTGAAGTGGTATTCATCATCAAGAAGGGAGCAACTTGAAAAATACTTTAGTTTTAATACCAGAAAATTGAAGGTCCCTCGAAATTAAGATTTTGTGTCGAAAAAATATCGAATTCCTTCCTTAAAGACATCACACAGTCAAATACATTAAATATTACATTTTGGCTAGCAAACCTCAACTTAGCAAAATCAGGTGTTAAACATTAAAAACTGTTTCTATGGTTAGAAATTACATATATTCACACACTTTGGCTCATAATACTATATATAGTAGCCTTGATAATTTCATGTCTCCTTGATTTCCCATTGCATATTGCAACAGTAGCTTCGAATGTTGTAGCAATGAGTTTGCTTAAACATTTATGTATACAATAAATACAAAAACACAGAAGAATGAAAATATCAAAGATTTGGCAGATTCTTTTCCATAACAATAATTATATGTAAAACCCCATATAATATAATAATTTAAATCTAATTGGACCAGCCTGTCTAGAGAAGTGACAAATTCAACTCCAGCAAACTTAGCTGAGAAATCTTTTTCTACAGTTGGTTTTTGCAACTTGATGAGTATTATCATATAGAGCTGTCTAATAATTGAAACCAGCGTATAATTTAGGTTTACATATGCGTATGAATATAACATTATACCTGTATCAAATAAAGTAACAAATACGATTGAAATAACAAATATTCCATAAGTACTTACACCTACAAGGATTAAAAATGATATCAAAATCATTGACACCAGGAAGAAATATTAATTGTAGAAAGGCCAAGAAGTAATAAAGAAACTGGTAATGGCTTAAAGCAAAGAACTGCAGAAAGAAAAGACTAAAGAGCATGCCCTCCTCAAGATCAAAAGATTCAAAAGCAAAGAAAATAAATATAATAAAAAATAATTCTATTTATTGTTTCTTCCAAACAGGGAATTATGTATGTCTCAAGATTCATGAACTAAGAATTTTATGCTACAAAAAGGAGATTTGACTCAAGTAAATGTTTATGCCTATATTTCATAATGATTTCAGCACAGAAAAACAAACTTTAGCTGGTTTATCACCTGATGCTCCCCTCAAAGTATTCTTTAATTCAATCTTTTAAATGCCCGTGATCTTCATTTTTTTTTTCTCGGATACCCTTTTCTCCGCAAAATTCACCAGAAATTGTTGAAGCAACAGAGCTAGTGTATGCGACAAGTTGCAGACTCTGCACTATACAAAAAACCAGAAGCAAGAACACACTAGAATGAAGCGTAGGACCTGCTACACCAGATTGTCTGAAGACATGTACATACAAGGAATGGAATTGAATGGAATGGATTGCCCATGACTTGATTGAGCTATTGTGCATTCTTTACTCATTATCACCTGACAATTCACAAGGTTGCCCTTGCAAAATCTTTATAACCAAGCTGGTATCTGAAATTTCCAGTTGTAGTCTGCCAAAAATAAAGAAAAAAACATTGAATTGATTAGCCAAACTATAATTGTAAAAGCTAGAGCCAGAAGCTCAATTAAACATTCAATGGACATATAATTCGGTGGGAGGACTTCAAGAGGCTCTAGTGGATGATATTCCATTACAAGTTTCGGAAAAACATGTTGCAGAGAAGAACAAACAAGGATTACTCCTATTTCACATTCTGAGATATGATCCAAAACTAATATAGAAAGCCTTTTTTGGAATCATTGGGTTCTTAAATTCCCTCAGTATCATATAAACATACCAAATCATGAGAACTCTCATTTGCAGTAAAAGTATAAACAGATATAAACCAAAAAACTTTGAAAAAGATTAAGAATTTTTTCTTAATCGCATCATCAGAATTCAATCTAAAAACATGACCCTTGTATTTGGGAGTTTGAAACCTGAAGTGATGTCCACATAATACTAAAAACAGCATTAGTTTTTTGCTCCCAAACACAGCCTAAAACCTTTCAACATTAATTACCTGGTCAAAAATTCAAAACCTACAAGTCTAAAAACAGAATCTTTTTACAAAATCAAAAATCACAATTGACCAATGAAAGGAGCAACAGAAAGAAAAGTAAAAACCTTGTAAACAGCTTGTTTAATAAAGCTCTGCCCTTTCTTCGCCTGTAGATCCGGTGATTGAACAGCCAAACACTCCCTTGGAGTTTCAAAGGAAGAGAGAGAAAATTGCTTAGAAACAACACCCACATCGAAGTATATCAATCCAGAACTGGGAACATCAACCCGAATCTCCTTAACCGGAAACCACAAAAACAAATCTTGGGCTGAAATACCCGACAATTCATCGATCTGGCCATAAGTCAAAGTACCCGTAACGTTTCGATCATAGTGCAATTCATTCTCAAACTTGGCATTGCAAGCTTGATCCAAATGGACTTCAAATCTTCCAGAATCATCAAAGCTGAAGTCTTTCACACCTTTTGGGAGCAAACCCATTGGCAATCCATGCGATTTAAGGATATCATATATTGTTGCTGATTCAGAACTTGATGAAGAACCCCATAAAAGGGTGAAAGAAAACAACAAAATTGACAAGAACACAGCATGGAATTGAGGAATCATGGTGCTACTGTTATTTTAATCTTTTTGGGTTTATGGGGTTCTGGGGTTTTGAGTTTACAGAGAAAGATTTTATCGGGGTGGGTTTAAGAGAAAGAAAGAGGGTAGAGAGAGAGAGAGAGAGAGAGTGATGAGAGATTGAAGTGAAGGAGGTAGACCGGAGAAGGAAGAAGTAGAAGGGGACAGTGTTGACAGCAAGAATACAGAGGGGATGCGGATTAGAAGAATGATCAATTATTGGTAGTGAAAGTGGGGTCTTCTTGCTCTTGGGGCTGGTCTTGTTGGAGAAAGAGCTGTGATCCTCTGTTTTCCAATATCATACTCCTTCAGTTAGACTGCTTTTATCGATTTACCTTAAAATGGGTTCCAAAATAACCGTAAATACGTGATTGTCGATTAAATCAATCACTTATTCCTTATTTTCTTTATATTTATAATTAAAAAATTATAAAAATAGAATTTTATTATAAATTGTATAAACTTTCTTGTAATTATAATTTTGTTACATGTATATTTATAAAAAAATAAATATTTTTAGTTAAATATTAGTTAATTTGACAAAAAAAAGTTAATAGATGTCGATCAAACAAGAACAGAAGGAGTAAGTTATTAAACCATATCAAGATTTTTTTTTTATTTGAGGTTGACCCAAATATGGTATCATCGTAATTATGAGCTATTTATGGACAAAACATGATATTTTCCTTGATTTTTGTTTTTTGCGATTATTGTGAACAAATTTGCACATCCTTGCACATTTTAAGAAAGTTTTAATTATTGATAAATGGGGGGATAGGAGTTTTAATACTCGTTGAAATATTATACAGTAGATATTATTTCTCTTCTAAAATTACATACTCCGTATTTTTTTTCCAGAATCATAAGAGTGAATTGATATGCTTGATTTGCATATGTTGAAAGTCTAACTTTTAATGCTATAAGATTTTTAAAAGGAAAAAAAAATTCAAACAAAGAGGGAAACCAACTAATTTAGCGATGATAGGTAATATATTTGATGGCAAATTGATTCTCTTTAAATCCAATCAATAGACTTGAACGGATGCTTGACAATTTCCGAAGTTAAGTTTTAACAAAAGCACTTTACATTTTTTTTAATAAAAAAAATGTAAAGATATTGCTCTTACAAGATAAACATTTTTTTTAATCCCTCTCGAAAAGAACAAAAGAAAAGATGAATTTTTACGAGTTGAAAATTGTTGATGGTCATTCTCTTAAAATTGTTGAGTAAATGCGTTCTTCTTCTTCTTTTTTTCTTTTTTCAAAGGCAAAGAAATTTTATTACCGACCAAAGAAAGTCAAATATCTAAAAGACTTGAATAAATGACAAAATTACAAACAGAAAAGTGGACTTTTGATGAGAGCCAAAGCATTGACGCACCAACTCCAATATTTTGATGGGCCAAAAAAAAAAAAAAACAAGGAAGTTGTTTCGATGATTTACTTTTAGAAAATATTGTAGCATCCTTTCAGCAAAGTATAAAATAAAGTAAGAATGTAATTTTTTTGTAAGAAAATAAAACGAAATTATTTCGTCTATATATCGTAGAAGTCTAGATGCTATACGCACAGTAGGTATTTTGGTTGTAATTGACCGAGCCAATCTGAACATTTATTAAATGAATATATTTCAATATAAATTTTTGTACACTAGTGGCTATATTATTAGGAAAAAAACAAGCTGTGCTAATTCCAGATGTGCCTCAATCAAGGACTAATCACTTCCCAATATTCTCGCCCCTAATGTCTGTGTAAGTTCTAAATTTTAAGTTTATGGTCAACTCTTTTTAGGTAACAATTTATAGTCAACTTTTGAATAAATCAATCACAGAAATTTCTAAAGTATGTGATCAAGGTAAGAATTCAAGAGCCATTACTATGCTAAGTTCACTCTAAACTTAGACAAGTTTAAAGAGGGTAAGGAAAGAAACTCTACACTCTTAACTTCCGGAAATAAAAAAATTTATTCCAAATGCAAGGGCTATAGACACATGTAGCGTGAATATCCTAATAATAAGGTCATGACTGGACACATGTAGCATGAATATCCTAACAATAGGATCATGACCTTGCATGACATTGAAGAGATCGAGGCAGCCTATGCGTCAAAGGAGATAGAAACAATTAAAGAAGGGGAGCAAAACCTATGCAAACAGGTTGATGAAGAGTTTAAGGTTGACTTTGAAGAAGAACCTGAGACACGTGGTTCGCAACTGCTTGTTAGAAGAATTTTGCAGACAAATTCAGAATCTTCAGAAGCTGACCAAACTCATGGTGAACTTTTTGCAATCTTGGATCAAGTTGACCAAATTGGGGTTGGATGTGATTTAAACCCTTTTAAATCAACATAATTAAAAAACCAAAACTGATAAGATTAAAAGAATTTGGTGTCTTATATTGGAATGGAGAACCTAAAATGCCGCTACTTACTTTCTAGACTTCAATCAAAATTTACAATTAAAATGTACTTATTTTAGTTAATCCACAGAGTAGCTAGTATAGATTTCCAATCCAGAAATGACTCTTTTCAATTATTAAATATAATTACTGCTAGCAAGACAAGAAATAATTGGTGCTAGAAAGACAAAAAATAGTTAATCTCAAGAAAATAAAATAAAACTAAAAAATAAACACATTTACCAATTATTAAAGATAATTAGTGCTAGCAAGACAGAAAATAAAATAATGTCAATACTTCCTTAACTAATTAGATATCAATTGGCCTAACCAACAATACTAGCATGAAAATTAGCTTTGGGGGCGGATAGATTGGGGTTGGATGAGATTTAAACCCTTTCAAATCAGCATAACTACAAAACCTAATTCAAAGTTGATAAGATTAAAAGAATTTGGTGTCTTATATTGGAATGGAGTAACCAAAATACCACTACTTTCTAGATTTCAATCAAAATTTTTAATTAAAGCTGATAAAATTAAACACTACTTACCTTAGTTACAAATAACCAATAAAACTAACAATTCAAGGAACATAACAGCAAACATAGAAAAGAGATTAACAATGAGCCCTACGAACACAAAATTATCATCAAATAACTAATAAGGCATCAATCAACTTAGCCCACATCATGATGCATGAAAAAGGACAGGGAAAGGGCGAAAAGGAATAATGGAACCAAGAGCCTCTCAAGAAAACACAATTCCAAAAACTCTTAACTAATTAGGACCATTAATTAGCAACAGTATTAAGCATAAAATTAAAGCAGCATACCAACACAAATATAAAAAATATGGACTACTCTAACATTCCATGAAGCCATAGGGAAGCCACAAGGACAAATAATTATTAAGTAGTACCTTTCAGCTGATTAATAATGACAATGCAATTCCCTCTCTTACCTCATACTTTCTTCTTAAATACTTTCTCAAGTAAACCCCCAATTGTTCCTAAATCTAAAATTTGTCATAAGACAGAAAGAAACATGCCTACAAGAAAATAAACTTATCAATCAAAGAAGCACACCCGACTATTGAATTCTTACAAAGAACTTCAAGGCACAATTCATCTGCATATAATGAACATCAGAAACAACATAAGAAAATTTCACACGATTTAAGTAACAAAAGATCATAGAAGAAATCAAACTACTCTAATAAACTTTGATGAAAGATTCAATTAATGAAGTAATAGTCAAATTCAACCACAATTTAACAATAAATGCAAAGAAATCAAGTTATCCTCGTATTCAAGAGAACGAAGATAAAAGGGGATTTCACGCTATTGAAGCGAACAAAATAACAGAGAAGAAAATCAAACAAATCTAATAAACTTTCATACTTTCATGAAATAGTGAATTAATCAAGTAATTGTCAAATTCAATCACAAATACAACCAAAATTCAAAACCCACAAACATCAACAAAATTACAAATAACCAGTAAAACTCACAATTTGGGCAACAGAAATGCAAAGAAATTAAGTTATCCTCGTATTCAATAAAACGAAGTCTAACAGTGTCCATAAGAATAAGAAGACAATAAGAAATGACACACACTGCAAAAAAAATGATGAGAGAATGCCCTTTGTATGGTTATTTATCGATAACACCACCCATTTAAGAATGTAGAAGTCACCACTATATCAAAGACAAGTTCTAACTTAGTCTTTGACAGTATAAATTAGTACCCAGGAGATTACAAGTTAGTCTCCGACAATATAGAAAAATTAGTCTCTGAGGAAGAAAATTTCGTTAGCCTCTGATGAACAAATTATCCACCGATGAGTTTGGCGCTGAAGAAATTATCCACCGATGAGTTTGACACTGACTTATTGAGTTTGGGGCTAAACAAATTATCCACCGATGAGTTTGATGACAGCCAAGAGACTTTGGCAGTAGTCAAATAGATGACCGACTAGTTTGGCGATTAACAAATTCACCCCTTGATGGTCGAGAGTCATCCCCTGATGGTCGAGAATCATCCCCTGATGGCCGAAGACCATCCCATCCCTTGATGGACTGAGTTGTCTATCAATGGATGCTTATTTATGCAAGTATACTAAGGTTTATAGAGTACCTTGAGTATTTACACATGCACAGTTATTCACTAACATCTAAATCATCATCAATCATAATTTAAATCACCCCCTCAAGTCTCTACTAAGCACTGTAGATTTTGGTACTAATTTCATGGCTAATCCAAGTTGCTCAACATCCATTCTCCTAAACCAGTCTAGAGTGACTGTGAACTCCAACCCATTCTTCATCTGAATGATGATTAGTTTTTCCTTTTTGCTATTTGTCCTGACATTTATGCTTTTTATGGAGAACATATGTGTCAGGCTTTTGCGTCTTTCATCTCTCAAGAAATTAGCTAATGTGGATGGTCCATGTGTTATAGGAGTAGGAGCTTGAGCTTTGGCAGTAGACGACTCCGGTTTGGTAGTATTAGGGGATGTTGGATTTTCTTTGTTTTTATCCCCTGATGCACCTTTAGGAGGTTGAGACTTCTTAGGCTGAGTTTTCCTAGAGGATCTTGGCCTAACACTCTTTTTCTTCTTCTTGCTTCTCATCCTCTGCAACCATCTTCTCCTCTTATTGAAGTTGTTGTGCATAAAATGCATCAGCTTCCACCAACTTTTTGTCTTGAGGAAAGGCAAGCTCTACTTTTCCATCTATCAGGGCTTCAACTGATGTTGGAAAGTGAGCTGTCTTCATTGCATCTCCAAGTAGCTTGGATCCTGATTGAGTAAGAGATTTTTTTTGAGTTCTTCAATCAGGATACCCTTGCCCTTATCCTTAACTTTTGGAGCAGGAGTTGTCACATCTCCATTATTAATGTTATAATTTCAAAATTGATAAAAAATATACAGATGAATCTATTTTCATTCAAAAAAGTCATATTAATCTTAAAAGAATAGTATTAGTAATACTATTCTTTATAGTAACACTTTTAGTTAAGGAAAAACTTATTCAACTATATCAATTTTGCGCATTTAATTCCCAAACTTTCTTTGCAACTTGTTTGGTACATAAACTTTTTAAAACATGCACAGTTAGTAAATTTCGTCAATATCTCTTTAAATCTGACAGAAAATACATTAATGTGAGTTATACATTTAATTTTTAGTCTTTATTTTATTAAGAAAATTTCTTTGAAAGTTTCTGACCAAATTTGCAAAGTTGATATAATTCAAAAACAATCAAAAAAAAAGTTTATATATGACATAAACCGACCATTTTATTTCATGTGTGATTCGCATGAGTGTATTTTCTATCAGATTTAACGAATAATTGATGAAATATTATGATTGCGCATGTTTTAAAAAATTTGTGTACCAAACAAGTTATGAAAAAAATTTAAAAATCAAATATACAAAACTAATATAATTTAGAGACCATCGAAAAGGTTTCCTTTAGATACTAACAAAACTCATGTTACTGTTTTTCTCTAGCGATACTATCCAAAGAATACATTCCAATTAATTCAAAACAGAACCTATCATTTTAAAACACCATAGCGTTTCTAAACATAACTTGTACAGAGAAATACGAAGAATGGGATCAGTAAAATAAATAATAAAGGTAAGTGTGAAAGTAACATCGGTACTTATAAGTTACTATTTACATCCTGCAAGCTACTGTTTATGTCTTTAATGTTATTATTCGTGAAACATATCTAGACATAAGATGTAATACAAGAAGCAGTGGTAGACGATAAAGATGTGTCAATGGAAGACGGTGATGAAACCAAAAGCACTAATGAAGGAGAAAAAGCGTATAACGGAGAAAGAAATCTAAAGATGAAAAGAGTATGTAGTGATAGATATCTACAACGGAGATCCTTGGCGGATTTGTTGACCCATGATACTTCTGAAGATGAAAAATCGAATAGATCCATAACAAATATGTAATTTTTTAAAGTAAATCTTAAGCAATATCATAAGCCAAAAAGATAACTAGCGTCGATAATACATAAACGACGAACTAGTGGTCATGTAGTCACTTCCATGATTCCATGAAGAGAATACTAAAATTCAGAAAAGAAAGGAAAACAAAAGAAAAAGGAAAAGGAACAAGGGATAAATTGATAATTTAATAGAAAAATGCATCGCTAGGAAAACAATAAGAAATTAAGAACCGGTGTCACTGTTGTGGAAATTTAGTTTGTCCGATAAACCGGCCCGACATTATCTGTTATTTGTTCATCCAAAACTGAAATAGTGCCCATCAAAATTTGGGCCATTTCGAGGTTGGAACTTGGGAGTGAGTTGTAATGTTGGAAAGACAGAAATAACCCTGATATCCGGGTGACCCGCATCAAAACCTTGAGCCTAGGGTTTGGTTTCATTTTATTATCCAAACTCCCTCTGCTCCTTTGTTTTTGTTTACTCGCTCCTCTCCTTCCCACTTCTCTACCCCTGAAGCTTTATCAAGGTAAGGTATTTATACATAAATGAGTTGTTTAAGGTTCTGTGTTTGATCAGATCTGAAGTTTAGTTTGTAGCTGGGTTTCATTGTTCTTCGATTTTGTGTTTGAACTCTGAGGGTTCGTATTTATTTATATTTGATTTGTGTGTTTAGAATCTATGTTCCATTTCTGGAACTCATTTCGATTCTACTATACTTATTTTTGTTTTTAATTATTTTGTTCGAGGTAAAGGATCAATTTCACTTTAATGCTGTGTTAGGGTTATAAAAACTTGT
Source organism: Centella asiatica (assembly GCA_014636745.2). Taxonomy (NCBI): domain Eukaryota; kingdom Viridiplantae; phylum Streptophyta; class Magnoliopsida; order Apiales; family Apiaceae; genus Centella; species Centella asiatica. The sequence continues at coordinate 29,971,076 of CM025784.1, read as the reverse complement.
AGAAGTAGCTGGGGAAAGTAAAGGAGGATAAATGATACAAATTTCATGAGCCCTCTTTATGAATGTATAGTCGCCTATCTGTTTTCTTCAAAATTTCTACATAAACACTAAATTTTTTGGCTTCGTTTTATTTCATTGTTCACTTGTCATCGGTTAACGTTGATTTTTCTTATTCATTTGCCGATAAAGATTGGCGTGATATAGGTAAGCCTGCTATATATTAACAACTTTAACCAAAAAAAAAGGGGCAACTTACTTTTTTCTCACTCTATGTTACTGAAATGTTTTTAATGAATATAGAATATTAGTATTGAAAGCTTATATGTTTTCCTTTAATCCAATTCTCTGCAGCTTTTTTGTGTTTTTTAATGAAATAAGTGGAATAATACTTTATTTTCTTGTCTCTGTATTTTTAGTTCTCTTTTTAATTATGATAATACCTTCAATGATTGTTTTGTTAATATGAAATCTATTAATTTTGGTCTTAGGTAGACTGTTGTCTGTTTCAATCCCTGCTTTTTTATTCCCTTGTATGTGCTTGTTTATGTGTTTAACTGGAAGAGTCAATACGATAATATTGTTTTAAATGAGCTAGTGATAGGCTGGCGATGCACTTCACAAAGGGAAGTGAAAAAAGTTAGCTCCGAAACTTTGTTTCCAGTATCTTCAAAGTGTTGCATGGTTTAGCTCTGATGGTTCTTTGTGGGATATGGATTTTTCTGGTCATATGATGCTAGAAGGGAGTGAGCATGTATTGCCTATGCATATATGTACACACATATGCACCCACATTCTCCCAATGTGATGTGCTATTCAAGGGTGCTAGATTTTTGGGTTACTTCTTTATTATGTTGCTGGTGTGTATTTTAGCAATTTGCTGATAATGTTGTGGGCTTGTAATGGAGTAAGGTGTTATTCTCCTGTCAGAAAACATGGTATTATTTTTTATTTACTCGCCCAATTTTTGGAGACAGATGAATAGGGAAAAGCTAATGAAAATGGCGGGTGCAGTTCGCACCGGTGGAAAAGGCAGCATGAGAAGGTTTGTTTATCTGCAATCATTTCAAGTCATCTAATTTTTGAGAGGATCATGTTTGTCATGATTTTGAGTTGAATATATAATATATTTAATAAGATTATTAGGATTCATTGGGATGAAGTTTAGCTTTGGGAAGCAGTATTATATGAGTTTGCATACTTGTATATATTTCTCATCAGAGGAATATTCCTTTTTACCATCTTATTCTTTGTCACGGTGTTCTTCTAATTTGTATCTCTGTCCCTTGTAATTGGGATTGTCTAATTCTTCAAGCACAGGAAGAAGAAGGCAGTCCACAAGACAACCACCACAGATGACAAAAGACTTCAAAGCACCCTGAAGAGAATAGGAGTTAATGCAATTCCTGGAATTGAGGAAGTCAATATTTTCAAGGATGATGTAGTTATCCAGTTCATAAATCCCAAAGGTATATATGTTGTGAGAGTGTATACTGTGTGCAGTCATTTCCCTTCTGTATGCTCTCACTAGTGAATATATGTTCATTATGTTTCAGTTCAAGCATCTATTGCTGCCAACACTTGGGTTGTCAGTGGTTCTCCACAAACAAAGAGTATGTTTTCCTTCCTACTTTCCTACTTGTATATCTTGAGTAGTTGAATCTGGTTATCAGCCATCGGTGGTGTTTAACATTTCAGCATATATGTATACAGCTGTGTGTGTGTGTATGTGCATGTATGTGCAAAATTTACTTATTATTTTTTACAAATTAAGTTAAAAATTTTGTCACATAAATGCTATCTCAGTAAGTAAATAAAGTAAAATTTATTTAATTGATCTTTATAATGATGAGAGAAAATAGGAATTGAGAAATAAGAGAGTGAAAAAATAGTAAAAGAGGAGGAAACTATATTGAGAACAATAATAAGAAAAAAGAGTAACTATAGGAGAAAAAGAAGTAATGTAATGTGGACCAGTGATAATACAATAGATATGTTGAGAAAAAACAATTTTGTAAATGTGTTGTGATAGTACTATACTGAAAGCTGTTGCATTGCACCATTGTCATTTTTCAACTGTTTCTGGGTGGAAGGCCCATATTAACATTTGATGTTTCCAATGCTTCCAGAGTTGCAAGATATACTTCCTGGAATTATTAATCAATTAGGTATGTGTTGCACTGACTACTTGATCTTTCTTTGTTCTTTTTGAAATCATAAACTTTTGATTATTTTCAATATGCATCTTTTATTATCAGGGCCAGATAACTTGGACAACCTGAGGAAGCTTGCTGAACAATTCCAGAAGCAAGCACCTGGTGCGAGTGCTGCTGATGGTGCAGCAGGTGCCACTAAAAAAGAAGCAGCAGATGATGATGATGATGAAGTCCCTGATCTTGTTCCTGGTGAGACCTTTGAAGAAGCTGCTGCAGAGGAGGCTCATGCTTCGTAGGGAGTTAAATGACACCTTCGTTTTCTTTCCATTTATAATATCTTTTGAGGTTTGGTTGTGTTTCTAGCCAAGTGTTTCATTTACTTTTGTTTTTTTGGGGAATACATTGATACTCCTTCAATGATTGGACCAGTAAAATTCTACTCTAAAGTGCTGATCCCCTGCCATTTTAGCATCTTCGCGTGTATTTGTGTGGGGATTTACTCGAGACATGATGGAAGAGGTTAATCAAGTATTTCATTAAACATGGTGAAAGTATGAAACACTAACATGTATCCGAAATTTATATACGGTACTCTTCCCAAAAAAAAATTTAGAAAAAAAAAAATTGTTCCAAAAGTATTACATTTGAAATGGTTTTTTTGTTATTTGTTGGTAAATTAAAAAAATTTTGATTACAAATTTGTAGATTTTATCATTACTTAAAAATTTATAATAAATTTTATGGTTTTTTTTTTATAATTTATATATTTAATTTTTGGTCAAATATGTAAAATTAATAGTCGTTAAAAGTTTAAATGTTGGTATGTGCTCTTTTTGTGGAGTATATTAGAAGTTATTAGCTCTGCGGTTTAGTGGTCTGTGATTGTTTGGGACAACTAATAGGTGTTAACCGTTGGCAATCTAATGAAGCTATGTGGACCTCGAGCATTAATCCACCCACCCAAACAATACCATTGTAATAGTTGTATTCTTGATGGCCAGGTGAAAAAAAATTAAAAGAATAAAGAGGCTATGATTAGTAACTCGATACCAAACTGACCACCAAGTATTAACTAAATTTCACTTCTACGGGATTAATGATATTATTTCTGTTCCGCCATTAAAGTTGGGAGATAGGTGCTAGACATAGTATGAAAAGAAGAGGTAGAGGATGCAAAATGCCTTTGTGTTGCTGTATCCTTGTTGACCAACTATTGTCTATTTGATTTTGTTTGTTTCTGTACATTTGGTATTTGTCACTGTTCTGCATCTAGTGGGCCATGAGGATACTAGACTAGCAATTATATGTGATAATTGTGATTCACGACATATTATTGTTATTATTGTTGGTAAGAGTCTACTCTACCAAATATAAGTATGTCATGCATATATGTTATCTATGATGCATAAACATACGTGTGATCACTTCTTAAGGGTGGAATCCTACCAGTTATGTGGTCATTTTGGATTTGAAAAACTCACTGTTTATAGGGCAGATTTGTTTTCAATTTTTCTAGCTCCATGGGGCTGGACAACCTCATTGCTTCAGGACCTTGGTACATTGCTAATAAACTTTTAACTTTAAAGTATTGGCGAGAAGTGGTTGATAGTACTGAGGAGAAATGCACTGTTGTTCCCATTTGGGTGAAGTTTCATGACATTCCTATATCTTATTGGACCTTGGACGGTTTAACCTGTCTAGCTTCTGGGATTGGTAAACCTTTATTTTTAGACAAGGCCACTTCAAGATTGGAGCCTATGGGCTTTGCAAGAATTTGCATACAAGTTGAGGTTACATCCTCTTTTCCAAAATCTCTTTCGGTTTCAGTCCTCAATGGTGACTCAACCACTCTGCTCCCTGACTTGGTCAGAGTTGAATATCAACACAAACCTCCCATATGCACCCACTGCAATGTTTTTGGTCACTCTCAATTTCGTTGTCCAAATGCAAATTATAAATGGGTTCCAAAGAATACAAATGTTCAAGTTATGAAAAAGGAACTGCCCCCAAACACTTCTGTCCCCATTAGTGTGGACAAAGGTAAAGGTGTTCTTATTGAAAATTCTGTTCACGATTGGAAGCCTGTTACCAAGGGACTTAAGATTTCTGAGCCTCCAGATCGATTAATTACAGAAGGTGTAGTTGTTATAAACACTTTCAAAGCCATTGATAATGATTCTGTAGCTGCAGTTGATAGTTTAAAAGACCTACAACTTATGTCGGACTTTGATTTTTCTCCGCCTTTGCTCTTGGATAATCTTGCTTCTAAGATAAAAAACATAGATGTGACGGAGCTAAAGTCAACAGCTACACATCTTTTGCCTTCTAGCCAAAATTCTTCTCAGAGGAAAAATAAAAAGAAGAAAGGAGGGAGCACCTCCAAAATACCTACTTAATTTTTTTTATGTTTGCTTTTTGTGGTATGAATGTTAGGGGTTTAAACCATCTGTCAACCATCCGAAATGTCAAGGAATTTTTTAAGAAGTTCAACTTATCTTTCGTTGGTCTTTTTGAGACTCAAGTTAAATTTCCCAAAGCTCAGTCTATTTCGCTTTCTATTAATTAGAGTTGGCATTGGTTTTTTAACTATCATCATCACCCTAACGGGAGGATATGGGTGGGTTGGGACACCACCCTTTGGACAATAGATATCTTATCTTCTTCTTCCCAGCACATGCATTGTAAAGTTTTTTCTATTCCCCTTAATTGTAACATTTTGGTTACTTTTGCCTATGGTCTTTATATTCCTTCAGATAGAAGGCTGTTATGGGCTATTCTGCAGAACGTTGCTCCTCACTGTATTGGTTATCCTTGGTGCGTTATTGGAGATTTCAATGAGGTCATTTCCCCTTTGGAAGTTTTAGGTGGGAATTGTTTTATGATAGGTGGGATGCTTGATTTTAAAACTTGTCTAGTGGACTACTGTGTCTGATCTTTGTGTGACTGGCACTCACTTGTCTTGGTGGAACTCGCAGCCTGCAAACCCTGTATATAAAAAGCTGGATAGGGTCCTAATTAACCCGGTGTGGCTGTCATATCTCCCTCACTCTCAAGTTTATTTCCACACAAGGGGTCTTTCAGATCACAACCCCACGATTGTATATCTGGACATACATGCTGAGCGAGTCAAGAAGCCTTTCCAGTTCTTCAATTTTATGGCTGGATTAGAGGGGTTTATTGATGCTATTCAAATATCGTGGAAGTTGGATTCTCATGGTAATCCTTTACAGTAGCTATGGGCGATGTTCAACAAGGCCAAGCGGCTATTACTAGACCTAAATAAATCCAATGGCAATGTCCATTCTTATGTTAAACAATTAACCTTGGATCTCCAGAAAGTGCAAACTGATCTTGATTCGTTGGAGTCATTGGGTGCCAGACAAACAGATTCAACTTCATCTTCGGATGGGAGAATAAATCTTGCCTGGAAGGAATTATCCTTAGATTTATTTTCTATTGATGCATTTGCGGGATGTTGGTTAGGAAGTACTTGTCAACCTATTGTTACTTTACTTGTTAATATTGAGTTAAGAAACTTCAGGACTTAGCCGAGAGTTAGTCATTAGAGACTGAAGTCAGGGGATGCTTCTGGCGTCAGGGAATGTTTAGGCATCAGGGACTAAGGATGATGTCATTAGTGGATCTTTTATCGTATCAGAGAATACGACTGACGTCATCCTCAGAGGATAAGTTGTACATCGAAGTCTAGTCTAAGTCATCAGAGACTAATTTGATCCGTCAGGGGATAATTAGTCTCCGACAGTCTATTTCATTTGTCAGGGAAATTATTTAGTCTCCGATAGTGTATTTGATCCGTCAGGGGATAATTAGTCTCCGACATTCAATTATCCACTGACGAGTACAACTGTTTTATTCCTTATACTTTATTATTTTTCGTGTTTATTTCAGCAATTGTTTCCTATTTAAAATAGGTTTATTATGTTTTCTTTATCAGATTAGATTTCTTTCCTTTGTCATATTCTTTCCAATTAGGATTAGGTTTTCTTGATTATTCAGCTTATAAATAGCTGTTCTTAATGTATGGAAGACTTCAGACTTTGATTAATAAAATTGTGTGAGTTTTTACTTACGATTATCCTGAAAGTTGGTGGCTAATTCCTTTATACTTTCACAACTGATTTGTTTTAGCTTGCGGGTGATTAAATTCTTTAAGTAACTAAAACTGATTGATCCTTTAGTGTTGATTTCCCGGTGATTGATTTCTTTACGGAGTCTTCCTAAAGTTATTTTTCACAACCTGTGTTTGATCCTACCAGATCCTAGCCTGAAACGAAGAACAAATTATTCCACGGGGACTGACCATGGAGCAAGCACAAAACTTGCGTCGTGATAGACAAATCAATAAACTTACGGACAAGATGAACGAGATCCTAGCTAGATTGGATCAGAAGAACCCTTCTACAAGCCCAAACTGAAGTACAAGATATGCTCGCACTTCAGATTCAGAAGGAGAAGAAGTGACCAGACCAATACCTAGGAGGCAGAGAGATAACGCTGATGATGACAAGGGTCTAAGGTTAGATATCCCTTACGTTGATGGTAACATGAAGCCTGAAAATTTCTTGGAGTGGTTACAAAGAATGGAGAGAGTCTTTGAATATAAGGACTATGATGACCACAAGAAGTTTAAAGTGGCAGTACTAAAATTCACAGGCTACGCTAATCTGTGGTATGAAAACTTAAAGAATAAGAGAAGAGGAGAAGGCAAGGCACGGATTGGGACTTGGGAAGCCTTGAAGAGCAGAATGAAGAAACGCTTCCTACCCACAGACTATGTGCAAGACGTGTTCTTGAAATTACAAAGTTTTAAACAAGGGGCACTGTCAGTAGAAGAGTACACAGTGGAGTTTGAGAAACTCACCATGTTGTGTGATCTCGAAGAAAGGACAGAACACAAGATTGCTCGGTTCTTAACAGGACTGAACAATAATATTGCCGAGAGGGTGGAGTTACAACCCTACTGGTCCTTTAAAGAAGTATGTAAGGTGGCCATGAGAGCTGAGAAACATGTCAAGGCCAAGGTCAATAATTACACACGGCCAGTAAACAAAACAGTGGAAAGAGGTAGAAGCGAAAGGAGGAACAAGGCACCATCTGCGTCGAAATTCATTCCTACCTTTAACAAATTCAAGAAGGACAAAGGTAAGGTTTCTATGCCATTGGCGACAGAAGATAGACGAATTTGATTCAAGTATAAAGGCTACAGGCACATGCAACGTGATTGTCCTAGCAACAGAGTGATGACTCTCCATGATGTCGAAGAGATTGAGGCATCCTATGCTTCTAGGGAAAGAGAAACACTTGAAAAAGATGAGTCAACTAGCTGGAGAGAAACTGAAGATGATTTCGAAGCTGATTCCGAAGAAGAACCTGAAACTCATGGTTCACAGTTGATAGTCCGAAGATTGTTGCAAGCTAAGCCAGTTCCTTTGGAAGCTGACCAAAGGGACAAAATTTTCATGACCAGAGTACTCGTGAAGGACAAACTATGCAATCTGATCATTGATACCAGGAGTTGCACGAACGTGGTCTCCACTATGTTGATAGAAAATTTGAGCTGACCCACAACACCCCATCCTAAACCATACAAATTACATTGGCTGAGTGATGGAGGGGAAGTTAAGGTGATGAAGCAGGCACTAATTTCCTTTGAAATTGGCAAATTTAAGGATCAAGTACTATGTGATGTTTGCGTTATGGATGCATGCACATATTGTTGGGGAGACCATGGCAGTATGACAGATTTGTCAAGTATTATGGCAGAACAAATGTATACATTGCCAAGGTAGGCAATAAGAAGATGGCTTTGAAGCCTTTATCCTCTTCTGGTGCATGTAAGGAGAGTTTAATGGTGACAGAGAAACAATTCAATGTTGAATTGGAACGAAAGGGCTACTTTTTGATTGTTATTGGGTTTCAAGCTGAACAGGTATAGGGGTAACCAAATGGAGCCTTGAAGGAATTATTATCAGAATTTCAAGACGTGTTTTCCTGAAGATTTACCACTAGGTTTGCCACCTATTAGAGGAATTGAACATCAAATCGATTTAATTCCTGGGGCATCTTTACCTAACAAAGCGGCTTACCGATTTAACCCTCAAGAGACACAGGAAATACAAAGGCAAATTGAGGAACTAATGGAGAGGGGTTATATAAGAGAAAACATGAGTCCTTGTGTTGTAACAACTTTAGTGGTACCAAAGAAGGATGAAACATGGAGAATGTGCATTGATAGTAAAATAGTGAATAACATTACTATCAAGTACAGATTTCCAATTCCAAGATTAGATGACCTGTTGGATGAACTGCATGGTTCAACGGTGTTTTCCAAGATAGATCTTCGTAGTGGTTATCATCAGATTCGGATGAGAGAAGGCGACGAATGGAAGACAACATTCAAAACAAAAGTGGGCTTGTATGAATGGCTAGTCATGCCCTTCGGTCTTAGCAACGCACCAAGTACCTTCATGAGACTGATGAATGAGGTACTAAAGCCCTTCTTAGGTAAATTTGTTGTGGTGTATTCGGATGATATACTTATATATAGTAAAACTGTAGAAGATCATCTTAAACACTTAAGATTGGTGTTTAATATGTTGAGGAAGCAAAAGCTATACGCCAAGTTAGAAAAGTGTTACTTCTTGGTGACGAGCGTAACTTTCCTAGGCTATATAGTTTCTAGCGATGGAGTTTCAGTTGATCCATCAAAAGTGGAAGCTATCAAGTCATGGCCAGTACCAACGACGGTTACGGAAGTGAGATCTTTCTATGGACTTATTTCGTTCTATAGAAGATTTGTTAAAAATTTCAGTAGTGTGGTTGCACCCATTACTGAATGTATAAAGAAGGGGAAATTTGAGTGGATAGAAGCTGCTCAGAGGTCGTTTGAAAAGGTGAAATAACTGCTTTGTGATACGCCAGTCTTAGCTCTACCAGATTTCTCAAGTCCTTTTGAGGTAGAGTGTGATGCAAGTGGAATAGGCATAAGAGCTGTGCTAGTACAGAATAAAAGACCTATCTCTTATTTTAGCGAAAAGTTGAATGGGGCCAAACTTAACTACTCTACTTATGACAAGGAGTTTTATGCAATAGTGAAAGCTTTGGACCACTGGAGTCACTATTTGTGCCCTAGTCATTTTATATTGCATTCAGACCATGAAGCTTTGAAATACATTCACGGGCAACAGAAACTGAATCCTTGTCATGCTAAATGGGTTGAGTTTTTGCAATCTTTTAATTTCTCTTCAAAGCATCAATAGGGAAAAGACAATGTGGTGGTTGACGTGTTGTCAAGGAGATACACTTTGTTGGGTGTATTGAGTTCAAAATTGCTTGGTTTTGAATTAATTAAAGAGTACTACAAGCTGGACGTTGATTTCCAACCAATTATTGAATCGTGTTCACGAGGAACTACTGGTAGTTATATATTCTAAGATGGATTTCTATTTAAAGGAAACTGTTTGTGTGTCCCATCTTACTCGATTCGAGAGTTGTTGGTAAGGGAAGCTCACGGGGGAGGATTAGCCGAACACTTTGGCATTACCAAGACTTTGACAATATTACAAACGCATTTTTATTGGCCAAAGATACAGGGTGATGTAACTGGTATAGTTGCAAGATGTGCTACATGTCAAGAGACCAAAAGTACATTCCATCAGGGTCTTTATACTCCATTGCCAGTACCAGATTCTCCTTGGGACGATGTGTCAATGGATTTCATTGTTGGATTGCCACGCACACAAAGAGGCAATGATTCAATTTTGGTTGTGGTGGATTGGTTTTCAAAGATAACACATTTTCTGGTTTGTCATAAAACTGATGATACTTCTCAAGTGGCTGACTTATACCTAAAAGAAGTGGTTCGATTTCATGGGATTCCAAAAACCATAGTGACCAAGATACAAAGTTCATGAGTTATTTCTGGAAGACACTATGGAAACTATTGGGCACTAAGCTGTGTTTCATCACTTCACATCATCCACAAACGGATGGGCAAACTGCAGTGACCAACAGAACTTTAGGAGTCTTGTTGTGTGGGTTAGTAAGCAAAACTACAAAAGATTGGGATGTCAAGCTTGCACATGTCGAGTTTGCATACAATAGATCTACTACTTACGCCCAATAGATCTACTACTTACGCCACAAAACATTCACCTTTTGAATTGGTATACGGTGAGAATCCAAGAATTCTAGTGGATTTAATTCCTTTGCCAAAAGGTGAATATGTCCATTCTGATGAGAAAGCAAAGGCCCAAGTTATGATGAAGTTACATGCACAAGTACGAGCCAGAATTGAGAAAGTAAATGCAAGGTACAAAGCTCTAATCAACAAGCATCGTAAACAACCTGACTTTCAAGTGGATGATCTTATTTGGTTGCATATGCGGAAGGAAAGGCTCCCTAACTTGCGTAAGCATAAGTTAATGCCTCGGTCGGAGGGTCCTTTCAAAATTGTTGAAAAGATTAACAACAATGCTTTCAAGTTGGAGTTTCCAGGCAATTATGGTGTCAGTGCAACCTTCAACATCGGTGATTTGGCTCCTTATATTTATGATGAGGATATGGCTCAATTGAGGACAATTGTTTCTGTAGAAGAGGAGGATGATCCGTTGGAGTCATTGGGTGCCAGACAAATAGATTTAGCTTCAGCTTCGGATGGGAGAATAAATCTTGCTTGGAAGGAATTATCCTTAGATTTATTTTCTATTGATGCATTTGCGGGATGTTGTTTAGGAAGTACTTGTCAACCTGTTGTTACTTTACTTGTTAATATTGAGTTAAGCAACTTCAGGACTTAGCTGAGAGTTAGTCATCAGAGACTGGCGTCAGGGGATGCTTCTGGCGTCAAGGAATATTTAAGCATCAGGGACTAAGGATGATGTCATCAATGGATCTTTTATCGCATCGGAGAATACAATTGACGTCATCCTCAGAGGATAAGTTGTACATCGGAGACTAGTCTAAGTCATCAGAGACTAATTTGATCCGTCAGGGGATAATTAGTCTCCGACAGTCTATTTCATCCGTCAGGGAAATGATTTAGTCTCTGATAGTGTATTTGATCCCTCAGGAGATAATTAGTCTCCGACATTCAATTATCCACTGACGGGTACAACTGTTTTATTCCTTATACTTTATTATTTTTCGTGTTTATTTCAGCAATTGTTTCCTATTTAAAATAGGTTTATTATGTTTTCCTTATCATATTAGATTTCTTTCCTTTGTCATATTCTTTCCAATTAGGATTAGGTTTTCTTGATTATTCAGCTTATAAATAGTTGTTCTTAATGTATGGAAGACTTCAGACTTTGATTAATAAAATTGTGTGAGTTTTTACTTACGATTATCCTGAAAGTTGGTGGTTAATTCCTTTATACTTTCACAACTGATTTGTTTTAGCCTGCGGGTGATTAAATTCTTTAAGCAACTAAAACCGATTGATCCTTTAGTGTTGATTTTGCCGGTGATTGATTTCTTTACGGAGTCTTCCTAAAGTTATTTTCCACAACCTGTGTTTGATCCTACCAGATCAAATACATTAGATTTGTTGTCCTTTCCTGTGGATCATTCACTTCTAGAGAAGCAGAATAACCTATCCCTTGCATTGTCTGTTGCACTTGGCAAAGAAGAAAGCTTACTCAAGCAGAAGTTGCGGGTTAAATGGCTTAGTGAAGGGGACAAGAATTGTAAGTTCTTCTTCTTCAAACTTAAATCAAATTGGAATGTTAACAAAATTTTTATGATTCAGGATGAGTTTGGTCACCTTATCCTTGGGCATGATGGAATTCAGAATGTTGCAATCAATCATTTCAGGAAAATCGTTGGTCTTGCTACCAATGATCATTTTCTGGACCTCAGTACTCTTCCTGTACACAAAGCTATATGCCATGATGATTTCAACTCACTCAATGTTTGTGTCACTGAGGATGAGATTTTGTTGGCGTTCAAGTCATTAGAAAAGAACAAAAGCCCAGGTCCAGATGGCTTCAATGCTGAATTCTTAACTTTCACTTGGGATATCATTGGTAAGGACATTATTGCTGCAACTTTGGCTTTCTTTAATAAGGGATGCCCGCTTGGCAATTTCAATAATACCTCTTTAGCCCTGATTCCGAAGATTGTTCATCCTTCCTCGATGCATGATTTTAGGCCTATTTCATGTTGTACGATTGTTTGTTTACAAGATTATTTCAAAAGTCATTGCTAATCGTATGAAAAAAGTGCTTTCGTCCATTATTTCTCCTTCCTAAACAGCTTTCATACATAACAGGAAAATTGGTGATAACATACTCATTGCTCAAGACATTGTAAGGAACTACCATCTGGATAAAGGCCCCCCTAGGTGCTCTATGAAAATAGATCTTCAAAAAGCTTTTGATTCCCTCAAATGGAACTTTATTTTTGCTACTCTGAGGCATCTGCAGCTTCCACCAAAATTTTGCTACTGGGTTAAAGAATGCATTTCCATAGTCTCCTACACTGTCAAAGTTAATGGTTCTCTTTGTGGTCATTTCAAGGGCTCGAGGGGTATAAGACAGGGTGACCCCATCTCTCCACTACTTTTTGTAGTGGCTATGGAGTTCCTTACTGCTATTACTAATATGGAAATTAAGAAGTCTAACAACTTTTCATTTCATTGGAGAGCCGTTGCTATTCAACTAACACACCTTTGTTTTGCAGATGATTTATTTATGTTTTGTAAAGGTGATATTTCTTCAGTTAACACTCTCAAGCAAGCTCTAGACATTTTCTCACAACTTTCTGGTATGAACTTTAACAACTCAAAGAGTCTTTGCTTCCTCTCTAGGGTTGATGATCTTAGTAGGGTTTAGATTCTCCAGCTCCTAGGCTTTCCTCAGGGTGTGCTTCCAGTTAAGTTCCTTGGAGTGCCTCTCATATCATCTAGGTTGCGGCAAGAGACTATGATACTTTAGTGGACAGAATTACTTGTAGAACTACATCTTGGACTTTGAAATTTTTATCATATGCTAGTAGAATTCAGCTCATTAAAGTGGTACTTTTTTCCATTCAATCTTATTGGGCTCAACACTTAATGCTACCTAGTTACATTCACAAGAAGCTCCAAAGTATTTTCACTAGATTTTTATGGAAAGATTTTACTCTTAACAACCATGGGGACAAAGTTGCTTGGGCGAAGCTTTGCTCTCCTAAGGACGAAGGAGGTTTGGATTTTAAATGTTCGAGGGAGTGGAATCGTGCCTATTTGCTTTACAGGGTTTGAAAAATCATAAATCCTCAATTTCAATCCTTATGGACATTATGGATTCATAATATTGTCATTAAAAAAATCCAATTTTTGGTCTCTGAAGACTTCTGCTCAATCCTCGTGGTCTTAGAGGAAAATCCTATCCTTTAGAGACACTACTAAATAGTTCATCGTTTATTCTATTAGTGATGGTTCTACAGTGAGCTTGTGGTTTGACCCTTGGCACAACTCACAACCATTAGCCTGTTTTGAAAATGACCTAATCATTCTTGAATCTGGACTAGGGAGGGATGTTGTGGTTTAGGATATCTTGTACAATGGCAATTGGAGGCTCCCACTTTCTAATCACCATCTTATTTTCAACTGGAGGAACACTTTTGACTACCTTACTCCTCTCAACATCATGAACCATGATATTGTGCTCTGGAATAATGTCCCTCTTAATATCACTAATGTCTCGTGCATTTGGTCTGATATCCGCTCAAGGAACCAGAAAGTTACTTGGAATCGGGTTGATTGGAATAAGCTTGATGTTCCGTGCTACTCCTTCATCAACTGACTATGCTGCCATAAAAGCCTATGGACTTTGGATAAACTATTTAGCTTTGGTCTGAATGTCACAAATCGGTGTGTCTTGTGCAACTTTGAACCTGAAACATTTGACCACTTATATTTCCAATGCAACTATTCTTTCAAGATCATTCATGCTATCCTTCAAAAAGCTGGTTGGTATGGTTCTAATTTTATATGGAATGCACTTATAAACAACCTCAATTCCTTAAATTTTAATTCCTTTAGAAATCAATTGATATGGTTCAGTTTCAACACTATTGTCTATGACATTTGGTATGAAAGAAATGGCAGGATGCATGGCAAAGAAGGTAGGAGCTCACAGCCTTTATAGCTGAAATTATTCTTATCATCAAAAGTAGGTTTGCCTCTCATGCAAAATATAGGAGGATGGGTTTTAGACTCCCTCAGTGGCATCTTTATCTCTAGTTCAATTTCCTACTGGTTTTGATGGTTGTATGCTGGTTGTATGTTGTTGATGGGTGTTTGCTGCTTTTGTATGCTAATTGTTTACTATTGTTGTATGCTATGGCTATAAGTTGCTGCTATATGCTGATGTATACTGCTGTTGTTGACTGGTTTATGGTTGTTTGTTGCTTGAGGGTTGTGGCATACCATCAGGGAAAGACAGTTTGGTTGTCATGGGTTCAATTCCATCAGGGGTTGCTGACCAATTCAGTTCCATCAGGGGTTGCTGTCCATCAGGGGTTGCTAGCCAGTTCAGTTCCATCAAGGGCTGCTGGTCAGCGGTTCGGTCTGCATACTTTAGGGGTTTTGCTGTTGTTTAAGGAGATCACTCGCTGCATTCATCAGGGGATTCTGGCCAGAGGCTTTGTTTATTAGGGAATTCGCTGCATTCATCAGGGGATCTCTTACTGCATTATTCAAAGGCTTTTACTTTATGTATCAGTTGTCTTGATTGATTTCTGTTTATGGTTTTATTTTTTGCTCTTAGTTTTGGCTTGTTTTCCCTAGCTAGCGAGATGTGCTAGTAGGTCGAGGTGGATGCCTCTCATTAATTTTGTATCTTTTTCATTTTATATACTTTCGCAATTTAGAAAAAAAAAATGAATAAGCTCATGCCTCGGTCAGAGGGTCCGCTCAAAAATTATTGAAAAGATTAATGATAATGCTTTCAAGTTAGACTTGCCGGGAAACTTCGGGGTAAGCACAACGTTCAACATCGGAGATTTAGCTCCTTACATTCATGATGACGATGTGGCTCAATTGAGGACAATTGTCTCTGAAGAAGAGGAGGATGACCCGTTGGAACGGTCGGATGCAATTTTGGATCGAAGAGTAAATCTTGCGTTGAAGGATTTACCATCCCTAGATTTGTTTTTAGTTAATGCTTGTGCGGGACATTGGTTGGGAAGCACTGATTGTTCCGAAGTTACTTTGTTGGTGAACATGGGATTAAGCCATGTCGGGGCTTAGTCAAGGAGAGGGTCGAAGACTGTTGTCAGGGGATGCAAAGACTAGCGTCAAGGGATGTGAAGGCTGGCGTCTGGGGATGTTGACGTCATCAGCGGATAGATTAAAGCATCGGAGACTACGACTGACGTCATCCATGGGTAATTAGAACATCAGGGACTAATTTAACTCATCAGTGACTACTTAGTCTCCGACAACTTATTTCAACCTATCTGGGGATAATTAGTCTCCGACAGGAAATTATCCACTAACGGGTACAATTATGTTCTTTCTTATATTTTATTATTTTCCGTGTTTGTTTTGGAAATAGTTTCTAGTTCGTATTAGAATGATTACTTTTCCTTGTTAGATTAGATATCTTTCCATTATAGAATTCTTTCCATTGTAAATTCTATCCAAAGTAGGAATTAGAGTTTTGTTTTAGCTGATAAATAGATGCTACTAATGTATGATGGCATTCAGATTTTGATTAATAAAATTGTGTGAGTTTTACTTACGATTATCCTGAAAGTTGGTGGTTAATTCCTTTATACTTTCACAACTTATTTGTTTTAGCTTGCGGGTGATTAAATTCTTTAAGCAACTAAAACATATTGATCCTTTAGTGTTGATTTCCCGGTGATTGATTTCTTTACGGAGTCTTCCTAAACTTATTTTCTGCAACCTGTGTTTGATCCTACCAAATCAAATACATCATAAGCTTAGCCTCTGACAATACAATTTTATGCCCTGATGAAGCCTTAGTCCTCGATGACCATTTTATCCCCTAACACGCGTAGTCCTTGACAACCATTTATTCCCTGATGCGCGCAGGAGCATCCCCTAGCGCCAGTCCTCGGCAACACCTGACGTTAGTATTCGTCCCATCCTCGACTAAGGCCCAAAGTTACTTAACTCATTATTTGCAAGCAAAGTAACAATAGGTTGATAAGTACTTCCTAACCAACATCTTGTATATGCATTAATAGAAAATAAATCTAAGGATATATCCATCAAAGCATGATTTATTTTTCCATCCACAGTTGTACTCGATTGGTCACCATCCAATGACTCCAACGGATCACCAAACCATGAAAACTCCTTATATTACCTACTGACTTCGGTTCTGGCCATTCTTGTATTGCTCTTACCTTCTCCTTGTCTACTTCGATTCCATTATTAGATACAAGGTATCCAAGGAATATTAATTTATCTTGAGCGAGTACACTCTTCTTCAAATTATCAAACAATTGGTTTTTTTTTCTGGTAAGTTAGATGAAATATAACGGAAAAAAAAGAAAGATACAAAAATAACGAGAGGCATCTCCCCCGACCTACTAGAATAGAACTCTAGCTAGGCGAACCAGGAAAACATCAAGAAAAGGGAGCAAAATACAAGATCATAACAAAAATAGCGAACACACTGAAGAACATAATATAGTTACTGATAGCAAGATAACCACTAATGTAATACCCTGACACGAGCAAGTAGATATCAAGAGCAAATCATCCCCTGACTACCAAGCAGAATGTCCACTGACAAACAGTTGGAAGCCCCTGAAACAAGCTAAAAACCCCTGACCAAAAGATGGTATCCTGATCCGTTGGAGTCATTGAATGTTGAACGCACAGAAACAACTTTGGGTGGGAAAGTAAACCTTGTTTTGAAGGAATTATCCTTAGATTTATTTTCCATTAATATAAATACAGGATGTTGGTTAGGAAGTTCTTGTCAAGCTGTAGTTACTTTGCTTGTAAATAATGAGTTAAGTAACTTCGAGCCTTAGTCGAGGATTGGATGAATACTGGCGTCAGTGGTTGCCGAGAACTGGCGTCAAGGGCTAAAATGGTCATCGGGGACTAAGGCTTCGTCAGGGCATAAAATTGTACTTTCAGAGGCTAAGCTTGTCAGGGGATGTTTAATGCATCGGAGACTAGTTTAGTCATCAGAGACTAATTTAACCCGTCAGGGGATAATTAGTCTCCGATAGCCTATTTCATTTGTCAGGGGATGATTTAGTCTCCGATAGTGTAATTGATCCGTCAGAGATTAATTATTCTCCGACACTCAATTATCCACTGACAGGTACAGTTGTTTTATTTCTTATGCTTTATTATTTTTTGTGTCTGTTTCAGTAATTGTTTCCTATTTAAAATATGTTTGTTACTTTCCTTGTTAGGATAGATTTCTTTCCTTTATAATATTATTTCCAATTAGGATTAGGTTTTCTTGATTATTCAGCTTATAAATAGCTGATTGTAATATTCATGAGATAGACTTTGATCAATAAAAATTGTATGAGTTTTTACTTACGTTTATCCAAAAGTTGGTGGTTAGTTCCTTTATACTTTCACAACCGATTTGTTTTAGCTTGCGGGTGATTAAATTCTTTAAGCAACTAAAATAGATTGAACCTTTAAGTGTTGATTTCTGGTAATTAATTTCTTTACGGAATCTTCCTAAAGTTATTTTTCGCAACCTGTGTTTGATCCTACCAGATCAAATACATCAATTAGAGGTATCAAAGATAAAACTTAAACTTAAACTCTCTTCCTTCTCTCTAACCCCCCTTAAACTTTCCCGCTTTCTACTATTCATCTTCTTCCTATTCTTTCCCGCCTTCTACTGTTCATCTTCTTTCTTCACCTGTATTTCGTAGATCCTTTCTTCTCTCCCTCTTTCCCATAGACCCAGGATTGGGGGGGGGGGGGGGGGGGGGGGGGGGAGGTGTGGACTCTTGCCCCTTTCCCTTTTGAAACCCCTCTGATGGTAGAGTCTAACCTCTCTCGAAACCCCGTTAACTTGGTTTCTGTAACTGACGATGACTCTAGCTCTGAAGATGGTGAATTTGTGCCTAACTCATTTTTTAATAACTCTAGAGATATCTTTGTTGCAGCTGCTTCACTCTCCAAGCGTGATACAGACTCTGCTGTCTATGAGCACAGGAAGAATGAAGCCCTAACTAGATTTCTCAACTCTACTGGTT
The DNA here is from genome assembly GCA_014636745.2 of Centella asiatica. NCBI lineage: Eukaryota > Viridiplantae > Streptophyta > Magnoliopsida > Apiales > Apiaceae > Centella > Centella asiatica. Next base: position 29,952,705 of record CM025784.1, on the reverse strand, counting down.
GGTCTTTAGTTGATGTACAACAGTTCTCCCTTTCAAGTATTTTTCCTAATAAGCCATCTTCTGTTAAACCCTCTCCAGTTAGCTCTTTTGCAGGCTGCTCTGGGAGCCCTAGGCCACCTCCTTGCTCTGAGATTGGATTTCCTGCTGCTCCCCCTTCTCCTTTTGAACCCATCCCTCCCCAATCCTCTCATGTTGGTTGTGGTCCCCATTTGGGGCCAAATCTGCTGCAACATGATAAGCCTAAATCCTGGAGTAATATTGTTGGTAATGAGTTTACTAAACCTGTAACTCTCCAATATTTTCCCCATCAGCTGGAAAATGGAATAGTACTTGTTAAGGCACCTGTAGATGTTTTAAATAAAGGTGTTAAATAGTTTGAAACCTGCTTGGTGGGTCATTTCCTCCAGTGTAGAATTCCATATAATGTTGTTACTCCTATTGCCCTGAAGCTTTGGGGTAATCTAGGTCTAAAGCAAGTTTTCACTCACCAAAACTTCTAGATGAACGAGATCTTAGCCAGATTAGATCGGAGGAACCCCTCCACAAGTCCGAACCGAAGTACAAGATCTGCTCGCAGTTCAGATTCAGAAGGAGAAGAAGTAGCCAGACCAGTACCTAGGAGGCAGAGAGACAATACTAATGATGACAAGGGTCTGAGATTAGATATCCCAGACTTCGATGGCAGTATGAAGCCTGAAAATTTCTTAAAGTGGCTACAACGAATTGACAGAGTCTTTGATTATAAAGACTATGACGACCACAAGAGATTTAAGGTGGCTGTATTGAAATTCACAGGTTATGCTAACCTGTGGTACGATAACTTGAAGAATAAGAGAAGAAGAGAAGGCAAGACACGAATTGGGTTTTGGGAAGCCTTAAAGAGTAGGATGAAGAAATGTTTCCTTCCCACAGACTACGTACAAGACGTTTTCTTGAAATTGTAAAGTTTCAAACAAGGGGCACTGTCAGTGGAAGAATACATGGTGGAATTTGAGAAACTCACCATGTTGTGTGATTTTAAAGAACGGGCAGAACATAAGATTGCTTGGTTTTTAACAGGATTAAACAATAATATTGTCGAGAGGGTGGAATTACAACCCTACTGGTCCTTTGAAAAGGTGTGCAAGGTGGCCATGAGAGCCGAGAAGCATGTCAAGGCCAAGGGCAATAGTTATGCCCGCCCAGTGAATAAGATAATTGAAAGAGGCAGAAACGAAAGGAAGAATGAGGTACAACCTATAACTAAGTTTGCTTCTACCTTTGACAAGTTCAAGAAAGATAAAGGTAAGGCCTCTACACCATTGGCAACAGAGAACCGACGGATTTGCTTCAAATGTAAAGGCTACGAACATATGTAGCGTGGCTGCCCGGGCAATAGAGTGATGACTCTGCATGACATAGAGGAGATTGAGCTTCAAGGGAGAGAGAAACACTTGAAGAAGAGGAGTCAACTAACTGCAAAAAAGTTGACGATGATATCGAGGCTGACTCTGAAGAGGAGCCTGAAACTCATGGTTCACAGTTAATCGTCCAAAGATTGTTGCAAGCTAAGCCAGTTCCCTTGGAAGTTGATCAGAGGGACAAAATATTCATGACCAGAGTGCTGGTGAAGGACAAACTGTGCAATCTGATAATTGATACTGGGAGTTGCATGAACGTTTTCTGTACTATGTTAATTGACAAATTAAATTGGCCAACAACACCCCATCCTAAACCATACAAATTACATTGGCTGAGTGATGGAGGAGAAGTAAAGGTAACCAAACAAGCACTGATTTCCTTTGAAATTGGTAAATTTAAGGATCAGGTGCTATGTGATGTTAGTGTTATGGATGCGTGCCACATTCTGTTGGGAAGACCATGACAGTATGATAGGTTTGTCAAGTATGATGGCAAGACGAACGTGTACATTGCCAAGGTGGGCAATAAGAAGACAACTTTGAAACCTTTATCCTCTCTTGGCAGACGCAAGGAAAGTTTAATGGTGATTGAAAAACAATTCAAAGTTGAATTGGAGCAAGAGGGTCAAGGATATTTGCTGATTGCTGTTGGGTTTCAATCTGAACAGCCGCCAGGAAAACCAATTAGAGCTTTAGAGGAGTTACCGTTAGAATTTAAGGATGTGTTTCCTGAAGATTTGCCACCGGGTTTGCCACCTATTAGAGTAATTGAACATCAAATTGACTTAATTCCTGGAGCGTCTTTATCTAACAAGGCAACATATCGATGAAATCCTCAAGAGGCGCAAGAGATACAAAGGCAGATTGAGGAGTTGATGGAGAGGGGCTATGTGAGAGAAAGTATAAGCCCTTGTGTTGTACCAACTTTAGTGGTACCAAAGAAATATGGAACGTGGAGAATGTGTATTGATAGTAGGGCAGTAAATAACATTACTATCAAGTACAAGTTTCCAATTTCGAGGTGGTATGATCTGCTGGATGAGTTGCATGGCTCAGTGATATTTTCCAAGGTAGATTTTCGCAGTGGAAGACAGTATTCAAAACAAAAGTCAGATTGTATGAATAGCTGGTCATGCCATTTGGACTTAGCAATGCACTGAGTACCTTCATGAGGCTAATAAATGAGGTACTAAAGCCTTTCATGGGAAAGTTTGTTGTTGTTTATTTGGATGATATACTTGTCTACAACAAAAGTGTTGAAGAGCATCTTAAGCACTTAAGATCAGTCTTTGAAGTGTTGAGGAAACAAAAGTTGTACGCCAAGTTAGAAAAGTGTTACTTTCTGGTACCTAGTGTGACTTTCCTAGGTTATATAGTTTCTAAAGATGGAGTTTCAATTGATCCAGCAAAAGTATAAGCTATCAAATCTTGGCCAGTACCAACTACAGTAACAGAGGTAAGATCTTTTCATGAACTTGTTTCGTTCTGTAGAAGATTTGTCAGGAACTTCAGTAGTGTGGTTGCACCCATTACTAAATGCATAAAGAAAGGAAAATTTGAGTGGACAGAAGCTACTCAAAGGGCGTTTGAGAAAGTGAAGGAATTATTGTGTGATACGCCGGTCTTAGCTTTACCGGATTTCTTAAGTCCTTTCGAGGTAGAGTGTGATGCAAGTGGAGTAGGAATAGGAGTTTTATGCAATAGTGAGGGCATTGGATCACTGAAGTCACTATTTGCGTCCGAGTCATTTTATACTGCATTCAGACCATGAAGCTTTGAAATACATTCACGGGCAGTAGAAACTTAATTCTCGTCATGCTAAGTGGGTTAAGTTTTTACAGTCTTTTAATTTCTCTTAGAAACATAAACAGGGAAAAGACAATGTGGTGGCTGATGCGTTGTCAAGGAGATACACTTTGCTGAGTGTATTAAGTTTGAAACTATTGGATTTTGAATTGATCAAAGAGTACTAAAAGCTGGACATTGACTTCCAACCAATCATTGAATCGTGCTCACAAGGAACTACTGACAATTATGTGCTCCAAGATGGATTTATGTTTAAAGGAAACTGTTTGTGCATTCCATCTTGCTCGATTCGAGAGTTGTTGGTAAGGGAAGCCCATGAGGGAGGATCAGCTGGACACTTCAGCATTACCAAGACTTTGGCTATATTACAAGAACATTTTTATTGGCCAAAGATGCAAGGTAATGTAACCGACATTATTGCGCGATGTGCTACATGTCAAAAGACAAAGAGCACATTTCATCAGGGTCTTTATACTCCATTGTCGGTACCAGATTCTCCTTGGGAAGATGTGTCAATGGATTTAATTGTTGGATTACCGCGCACACAAAGAGGTAATGATTCAATATTGGTTGTGGTGGATCGGTTTTCTAAAATGGCACACTTTCTAGCTTGTCATAAAATTGATGATGCGTCTCGAGTAGCTGATCTATACTTGAAAGAAATGGTTCGATTACATGGGATTCCACGAACCATAGTCAATGATCGGGACACAAAGTTTATAAGTTATTTCTGGATGACGCTATGGAAACTGTTGGGCACGAAATTGTGTTTTAGTACTTCACATCCTCCTCAAACGAATGGACAGACTGAAGTGACCAACAGAATATTGGGAGTCCTGTTGCGTGGGTTGGTGAGTAAAACTACAAAAGATTGGGATGTCAAACTAGCGCATGCTGAGTTTGCATACAATAGATCTCCTACCTATGCTACAAAACATTCACCTTTTGAAGTGGTATATGGTCAAAATCCTAAAATTGCAATGGATTTAATTTCTTTGCCAAAAGGTGAATATGTTCATGTTGATGCTAAAGCAAAGGCTCAAGCTATGGTGAAATTGCATGCACAAATACGAGCTAGAATTGAAAAAGTAAATACAAGGTATAAGGCTCTAACCAACAAGCATCGTAAAAAACCTAACTTTCAAGTGGGTGATCTTGTCTGGTTGCATCTGAGGAAGGAAAGGTTCCCTAACTTGCATAAGCATAAGTTAATGCCTCAGTCAGAGGGACCTTTCAAGATTGTTGAGAAAATTAATAACAATGCCTTCAAGTTGGAGTTGCCAGGGGATTATGGTATAACTGCAACATTCAATATCGGTGATTTGGCTCATTATCCACTGATGGGTTAAAATAAGTTGTCAGAGATTAATTAGTCCCTGATGACATCAGCCGTAGTCTCCGATGTTGTAATCTTCCCCTAACGAGACGCGCATTCTGTGACGCGCATAAAGACTTCCCCTGACGCGAGGCTCGGCAGCCCCTGATGCGCGCAAGATCATCCCCTGACGTCCGTTTCTCGGCCACGGTAGCTTTATTTCAACAATCTTTCGTTACTAAAAATACAAAACTAGAACCTAACTAAAAACTGATTACAAGTTAATTAACCCTAATTGATCCAATGGATCACAGTGGTGTTGCATCCGTGCCTTTTTTGCTGCTGCATGATGTAGTAATGTTTCTGCTACAGATTGCTGCTAGTATTTTCTGCTGCACAGTTTCTGCTCCTTTTTGCTTGTTGCAGTGATGTTTGTTGCTGCTGTCGTTGCTGGTGTTTTCTCCTGCTACTGCAGATTGCTGCTAGTATTTTCTGCTGCACAGTTTCTGCTCCTTTTTGCTTGTTGCAGTGATGTTTGTTGCTGCTGTCGTTGCTGGTGTTTTCTGTTGTTGCTGTTAGGTTTTATGAACATTTGATGATAATTGTTCTTAGCATACTTAGGAATACAAATGTACAGAAAAGTGTTGGTTTGAAACACTTTAGTATTGTAGCTAGCAGTAGTATCTCTTGTTTGTAAATTAGTCAATATAATAAAGAGATAGATTCATTTCATTTGTATGTACTGCTGGAATACTTGTTGAGTTTGTTCAACAAGTTGTTTTAAATTTATTAGTCCTTCAGAGATTGAATTTGGCTTGTCGGAGACTAAGGGAAAAGTCCATCAGAGACTAAGTTTTTGTTCATCAGAATTGGACTTTGCCCATCGGAGATTAAAGTTTTGTTCATCGGAGATTGAAGAATCCTTCATCGGAGATTAAGGTTTTGTTCATCAGAGATTGAAGGATTGGTCATCGGAGATTAAAGCTTACGTCATTGGGGATTGGAACTAAAGAGTCAGAGATTAAAAGCTGACGTCATCAGTGACTAACACAATACCTTGGAGATTAAAAGCTGACGTCATCAGCGACTAAAGCCAAAGCATCGGAGATTACTCGAAGTGATCGGGGACTAATTAAAGAAGCCATGGGAGACTAATCGAGGACTTAATCACTGATGGAGTTAGAATTCAAATCAAAGAAGGAAAGTCTTCCATGCACACGTAGATTTTATTGAAGACGTAGCTGACAAGGAAACTTGTTAGAAATCTTTCAATTGGAAAGATTGTATTTGATTTGAATTAGGAAGCTAGGTTTTTGGTAACTTAGTTTTTTTTTAGAAGCTGTAATTATAAAATTACAGAATAGCAATACGAAACTGTATAGAATTGAAAGAGTTGTATTCTCTTAATATACAGAATAGAAGCTGACGATCAAAGCTTGTTTTTGATTGTTAGAAACCTGTAATCAATTGTTAAATCAGAAAAAGGCAATTGTTTATAGAGTTTTGATTGTGTTCTTTATATTCCGCAGAAAAGTTTAATTTCTTAAAGAAAAGTTAATCGAAAAGAATTCAAAGAACTTGTATTCAACCCCCCTTCTACAAGTTCTAGGTCATCTCACTGGGAAAACAGTTGCTGCCCTCCAAGTTTAGTGACTTCTCTACTGCTGCAATGTTGCAGTGAGTATGCGCAGTTTCCTGCATCACTTTGTTTGCTGCTAAAACTACATCTGCTGATGAAATGATGTGAAATATGTCATTCTGCAGTGATGAAGATTTTGTTCAACTGATGCTTCCTTGTTGCATTGGTATTTGATTCTCTGTCTTTGCTATAGCAGTGGTGTCCTCCTAGTTATAGTGTTGTAATGTTGATAGGTGATTTATTCTTGCTTAGTGTTGATATCATGTAGTGGGGTTTTGGTTGTTGCCGCTACATGTCTATTTGCTCTGTTTAGCTTGTTGTTTTTCCTATGTTGGTTTGTCTCCCTAGCTAGCGACCTATGCTAGTAGGCTGGGGGGTATGCCCTTCATTTTTCTGTATCTTTCTTTTCTTTCTATTACATTCCCAATTTAACCAAAAAAAAAAATTAAGGTAATTTCCATCTTACAAGATTAGGGTGCAAGAGCAAAGCTTTGGGAAGGCCTTTCCAGCTGTGTATCTTGAGCTTAATTGTGGAGATATAATCCTGAGCAATATAGTGTGCAGTGTGACCTTGACCTCCATGCTTTCTATGATTTCTTTCAAGCCACACTTTGTATAGCATAGTTACAAGGCATAAATGGTTGATGAGCTTCGCCCCCCTATTGAATTTGTAGCGTCCGGCTGAGCAATTTAGTGGTTAAAAGATACCAACGTACCAACCCAACCTGCAACACCCATCACTTCAGCTAAAACAGCCGAACTAAACCTGCAATCAAAGAAAATGTGAGTAGTAGTTTCTTCTTGTTCTTCGCAAAATTGGCAAGGGGCTCAATTCTAGGAAGGATTTTGTTAAGTGTAGCTAGCCAAGTAAAAAAAGACATTCGAGGGACAGAAATGGGATTCCAAAGAATACTGCACCAGGGTGAAGGGGGTATTTCTTTCGGATCAAGTTCCAGATGGTACGTAAGGAAAGTTTAGTGATGTCACCACCTTGCCAAAGAATCAAGTCTTGACCACTCAGGTTAATAGGGATCTGAGCAATAGAAGCTCTAAGGTCAATGAGTAAAGTATAGTTTGAGGTTGGCAGGCACCAAGAGTTACCTGAAATATAAGGGTTGAGTTTAGAGAAGAAGCTGTTGTTTACATTTGAAATGATGGGCATATCTGGTTTGTTGGCAAAGGGCTGTGAGGAAACCCACGGATCTTGCCAAGTGAGGATATTACAACCATTTCCAACTTTGTAAGTGATGAATTCAAGGGCTAGATCTCTAAGTTGGAGAATTTTCCTCCAGGCCCACGAGGAGTCTTGGGAAATAGGGAAATACATCCTTATATTCTGTTAGAAACCTTCCAATTCCTCAGGTGGTTTTTCGGTTATCTGATCAACTTGAAATCCTAAAGCAATCAAGAGATAACCTCGACCTTCTTGCTCTAGCTTCTTCTCAAATTGTTTCTTGCTTACAATCAAACCTTCCTTGCGCGTGCTAGGAGTCGTTAAAGGTTTTAGTGTCGTTCTCTTGTTACCTATCTTGGCAATGTAGACATTGGTTCAGCCATCAAACTTGACAAACATGTTGTATTGCCACGGCCTTCCCAACAGAATGTGACACACATCCATCGCGCAAACATCACACAACACTTGATCCTTGAACTTCCCAATTTCGAAAGAGATCAGTGCTTGCTTTGTTACCCTTACTTTTCCTCCATTGCTTAACCAATGCAACTTGTATGGTTTAGGATGAGGTGTTGTCAGCCAATTAAGTTTGTTAATGAACGTAGTAGAGACCACGTTAGTACAGCTCCCGGTGTCAATGATCATGTTACACAGCTTGTCCTTTACCAGCACTCTGGTCATGAATATTTTATCCCTTTGGTCAGCTTCTCTAAGGGAACTAGTTTTGCTTGTAACAACCTGTGGACAATCAACTGCGAACCATGAGTCTCAAACTCCTCTTCTGAGTCAGCCTCGAAGTCATCTTCAACTTTTTTACAACCAGATTGTTCCTCTTCTTCAAGTATTTCTTGTTCCTTCAAGGCATATGATGCCTCAATTTCTTCGATGCCACGAAGACTCATGACCTGGTTACTAGGGCAGTCTCGTTGCATGTGCCCGTAACTCTTACACTTGAAACAGATTCTTTTATCTTCGGTTGCTAACGATGTAGAGGCCTTCCCCTTATCCTTCTTGAACTTATCAAAGTTAGGGGTAAACTTGGGCGTAGGCGGTGCCTCGTTTCTCCTTTCGTTCCTACCTCTTCCCATGGTCTTGTTTACTGGACGGGTATAATTAATCCCTTTGGCTTTGGCATGCTTCTCAGCTCGCATGGCTACCTTGCATACATCTTCAAAAGACCAGTAGGGTTGTAATTCCACCCTCTTGGCAATATTACTATTTAGTCCCGTTAAGAAAAGAGCAATCTTGTGTTCTACCCTTTCTTCAAGATCACACATCATGGTGAGTTTCTCAAACTCCACCGGGTATTCCTCCACTTATAGTGTTCCTTATTTGAAACTCTGGAGTCTTAAGAAAACATCTTGCACGTAATCCGTCGGAAGAAAACGTTTCTTCATTCTAGTTTTTAAAGCTTCCCATGACCCGATTTGTGTCTTAGCTTCTCTCCTCCTTTTGTTCTTCAAATTCTCATACCACAGGTTAGCATAATTCGTGAGTTTCAGCACGACCACTTTGAATCTCTTGTGATCACATAGTCTTTGTAATCAAAGACTCTTTCAATACGTTGTAACCATTCTAGAAATTTTTCAGGCTTCATATTGCCATCTGGGATATCCAGGTGCAAGCCCTTGTCATCATCAGCGTTTTCCTTCTACCTCTGAATCTGAAGTGCGAACAGATCTCGTACTTCTGTTTGGACTAGTAGATGGGTTTCTCCGATCCAATCTGGCTAGGATCTCATTCATCTTATCTGTTAGGTCGTTTATCTGCCTATCACGACGCAAGTTTTGAGCTTGCTCTATGGTAAGTCCCCGTGGAATTTGTTCTTCTTCTCCAACCATTGTTTGTTGTAGTTTGTGATTTAATACAAGAACAACTCATCGCCAAAAGTTCTGATACCAAGATGATGTATTTGATCTGGGATGATCAAACACAAGTTGTGGAAAAATAACTTTAGAATGATTCTATAAAGAATTTAATCACCAAGAATCAAAATTAAATGATCAATCTGTTTAGTTTGCTTAAAGAAATAAATCACCCGCAAGCTAAACTTCTTTTGATAAAGAAAAAGGGAAGAGGAAAAAAAAATTTACCCTCTCAATCTTTTGATGAAGATCAGTACATACAATGTTAGGGGCATTAATAAATCTCCTAGGCAAGAAGATATTAGAGTATTCCTTGCGAATAATGGCATCTCGTTTATGGGTCTTTTGGAGACTAGAGTTAAATCTCACAAAGCAGATGTTATTGCCTCCAAGCTTAATAGTCATTGGCACTAACTTCATAATTATAGCCACCATCAAAATGGAAGAATATGGGTGGGCTAGGATCCTCGTACTGTCCAAGTTTTAGTTTTTCATACATCTAGCCAACTTATGCACTGTCGCCTCCACCATATTGAGACTAAGGTTATGTTTTTGGTCACTGTTGTTTATGCTTTCAACCTGGCCTCGCAAAGGAAACCCCTTTGGGCAAATTTATGTACTATTAATGCTAGCACACAAGACAGTTAGCTTGTTCTTGGAGACTTCAACGTCATCCTCAACTTGGAAGATGCCTGGGGAGGTTGGGGGGTCTATGATGCAGGGATGCATGATTTCAAAGACTTCTTTCTCACCTGCAAGCTCACTAATATTAGAGCGGTTGGTCCTCATCATACTTGGTGGAATGGTCAAGCAAATTTCACAATTTCTAAGAAGATTGACAGAGTTTTGGGGAATGATTGTTGGCTTACCAACTTGCCACACTCCTCTGCCACTTTTGGGGCCAGGGGCATGTCTGATCATGCTCCTATTATCCTTGACACATGTATTAAAATCAAGCCCTCTTTTAAGCCTTTTCAATTCTTGAATTATTTGTTGAAGCTAGATGGATTTAGTATTATGGTGACCGAGGCCTGGAATACCCGAGTTCAGGGGTCCCCTATGTTTGTTTTTGCCAAAAAATTGAGGATCACCAAGAAAGGGTTAATCAAATTAAACTCTGACCATCGGAAGAACTCGATTTCTTCAGTAAGGGTAAGGAAGGACCTCCTTGCGTTCCAACTGCAGTTACAACAACCCCTGCTGATATTAATCAGTTTACTATTGATACTGAAAAGGCTCTCCTTGTAGCTCTTAAGGACGCTATGGCTAATGAGGAAAAAATCTTAAGGCAAAAATCTAGAGTTCAGTGGCTTGATTGTGGAGACAAGAACTCAAATTTTTTCTTTGCTCAATTGTAGAATAGATGGAACCAGAACAAAATCTTCTTGCTTAATGATGCTCTAGGAAACTCTTTCCATAACCAAAATGATATTAAGAGGGAAACAGTGGGTTACTATAAAGAACTTCTTGGTTCCTCCCCAGCCCTTTACCCGGGGAAAAAGGCTCTTCAAAGGTTCATTGCTAAATCTTTACCTTAGGATCTGGCCCATCAGCTGATTAACCCCATTTCTGCAGATGAGGTTTGTAACACTCTGAAAAGTATGAAAAAGAGCAAAGCCCCTAGGCTTGATGGTTTTAATGTTAATTTCTTCCTCTACACTTGGGGTACTGTTGGAGATGACTTTACAAAAGTTGTCCTACATTTCTTTAATAATGGTACGATGCTCAGAGAAAATAATGCTACTGCTACTGCTCTGGTCCCAAAAGTTCAAAATCCAACTGTTATGGGCGATTTCAGACCTATTTCTTGCTGCAACACTACACTCTATACAAATGTATCTCTAAAATTCTGGTAAACCGAATACAAAGGGTTCTTCCAAGCTTGATTTTCCCCAGAACAGGCAGCTTTTGTCAAAAGAATGGAAATTAGGGACAATATCATCATTGCTTAAGAATTATTAAGAGGTTATCACAGGGAAGCAGGGCCACCTAGACGTGCTTTAAAAATTGACCTTCGCAAAGCTTTTGACTCGGTCGGTTGGGATTTTCTCCTTGATACCTTGAAGTTGATGAACTTCCCTTATCAATTTGTTGGCTGGATAAAATCGTGTATCTCTATAGCCATGTTCTCTGTTAAAGTCAATGGCTCCTTATGCGGCTACTTCCAAGGAAAACGGGGGATACGTCAACGAGACCCTCTATCTTCATACTTATTTGTTATTGTAATGGAGGTGCTCAGTATGATTTTGGCCAAGAAAACTATGGACCCCCTTTTCTTTCATCACTGGAAAGCGGGGAAAATTTCTCACCTCATCTTTGCTGATGATCTCATGCTATTTTGCAAGGGTGATGTATCCTCAGTCAAAACTCTCCTCTATGCCTTGGATATATTCTCCTCCCTCTCGAGTCTTCAAAGGAATGCAGCCAAAAGCCAATTATTCTGCTCAAATATAAAATCTGAACATCTGCAAGATATTTTGGCTCTATCCACTATGCAAGTCACCAAAGAGCCTGTGAAGTTTCTTGGAGTTCTGCTTATCTCCAAAAAACTTTCAGCCTCTGATTGCGAGCCCCTTATTCAGCTGATTACCAAGAAAATAAATTCATGGACTAACAAGTTCCTATCCTTTGCAGGCAAAAGACAACTTATCTATTCGGTACTTTTTTCTTTCCAATCCTACTGGAGCAGAATGTTCCTCTTTCCCAAGAATGTTGCGAGGAAAATTGACAAAATTCTTATGTCTTTTTTTTTTTTGAGAGGTTCAAGTTCTTCACGTATAGCCTGGTCTACTGTTTCCCTCCCTTTTAAGGAGAGTGGGCTTGGTATTAACAAGGTGGAGGAATGGAACAAAGCACAACAGGTTCATCTCCTCCTTTCCCTAATTAATCCACGCTCCACGAATCTCTGGGTAAAGTTGGCTCGAAGTACACTATTAGGGAATTACAAATTCTAGACTGCAAAGATTCCTTCAAACTGCTCTTGGAGTTGGCAAAAAATTCTACATCTACGCCCCTAGCACACAAATACCTAAAATATGTCCTTGGAGATGGAAATACTTTCCTTTTGTGGCAAGACCCTTGGTGTGATTTGGCCCCTTTATGCTACAAGCCAACTGATCTTCTTGTCCAGGAACTACAGCTTGATTTCAATTCCCATGTAAGCTCCATCATCTCTAGTGACCAATGGTGCTTTCCAATGAACTACTATGTATCTATTATTAATCTTAAAAACAAGATTTCCGCAATTCCTATTGGTGGTAGCTGCTCAGACAATATTTTATGGAATGGACGTGATATCAACACAGTCAGAGTCAGCCATATATAGGAATCCATCAGACTTAGGAGCCCCTAAAATCCTATATGGGAGATAGCTTAGCACCCTTTGCATATCCCTCGCTTCTCCTTTATTCTTTGGTTGGGTCTCCACAATAGGCTTCTTCCCCGTTATGTTGTTCCATGCTCCCTGTGCAATTTTGCTGACGAATCCATGGATAACTTGTTCTTTTCTTGCAGATATTCTTGTAAGATTCTGGGCGAGCTATTACACCTCCTGGACAGAAACCTTTCATGGACAGATTGGAATCATGTTTTGGGTGACTTTCTTCTGGACGCAAATCAAAAGTTTTAGTCCTACATCAAATGCCTAGTCTTATCTGTCTTTGTCTACAAGATCTGAAGTGAAAGGAATTCTAGGATCCATAATGGTCTCTACTCCTGAAAGTTGTTTAGCTTCTAATTGTGTTAATATAATTAAAAGTAAATTGCATAGCTCTCGAAAATTCTACAAGCTTAGCAAACTTTTTCCTTATTATCAGATTAGTTACTTTATGGAACTGCTCATTTATAATATGGTAAACAAAGCTCAGCATGGTTGCTCATGGTCAGAGGCTGTGGGTTGCTCTAGGAGATGTCAGATTGCATCGGGGGTTGGCATGAAGACAGCTCTTGGGCCATCAGGGGATACATGCCATGTCAGGGGTTATTGTGCCTGTATCAGGGGTTATCTAATGACCATCAGGAGAAGGCCTACTCGTGTCAAAGGATCCGCTGTATGCATCAGGGGATCCACTACATGCATCAGGGATTACGCTGCCAGGGGTCAGGGGAAGAGTAGCTTTGCCAGGATCAGGCTAAATACTTCTTATTGTGTCAAGGGACTTCGAGCCAAGCTTCAGGGGAAGGTGAGCTTTGCATTAGGGGATGGCGTCATCTGGTAGCTTCGTGACGTCATCAGGGGTTCTATTTAATCTTCGGTGGATAACTATCCATTGATGACTACCTTCTGTCACCAGGGGATAATTATCCAGTGACAGGCCTTTTAACCTGTCAGGGGATAACTGCTCGCATCAGGGGATGTCGCCTGCTTTAGCTGTCAAGGGACAGTTAGGACATGATACTGTCAGGGTATGCCCTGTCGATTATTTTTGCTTGTAGTTAATTTCTTGTTCTCCTAGCTAGAGTCTATCTGTTCTAGCAGGTCGGGGGGCATGCCTCTCGTTACTTTTGTAATTTTCTTTTCTTGTTTTATATTATACCCAACTTAACAAAAAAAAAACAAATCAGCGATGAAAGTTTAAAGGAATTAACCACAAACTCTCAAGATAATTGTGAGTAAAAACTCACGCAATTGTATTAATCAAAGTCTGAATATCCAATGTACATAGCAGCTATTTATAAGCTGATTAAAAATCCTAATCCTAATTGGAAGAATATTACAACGGAAAGAAATCTAATTTGACAAATAAAGATAACAAACCTATTTTGAATAGGAAACAAATACAAATAAATACAGAAAACAATAAAATACATAATATATATATATATATATATATATATATATATATATATATATATGTACCCGTTAGTGGATAATTGTGCGTTAGTGGGTAATTATCCCCTGACGGATCAAATTGTTGACGTCATCCCCTGACGCGTAAATGAACTTCCCCTGATGCCAGACATGGCATCCCCTGATGCGCGTAGGACCATCCCCTGACGCTTGTTCTCGGCACACCTTGATGCTGTTCTCGGCACACCCTGACACCAGTCCTCGGCCATTTCTCGGCTAAGTCCCGAAGTTGTTCATCCCCATATTTACATGTAAAGTAACAATAGATTGACAAGTACTCCCTAACCAACACTCCGCATATGCATTAATGAAAAATAAATCTAAGGATACATCCTTTAATGCAATATTTACCATTTTATCCATAGTTGCATCCGATTGTTTAATGCTCAATGACTCCAATGAATCACAGTACATAGCAGTTCTCAGTGAAACAACCCACTTGGACCACAAAGCTACTAGTGCTTAATCTTGATTGGCAAGCTAACCAAACTATAAAAGAAAACCTGGGAACGTTTAAAGGATTGCAGACTAACCTTGCCCAAAAAACAGAGTGCTTCCAAAAACGAATGAATTCCTAGATTATAGAGGCTTTAACAGAGTGAGTTGGTCGCCCATCCCACATGAGGATATCCTGACCCGACTGAATTGGGGTGTTAAAATCAAAACTCAATATGAAGATAATAGACTTCATGGTGGTTAGACACAGGTAGGTGCCAATAACAATTTTTAATAAGGGTAGTAACTCTTGCATCAAAAGGGAGGCCCGAGTTCTGAACAAGGTCAGGCTTGAAAAGAGGAGAGGATTCAGTCCACAAGTCATGCCAAAGGAGAATATCCTCACCCAAGACAATACGGAAGGAAATGAAGCTCTTAGCGACCTCACGAAGACTTATTACTTTCCTCAAAATCCAGGCAGGGGCATGGTCCAAAAAAAAAAATTTTCCTTAAGTGGACAACATGCATCCATCTAGCCTACAGAGAAGGATGGTTCGATTGTAAAAGTTTGAGCATTTAGAATATAATTAGAGCCCGGTTCCATTTAGTTAGCTTTTTAATCCCCAGTCCCCTATCAAAGGTTGGATAGGTTAAAGAGCCCCAAGAAACTTTTGTTATGCCCTTACGCAGGGTGGAACCAATCTAAAGAAATCGGCTACACACACTTTGGAGAGCATTAAGGACATAGCCTTGGGGAGAATAAAGTGTTGCGCCAAAAGCTGTTACATCGCAAGGATAATGGATTTAACCAACTAACAGTGACCAGGGTAAAATAGCATAGAATTAGACCAAGAGGAGAGTCGACTGGTGACACAAGCCAAAAAGGGGGGAACAGTCAGCAATAGAGAGGCAACTAGCAACAACGGGAACTCCAAGAAACTTAATGGGGAGAGAGGCTTCAATATAACTAGTAAGCTGTAAGATATGTTCCTTAATTGGAGGGGTTGATCCATTAGAGTCATTGAGTAGTGAAAAATCGGATGCAGCTTTGGATCAAATGGTAAATCTTGCATTGAAGGATGTAACCTTAGATTTATTTTCCATTGATGCATATATGGGGCATTGGTTGGGAGGTACTTGAAAGTCTGTTGTTACTTTGCTTATAAATGTGGAGTTAAGCACATTTGCAACTTAACCGAGACTTGGCCTGGAATGGCATCAAGGGATGCTGAGAAATGGGCATCAGGGGATGTCAAGCCCAGCATCAGGGGATGTCAAGAAACGCGTTAGGGGATGACTTCATCAGCGGATAACCAGGCTTTGGTGTGACGTCATCAAAGGCTCGAGTAGTTCATCGGTGGATAATTATCCGCTGATCTTTTTTTCTTCTCTTCCTCTTTTCCCATGGACCCAAGATTGGGGGGAGCAACTCTTGCCCCTTTCCCTCTTGAAACCCTACCGATGGTAAAGTTTAACCCTACTCAAACCCCTATTAACTTGTTTTCTGTTGTCGACGATGATTCTAGTTCTGAAGATGGTGTTTTTGTTCCTGATTCTCTCTCTGATAACTCTAGAGATATCTTTGTTGCTGCTGCTACACTCTCCAAGAGTGATAGAGACTCTGCTATCTATGAGCGCAGGAAGAATGAAGCCCTAACTAGATTTCTCAAGTCTGATAACTGGTCACTAGCTGATGTTCAACAGTTCTCTTTTTCAGGTATTTTTCCTGATAAGCCCTCTTCTATTAAACCCTCTTCAGCTAGCTCTTCTTTAGGCTGCTCTGGGAGCCCTGGGCCACCTCCTTGCTTTGAGATTGGAGCGCATGCTACTCCCCTTCTCCTTTTGAGCCCATCCTTCCCCAACCCTCACTTGTTGGCTCTGGTCCCCATCTGGGGCCAAATCTGCTGCAACATGGAAATTCTAAGTCCTGGAGTAATATTGTTGGTAATGAGTATACTAAACCTGTAACTCTCCAATTTTTCCCCCCTCAGCTGGAAAACGGAACAGTGTTTGTTAAGGCTCCTGTAGATGTTTTAAACAAAGGTGTTAAATAGTTTAAAACCTGCTTGGTGGGCCATTTCCTCCAATCTAGAATTCCTTATAATCTTATTGCTCCTATTGCCCTGAAACTTTGGGGTAATCTAGGTCTAAAGAGAGTTTTCACTCTCCAAAACTTCTATATGTTTCGTTTCAATATGGTTGCTGACAAAACTTGTAGCCTCTGATTGTGAACCCCTTATACAGTTGATTACTAAGAAAATTAACTCCTGGACTAACAACTTTTTGTCCTTTGTTGGTAAAAGACAACTTATCTGCTCGGTTCTCTTTGCCATCCAAACTTACTAGAGCAGAGTCTTCCTCTTTCCCAAATTTGTGGCTAGAAAAATTGACAAACTTCTTGTGTCCTTTCTCTGGAGGGGATCCAGCTCGTCTCAGATAGCTTGGTCTACCATCTCCCTTCCCTTGAAGGAGGGTGGGCTTGGGATTAAAAAAGTGGAGGAATGGAACAAAGCACAACAGATACACCTTCTTTTTTCCCTTATTAATCCAAGCTCCACCAATCTCTGGGTTGAATGGGCTCGCAATACTCTCCTGGGGAAATGCAAATTCTGAACCTCTAAAATTCCCTCTGTCTGCTCCTGGAGTTGGCAAAAAATTCTAAACCTTCGCCCACTGGCCCTCAAGTACCTAAATTATGTCCTCGAAGATGGTAACTCCTTCCTGCTATGGCAAGACCCTTGGTGTGATCTGGCCCCTTCATTTTGCAAACCAACTGATCTTCTTGTCCAAGAGTTGCAATTAGATTTCAATTCCCGTGTAAATTCCATCATCTCAGGTGACCAATGGTGCCTACCAGAGAACTACCATATGACTGTCCTCCAACTTAAACACAAGTTCTCTGCAATTCCTATCTGTCGGAACTGCTCAGATACGATTCTTTGGAATGGTTGTGATATGAACACTGTTAAAGTCAGCCATATATGGGACTCCATCAGGATTAAAAAGCCTCAAATTCCTATCTGGGAGATTGCTTGGCACCCCTTGCATATACCGCGTTTTTTCTTCATTTTATGGCTGGGTATCCAACCCGGCTCCTACCTCGATGCATTCTCCCTTGCTCCTTATGTAACTCTTCTGATGAATCCATGGATCACTTGTTTTTTACTTGCAAGTATTCTAGTAAAATCCTGAGTGAGCTTCTGCACCTTATAGGTAGAAACCTCCCTTGGTCAGATTGGAACCGTGCTCTAGAAGATTGCATTCTGGACACAAATCAAATGTCTTGGTCTCACTTCAAACACCTTGTTTTATCTGTTTATGTTTACAAAATCTGGTATGAGAGGAATGCTAGGATGCATCTTGGCTCTCCTACTCCTGAAAGTTGTCTGGCCACTGACTGTATTAATATAGTTAAATGTAAACTACTTAGCTCTCGAAAATTCTACAAACTAAGCAAACTTCTCTGTTTTCAGAGATGGCTACTTTCAGATTCTAGTTTTTGAAGATCCGACTTGGTGTTGTCTGCTGCATCAGGGGGTGCCTTACCCTGTCTAGGGAGGTCTTGTGAGAGTTTGTGTTGTTTTTGTGGTTTGCTTGCTCGCGTCAGGAGATTCCATCTGTTGATCAGGGGATGCTTGCTTGGTTGTCAGGGGTTTCTCTCCTGCGTCAGGGGATGCCTTGCACGCGTCAGGGGATGCCTTGCACGCGTCAGGGGATGTTTTGAACCCGTCAGGGGATGTCGTGCACCCATCAGGGGATGTCGTGCACCCATCAGGGGATGTCGTGTACCCATCTGGGGTTATCTTTCACGTGTTAGGGGATGTGTTGCACGCATCAGGGGTTTGTCTTTCACGCGTCAGGGGATGTCTTGCACGTGTCAGAGGTTATCTGTCAGGGATATCTACCATATTCCTGCCAGGGGTTGTTTACTCGAGCATCAGGGGTTGTTATTGGGTTATTAAGGGATGTCTGCTATATTGTCAGGGGTTGTACTGCCCACGTCAGGGGATGTACTGTCCGCGTTAGGTGTTGTCTTGCCTGCCTCAAGGGATACCATCTATTGGTCAGGGGTTTTTAGCTCGTTTCAAGGGCTTCCAACTGTTTATCAGTGGACATTCTGCTTGGTAGTCAGGGGATGATCTGCTCCTGATATCTACTTGCTCGTGTCAAGGTATTACATTAGTGGTTATCTTGCTATCAGTAACTATATTCTGTTCTTCAGCGTGTTCGCTATTTCTGTTATGATCTTGTATTTTACTTTATTTTCTTGATGTTTTCCTGGTTCGCCTAGCTAGAGTTCTATTCTAGTAGGTCGGGGGGATGCCTCTCGTTATTTTTGTATCTTTCTTTTTTTCGTTATATTTCATCTAACTTACCAAAAAAAAAAGAATATTGTATGACTGTCATTTTCTCGGGTAAAGTTCTAAACTGAATTGGACATTTTATGTAAATAAATGAATTAAGGATAATTTTAGTATTAAAAAAAGCCAGATATAATTCTCTCCAAATTTCTCATTTTTGAAGAAAAAGATTTTAGGGAAAATTTTGCATTTTTCGCCTTCCTTTTTTTCATTCTCTTAAAGACAATATGTTAATTACAATAATACTAGAAATACCAACAAATTATACAAACAAAGGTATACAAACACGTGTGACAAATTTTAAATCATTAATTTTTAAGATGTAGACCTAATACTCTATAAAGTTTAGTTACATCAGTTTCTGTATTTATTTGTGTACAAGTTAGTCTTATTTTGTGGATATTTATTTGGTACAAGTTTGATGCGTTGGAGTAATTAGTTTATTAATGGGTTTTTGTAAGTAAGTTTGTTGAAATAAAATTGCCACGGGCGAGGATGATATCAAGGGGTGCTAAGAAACGGATCAGGGGATGCCGAGAACTTGTATCAGGGGATGTTTTTTAGCGCATCAGGGGATGTTTTTGTGCGCATTAGGTGATGTCTTTGTGCGGATCAGGGGATGTCTTTGTGCACATTAGGGGATGACATCATCGGAGGATAAGCAAGGATAGTGTGGCATTATCAGGGGATCGACTAACTCATCGGTGGATAATTATCCGTTGATGACTGTTTGGTCATCAGGGGATAATTATCCTCCGACAACCAGTTTGACCCGTCAGGGAATAATTATCCACTGACGAGTACAGATATTTATTTCTTATGTATTTTATTATTTTCTGTGTTTGTTTTGTATTTGTTTCCTATTTAAAATAAGTTTGTTATCTTTCCTTGTTAAATTAGATTTCTTTCCAATGTAATGTTCATTCCATAGTTGGATTAGATTTCTTTCTATTGTAGATTTCTTTCCATTGTAAATTCTTTCCAAAATAGAATTATGGTTTATCTCAACTTATAAATAGTTGCTTATGTTGTACGATGTAAAGGGCGAAAACTTTGATTAATAAAATTGTGTGAGATTTACTTGCAATTATCTTGAGATTTTGTGGTTAATTTCTTTAAACTTTCATAACCTGATTTATTTTGTGATTAATTTTTTTAAGCAAACTAAACAGATTGATCATTTAGTGTTGATTCTTGGTGATTAATTTTTTTACGGAATCTTCCTAAAGTTATTTTCCCACAACCTGTGTTTAATCCTCCCAAATCAAATACATCAAAGTTAGTGTGACTAAAATACAAAACTCTTAGCTCGAAATTCTAGGTCATTTGTAAAATCGTCTCTTCAAGTAATAATTTTGCAAAACTATTTCCCAAATTATTAAAATATATCAAAACTACCATTATCCATTCTTTCATAAAAAAAAATAGCAGAAGTCAATGATAATTACAAAATTCATTAATCGTGAGTACAAAATAATCATTTAAATAGTTAAAAAAATAGAAAAAGAAGAAAATATAACACTCCCAATTAAAAATATATAAAAATTGATACAATAGAACAAGTTTTCTTTCCTTTTTATTTTTAGCTATTTACATGATTATTCAATCACCACAATCACTTAATCTTTATAATTAATATTGACTTCCATCAAATTTTTTGGATAAAAAAATTAAATCATGATAGTTTTAATAAATTTTGATAAGATGGACAAACAATTTTGCAAAAATATTAAACTACGGTCCAAGTGGTTTACTCATGTCGAGACTACGGTCCAAGTGGTTTACTCATGTAGTGTATGAGCATCAGTATGTCACTTAAGTTGTGTTTGTTTGACTTTTAATACACCTTAAGATATTAACGATCTGAGCGTATTCAAATATTATATCGTTCAGACTATTTCTTTAATCTACCACTTATCTCTTAATAAACTCAATTTTATCTGAACTCAATAAGCCACAAAAATAAAACTGAATGCACTAAGACCTGATAAAATAATAAAATAGATTAATTTAGATATTTAAGACAAGATATTAAATAAATAAATAAATTTATATTCAAATTCAAATATAAATACTTAATTGATTCAATAAATTTAGATATGATGAATTTACACTTAATAAAACAAACTCAACATTAATTCAAATGTCGTAAATGTGTAATTTAGGAATATAGACCGCGGTGAAATTAACAAGTTTCAGGCTCAGCCGAAACATAATCTCTTTAGCACATTTGCCTATTATAAACTTAGGATGACCAAATTCTGCACTTAGAGCTGAGGATCTAACTGCAAAAACTACATATACTAAACCAAATATAGGAGAGAGACGAAATGATGAAACAACTTGCTGCAAAACCAAATTAGAGAGTATAGGATATACGTGTATCAGTGGCAATGGGTACAACTACAACCCCAGGCTGTCCTGTCCATTATTACTTTGTCTTGTTCCCATGGGGGCAAGCATAATCCTAATTTCAAAACAACAGGAATCTGTATCTCTATTCTACCAAGAACTTTCCAAGGATTTAGAGGATCAGATTACGACCTCCAATATCACAATTAGTCAAGGGAAAACTGCCAAATGTTTTGATTGCAAAAAGAATATTCTCCGCCCAATACCTCGCTGTCCAAGCAAAATAAGCCACTAGTTTTATTTAGTTAACCCCTTTGTGAACTCCATAATTGACAATCTACTAAAGCTGATTTATGCATTTGCAAGCTCCGTAGCGGCAGGGGCAGGGGCAGCACCACCAGTTGTTGGCCTGTAAATCATGTGAGCCCGATGAAATTTAAATTAATAAGAGTAACCAAGTCAGCTCCCAGCATGTTGGCACACAATAAAAAAATGAGTTATCAAAAGAGTAAGAAACTTACAGCCCAACAAAAACCTTGAAAGCATCATATATTCCCCACTGAGCTCCTGTGAGAGTTCCAATCATGACAATACGAAGAGGAAGCCCACGGGTGAAAAGGCCAACCAACCCAATCTTCTTCACAGCCTGATAACACACCAATATAATATGATAAATATATTATACATTAAAAGAAATTTCAGCAAACAAAAATGTTAAACAAGGTCACTCACATCACCAACTGTTGCACCCTTAGCATTGTTAAGGAAAGAGACAAGATTATCAGCAGGATGTGACACAATAGCACAGAACACACCAGCAACATATCCACCAGCAAAGCTTACACCAAGCTGCAACTCTTTGCTGCACTCATTTTTGGGAGTAGGGATTGCATACTTGTATAGCAGCTCAACTATTGTCTCAAATGATGCAAACTTCATCATTGTATCTGCAGATTAACCATTTCAATCCATAACAATCCCTATAAGTAATCCGCACAGAGAAAGCATGCAAATTCAAAAATCAGTCTACTTTATTATTACTTTTATTAAAAGAGAGAGCATGGATCATCAGAAACGCAAGGAAACAGTTTACTCATGATAGGATTCTTTGCCACAATTCATTGCTCGTAAGAACTAAGCACATTGTAACATCCTACACTATGTTGTTAAGATACCACCATAAGTTCAACTTCCACATATAAGTACTCAAGATATGATTAAACTATCTGCCTCAATCCTCCGAGATCAACAGTTGGACCTCTTGATGTTAGGGGTACTTATATTATGGCTTAAGATCCTCATTACGCACTAGGCATGCATCATATCAGAATCACACATATAAAGCCAATTGGGTCCATGATCCATATCCTATTGGTGGTTCAATCAAGGCTATTCCATGATAAATATATTAAAGTGAATAAACAGGTTCAGGATGGCACTTCTTGCACAGCTTATAAGTCACCATAGATCCGGAGCTGGCAAAGGATTAGGACTTGGGTTCCTGTTCCTCGACTTGTCTATAGTAACACCATATGTTATATAAAGACCTTCTGTGATAGTAAAGTTCTAACCAGCTAGAAACATCAATAGTAAATAAATGTTGTAATTAATTATATATATTTTAGTAGTAGCATATAACTATATAAGCAAATCGCTGGTTCATCATCTTGTGAGAGTTTCAAATCAGTCAACACAGTTTCTAAGTTACAACTTATAAACATCAAATCCCTACTGTATAATCTACTAAACAAACACCTTTTACAAAATAGTTGACAAAGAGAACTTTTTCTTATTTGTAATCATTAAAGCTGTTTTCAAATGTTGCATCAATAGCTGAAAGTTGAGCTGACTTCCTAATTACCATCAAATTGAGTAAGATATGGAATAATATAGCAATTAGGGGAGGGTGTAAGATGCCTACAGAACTGAAAGGTGGTTGTACCTCAGTGAAATGGAGAATTCTACCAAATACTCTATTATTTTCTGTACCAAGGCCCACAAAACTCTGGTGGGTACAGACCTGATAGGTCAAACCCATAGGATAAAGGCTGGGAAATATGGTTATGGTTTGTCATACTAAAATATTGTGTCTCGAACAATGTCAGAGATTAGGGACTTGAGGATTCAGCATCTATTGTATATTAGACTGATTTTACATGGATAATGAGAAATAGACAAGGATGTTGATATAGATCATTCTTATATAACCCAATGTTCAGCCCCTGCTGCAGTGTGCAGTGGAGAGGGGGATGGGAGGGGTGAGGAGAATACCAAAAAATTCTCATTTATTAGTCCCCCACTCCCCTTCTTCTTCGCAATCCACATCTTTGGTACCTCTTTGTTCTACTTTTGGAGCTGCTCACTTTACTCTAATCTCAGGGTTTTGGGTTCTTCATTTTCTTGGTTTAGTGAATGGTTACCAAACACAGTTATAGTTCCTCACAAGAAGACCCTTTTGATTTAGCGGATCGACGCAAGAAGCTGGACTAAGATTTAGTCAACATAAGAAGGGAAGGAGGAGGAAGCAGTGGTTGTGTTTTTCTTGAGGTTTGATAGGCTAGGCCAATCAGACTTGACTAAACAGTATAGCGATTGGGAGAAAGAAACTAATAAATGAACCTTTGAGTATATAACTATATATAATGGTTATATATTTGAGTAACTCAAAGTTTAGAGGCTAAATCATGGACTTTAAAGAGCTACGATTTGTTGGGAAACCCAAAATCATGGCAGAAAGATATTTGATAGATCAGATATAATTGTAGAGAGATAGATGTGTGAAGAGTAAGATTATTTGCACATTTTATTATTTTTCTTTTGGAAAGGGGAAAAAAGGGCAAGACCAATAACAAAAACAGAAAACAGAAAGTAGAAAGCAGAAAGCAGAAACAAACAAATCATGACGTTATGTTAGAAGAAAGAACAATAAACATATGAGAGAAGACAATGGAAGATGAAAAGGCTTGTCAGCAGCTAGATGATCACAAAATTATTCTCTGAACACGCATGTCATGATTAATTACATTTCTTGGACATCCACCAACCCTAATTACACGCCATCCAACACATTTACGCGGACCTGCATGTTTTGGTCTGAGCACCGACTCACTATTGATCAACTCATCCAGGCAAATCAATGACATTCCAAGTAAACACCCTTCGACAATTCAATAGGTGACTGCTGAATCTCTGTTGCATAGTTTCTTACAACAAAATACAAGTCTAGAGAGTCCAGGAATCTCAAACCTACACATCTACGATACTAGATACTGAAATGACTTCCTATAAGAAGAACTTAAATTATTGGAAATCAAACCCTTGCCAGATGGTGATTATTTATAGATTCAAAACCATCAGTTGTGACTCAAGCACAAGAGATAGAGCCTACTACAAGATATTGTGGTGATGGACACATCACCAAAAAACAAACCTCAGTCCACAGTCAACAAATAATGCATAATATTCTATTAATATAAAACCCGGTAGCGAGAAATTGTGACCAAAAAGAAATTGAATACTAACGATTAGAAGCAGAACTCCGACAACCAATAGTACATAGAAAATAGTCAGCTAATAGTAACCATCAATGTGCTCAATATATGACACGAAACCAAAAATGTGGTTGAAGAAACCGTGAAATACATGCCAATGATGAAAGACCATACGTAAGATCACAAAGTAGAACAAAGAATATGTGTTGTGAATGCTTAAACTTACAAGGAATCTGTCGTCCCCACAGTGGAACCAGGCCTTTGTATAACCTGCACAAATTTAAATATGCTATTAAAATGTATTTCCTAAACAAAAATAAACTAAAGTAATACATTTTAAAACAAAACATCATTACACAACAAAGGAAAGAAGTATTGATAAGCATGTACCCAAGAGCGCCTTCAGATTTGACAAACTTGGGAAGTCCATCACTTAAGCCCCTAGCAAAACCAGGCTGAGTCTGCACACGAACTTTCACCGCCTCAAAAGGGCATAAAGCAACATCAGCAATTACCTCAGCAGAAGCTGAACCAGCAAGGTAGATCAAAGTCTTGTATTTGGCCGCATACTCTGGGCCGGCAATATCAGAGTAATACTTTTTGAAGAATTCATAAAAACCAAACTTGCATGCACCCTGAGCACTGTAACCAAGAAGAGTTGGCACCCATCCCCTGAAAAAGCCCTTTACTCCCTGCTCCTTTAAAAGTACTCCAAAACCAGACGAGATGCTCTTGTACTTTGCAGGGTCAATCTAATTAAACAGTAATATCAATGTTAATTAAGAAATTAAGAAGCTACACAAATGGACAATAGTAGCTAAAAGTTGCACTCAAGATAAATAAAACTAGAAGACCCCAATGTCAACTATATATGTATGTGTACTAAATGTCACATGCACAACACAGGTGCTAGAGGTCTAAAAGAATATTATCATGTCATTTTATAACAGAATGTGAGAACCAGCATTCAATACTAATCATATTGTGGAGTACTTCTGACAACAGGATGCTGAACATAGATTCAGTTCAAATTGATTACGAGAAACTAGTAAAACTATTTAATTTTTTGATATAAAACTAGTGATCGTGGCACACACAATGCGTGTGCAAACTAATTAATCTTATTTGAGAAACATAAAAGAAAATTCAATATTGAGTTTATCCAATAACATGATTCTGCGTAACAGATTACAAATGCCTAAACTCTAAATAAAATTCAATCAAATAAATTATTATAATCACTGTGCATGGATTATTTATCCTGTTTTATGAAAATTAAATTATCCTATTTAATATTTCAACATGCATGAATTATATAACATGGTGAATTAGGCAATTAGACACATAGGAACAGTTATAACCTTTTCCCAACATCGGATAATGTTTCTTTTCTTCTCTCTCTTCGTAGGCGGGTAATGAAAAGTAGTTGAAAGCAGTTTCTTGGTTTGTCCTTTTTTAAATGACACAAAATGACCAAGGTAGTTACTCCAAGGGCAAAATGCTTAATTGATATATTTGAACTAGTGAAAACCAAACACAGTTGCGGAAAATAACTTTAGCTTGATTCTCTAAAGAATTGAATCACCAAGAACAAGACTAAAGGATCGATTTGATTAGTTGCTCAAAGAATTTAATCACCCGCAAGCTAAAACAAAACCAGGTTGTGAAAGTTTAAAAGAATTAACTACCAACTCTCACGATAATTGTAAGTTAAAAAACTCACGAATTTGTATAAAGCAAAATCTGCATTCTTTCAACTTACAAAATTACAACTATTTATAAGCTAATGACAAATTAACCTAATCCTACTATAGAAAAAAATCTACGATGGCAAAAAATCTAATTCAAGGAAAGGAAAAACAAACCTATTACAATTAGGAAAACCAATTAAAACCAAATAAATAAACTGCAAATCATCGGCAAATAATTATCCACTGACGGGTAATTATCCACTGATGCCGAGAAAACATCCCCTGACGCTGAGAAATGTGTCCCCTGACGCGCATCCACTGACGGGTACGTATCCCTGACGAACATCCCCCGATGGATATGCATCCCCTGATGGGTACGCATCCCCTGACGCCTAGTGCAGTCTTGTTTTAACTCATGTTTTCAACACTTCGTTCATTAAAAAAGTCACTATAGTTTTAATTGAATTTCCCAACCAAAGCTCAGCATAAGTATCAATACAAAATAGGTATAAAGACATCCTTCATGCAGAGACTCAATACCTTATCAACTACACCATCATCCAACGGATTATCCTCCTCTTCTTCAAAAACAATTGTCCCCAATTGAGCAGCATCGTCATCGTGCACATAAGGAGCCAAATCCCCAACATTGACTGTGGCATTTACCCCAAACTCTCCCGGCAATTCCAACTTGAATGCATTGTTGTTGATTTTCTCCACGATTTTGAAAGGACCATCTGATCGGGGCATGAGCTTGTTTTTGCATAAGTTGGGAAACTTCTCGTTTAGCAAATGGAGCCAAGCAATATCACCCGCCTTGAAATTATGTTGCCGTCAATGTTTGTTGGCTAGGGTCCGGTATTTTTCATTTACATTCTCAATTCGGGCGCGAACTTGGGCATGTAGTCTTAGCATAGCTTGCACCTTTGATTTCGCATCCATATGCACATACTCTGCTTTAGGCAAAGAAATTAGATCCACAGGCAATCGTGGATTTTGCTCATACACTACTCGAATGGAGAATGTTTAGTTGCATACGTAGGAGATCGGTTATAAGTAAATTCTGCACGAAAGAGCTTCACATCCCAATCTTTGGTTGTCTTGATCACCAAACCACGCAGCAAAACTCCCACAGTTCGATTGGTTACCTCAGTTTGTCCATCGGTTTGTGGATGGTGTGAAGTGCTAAAACACAACTTAGTACCCAACAATTTCCACAAAGTCTTCCAAAAGTAGCTCATGAACTTCGTGTCCCGATCACTAACAATGGTTCTCGGCACACCAAGTAGTTGCACTTCTTTAAAGTAAAATCAGCAATTCTGGACGTATCATCAGTCTTGTGGCAAGCAATAAAATGTGTCATCTTTGAAAACCAATCTACCATCACCATGATAAAATCATTACCCTTTTGTGTGCGATGTAATCCAACAATAAAGTCCATAGAAACATCCTCCCAAAGATATTCCGATACAGGCAACGAAGTATATAACCCTCGATGAAAAGTGCTCTGCCTTTTGACACGTAGCATGAACAATAATTCTTGTAACATCACCTTGCATTTTTAGCCAAAAGAAATGTTTTTGTAAGATTGCCAAAGTTTTAGTAATGCCAAAGTGTCCAACCAAACCCCTCTATGAGCTTCCCGTACCAGTAGTTTGGAGCAAGAGGGAATGCACATAATCCATCTTGTAACACATAATTGCCCATGGCACCTTGGGAATATGCTTCAGTGATTGGCTGAAAAACCATGTCTTGCTTATAATATTCCTTAATCAATTCGAAACAAAGCAATCTGGAATTCAACACACCAAGTAATGTATACCTCAGAGAGAAAGCATCAGCCACTACATTGTCTTTTCACACCAAGTAATGTATACCTCCGAGAGAAAGCATCAGCCACTACATTGTCTTTTCCCTGCTTGTGTCTTGAAGAGAAATTGAAGGATTGTATAAACTCGACCCATTTTGCATGTCTAGGGTTAAGTTTTTGTTGCCCATGAATATATTTCAGTGTTTCATGGTCCGAATGCAATATGAAATGATTGGACCTCAAATAGTGACTCCAATTGTCAAGTGTTCTCACTATCGCATAAAACTCCTTATCATATGTAGAATAATTAAGCTTAGCTCCATTCAACTTTTTGTTGCAGTACATGATAGGTCTCTTCTTTTGCACCAACACAACTCCTATACCCACACCACTAGCATCACATTCTACCTCCAAAAGGACTTGAGAAATCTGGAAGAGCTAGGATAGGAGTGCCACACAACTTCTTTACATCTTCAAAGGCTCTCGTATGCAAAATTTGCTTATAACTGATCTCTTACGTACGCAACTAAACATTCACCATTCGAGATAGTGTATGGGCAAAATCCAAGAATTTCCTGTACATCTAATTCCTTTGCCTAAAGGAAAGTATGTGCATACTAATGTGAAATCAAAGGCACAAGCTATGCTAAAACTGCATGCCCAGGTTCGGTACCTTAGCCAACGAACACCGACGACAACATAATTTCAAGGTGGGTGATCTTGTTTAGCTCCATCTGCAAAAAGAGAGGTTTCCTAACTTATGTAAAAACAAGCTCATGCCCCCGTCGGATGGTCATTTTAAAATCGTAGAGAAGGTCAAAAACAATGCATTCAAGTTGGAGTTACCGGAAGAGTTTGGGGTAAGTGTCACATTCAATGTTGGGGATTTGGCTCCTTATGTGCATGATGACGATGTTGCTCAATTGAGGACAATTGTTTTCGAAAAAGAGGATAATCCATTGGATGATGGTGTGGTTGATAAGGTATTGAGTCTTTGCATGAAGGATGTGCCTTTAGACCTGTTTTATATTGATACTTATGTTGAGCCTTGGTTGGGAAATTCAACAAGAGCTGGAGTGACTTTGTTAATGAACAAAACGTTGAAAATATAAGGCAAGGCAAGACTGCACTAGGCATTAGGGGATGTGTACCCGTCACGGGATGTCCGTCAGGGGATGCGTACCCGTCGGGGATACGTACCCGTCAGTGGATGCGCGTCTGGGGACACATTTCTCGGCGTCAAGGGCTAATTACCCAGCATCAGGGGATGTTTTCTGGTCATCAGGGGATAATTACCTGTCAATGGATAATTATTCGCTGATGACCTACAGGTTAATTATTCAGTTTTGATTAGTTTTCCTAATTGTAATAGGTTTGTTTTTCCTTTCCTTGTTGGATTAGATTTCTTTCCATTGCAAGTTTCTTTCCATAGTAAGATTAGGTTAATTTGTCGTTAGCTTATAAATAGTTGTAATTTGGTAAGCTGGAGAGGTTCAAACTTTGATTTATAAATTTTCATGAGTTTTTAACTTACAATTATCTTGAGAGTCAGTGATTAATTCCTTTAAACTATTACAACTAATTTGTTTTAGCTTGCGGGTGATTCAATTCTTTAAGCAAACTAAACAAATCGATCCTTTAGTGTTGATTCTTGGTGATTAACTTCTTTATAAAATCAATCTAAAGTTATTGTTTCCGCAACTATGTTTGGTCACCTAAATCAAATACATCAGTTTTTGTTGCCATGAATATATTTCAGTGCTTCATGATCCGAATGCAATATGAAATGATTGGGCCTCAAATAGTGACTCCAACGATCTAGTGCTCACTATTGCAAAAAACCCCTTACCATATGTAGAGTAATCGAGTTTGGCACCATTCAACATATCACTGAAATAAGTTATCAGCCTCTTTTTTTGCACAAGAACGGCGCCTATTCCAAACCCACTAGCATCACATTCCACCTCAAAGGGACTTGAGAAATTTGGAAGAGCTAGAATAGGTGTCACACAACAACCTTTTCACAGTTTCAAAAGCTCTTTGGGCAACATCAGTCCACTCAAACTTTCACTTCTTGATGCACTCAGTCATAGGGGCCACAACACTACTGAAGTTTTTAACAAATCTTCTATAAAACGAAGTAAGACTATGGAAAGATCTTACTTCAATAACTGTAGTAGGAACCGGCTAGGACTTGATAGCCTCCACTTTTGAGGGATCCACGCAAACTCCATCTCCCGACACGATGTATCCCAAGAAGGTCACACTTGGTACTAAGAAATAACACTTTTCCAACTTGGCATACAATTTTTGCTTCCTTGGTACTTCAAAAACTGATCTCAAATGTGCAAGGTGTTCCTCAACATTCTTGCTATAAACCAGTATATCATCCAGATAAACCACCACAAACTTGCCTAGGAAAGGTTTTAAGACCTCGTTCATGAGTCTCATAAATGTGTTGGGTGCATTTGTCAAACTAAAAGGCATGACCAACCATTCATACAAACTCACCTTTGTCTTAAATGCGGTCTTCCATTCATCACCTTCATTCATCCTGATTTGGTGATATCCTGCTCGAAAATCAACTTTTGAAAACACTTTAGAATCATGCAGTTCATCTAACAAATCATCCAATCTTAGAATTGGAAATCTATATTTGATTGTGATGTTGTTTACTGCCCTGTTGTCCCTGCTGTCTATGCACATCCGCCAAGTTCCATCCTTCTTTGGCACCATTAGAGTTGGTACTGCACAAGGACTCATGCTTTCCCTAACACCCCTTTCCGTCAACTCTTCAATCTACCTTTGAATTTCATTAGATTCTTGGGAATTACACCTATAGGCTGCCTTGTTAGGCAGTGGAGCTCCCAGAATTAAATCAATTTGGTGTTCAATTCCTCTAATAGGTGGTAAGCCAAGTGGCAAGTCCTCAGGGAAAACATCCTTAAACTCATCAAGTACCCTTTGTAACGCTTCCAGTGATTTCCCAGGTATTTGTTCCGATTGGAATCTAGTAGCAATTAACAGCAAACCTCGGCCCTCTTGTTCTAAATTTTGTTCAAATTGTTTCTCTGTTACAAACAAACTCTCCTTACGTGTGTTAAGTGAAGATAACAATTTTAGGGTCATCCTTTTATTTCCTACCTTGGCAATGTAAAAATTTGTCGTTCCATCAAACTTGACAAACCTGTCATACTGTCATGGTCTACCCAATAGGATGTGACACGCATACATAACACAGACATCACACAACACTTGATCCTTGAATTTGCCAATTTCAAAAGAGATCAGTGATTGTTTTGTTACCTTTACCTCTCCTTCATCGCTCAACTAATGCAACTTGTAAGGTTTAGGATGTGCGGTTGTAGGCTAGCTGAGTTTGTCAATTAAAGTGGTGGAGACCACATTGGTGCAACTTCTGGTGTCTAGGATTATGTTCCACAGCTTATCCTTAACCAACACTCTGGTCATAAAGATTTTGTCCCTTTGATCTGCCTCCAAGCGAACTGGTTTGGCTTGTAACAATCTCTTGACAATTAATTGTGAACTATGTATTTTAGGTTCCTCCTCAGAATCAGCCTCGAATTCGTCATCATCCTCCTTGTATTTATCTTGCTCCCTTTCTTCAAACAATTCTTACTCCTTCAAAGCATAAGCTGCTTCAATTTTCTTGATGTCATGCAAATCATGACTGTTGCTAGGACAATCATGTTGCATGTGTCCATAGCCCTTGCACTTGAAGTAAATCCTTTTGTCTTCTGAAGTCAAAGGTGCAGAAGTCTTACTCTTGTCCTCCTTGAATTTGTCAAAGTTAGGAATAAATTTGGCAAAAGGTTGTGCCTCGTTCCTCCTCTCAAGCCTAGCCCTTTCAAACGCCTTGTTGTTAGGTCTTGCATAGCTAATTCCCTTAGCCCTTGTATACTTCTCCACACGTATAGCCACTTTACAGACTTCCTCAAAGGACCAACAAGGCTGCATCTCAACCTTCTTGAGGATATTGGAATTTAAGCCAGCTAGAAAGCAAGCAATTTTGTGCTCCACTCTCTTCTAAGTCACAGAGTATTGTAAGTTTC
Source organism: Centella asiatica (assembly GCA_014636745.2). NCBI lineage: Eukaryota > Viridiplantae > Streptophyta > Magnoliopsida > Apiales > Apiaceae > Centella > Centella asiatica. The sequence continues at coordinate 29,920,444 of CM025784.1, read as the reverse complement.
TCAAACTCCACAGCGCATTCTTCCACTGAGGGTGCTCCCTGTTTAAAGCCCTGCAATTTCAAGAATATGTCTTGCACAAAGTCGGTAGGAACGAACCGCTTCTTCATCCTGGTTCTCAATGCTTCCCAAGACTCGATTCATGCCTTGCCTTCTTTACCTAAAGTTATTTTCCGCAACCTATGCTTAAAGAAGTGAATCACCCGCAAACTAAAGCAAATCAGTTGTGAAAGTTTAAAGGAATTAACCACCAACTCTCAAGATAATTATACATTAGAAACTCACTAAATTTTATAAATCAAAGTATGTGTTTCAACGTACAACATAAGCAGCTATTTATAAGCTAAGATAAACCCTAATTCTACTTTGAAAAGAATTCTACCATGAAAAGAAAAAAACCTCTTACAATTAGGAAAACAAATAAAAACAATTTAATATCCTACAGGTCACCCGAGAAAATTAGTCTCCGATAGGCTTAATTTGAACTTAGTCTGCGACAGTACAAATCATCCCCTGACGATGCCTACTCCGACAACCATTTAGTACCCCTGACAAGGCCTTAGTCTCTGACGAGAAACCATCCCCTGACACGCATTTGCTGGCATCCCCTGACGACAAACCCGCATCCCCTGATGACAGTGCTCGCATCCCCTGACGCCAGTCCTCGCATCCCCGGACGCCAGTCCTCGCATCCCCCGATGCCAGTCTCGGCATCCCCTGACGGGTATCCCCTGATGCTCCCCAATGCCTACTGCAGCTTTATTTCAACCTAAATTTGTCATTAAGCTAAACTATAATCCAACTAATACAACGGATCATACTCCCCTTCTTTGAAAACAATTGTCCTCAATTGTGCAACATCTTCGTGACAAACACAAAGTAAAAATCCCAACTCTAACTACTAAGCTAACTGCTATAGAGTACAACAAAATTTAACACATTGAAAAAGACTCCACAAATTTCTTGCCTCTATCAAATGGAATATGCATCGCAGATTGAATTAGATTCCAACTATCCATCAAGATATCGCTGTCAATGTCAACATAGAACCTTACCTGCTGCAACCTCCGACCAACAGAAGGCTTTGTAATTGACTCTCATATTTGACATGGTTGCAAAACAACTTTTTCCTTGTAATTTTCTGGACTCAATGCAGCCCCAATCAAAGTATATTCCAGGAACAATGCAACAGTAACCACAACATTCTTCTCAAACGCATCTGAGTTAGACTTTTCAAGCAATTTAATATCCTACAGGTCTCCCGAGAAAATTAGTCTCCGATAAGCTTAATTTGAACTTAGTCTCCAACAATACAAATTATCCCCTGACGAGGCCTTAGTCTCCGACGACCATTTATTACCCCCTGACATCAAACCATCCCCTTAGTATCTGACGTCAAACCATCCCCTAATGCGCATTCGCTGGCATCCCCCGACGCCAGTCCTTGCATCCCTGACGCCGGTCCTTGCATCCCTGACGCCGGTCCTCACATCCCCTGATGCCAGTCTCAGCATCTCCTGACAGGTATCCCCTGATGCTCCCTAGTGCCTACTGCAGCTTTATTTCAATAACCTAAAATTAGTCATTAAGCTAAACTATAATCCAACTAATACAACAAATCACTTCTTTCCTTCTTTTAGCTTTCAAGTTCTCATACCACAAGTTTGCATAACCTGTGAATTTCAAAACAACCACCTTGAATCTTTTATGATCATCGTGGTCTTTATAATCAACGACTCGCTCTATCCATTGCAACGATTCAAGAAATTTCTCCGGCTTCATGCTTCCATCAAAGTCTTGGATATCCAAACATAAACCCTTGTCATCATCATTATTTTTCCCTAACTCGACGGTTTACAGGTCTAATAACTTCTTCCTCCTCTGAATCTGAAGTCCGAACAGATCTGGTACTTCTATTTGGACTAGTAGAATGATTTCTTCGATATAACCTTGCCAAGATCTCATTCAATCTGTCATTCTTCTTGTTGATTTGCCTATCACAGCGCAAGTTCTGGGCTTGTTCCATGGTCAAACCTCGTTGAATAACTTGTTCTCCTTCACCAGAAATCTAGGTTGTGTAGATTGTAGAATTATTGTGAGCACAAATCACCAACCAAAACTCTGAATACCTAGATGATATATTTGATCTAGTGAAGACCAAACACAGTTGCAGAAAATAACTTTAGCTTGATTCTCTAAAGAATTAAATCACCAAGAACAAGACTAAAGAATCGATTTGATTAGTTACTTAAAAAATTTAATCACTCGCAAGCTAAAACAAACCAGGTTGTCAAAGTTTAAAGGAATTAAACTCCAACTCTCAAAATAATTGTAAGGTAAAAAACTCACGAATTTGTATAAAGCAAAATCAGCATTCTTTCGACTTACAAAATTACAACTATTTATAAGCTAACGACAAATTAATCTAATCCTACTATGGAAAGAAATCTACAATAGAAAAAAATCTAATCCAACAGGGAAAGGAAAAACAAACATATTACAATTAGGAAAACCAATTAAAATCAAATAAATAAACTGCAGGTTATCAGCGGATAATTATCCACTGGCGGGTAATTATCCCCTGATGCTGATAAAACATCCTCTAACATCGAGAAATGTGCCTCTGACGCGCATCCATTGACGGGTACGTATTCCCTCACGAACATCCCCCGATGAATATGCATCCCCTGATGGGTACGCATCCCCTAACGCCTAGTGCAGTCTTGTTTTGCATCATGTTTTCAACACTTCGTTACGCATCCCCTGACGCCTAGTGCAGTCTTGTTTTGCCTCATGTTTTCAACACTTCATTCATTAACAAAGTTACTCCAGCTTTAATTGAATTTCCCAATCAAGGCTCAGCACAAGTATCAAAACAAAATAGGTCTAAAGACACATCCTTCATGCAGAGACTCAATACCTTATCAACCATACCATCATCCAATGGATTATTAATATATAGAAATATCAATCTTAGAATCATTCGTTAAGTTACTTACAAAGCCAGTATAAAAATGCTTAAGCATCATTCAGAGAATCACATTAAATAGACAAACAATGTTCTGAAAATGTTCAGGGCATTATAGACTGATAGATTATTGGGTTGAGCAAATAAGGTGTATGTTAGTTCAAATTTAAACCAGTCAATCCAAATTTTCCATTTAATGGATTCCTGATAAACAGGAAGGGAAACACTGATCTCATCTGTTCTAGTCCACAACATCAAACACATTTTAAAGCTCAGTCACAAATTTCCGAAGAATATATTCCAGACATATCATAACAAAAGTAGAAATCCTGTCAAAATAAATGCTGCATAAAATTATTAACCAGTCACTTCAAAATTTGCAGCGTATGCATTCCACACATATGGGAAGGGAAAAATATTAATTAATCTGGTTATAAAATGCTTTATAGTTTTACAACCATTTACTAATCATGATAAAATTTTAAAACTGATTGTGCAAATCATCTAAACGCCGATCATAACAAAATTCAACTCGAGCCACAGAACTTCTTAAATGCGACAAAATAGAGGCATAAAGCGCTAGAGCAGATCTATTTCATAGCACAACCTAAATGCAAGCAATAACAATAAAAATGAATATAGATCTAGTTCAGGGCTTAACATTCTTTGAAACCGAAAATGGATCAAGAAACTATAGTAGATTAAAGCCGAAGAGAATAAAAAGGAACAGAGAGAGAATCGAGACCTGCATATTACATTTGACGAGGTCAAGAGGAGTGACGGCCATGTGAGTGAGACCACAGCTGAGGATTCCACCAACGGTACAGGCACCATAGAACTCACGCGAGTACATCTGGATCTTACCTGGCTCGCTCGGAGCTTCAATCATGAAGCTCTTTTTCGCCGACGAGAGCTCAGCAGCAGATAAGCTAGGGTTTGAAGAAGAGTTGGCAGTTATGCTGTTGAGGAGTAGGTTTTTGGATGAAGAAGTGTAGAGGAAGCTCGGAATAAGAGATTGTCTGGAAGAAGAGTAGTCGGAAAACGCCATCGGAAAGTGTACGGTCACGACGGAAGAAGGAAATGGATGGAAAATGGGAGAATAAAGGAGAGGAAGCGAGTCTCACACACAAGCAGTCTCCTGAATTCTCTCCCGTGTCCTATTCCGCAAGTCAATGAGCCGCGTAATTTATACGAAGACCAATGAGAATTGCACCCCACCCCAAACTTATGCCAACTTTACCGTTCTGTACCACAGCCTACAGGCTACAGCTTGTCGGATCATCTTATGTTTTATTTTTTTGTCGCAGGTGAATTAGGATTTTAGTTTTCACAACGAAAATAACTACAAAATAGAATATTTATTAATAAAAAAGTTGAGACTTATATTAGAACAAATTAATCATTTTTCGGCCTGTCCTACTCGAATAGATTTATTCTGTCACGTCGTGTACTACATATCTTAATTTTAAATTTTAATTTTTATAGTTTTTTTCACATACCAAAAAGACATTTATTGAAATATTTATTTCATTATTACCCTTTTATAATTACATGTTTTTAGGAGTTTATATATTCGAAGAAAAATTATATTGTAATTATTGAAAGGTACACTAAAAAATAAATGAGTGAAATTTTTTTTAGATAAGAGAATGATTATCAATTAGAAATTTAACAAAATCTCTTAAAAGACCATTACTAATGAACGCATGGAATATTTTTATTACTACTTACACATTCTTTAAGATGATTGTTCTCTTATTTCCTAAATATATGACGTTTGACATTTTTACATGTAATTTTAGGTAAAATTTTTAATTTTTTAATATATGTTAGATATTTTATATAATTTTAATTTTTATAACATGCTAAAACATATTTAAAATATTTTTAGTTTTTATTTTTATTTTAAAAAAATGAAATATATAATATGTATTAAAATTCACATATAAATGTGTAAAATATCAAACCTCATATATTTAAGAAATGTAAAAGTATTACTCCAAGTAGTTACATTTAATTTTCTCTTTTTAAAATCTTGATGTAGAAGATGATTCATAAATCGGTGTATCTAATCCTCCTCAACTTACTCCACAAGTAAATACAAAAATATTGATTTGTTTTCGTGAGGTAAAAGTTGAGAACTCATTTACTATTGTTAGAGGAGTAAATCTGTCGAATATTAATGTACTTAAATTTTATCTTTTTTAAAAAAATTGATATCCAAACTCAAATTCGAGTATTTAGTCTAATAGAATTGTAATGTTCAAATTCTTTTATAATTAAATTCTGAGTCGAATATGAATTACTCACGATTATAAATTTAATAAAAAATTTCATAGTAATACAATTTTTTATTTCTTTTGGAATAAAAATTATATATAATAATTCATTTTATTTATACACATTATTTTTAGAGTAACTTATATAATATGTATAATATTTAATTCTATTATTAAAACGTATTTGATTATATATTACTAATATATATTATAATATTTTAGTATAACGATAGAAGTCAAACTATTTACGAGTGGTACAGAGGAACACTAAGATTCCATTTATTTAATTTAATTTAAAATTAAATATCAAGTTTAACTTATTTTCGTATTGAAACTAAATTGAATTAAATTTATTGATTTCTGAATTGAGTTATACCCTAACTACGGTAACATTTAGATTTAGTAGATTATTCTTTTTACGAAGTACAAAATTTTGGATAGTACACCTATAAAATTATAATATTAGAACATTTAAAAGTATATAAGTATATTATTAGTTTCAGAAGGAAAAAGTGGTGAGTTTTGTAAATAAAAAACCGGGTGATATCTTTGGAAATTACTTTGATATTGTCTTTACGGCTTTCACTTTTATTAATTCTAAAATATTCATAATAGGTTACTTTTACTCTCAAAATATCACAGCTCAAAACGAAATGTCTAATTGCTCAATAGTTTTGCAAATAATGTAATATCTTTAAAGAAAAATTATACTTTCACATTTTTTTAGTATAATTTTTCATGATCACGCAAGCTTGAAGTTTATAAATATTTTTTTTATCCTACTAACTTTGTTTTTTTATCTAATATAAACCTACGAATTATTTTTAAATCCTATAATTTTCTTTATGACATATATTTATAGAAATATAAAAGTATAAATGATTTTAAGAGTGATATTTTACTTCAAAATTATTAAAAATAAATATTTTTATTTCAATCTCAAGTGTGTTAGATTTCACAAATTTATTTGAATAAAGTGACGTGTATTTAATAAGTTTATAACTGAGGAAGTAGTAGGTTAGTTTAAAGTTTAAACCCTTCATGACTCCGTGTAGCAATAACCATACTATGTACATAACGAGACAAAAATTGCAACAAAAAAAAAGTTTAAAAAAAAGATATGCGAAAATATCACCTCCTATTTTTGTAATAGCTTGAAATGTTAGTATTAGTAATATAAATGCCCCTTGTTATTTATGTTTCTTTCTTTTCTTTCTATTTCATTCCTAATTTATCAAAAAAAAATGTTACTATTAGGAATACAAATATGTAAAACATATTATTTGTTATTTTCAATTTAAACGTGTCCAAATCTTCTAGTATAATATATAAATTGATAAACCTAATTTTATAAGGATAAATATGTTGAAAACTACAAGTCTTAACTTCAATAGTTTGGTTTTTGGGGCTTGCACCAAGTCGTGGCCTGCAACCGTGAGAGTGTCGCGACTTAGGATGCTAGTTGCGGCCCACGACATATGTTAGTTTGACTGTTCCCCCTTTGATCGCCAGAGGTCGCAGCTTGTGACTTGTGTTGATGCCCGTGACTGAATCTAAAATTAATTTATTTTATTTGTGTTTTTAGGTGTTCAAGTGTGTAAATAATTGTAGTATCACATATACCAATTTATAACATTTTTTGATTAAAAATAAGGAGATATAGACACAATATATAGTTATCGAGTATATAATTGTTGTCTAACTTAAGTTTGATTTTAAAACTATTGTTCTCCTTTCTCTACCTATACATGGCCTTTTCTCTCCATTTAAAAATGCTAGCTAGTACTCAATTGTTCTTCATCGAATCTTAAGGAAATTCAAGCAAATTTGGTTCATTCTCAAGCAAAATAACTGTCGACCAAGGTTAGATATGTTTTTTTTTTCTTGAAATTCAAGTGACTCAATCACGATTCTGGGCATTATAATTGATGCGAATTAATGTTTATCAGATTCTAAAGAATTCTATCAATTGGAAAATTCGCAGACTCAAAATGCTCCTCCTTCTCTCTAAACCCCCGTAAACCCTAAAAACCTCTTCCAAACCCTATTTGTCTCTTTTGCTCCCCTCCCCCCCACCCCCCGTGGATGAGGTTATTATGATGGTTGAATCTAAACCAACTGTTACCCCTATTTTAATGGAATATATGGAAGCATCCTCTGTCCACACTATTGATTTGGACTCAAATGATGAAGAAGGTGAGTTTGTCCCTAGTTCTCTTAGTCAAGACTCTACTGGGGTTTTCCAAGCGACAACTATGCTTTCTAGAATGATAAGGAGAATGCAGTCCTTGAAAGAAAGAAGGTTATGAAACTTGAAGCTTTCATAGCATCTCTTGGTTGGTCCTTGGATGACGTGAACAGGATTTCTGGCTCTGTTTCCTTACCCAAACCGACTTGTCATTCCCCTAACCTTGTTACTGTAGCTTGTTCCCCTCCTGCAGTTGCATTTGCTCTTGACAAGGGGAAAGAGCTTGCTTTGTCTCCTTTTGCAACGGGATCCTACATCCCTGTTTCAGATCCGGTCCCCCCTGCCCCTATGTTAAGCCTTCCTGGAGCTCAATGGTGACCAAAGACCTCTCAGGTGACACCTCTAAGCTTGTTTCATTCTCCTTTTACCTACCTCTTATTTCTGATAGGAAGGTCACCATCCGACCACCCCTTTTGGTTCTTGAATCAGGTGCAAAGAAGTGGGACTTTAGTCTCATCGACCATTTTCTTAGCCCTAGACTTGCTTTCCCTATAGTGGATGCTTTTGCAAAGAAAGTGTGGAGTCAATGGGGCTTTGTCAAAACCACTTTCCACAAAGGGCTTTTTGTTTTCAAATTCAATTCTGCTGCTGGAAGGGATAATGCTTTAGTTGGTGGCCCTTGGTATATCTCAAACAAACAAATCATGTTGCAACCTTAGAAAGAGGGCATTAATATCTCAAAGGAAAAATGCACCTCTGTCCCCATTTGTGTCAAATTTTCTGAAGTTCCCATTTCTTATTGGACAACAGAGGGTCTAAGTTACATTGTCTCTGGTGTTGGAACCCCCTTGTATTTGGATAAAGCTACCTCTCAGCTTGATCATATAGCTTTTGCTCGAATTTGTATCCAAGTTGATGTGGCCTGCACCTTTTCGAAGACCCTCCATCTTATCATCTACCATTCTAAATCGGATGGTAACATTGTTGAAGTCGTTGAGGAAGTGCGAGTTGAATACTCAAATAAACCTCAGTTCTGTCCTGACTGTAAAGTTTTTGGTCACTCTCATGTTAAATGCCCAAATACAAATTACCAATGGGTCCCAAAAGCTGTTGTTAAGGAAGTGGCCCCCCAAGTGCTTGGTTCTGATCCCCCTGGTTTTGGCTTAGGGAAAGTTTCCCTTCCCCTTACTGGGTTTACCCCCACCAGCTTTTGTTGATGAAGGTAGGCAGACTGTTTCTAAGAAAGGCAATTTCTCTGAGCCTCCAAAGTCCTCTCTGATTATGACTCCCACCAACTTTGCACATGTGGCTAATAATTCGATTAGTTTTAGTCTAACAGAGGATATTTCTCCCCCAATCTTTGATAATGCTCTTACCAGAGCTAAAATGATTGATGGCCTTCCTCCTAAAGCCCTCGCAACTAATCCCTCTGCAGGTAATCCCTCTGTAGGTAATCCCTCATCTTCAAGGAAAAAAGAAAGAAAAAAGTCTGACTTACATGCCCAAAATGGAGGCTCTACCTCTAAATAATCAGTTTGCTATGATAAGTTTTTGTTGAATGAATTTAAGGGGTTTAAATTAGGGTCCAAAAATTGCCGATCTTAAGCACTTCCTTTTGGAAAATAATATTGCTTTTGGAGGTTTTTTTGAAATCAGAGTCAAAGCTTCTAATGCCACTCGGATCTCTAGAAGCATTAACGAAAATTGGTCCTGGCTTAATAATTATTCTTGTCACCCCAACAGGAGGATTTGGGTTGGGTGGGACCCAAACCTTTGGAATGTCAGTGCATTATCTTTCTCTTCCCAATTCATTCAGTGTAAAGCAGGTACTACTGATCTCAATACATCCTTTTTTGTCACTTTTGTTTATGGCCTTTACACAGATCTAGACAGAAGACAGTTGTGGGCAGACCTTAGAGACCTTTTTCGCTCCTGCTCAACTCATGCTTGGTGCTTAGTTGGAGATTTTAACAAAGTTATTTCAATCCAGAACATCCTTGCTAGAAACGCTCGTCAGGATATAGGGATACTTGACATGAAGCTCTGTCTCCAGGATATTTCTATGGAGGATCTTAGAGCCAGTGGCTCTCTTTACACCTGGTGGAACTCCCAACGAAACAACCCCTGCTACAAGAAGCTGGATAGGATTTTAACTAATCCTTGGTGGTCCTTGGACTTTCCCCTCTCTAATGGCTATTTCCCCCCTATAGGTTTATCTGACCATTGCCCCATGATTATCCACATTGGTATGGAATCCCCAAAGATCGTCAAACCTTTTCAATTTTTTAATCATCTTATGGTGCTTGAAGATTACTCTTTAACTATTAGTACTACCTGGGCTATCCTTCCTTCGGGCAATCCTATTCAGCAGCTTTCTCAGAAGCTTAGAAATGTGAAGAAACCCCTTATTGGCTTAAACAAAAAGTGGGGTAATGTTACGACCCGTGTTCGGGAGGCAAGGGATGAGCTTAGCTTGGTCCAAAGGACTTTTCTCACTGATCCCCTAAACTTTTCTCTCTTGGATAAGTTAAGCTCCAATTCCAAGGCTTATTGGGAAGCTCTCCATAAGGAAGAAGTCTTTCACAAGCAGAAATCTCATATCTCCTGGCTTAAAGATGGGGACAAAAATTTCAGCTTCTTTTTCCACAACACCATTTCAAGGTGGAATAGGAATAAGATTCTTCAGATCCAAGACCATTCTAGAAATTTTGTGTAGGGACATAATGTTGTCAAAGAAGTTGCAATCCATCACTTCTCAAGGCTCCTCTCCCCTCATGGCATTAGAAGTTGAGTTTTCCTTCTTAACTGCCCGTGCCACCGTCTCTGATGATTAGATTAAAGGTTTGAATTGCCTTGTTTCTCCCCAAGAGATCCTCAAGGTAGTTAAGTCCCTTAAAGGCCACAAAAGCCCAGGCCTGAATTGTTTCACAAGGGAATTCTTTTCTAGCTCTTGGAACATTGTGGGTGGTGATGTCATTGCAGCTATTCATGCTTTTTCTCTACTGGCATCCCTCTCAGAAGCTTTAATGCAACGACAATTGCCTTCCCCAAAGTGCCAAACCCCATCCACAATGAATGACTTCCATCCCATATCCTGCTGCAATACCATCTATAAAATTATAGCCAAGGTTCTTGCCTCTAGGATCAAGCAAGTTCTTCCCTCCATTATTTCTAAGTCTCAATCTGCTTTCATCCCAGGCAGGAAAATTGGCGATAATATTCTGGTTGTTCAAGGCCTTTTTAGAAACTATCACCTCTCCAAGGGCTCCCCCAAATGTGCCATCAAGATTGACTTGCAAAAAACTTTTGATTCTATCCACTAGGATTTTATGCTGGCAGCCTTGAGGCTTTTCTGTTTTCCTCCTGAGTTATGCTTTTGGATCAAGGAATGTATTACCTTAGCCTCTTACTCCGTTAAGATTAATGGCTCCCTATGTAGCTACTTCAAGGGTTCGCGAGGCCTTAGGCAAGGGGATCCTTTATCTCCTTACCTTTTTGTTATTGCCATGGAAGTTTTGTCTATTTTACTAGTTGCTAGTACAAACTCGCCTAGTTTCTCCTTTCATTGCAAAACTAAGGAGTTAAAGCTGTCACACATCTACTTCGCTGATGACCTCCTCCTCTTCTGCAAGGGTTATAGACAATCAGTTTCAATCCTTAAGGGTTGTTTGGATGAGTTTACCGCTCTCTCTGGTCTTCATGTGAACACTACCAAGAGCTCTTGTTTCTTCTCAAATGTTTCTAATCTGGAAGCCTCTTTCATTAGTTCCATGCTTAATTTCCCTATTGGAAATCTCCCCATCAAATTTCTTGGAGTTCCCTTAATCTCTCGAAAGCTTACTGCCAGTGATTGTGCCCCCCTGATAGAAAGTATCACCTCGAGAATCTCTAAATGGACCTCCAATTTTCTGTCCTATGCAGGCAAAGCCCAGTTAATCGAAGATGTCCTATTGTCCATCACCAACTATTGGCTACAACACTTTCTTCTCCCAGCTGCTGTTCACAATCCCCCTTTGATTTTTATGTAAAGAAGATCAGAAATTATGAAGAAGAACAACAACAAACCATAAGGCTTCTAGTTCTTGATCTTGCGCGTCAAGAACAACAATCAGCTGCTCCTTTTTCTTGTTCAATCACGCAAATCCAGCCTTTAACTCCACCTTATTACAACACACTAATTAGCCTCCTTGATCAACCAACCTCACGCCAATATGATCCAAGAAGAATAAACCAGAACGTACACCACGCAAGAAACCAGAAAACAAGAAAGAATCACACGTTCTTGATTTCCCACTCCCAACGCCAAACCTTGCTCTTGATACCAATATGATGTAGGGTGGTCAACCTACAACCTCAGATAACTTAAATCAACTTGTTGATATGCACACAAGAAGTCAATTTAAGGATCTTGAACAAATCTCACGTCCAAGGCTACTCGAATCACACGAATAGGGTTTTGTTTATATCTCATAAACAAGAAAGAAAACGTGTAAAACACTTTTCTGAAAAAATAATTCTTAGTTCATTAAATCTGAATAAAGGAAATACAATCCTATTTATAATAACTCGTAAGTACTCAAACTCCAATCACCAATCTGATTATCTAATCCTATTCCTAATCTGATTAATATAAACTCAATCAAATCTGAATAAACTAACCCAAATGAATTTATAACTCATTTAATTGGGTTTACATGCAATTCAGGCCCAAATAAAAAAGAACTAAAATAACAAATCAAGAACATAACAAGAAAACAAAGTAGAGTCCAAGAAAAAAGAAAAAAAAAAGAACACAAAGGATGGCTCTCTCTCTAAATTTTTTTCTCTCACTTCTCTCTACCTTTCCCCTAAACCCTAAATCTTGTTGCACCTCCATTCTCCGATTCTTACTTGGCGCCTCTCTGTTTTTTTTTGTTTTCCCTATTTCGCTCTTATGTTCTCTCTTTGCTTTCAGAGATGAGTGGTTTCTTCTATTTGGAAATGGTTGATTCTGACCCCACCTCAACTCCTTCTCTTCTTGCTCCGGTAGTCTCTGGTCCAGCGGGCACAGTAGAATCAAACTCTGATTCGAAGAACATTGTAAAGGAACCTCAGTTGTATAAGGAAGTATTTACTACTGCGCAACTTACAAAAAATGACCGATTAGAAGCAATTCTTGCTACACAGAAAAATGAAGCTCTTATGGCCTTCATTACTTCTATTGGTTGAAATATTGAAGACATAAGTAAATTTGAGCTCTCAAGCTCCCCTCCCATTGTGCCCTTCAGCTCTGGGCCATCAGATCTCAAATCCACAGTTGTTTCTATTCAGGCTCCTATGTTGTCTAAGGGAAATGAAGAAAGCCTCAATCTTCTGCCTCCTCTGGAGGAGGGTGAAATCTTTCACTCTGAACCTCCATAGATTAATGATCAGACCCTTTCAAAGGGAAAGCTTTCTTGGAGCAAGATTGTGGCCGGAGATGCTAAACCTACTAAGCTCTCTTTTTTTCCTCCTACCTTGGTTGATGGCAAGATTTCTATTAAACCTCCCCTTGAGGTCCTCAAGCAAGGTTATAAACTTTGGAAAAATTGTCTGATTGGGTTTTTCCACCATTCTAACCCCCTACAATGTAATTGCTCTAACAACTACTAAAGTTTGGGGTAACCTTGGTCTACAAAACGTATTCTTGCATAAAAACTCTTACATGTTTCAATTTAATTAAGTAGAAGACTGTGAAAATGTTTTGAGCTCGGGGCCTTGGCACCTAGCTAACAAATCAATCCTATTGGAAAAATGGCGAGAAGGGACTGATATTTCTAAAGAAGATTGCAAGAAAGCTCATATATGGGTCAAAGTGTCTAGAGTTCTGCTATCTTACTGGACTTTAGAGGGGCTTAGTTACATTGGTAGTGGTTTGGGTAAGCCTCTCTTTCTAGACAAAGTCACAGGCAAACTGGAACCTAAGTCTTACGCTAGAATGTGCATAGAAATAAGGGTCGACTCTAGTTGGCCAAAGGAACTCCCGGTTTCTATTTGGGATGAATTTACCAACAAGGAAGCCTCAGTTGTTGTCTCTATAGAATACCAAAACAAACCTCCTTCATGCTCCAAATGCTCCATTTTTGGTCATTCCCAATTCAAATGTCCGTTTTCTAACTATCAATGGGTCCCCAAACCTCAACCCAAACCTGTTAACATTAACTGTCATATAGCCCCTACAAATAAGGATGTTGACAGCTAGGTTCCAGCCCATCCAAAGCCAAGCTCTTCCCTCCCTCCTCCTTCTTTTCCAGCAACCTCTAAGAGCTTGTGCCTTTCTCCAACTACACCTCATCCCAACCCTTTCTTCCCTCTTTCTTGCCCAGAGCTACCCTTTCCTGAGTTAGATGTTGGTTCTCTTAAGCAAGTTCTTATCGATAAAATTTTGTCAATTGGTGAAAAAGAGCTCAAAGACCAGAAACTGAAAGTCTTAGTCGCCCTAGATACTCCATCCTCTTCTAAGAGGAAAAAGAAGAAGGGTGGGAGACAGGCTCCCCCTTAGCCTTGTCCACTTTTACTTCAATTTTTGTTCCATGAATATCAGCTCTTATAATGTTCAAGGCCTTAATAAGTCGCCTAAACAAGACGACATTAGATCTTTCTTAATTTCTAATGGCATTACCCTTGCGGGTCTTTTGGAAACTAGAGTCAAGCAGGACAAGGCTCATGCCATTGCCTCTAAAATTCAAGCTAACTGGGAGTGGATTTTCAATTATGATCATCATTGGAACAACAAAATTTAGATTGGTTGGAACCCTCGAGTTTGGCAAGTCATTCCAATCTCATTTTCAGACCAGCTCATCCACTGTAAGGTTTCGACCAGAACCTTCATTTTTTGGTTACTTTTGTCTATGCTCATAATACTTACTCAATGTGTCGCAGCCTTTGGAATGGGCTCCTTTCGTTTACCTCTCTTACCCAAAGGTGGACTGTGTTAGGAGACTTCAATGAGATTCTTTTTCAATCTGAAAACAAGGGGGGGCACAATGCATTGCTAATTACCACCTTGCTAATTGCCACCTTGAAGATATCAGACACATGGGTCAGCACCTCACTTGGAGAAACAAACAAGAATCATACCCCATTGCCAGGAAGCTTGACAGAGTTCTTGGGAACCCTAAATGGATGGAAACCATGGACCTCTCTCATGTTTTTTTTGGTCCCAGCAGGCTATCAGATCACTCTCCTGCTATACTTTAGTTAGGACTTTAAGCCATTTCTCCCAGGAAGCCCTTCCTGTTTCTAAACCATTTCATCGACTTGGAAGGATTCTGGCCACTCTCAAGTCTCTCCCCAAAAACAAATCTCCTGGCCCTGATGGCTTCAATGCCAATTTCTTGATTACTTTTTAGGATCTTGTGGGAGGAAATTTCACTAGGGCTATTAAAGCCTTCTTCCACTCTGGGAAACTACTCAAAGAACTAAATCACGCAGCCATCACTCTTATACCTAAAGTTAAAAATCCTTCTAGGATGGGGGACTTTCGTCCTATTTCATGTTGCTCTACTGTTTACAAATGCATTTTAAAACTTCTTGCCAACAGACTTAAAAAGACTCTTCCCTTCATTATTTCAAATCATCAGTCAGCTTTCATTCATAGAAGGAGCATTGGTGATAGTATTCTTCTTGCTCAAGAGCTTTTGCATAATTACCACCATCTTGGAGGTCCTCCTCGATGTGCCCTTAAGATCGACATTAGTAAAGCATTTGATTCAGTAAATTGGGAGTTTATTTTTACTACTCTGAAAATATTGGAATTCCCTGAGCAATACATCAGATGGGTTAAAGAATGTATCATTATTGCCTAATACTCGGTTAAAGTTAATGGAGAGCTTTGCGGTTACTTTGATGGTAAGAAAGGTCTTCGTTAAGGTGATCCCCTCTCGCCTTATCTATTCATTATTGCTATGGAAGTTCTTAGTGCCATTCTAGATTCTGTTAGCCATAATCCCAATTTCAAGTTCTACTAGAAAACTGAAAAAGGTGTCATCACTCATCTTGCTTTTGCAGATGACCTGATGATTTTTTCTCATGGGGACCTTTCATCTATAAAACCTTTGTTAGAGTTAATTAATGATGATGATGTTTAGAGAATAAATTGTGCATCTGTAAATACTTAAGGTACATTATAAACCTTAATATCAACACAAGTTTTGGATCCACTGATGATAAACTTATTCATCAGGGGATGATCAAACACTTCACAAGACAAGTCGTAAAATGGAACATCTAAAGGACTTGACAAAGTGAAGAGGAATGTCTGATGTTACTCCAAAATAGTCAAAGTATTCCGCACATCAGATATTCCAAACAAAGTTTCGTTGATTAAGAATCGTCAGGGGAACCAGTCAGGGCAAACTCATCAGGGAGAACCCGTCAAGGGAAACTTTCAGGGGAACCTGTCAGGGGATGACTAAGGCAGACCAACCCATCAGGGGAACGCGTCAGGGTATGGCAGTGGCTGGCCAAACTCATAAGGGTAAACGCGTCAGGGCATGAACAAGACATTTCATCTGTCAAGGTAAAACTTCAGGGTATGACAGTGTCAGGCTAACCCATCAGGGTAACCCGTCAGGGGGAAAGCTCAACACTGCATCAATGGAAGCCATCAGTGTATGTTACAGGTCATAACATCAGTGGATCAAAGAAGCACTGAGTAAAACTCAAGTGAAGGTTGAAGCCCTGATCCAGTCTTTAACAAGACTTGTCATCAGGGGATCCAAGAAGCACTGATCAAGTTCATCAGGGCTTGTCGTCAGTGGATGGTTATGACATCATGCACCTGTCATCAGGACTTACACTTCAAATCAACGAAACTTGTTATAGAAGCAAGAGATATTAACTGGAAAGATATTTCTTGAAGTTTGTTATTGTCAAATGAGAACTTTCAAACATTAAATGCACGCAGATCAGGGGAAGAAAAAGTAGCAGCAATCTGACACATACTTTCGAAAGGACAATGATGTGACATATATGCGGCTAAGTTGAAAAGAGCAGCACGTCTTCACACGTGGTTTCAACCACTGATCTTCTATATATGCAAAGGAGTTCTCATTACACAAAAAAAAGGAGATCAATCCAACAGATCAACAAACATCGAAGCACACAAATCACTAGAGCAGCTTTGTAATATATCTTGAGAGAAATATTTCAAAGAAAGATTAGAAGCTAGTGAGTGTGAATTTGAAGCTATAATTTTATTAGCTGTTTAATCACATTTGTGATTATACAGATTTCCAGAAAAACATCAAGTTTTAATACAACTATTTTAACTTGAATCTGTGTGTTCATATTTTATAATTTTTTCTGTTCATTGTAGCAGTTTCCTATCAGGGCCAACTAAAGTTTAAAAAGAGCAAAAAGTTTGTAGTGTTTGCAATCATCCCCCCCCCCCCACCCCCCCTTCTACAAACACTTGAGCTTATATTGTTCTAACAACCTTCTCCTTGATGGACTAACAACCTTTTAAAATCTTTCGGGTTTGACCATTAATATTCACAAGAGCCACGATTTTTTGACAAATGTCAGGGAGGATGTTAAATCTCAAATTTTGGATAGATGTGGTGATGTGGGCATGAACAAAAAGGAGACAGATTTGTGTTCCTTAGGGACATTGCCTGGATCAGATGGAGATGGTGAGCTCAGGCTTAGGGGTCCAGTTACTAGATCCAAGTCTAAGAAGTTTGAAACAAACTTGTCAACTGCAGTAGGTTTGATACTTGAAGAGTTTCGGGCATTGGGGTTATATTTGGAACATTACGAAGATGGAGAAGAAACTTGGACTTGGCTAAATCGGCGTTATGATCCTTTGCAAGGTGCTTATAATTCCATTATTACTTTGCTTTCAAAAATAGAGGCAGGCACATTTGAAGCTTAGCTGAGAATAGGCATCAGGAGATGTCGAGGAAGGCATCAAGGGATGTTGAGGAAAGCATCAGGGAATAATTATAACATCGGAGACTACGACGTCAGGGGATGAGATTCAACATCAGAGACTACGAGCGTCAAGGGATAATTAGTCTCCGACAGTTTAATTTGCTTGTCAGGTTAGGGATAATTAGTCTCCGATAGTTAAATTATCCACTAACAGTTTTAGTTATTATTTTCCATGTGTTTTATTTTTTTTCGTATTTGTTTTGATTTGTTTCCAAGTTAAAATAGGTTTGTTTCCTTTCTTAATAGGTTAGATTTATTTCCAATGTATTATTCTTTCCAATTAGGATTTGGGATTTTATCAGCTTATAAATAGCTGCTTATATTGTACAACGAGAAATAGTTGACTTTGATTAATAAAATTCAGAAAGTGTTCTGCACGTTTCTTCTTGTTTGTGAGATATAAACAAAACCCTATTCGTGTGATTCGAGTAGTATTGAACGTGTGATTCGTTCAAGATCCTTAAGTCGACTTCTTGTGCGTATATCAACAAGTTAATTTAAGTTATCTAAGGCTGTAGGCTTAAATACCTTACATCATATTGGTATCAGAGCAAGGCTTGGCGTTGGGAGTGGGAAATCAAGAACGTGTGACTCTTTCTTATTTCTAGTTTCTTATGTGGAGTATTGTCTGGTGTATTGTGTTCGAACTGCAATTAGGAATTTCTTATTAGAAATTTGTTTGGTTGAATTGAACATGTTTGAATCAGGTGGACACGATAAAATAGGAGACACGGGTTTGCCTCGTGGAGCAACCTTGCAAGATGCAAAGATCCAACGTTTACAAAATCAATATGCAACAATGACTACTCAATTGGATCGATTGGAAGAGATGATTACCAGATTGTTGGGACATGACAACAATCATGGCCAAGGAGCTGATGGTCAAGAATAGGAGCAGGAAATTGTTGCTCATAACGATCAACCTAATGTTCGTGAAGGGCACTCAAACATAAAGCTGAAAGTTCCTTCTTTCACTAGGAGCAGTGATCTTGAAGAGCTCTTAGAGTGGGTTCAAAAGGTTGAAAAGATCTTTGAATTCCAAAACCACACAAAAGAAAGAAAGTGCAAATTAGCGACTTTGGAGTTCTCAAAGTATGCTAGTCTTTGGTGGGATAACCTGGTTGCACAAAGAAGGCGAGATGGGGAAGAACCTATTGTTAGTTGGCGTGTGATGAAAAACCTGATGAGAAAGAGTGATGTATGGTGTTTAAGCCTACAGCCTCGGATAGCTTAAATCAACTTGTTGATGTACACACAAGAAGTCGACTTAAGGTTCTTGAATGAATCACACATTCAATACTACTCGAATCACACGAATAGGGTTTTGTTTATATCACACAAAACAAGAAGAAATTGCAGAATAACTCTGAATTTTATTAATCAAAATCTATTATTTTTATTGTACAATATGAGCAGCTATTTATAAGTTGTTAAGATTCCTAATCTTAATTAGAAAGAATAATACATTGGAAAGAAATCTAATTCAATAAGGAAAGGAAACAAACCTATTAAAACTAGGAAACAAATACAAAAAAAATACAGAAATAAATAAAATACATGAAAATAAATAATCGAAACTGTTAGTGGATAATTAAGCTATCGGGGACTAATTATTCCCTGATGAGCTATTTTGCCTATCGGAGACTAGCCATCCCCTAACAAGCAAATTTACACTGTCGGAGACTATTATACCTTGACGCTTGAATTTGGCTGTCGGAAACTAATATCCCCTGACGGGTAAATTTACACTGTCAGAGACTATTATCCCTTGAAGTCATAGTCTCTAATGTTGATACTTAACCCTGACGCCCGCAATCTCCAATTTAATAAATATCCCCTGATGTCCTCCTTGGCAAAGTTTTGACTAAGTCACAAACGTGCTTGACTCCAAGTTTAAAAGCAAAGTAATAACATAATTACAAGCACCTTGTGAAAGATCATAACGCAGAGTTGGCCACGTCCAATTTTCAGTGCCATCTTCATAATGTTCCAAACATAACCCTAATATCCGAAACTCTTCAAGATTCAAATCCACTACAGTTGACAAACTTGCTTCAAACTTTCTAGACTTGGATCTAGTAATTGGACCCTTAAGCCTTAGCTCACCGTCGCCATCCGATTCCTTCTTGTTCATGCCCACATCAGTGCATGCAAGCTTGAAAGGTAAATCATCAGCATATAAGATAGTGTCAGTTAAAATTTGTGGTTTTTCTTTACATTGAAAAGATAAATGATTATTACTACCACAATTCCAACACACTTTTCTAGGGGCTTCATGCATAGAGGTGTAATTACTAGCTTTGTTTACATGTAACTTTCCATTCCTATTCTTTTTATTATCCCCTGATAGGCCTTTATCCTTTGAAGGACTACAATGGCCTGATGTACTCTTTTCCCCTGATGACTGTGTATCCACTGATGCACATTCTAGTTCATTCTTAACTAGAGATTTGAGTGATTTGGTAAGAACAAATTTCTTGCCTCTCCCACCACTTGTGGAAGCTTCACACATTGGGAAAACATTTATTTTTTCTAACTTTGTTATAGCCTTTA
Source organism: Centella asiatica (assembly GCA_014636745.2). Taxonomy (NCBI): domain Eukaryota; kingdom Viridiplantae; phylum Streptophyta; class Magnoliopsida; order Apiales; family Apiaceae; genus Centella; species Centella asiatica. Next base: position 29,900,505 of record CM025784.1, on the reverse strand, counting down.
CAAATTTGATAGGTTGTATTGGCCTTTTTCTAAAGCTAGCTGTATTTTCAACCTCAATAAGAGGTTGCTTCACAAGAGTCTCTTCATAGCCTAAACCAGACTTGTGATCAGATTTTTGACAATTTAGTTGATCATCCAGTTTCTTGCTTGACTCATTCCATTTCTTCATGACTTCCCTTTTTTGTTGCAAAAGATTGGAGATTAATTCCTCTCTTTTGATAGCACAGTCAAGGAGATTTTTAGTCCTTGAGAGTTCTTTTTCAAGATTCTCAAGTCTAGAAAGTTCTGATTCTAAAAGAGTATTTCTAACAGTCAAGTGTTCATTTATTTTATGTACTCTCTCAGTCTCAGCTACAACACTCCTCAGGGTGTCATAAAGATCTTTTATCTCACAAGTCATTTCCTTAACAATTTTAACACAATGATTTTTTGACATGTTAGAGGAAATTTCAAGACTTACTTATGAGCTGCTATTGTCAATGGATGAGGCCATCAGGGCTAGGTTGACATATTCTTCATTATCTTCTTCATCTGAGTTAGCCCAGTCCTTTCCCTCTGCAATGTAAGCTTTTCCTTTTTTGGTGGCATTTAGAGGGACAAAGTATTTATTCTTGTAATCCACATCAGCTTCCTTTCCCCTGGATTCACCTTCCTTTGTGGCCTTGCGGCACTCATTGGCAAAGTGGCCCATTTCATTGCATTTGTAGCACTTTATTCTTGATTTGTCAATAAAGTTTTTAGTGCTACTAGGTTTCCTTGCTGAAAATCTTTTTGATCTAAACGGTTTTTGAAATTTCAGCTTGGAAAACCTCTTTGCAAGAAAAGTCATGGTTTCATCCAGTTCTTCTCTCTTCAGGAGTGTACTCATCCTCCTTTGAGTCAGCTTCATTGTCCCATTCCTTTTCAGCATCTCATAGCTACAGTTTCATCAAGACACTTGGTCTTGCTTCAACTTTATCCTTTTTGGCAGCCATCAGGGCTACAGATTTAAGTTCCTAGCATCCCCTAACATTTTAGATATTTGTTGAACTTCTAGTTCATATGTCTTTAGGGTTCCATAGAGCTTATCCAATTCTAGGAGATTCATGTCCTTGGATTCCCTAATGGTTGTTGTCTTAGAATCCCATAATATGGGAAGTGCCCCCATGAACTTCCTGTTCACATCTTTGTTGGCATATATCTTCTCATACATTCTCAGGTCATTTACCAACCTGTTGAATCTGTCGAACATTTCAGTGAGTGTTTCACCATTTTTCATTGTGAACCACTCATACTGTTGTGTTAACAGCTGTAGTTTGTTTTCCCTCACATCCTCTGTACCATCACACAAGATCTGAATGGTATCTCATATAGATTTAGACGTTGTAAGATTCATGATATTGTTTAGCATATCATCGTTTAAACCATTATATAGGATGCCTGTAACTTTAAGATCCTTCTTTACTTTCTCTCTTTCCTCTGGAGTCATTTGTTAAATAGTTTTTGGAACTAATTTTTCTGGAACACTGACTCCATTGATAACCTCTTGAGGAATGAGCTTCTTTGGTATATGAGGGCCTTCTTCTAGAATTTGTAGGTATTCATCATTGATTTCTCTTAGATGAACTATCATTCGTTTCCTTAAGAAGAAGTATTTTCCCCTTTCCAACATGGGGACTTTACTATTTCCTGCTTTGTTGGCCATTGATGATGATCGTCTAGCAAGTGTAATCTGCTAGTAGGCTCTGATACCAATTGTTAGAACAAAATAGGCTCAAGTGTTTGTAGAAGTGGGGGAATACAAACACTCAAAACTTTTTTATCTTTAAAAACTTGTTAAGCACGGATGGAAATAGTTACAATATCAGAAAAACTATAATGACTTTAAAATGAACACACAAGCATTCAAGTTAAAATAGTTGTATTAAAACTTGATGTCTTTTTGGAAATCTGTTTAACCACAAATATGATTAAACAGCTACAAAATCTGTAACAAGTTACAACTTCAAATTCACACTCACTAGCTTATAACTTTCTTTGAATATTTCTCTCAAGATATATTACAAAGCTTCTCTCTAGTGTTTCTATGCTTCTATTTGTGTTGGTTAATCCGTTAGATATTCATTTCCTTGTGTAATGAGAACTCTTTTGCATATATAGAAGATCAGTAGTTGAACCCATGTGCTTGGACGTGTTGCTCTTTTCAATTTAGCCATATATGTGTCACATCGATGTCTTTTTGGAATGATGTGTCAGATTGTTGTTACTTTTGTTCCTTCTTTTTCTTCCCTTGATCTGCGTCCATTTAATGTTCAAGAGTTGTCATTGGACCACCAAACTTCAAGAAATATCTTTCCAGTTTATATCTCTTGCTTCTGTAACAAGCTTCATTGATTTGCATGTAAGACCTGATGACGAGTGTATGTAGTCATAACTGTCCACTGATAGCAAGCCCTTATGTGGACTTGATCAGTGCTTCTGGATCCCCTGATGACGAGTCATGTCTAAGACTCGATCAGTGCTTCAACCTTTACTTGAATTATCCAAGTGCTTCTTGATCCCCTGACGTTAAGACTCAAAGCATCCACTGATGCAGTGCTGAGCATTCCCCCTGATGGGTTAGCTTGACACTATCATACCCTAATGAGTTCCCCTGACAGGTTGGCATGTCACTGTCATGCCCTGACGCGTTCCCCTTGATGAGTTTGGCTTGCCACTGCCATACCTTGACACGTTTCCCTGACGGGTTGATGTGCCTTTGTTATCCCCTGACGGTTTTAATCATTGAAGGTTTGTTGATTTTGTTTGGAATGTCTGATGTGTGGAATACTTAAGTGTTTTTGAGTAACAACAGACATCCCTCTTCACTATCAAGTCCTTTAGAAATTTCAACTAATGACTTGTTTAGTGTGAAATACTTCATCCCCTGATGACTAAGTTGATCATCAGTGGATGCAAAATATGTGCATATACTTAGGTTTATTGAACACCTTGAGTATGTACAAGTGCACAAACAAAACTCTAAGCATCATCATTATTTATACCTAACACTTACTCTAAATGCTCACCCTCCCCCTCAACTATTGTTGGTTGTGGATGTTTTGTTTTTACAACCTTTATCTTTTGAGAGATAAAGGAGGTGACTTTTGTTATAGACTTGTATTAAGATGATTTTGCTCCTTAGGCAGAAGAAATTGGACCATTACAAACATCTACCATTGTAGCAGAAGTAGAAGAAATAAAAAATAAAATATAGAGAGTTCAAAAAATATCTAAAGTAGTTATTACAAGATCCTTAATTAGATGATGAACAATATACATGAGGAATCCTGCATAGTATATTAGTTTCTCTACTTTATATAATCAAAGGGTAATTATCCACTGACAGTTGAACTGTTGGAGGATAATTAGTCACTGTTTCATTAACATCTGTTGATAATTATCATTTGATAAGAAAAATTATTAACTAATGTTTCTCAGTACAATTATCCACTAATCAATTTGTTAGAAGATAATTCTTACTGCTTCAGTATCAGCTAGTAATTATCCTCTGGTAACTAAGTCATCAGAAGATAATTAACTACTGCTACTGATTATCAGACTTGCACAAAATTTTCAAGGTTTTATTCACCAAAGTTGAGCATACCTAACTCCCTTACCAACCTGTTAAAGGTGGCTTCATCCAATGGTTTGGTGAATATATCTGCAAGCTTCTTCTGATTGTGGGTTAGTGCTCCCAACTATTTTTTCTCTAAAAAATAATTTCAGCTACTTATGAAACTCCCCTTAAATCAATAGTTTCTTTGTTTTCTGCATTTTCAGCATCCACTGATGGAGGTTTTTTGAGTTTCAGCTTCATCTTCTATTAGAGTTAAATAATGATAATGATGTTTATAGAATAAATTGTGTATCTGTAAATACTTATGGTATTTAATAAACTTAAGTATCCACACAAGTTTTGCATCCATTGATGATAAACTCATTCATCAGGGGATGATCAACACTTCACAAAACAAGTCGTAAAATGAAACTTCTAAAGGACTTGATAAGTGAAGAGGAATGTTTGTTGTTTCTCGAAAATAGTTGAAATATTCCGCACATCAGATATTCCAAGCTTCAATGATTAAGAATCATCAGGGAAACTCGTCAGGGGAACCAATTAGGGGATGACAAAGGCAGACTAACCCGTTAGGGGAATGCGTCGGGGGTATGGCAATGGCTGGCCAAACTCATCAGGGAAAACACGTCAGGGCATGAGTAAGTCATATCAACCTGTCAGGGGAAGACTTCAGGGTATGTCAGTGTCAGGGTAACCCATTAGGGAAACCCGTCAGGGGAAATGCTTAGCATTGCATCAGTGGAAGCCATCAGTGTATGTTATAAGTTATAACATCGGGGGATCAAGAAACACTTAGTAAACTCAAGTGAAGTTTGAAGTACTGATCCAATCTTTAACAAAGACTTGTCATCAGGGGATCTAGAAGCAATGATCAAGTTCTTATCAGGGCTTGTCGTCAGTAGATGGTTGTGACTGCATACACCCGTCATCAGGTCTAACACACAAATTAATGAAGCTTGTTGAAGAAATAAGAGATATTAATTAGAAAGATATCTCTTGAAGTTTGTTGCTCCAATGACAACTCTCGAATATTAAATGCACGTAGATCAGGGGATGAAAAAGAAACAACAAAAGTAGCAACAGTCTGACACATAGTTTTTAAAGGACAACGATGTGACATATATGCAGCAAAGTTGAAAAGAGCAGCATGTCTACGCACGTGGTTTCAACCACTGATCTTCTATATATGCAAAAGAGTTTTCATTACAAAAATATCAATCCAACGGATCAAACAAACACAGAAGCACACAAATCACTAGATCAGTTTTGTAATATATCTCGAAGAGAAATATTTCAAAGAAAGTTAGAAGCTAGTGAGTGTGAATTATAAGTTGTAATTCATTACAGAATTTGTAGCTGATTAATCAGATTTCCAGAAAAATCTCAAGTTTTAATAAAACTATTTTAAATTGAATACGCATGTTCATTTGATTATTTGTTACTGTTTTTCTGAGTGTTGTAGCTATTTCCTGTTGTACAAAAAGGTTGAAAAAAAAAAGAAAATTTTTTGAGTGTTTGAATTCCCCCCCCCCCCCCCCCATTACAAACACTTGAGCCTATTTTATTCTAACATCTTCTCAGATGAGTCAATTTCAGCATCCTCTGACTCATCAGCTTCACCTTGTGTTAGCAGTGACTTCTCATTAGTCATGTGTCTTGAACATCCACTGTCCAAGAACTAGATTTGTTCTTTCATGCCCTGCACACACACAGCTAATTCGATTTTGGCACCCAAACTAGTTTGGGTCCATTAGCATAATAATCTTAGCTGTAGTCAAAGATTTTTCAGATTTATCAGTTTTTACCACCCACTTCATAGAGGAAATTTCTTTCTTCTTAGTCTTGGGTGCTTCAGTTTTTATCTTTGATCTTGAAGAATTTCCAAAACTGTTTTTAACCTAGTTAGCATTCATTTGGTTCTTAACAGTTCCGTTCTTCCTATCAGAGGATAATTTTCTACACTGTATGTTCATATGTGCATTCTTACATTTAAAAGTAAGGTGGTTGAGATTCTCACACTTCCGGCATTGCTTCCTAGGAGCATTTATGGTAAGAGTATAATTAGTGTATTTGGAAATTTTTCTCTTTATCATTCCTCTTCTTTTTTAGCTTATCCTCTTGTTTTCCCAGTGAAACGACCTAGAACTTGTAGAAGGGGGGTTGAATACAAGTTCTTATAACTTTTTCCAATTCCTGTTCTTTAAGAAATTAAACTTTTCTGCGGAATATAAAGAACAAGATCAAAACTCTATAAACAATTGCTTTTATTGATTTAACAATTGATTACAAGTTTTTTAACAATCAAGACAAGCTTTGATCATCAGCTTCTATTCTGTATATAAAGAAAATACAACTCTTTCAATTCTATACAGCTTCGTATTGTTCTTCTGTAATTTTATCATTACAACTTCTAAAAACTAAGTTACCAAAAACCTAGCTTCCTAATTCAAATCAAATACAATCTTTCCAATTGAAAGATTTCTAACAAGTTTCCTTGTCAGCTACGTCTTCAATAAAGTCTACGTATGCATGGAAGACTTTCCTTCTTTGATTTGAACTCTAACTCCATCAGTGATTAAATCCTCGACTAATCTCCGATAGCTTCTTTAATTAGTCTCTGATCACTTCGAGTAATCTCCGATGCTTTACATCGAGTAATCTCTGATGCTTTACTTCGAATAATCTCTGATGCTTTGGCTTTAGTCTCTGGTGATGTCAGCTTTTATCTCCGATGTATTGTTTTAATATCTGATGACGTTAGCATTAATCTCTGACTCTCTAGTTACAATCCCCGATGACGTAAGCTTTAATCTCCGATGACCAATCCTTCAATCTCTGATGAACAAAACATTTTAATCTCCGATGAAGGATTCTTCAATCTCCGATGAACAAAACTTTAATCTCCGATGGGCAAAGTCCAATATCTGATGAACAAAAACTTAGTCTTTGGTGAACTTTTCCCTTAGTCTCCGACAAGCCAAATTCAATCTCCGAAGGACTAATAAATTTAAAAACAACTTGTTGAACAAACTTAACAAGTATTCCAGCAATACATACAAATGAAATAAATCTATCTCTTTATTATAATGACTAATTTACAAACAAGAGATACTACTGCTAGCTACAAAACTAAAGTGTTACAAACCAACACTTTTCTGTACATTTGTATTCCTAAGTATTCTAAAGACAATCATCATCAAATGTTTATAAAACCTAACACCTCTAATCAGTGAGTTAGCATTGGATTAGAACTTTTGGCTTTGAATTCACTCAATAGCTCATGTCTTTACAAATTTTATCATTTTAAAGGTAGGAACAGTAACTACTTGAGTACTTGTACTTGTGGTAGCTTCCAAAGTTCTAGTGATCGACAATTCCTCAATTGCTAACTGCTTCCTTTGGACCTTATTATAGCCTAATATCTCAATTTGAGTAGTGCTATAAGTAAGAAAACAAACTTTTGTAATCCTTACTATATCAACAGAAACCAAATAATGACTACTATAAATAATATACAACAAAAAATAACAATTTATTTTAAATACAATAATATGATTAAAATAAATATTTGATCAATAATAATAAATTTAAGAACTTACAAGTTATATTTTATTATAATAACATTAGCAATAAAAATGCATTTAAAAACTTTAAGATTTATATATGTAAATCTCAATTAAACATATAATCTTAATATTCATAAAAAAAGAATAAATGTAATTTTTTAAAAAACAAAAACAATATTAATAATAAAAAAATATAATTTATACATATATTAAATTTTGAAAAAGAAAAACACACATGCCCATGCTATGCATGAGCTACGTTGCTAATGATTATTATTGTAGAAAAATACATTAAGCGTACTATTAAAGACAACTTATAATTTTTGAACCTAAAATATATTCTCAAAGTATTATTCTTAAAACATAATTTAATCTTAAAAACCGAATGATGATAAATAAATCTGCATAGAGAGAATAAATGGAGTGAGCAGTACATATCCATCCTTCCCTCGGTTACAAAAAAAAAAAAAAAAAGAAGAAGATTGTGTATATTAAAATTTAGAAACTATAAAATTTGTTTCTAAGATTAATTTGTAAATAGATATCTAAGTCATATATAATCAAAATTTAATGAATTTATATTAAATTTAAATTATAATCCCCCAGCCGTTCCTATAAATTTTGTTTTATATTTTTTTACGGATATTAACCTTATGTATTTGTTGAAAATTATATGTTTAAACAATAAATTTTATTTCTCTGATAATTTGTTATATATTTTCAATGTATGATAAGATAAGAATATTATAATGATAAATTTAAAAAAAATATAATATCATAATAATTTTTTTTATAAAATAAATCTCATTTTATGTACTTTTTTTTTATCTTCTCTCTACCCTATATTCATTTAAGTTTTGTGATTGATTTTATCAACAATCACTTACATTTGTCGACCCATATAAGTAAGAGAAAACAAGAAATAAATTATTATTTTCATCCGCAGTCACATATTTATGTTCATTATGTAACTAATTTTTTCTTCTCTCTTTCCTATATTCAGTTAAATTTTGTGAGCAGTCACATATTTACGTTCATTATGAAACTCATTTTATCTTCTCTCTTTCCTCACCTACATTCTGTGATCCCTATGAATAATTTTAAAATGAGAAAAATGACTCTAAGATTGACTTTAAAGAATTTATCTAAGGTCACATTCGATTTTAAATATTTTGATAATTCAATTAATAATCCAACTGTATAAATTGAAAGAGTATATTAGAACACACAAATTTTCACATAATTTTATGATAATTTTAACACATTTATAGATTTAACAAATTAAAAAATTTAAACTATCAAATAATATACGTAATTAATCCTATTAAATAAAAAATTTTCGCAACTTCAAATTTAATAAAACTTTATACAATATCTTATTTTTTTTTATGTTCGTTTATCTATACGATTGAATCGTTGAGTAAAATCGAGAGTGACTTCCTAACGTGGATGCTAGGCCTTTTACTCGGTATTTCACGTTGTTGTTCTCAAACGAGTACCGTTTTGCTCCGTATTTCCCATTGTTCTCAAAACGAAAGTATTTTCTCTCTTTTTAATTTTTCTTCACTCTTCTTCCCTCATCCTTTCTTGATCATTAACGCGAAAGAGATTTAGACAGAATTTTCGTTTCTCTCTCTCTCTCTCTCTATATATATATATATACACACACGCACAGAGCAACACAGATTATATACACACACACGGAATTATTAAACTTTCGTTTAGATTAATTTGAAATGAAGTCTCTGGAGAAGCTGAGAAAACTTGCACTTCACAAAAGCGATGCGAAGGAGAAGAGGGATCATCATCAGTCTTTGGCTCAATTGGATGAGCTTGCTCAGGCTTCTCAGGTAGCGCTTTGTTCCTTTTATGTTGTTCCTTTTTGTTGATTTTGATGTTCCAATTCGAATTCTCTAGTTCTGAGTTACCGCAGAAATTGAAGTGGCTCCAGATTAGGGTTTGAACATATTAATCTGCTTATTGAAGAAGAAGTCTGCTTCTAGGCTTGTGCTCCTAGACTTGGAGATCTTGTGGGTGACTCGAGTTCTTTGTGCAATTTTCAACTGATTTCACATTTCTTTGACTTTGAGGTTTAACGATACAACACCGTAATGTATGCTCCCTTCAGTCAGGTTTTAGGAATCTTCACACTTATTGATGTTTTAGGAGTCTTTGCACTTGTTCATGTCGACGGACCTTTTAGGAACCTTCGAATTTGTTCACGTTTTAGGAATTTTCATACTTGTTAAGAAATGGTATCAATGCTGTCATTTTACAATTAATGGTGATATAAACTACCTAATTACCACTTCACAGAATAAGTGCTGCAGATTATTGGAAATTGAAGAGACTCATTAAATTCGGTAACTTGGGAAAATACATCTCTTACTCCTTGAACCCTGTGTGACAAATAAATATTTACAAGTAAGAAAAGCTCAAAGTTCATTCAAAGTGGACCGAGGAGTATGTAATTGTTCAGGTTTTACAGGTTCCAGTGTTTGAAAGTAGTTCAGTTGAAATCAAACTCGGTATTAGTTTGCTGTTCCATAGTAACTAATTTCATGTTTACTCGACTTTGAGGTTTAAGGATACAATATACAATACCTTAATGTAGACGTAGTTGTACTATTCTTATTGGTTTTGGTCTTCGAAATTAGTACAGTTGAAAATCAAATTTAGTATTAGTTTGATGTTCAAGAGTAACGACAAGTGAACCATCAAGTTATGGGAATCATCATTTCCCAAGATTTGTGAAAAGCATGCATCAGCATCTAATTTATACAATATACTGTTTCTTCTGCCTGAAGATGGATTTGGAATCTATCTAGCTCTACTTTCTTTATCGCGGCCTAACTACTGTATTGTACTTTATTGTTCAACAAATAGCTCCACAATATGTTGGGACCTTGAATTCGTTAAAGCTCTTTTATCATTCCTGTGTCAAAACGAAAGGACTTCTTTGGCATTAGAGAAGGAAGTACGTTCTAACTCTCCTAGATATAGACTTTGTCCCAGGTTTGGGCTTTGTTGTATAAGTTCTGTCTCCATCTCTTTTCGTTTATTCAGTTGGTTTAAGATTCAAAGGGTCTCCGCAGAGTGTTTGCCAACTAAACATACTGTCTGATACTGTAAAGAATGTATGGTAATGGAAAAGGGAAATTCTTAGGCAAATGCTAACAATTTTTGTAGGGCATTGACATATGCCCTTGTTTTCCTTAAGAAGTTGCGTCTAAAGAATCTCTTTCCAAATGTGAATGAAAGTTAAGAGTTCTGCCATTAATGCCTGTGAAAGTACACCTAATTTAGCTAGTATTACAAATTTATGCTATGGGAATTTGTTAACATGTGTTTAATGTAGTGCACATGGATTTAACATGTATGGGGTTTAAATTTTGAATAGAAGACTTAGTAAAAATAATTATGCTATAGCCTGTAGGATTATGGTAATGATAGCTAAAAGACAAAGTGGTAGACTTGATGAATGGTTAAGGCACTGCTAGGAAACAAGATCATTGTCATTAGTGTATACACCTTTAAGAAGGTGTACATGAGGCCATCAAACAGGAGGCTTGGGATACATGGAGGAATTTATATGGGGATAGTACTAGAGAAGACTTTGTGAAGGTTTGTGTCAGATTCGGGATGGGATATACTTGAGCCAGATAGAGTAGCATCGACTTCACGTACACAGTACACGTATTTCATAGGATTTGATGCCTGATGATAGCAACTATCTTATTTTTTATTAGTAATGTGTGCCTGTGACAATTACTTTTACTAGTTGCTGTGAATGGTCACAATTGTTATTCCCGGATGAGTAATTATAGAAGGGGTTTGAATACAATTTCAACTTTTTCTCCCAATGTAAAGATCAAAATATAATTTGTAAATTAATTGCAGCATTAATAAACAAGACAAATTATATCAATTAATAAAAAATGTATTTTATTGATATTGGAATATGAGATTACAATCTGGTTATCAAAATTGGTACCAGCTTCTGAAATCTGTTCAAGTATGAATAACTGCTATCTAGAAATGAATTTCTAGTTTCTTAAGTTATGAAAACTTACTTCACAAATTCTATAAATTTGTTGTGTTAGATTACAGAGTTTATGAACTCTCTCTCTCTCTTTTGTATTCCTTTGTTTTCTTTTTTTCTGTATCTGTGTTGTGTATATATTGACTTGTATAATTTCCACACAGCTTCCTTTTCTGCTTTTTAACAACTCTTTATCAGTAGATATAATAACTCTGTTAACTAACAACTTAGTTAAGTCACATCACTGTTACAAAATATCTTAGCTTTCACAAATCAGCTTCCCAACCTTGTTAATCCAAATGTAACTTGATTATGGATCTTTGGTTGGCTTCTAGTTCATTGATGAACTCTAGTAGAGGTGTGATGTGTCAGATCATTTATCATTTGATGTGACGTTTATCGGTAGATATTTATCCCTTGACGACTTTGTTCTTCAGTGGATATTTATCCCCTGACGATTTTGTTCATCAGTGGATATTTATCCTTTGATGACTTGTTCACTTATAGCTTATCCCCTAACCAGCTTCGTTGGTAGCCATTCTTTCCTTATTGGTCAACCATCCTTATCTTAATTCCACCGTCTTAATTTTATCAGCCATATATCATCTCATATGTCATTTTTAGTTTCTGATCATTTATCCACTGATGGACAGCCTTTGGTGCTGAGAAATCCATCCCTGATGATGAGAAACCTATCCCCTGATGCCGAGAACTTGTCCCTTTGATGCCCGAGCACTTTGGCGCTTTATAATTTATCCACTGATGTCCGAACACTTTGGCGTTAGTGTAAATTACCTGACGACTTTGGCGATAAGTAATTTTGGGCTTCACTTGACGTGAGCGATAGAGAATTTCCCGATGACTTTGGCGATAGTCATTTTGAGTTTGACGACGATCAAATCTTCTTAAGGCTACTTTAATGCATTGGAGTGTCTTTGCCTTAGTTTCTGGTAACTTCAACATTAGTCTCCGATGAACGAACACTTAGTCTCTGAAAGACTTAGTCTCCGATGAACAAAAACTTAGTCTCTGATAAGCGAAAACTTAGTCTCCGATGAACAAAAACTTAATCTCTGATGAGCTAATTTTGCTTGACTAACTTTGACTTTTGTTGAACTCTCCAAATGCATTCCTTGTAGTCTCTGATGTTCTCCTGTAGTTTCTGATGGTAGTTTTTGATAGAACACTACTGCAGGTACTTGTATAATTACAAAATCTAACAATTCTAAGTTTATACATCATCATCAAATGCTATAATTCCTAACATGGTCAAACAGACTAATTTTAACACGTTATACGAATAGGAGTATATGAAAAATCTATACAGTTATATTTACCAGTGGTGGGCTACAAAAGAAAGATTATAAGTTGTAGTGGTAAGAATTAGAAATTGAAGCTATAATTCATAACTTATGTCATGAAACTTATGAGAGTACGAGACTATGGGATCTAGATTGTAGTATTATACACCTAATTTTTAATTGGGGGTGATCGTATTAGTTACTGTAAGAGGGTACAGTAACTAATACGATCACTAATAACCATGTGTTGCGGATTCTCTAATAGTTGAATCTTTTAGCTAATTTTTATTAGTATTAACAGGACTATATTTCTACTTATTGATATGAAAACTTATAACCATGTGATTAATTCTACATCTATTCTATGAAAATTGATTTTGATTATGATACACTGAGTTCCCATCATGGCAGGATATGCAAGATATGAGAAGTTGCTATGATAGCTTGCTATCAGCTGCTGCTGCAACAGCTAATAGTGCATATGGTATGCTACATCCTAATTTCAATGCATTCAAACTATACTTTTAAAGGGAAATTTGAAATTCATGCCCCAAACTATTCTTTTAAGGGAGCGCTTGCTCAATCTGAAATGTAACCCTGCCACACAACCTTAGCCTTCTTTTTGGTATCATATCTAAGCATAGCATGTTAATATGTTATATGACATAATAAATTGTTCAAACTGTTGCAATATATTTTTTCGTTCTTTTGATTATTTCTTAATTTCAAAAGTTTAGATATGATGGTGAAATTAAAGGTGACATGCCTTTTAAAATTCACCGCTGATGGAATTATTGCAATAGTCTGAACACGTAGGAATATCGATTGTTTATTTATATAAAATAATAATTATTTTTTAGCCATCCCTAAACAAACCTTAAACCTAGATTGGGTCATTCTTTCACAAAAATAATCCCTTCTTTTAACACACCCAAAAGAGGATTATTCAAAATGGATGGAGGTGGTTTCTCTCTATTCAGGTCATATACTAAATGATTAAATATGTAGTTGTAGTTGTGGTTAATGAACCTCTTCAAATTATAGCTCTTTCGGTTTGCAACCTTTTAATAGAATATCTTTGCCCAAGGATGTGTAAAAAGTAATTCTATGATTGTACTTCAGAATTTTCCGAGTCATTGCTGGAAATGGGGACCTGTTTAATGGAGAAAACTGCATCAACTGCTTTCGGAGAAAGTGGTAAGAAAATGAAATGTGTTTTGCATAAAAGTGGAGTTAATCTTTTAAGAAAAATATTAGTAGCTGTGAAATACTTCTTGTGATATAGATATGACTGAAATACAGAGGACCGGAAACTTTATTGTAACAAAGGGAGTTTATAAACGAAAAATTGAAGCTCTCACTGATATCTGTTATCCATCACAGCATTTGCATTGTTCATTTATACAGCATAGTTGTGACATAAGTGTGACATAGTTCTCAATTAATCTAACCAGCTTTCTGCTCTCTGCTTATGTATAAGTACAGGATTTTTATCTCGTAATGCTGGTCGTTTTCTTTGAATACAGTATTTTGGAGAAGAAGTTGTCCGTAGTTTTACCATAGGATGATTCCTTTTTTATGCAACATTGTGGTAGTTCTTCACATTCCCCCCCGGTAGGTTATGATGCTCCAATGATTTTTTTCCCCAATTCCCAGAACTAGAAAGGTATGTTGATCACCACGCAGGAGTTCTCTTTTATGGGGTCATTTTTCTGCCTATCTATACTTTTAATAATTCATAATAGCTGTTAACAAACTGAGTCAACTAAGAGTGACTTCGTCTGCAAACTGATGGACACTCCTAATTAAGCAATTACAATCAAATTAGTCACAGAAAAATCAATTATTAATCAAATCTACCTAATTAAAATATTATAATCAAATCAATAATCACAAAAAAAAGTGATTTCTTGATCAATGATAATTAAATCAATTATAGTACCAATCATTGATTAAATCCGTCATAATTAAAGTAATTATAATCAAACCAATAATTATAAGTTTCCTGTGCACAAACACGGGTTTTAAAGCTAGTTGAATGGTAGTAGTACATAAAAACATGATATCTGCAGTTAACTTTTTGTGTACAACACAGTTTTGGAAAAAGACAAAAATAAAGATAAACAATTTTAGCAAGAGATGAGATAAATAAGCTATACATACGCCCTTCCTTCCCCTTTAATTCTCTTTATGTTTCTTAAGATGTTCCGTCTTGATAGTGGTTTGGTGAACAATTTTCCTAAAATCCCCCTAAATTAATATCTTTTCATTCCCAAAGTTCTATATTATTAGTATAATTTAGTGGATTATTGGGTGAGTATACAGCATTATTAAGCACAACTAACTACAATAAGTACTCTATCTTGATAAGTGTGAGATAACTCAAAAGACAACAAAAAGGAACTGGAAGTAGTACAATGGGAGGCTTATAACTCTTTTAGAGTTGTAGGGGAACGAAAGAAAGATTATAAAGGTAACAAATAAGGCGTAAGGTCAAATCTAATTTATCGTCTTATCTTTTACTTGAATCAAATTGATGTATCCGGCTGATATTAGTTTGGATTGTGGAGATACTATCTTGAGATGTAATTGAATCATGACAAAATTGATCGTTGGGATGAGGAAAAAGGAACCTATAAAACATGAAGAAAAAGGAATAAGATTGGGAAAAGAAAATTAAAATTTTATTCTGTTAACATCATTTTCAACTATATATGATTGATTGATTATGTTTCTAGAAGTGTATCTAATTAATTGTTTGATGATTGAGGACTGATCTTTACTTTGTGGTGGGCATCTCTGATTTTAAGAGGTTCCAAATATTGTGTTATTACAGCATGAACTCTACCATTTTAAACTATTTTCACTAGTTGTTTCATAATGGTTGGCCTAACTCGCCTTTTGTAATTTGCCTATTTTGCTTATGATTTATACAGATTGGTCAGACTAGATTTTATTTGGTGATTATTTTCTTACTAGTTCAGAATCATACTTTATCCTTTTTCTCATTATAGTCTAGGGCTTTTTCCTGGTTTTTTTTTTGCGTGTGTGTGTGTGAGTTGGGGGAGGGGGTATGACTTGGGGGTTGTGGGGTGTTTTAAGATCCTCTTTTGGGTTGTGACATAACTATATTAACTCAGTATTAATTGATATATATATATATATATATATATATATAGGAAAAAAGGGAATTGAGCTATAGTTCATTTTTATAATTCTACTCACTCATGTTATGATTTGGTTTCCAGAATATATTAAAAAAATCTAATTGTACGGATTAAAACAACATACAAAAATAAACTATAGGTAATTTTTTAAGTTCTTTTACGTAGTTTTTATAATCATATAAAAATCAATATATATTAGCCATTGAAAATATACAAATTTTACATAACCATAAAAACCATGCTATACACTATGAAATGATTTGGAATGTATATTACTCTATCTTTTGATACTCTTTCAATCCGTACGGTTGGATTTTTTAGATAGATTATGAATTCATAGATATAAAATTAGTGGGTAGAATTTGAAATGTGAGTTATAGCTCAATTACCTTAATCCCATATATATATATATATAATTGGTTATGATTAAGAAAACCTATATATTACAATAGGGGAAGGGGATTTGAACCCTCATCAATGAGGGGGAAAGAAGAGCTTTTTCTGTTGGAGCTAATGCTCAAGCTCATAATAATTGATTTTCATATCTATACAGGAAAAGTGTTAATGATGTTGGGAAGAGCGCAGTTAGAACTCCAGAGAATTGTTGATAGTTACGTAAGTGCTTTTAGTGTCTTGTTGTAGCCACATACTTTGGTCTTACATCACTAAATATACTTAAACTTGGTAATGACATCGCTTTTTGAATGATAGCGCTCTCATATTGTCCTTACAATCACAAATCCTTCAGAGTCTCTTCTCAGCGAGCTCCGCAAAGTCGAGGTTTGTATATGATTGCATTTTTATTATTTTTAAAGCAAGCTTGGCACCGTATGGAGATTTCAACTAGCAACCTTAAAGGTTTGTTGTCAAGGCTTATAATAATTCACCGGCATCTTGGTATCACAAACTTATAAATAAGGAGATTCATCTCCTTTCTACCAGTCAAAGTTCAAAATGTATCAATACTTGCAATATATTCGGAGATCTAGTACTATTGTCCTCTTGATTATCAGAACATTGTAAAATATATTGGGATTATGGGAAGTCCAGTAATCTTATTAATTTGAAATGAATATGTTAGGAGATTATAGCCTAAAACAAGAATAAATTTGGCTTCCATGAGCCCCAATATAATTACACTTTGACATAGGATTTTTGAGCTTTAGAGACTGTTGATTTGAAATTTTCAATTAAGTTGAACTTGAGGTTGCGCCTTGCCTTAATTTTTCACATATATTTGTAAATAATAACAGTTCTCATGGAAAATATTTCTTAAATCTGAATATTCACTATTATCAAATTCTCCAAAGTGAATGAACAAATGTAGATGCTTCATTGGTTGACAACACTTTTGGCAATTGATGACTACATCTTGCTTGTTTGCTGCCTTCTTTTATCCTAGATTGTGTGTCATGGTGGGTCAATGTTATTCCATTATATGAGAACAAAATAATAAGAGAGAGTAAATATCATCATAATTGGTTAATATGCATGAGATTCTGATTTATTCCAAACTTCTTATTTAACCGAAAATTATATTCAGAACACCTTCTCAAACAAAGGGACAAAAAATACATGGAGTTGATATGTACAAATGTAATAACATACTTAAGGGTATGTGTTTTTTCCTTTGTCTTTTTGCTTGTTTGGGCCACCAATCTGCCTTTTCCTATGTCATTTGTACCAAGATGGTGACCCGTTACATCTACTTATCTTAAATGATAAAAGAAATGTTAGAATATATATGAGTGTTTCAAGATTCAACTTATTAAACCTTTCCCCGCCTACTTCCTCAACATACTACGCATGCCTTGCATAGTAAGGACTTTTACCTTGACATTTGTTAGGAGCTGCATTAATGTATTGTTATGATGATATGTCCACACAGAGTATAGTCATTGGTTTTCTCTATTCTAATTGTGCAGGAGATGAAACTACAATGTGATGAAAAAAGGTATAAATTTTAAGGATTTTGTTAACTTCTTTCATTGGGATGTTTCTATATACTTTGTCTACAACTCTAAATGATCTTCAGAGAAGTATATGAGCACATGCTGGCACAATACAAAGATAAAGGAAGGTCAAGAAGTGGAAAAGGTGAAAGTTTTACTTCCCAACAAGTAAAAGAAGCTCGCATTGAATATGATGAAGTGGCAAGACTATGTATATTTCGAGTGAAATCTCTAAAGGAAGGACAATACCGCAGTCTTTTAACACAGGCAGCTCGTCATCACGCTGCACAGGTATCAATTGAAGTTTGGACGTGTTCAATCATCATCTGCTCTTTTTTCTTTGTGGAGCTTTAATAAAATGTTCATTCTGTTTTCCCTTCTACCCCTTGAAAATAGTTGAATTTCTTCCGGAGAGGACTTAAATCTCTCGAAGGAGTTGATCCTCAAATAAGAGTTGTCTCTGAGAAGCAACATATTGACTACCAATTTGGTGGACTAGATGGTGGAGAAGAAGGTGACACTATAAACAACTATGAGAAGAATGATGCTGTGGAATTGAGTTTTGACTATAGAGATAAGCCAGGGTTTGATAAAGATTTTGCTTCAAGAATTTCGGCAGAGGTACTTGTCTTGTGTAGAAAACATTCTACAACATGTTTGTTTTCTCATTGGTTGCCTGGAAGGCTGGAACCGTTGCTCATTTTTAAACCGCAGATTTATGCATGCAATGAACTTTATATTATGATTGATTATTATGCAACACCAGCCACCATGTCCAAGCAAGGTAACAAACAGATTAGTAAAGATAGGAAGCTTGTGATAAGGTTGACCAGTTCTTTCATTTTCAATTTCTATCGTGCTTAGATAAGCTACAATGTTTCTCCATAGATATGAGGGCTAAAAATTAAAAAGTTACGGAAGTAGAAAAATTTGTATTTAAAACAAATTGTAATTTCACCTAAGGTCAAAATTTTAGTACGAACAAAATTTAAGCACTACCTAGACTTCATTCATAAGATTGCGGCAGATTTGTGAACAATCCAAGCTGCTTAGTGGGCCCACTTTTGCAAGTTGCTCCTGATTTTTACTCCTAATGTTGGAGATTTTTTATTTTTTTGGGTTACTTTTGTGCCCACTAATTTTAATATAAAGCGCTCCATTTTTCATTTTTCATTTTTCCTTATTCCTTTTTACATGTATTTATATTAAATGGTGGCTTCTTACTGAAGCAAGTAGGGCTGTAAATCCTTTTTGCATGTATCTGTGTTAAATGGTGGCTTCTTACTGAAGCAAGTAGGGTTGTAAACGAATCGAACTGTTCGCGAACAAGCTCGTGTTCAACTTGTTTAAAGCTTGTTCGACTCGGCTCGTGAAAATAAACTATCCGATCTTGAACACGATTTTTCGTTCGTTAAGGATTTTAGGCTCGTCTTGGCTCGGATCGAATTTGAAAGCTTGTCTAATTTACATTGTTCAGCTCATGTTCGGCTTAGATCGACTCGTTCGAATAGTTAAACAAGCCGATCTTGAACACGATTTTTCGTTACTTAAGGATTTTAGGCTCGGCTCGGCTCGTTTATAAAAATGTTCAACTAAGATCGGCTCGAGTCGACTCATTTACAGCCCTAGAAGCAAGTCCATAACATCCTTTTACAACTATCCACTTTGAGAAGAAGCAAGAGATCAATTAAGAGAATTCTAAGATTGTTATTGTTGGAATAGCATTTAGTTATTTTATATTTGCTGTCCTTAATGCTGCAGATGGACCAGGTTGACGTCTCATATCCTTATTCTTTGCAACTAGAAGAAGCAGAGGTAAAGGCTTGACTTTCCTTTCAAGTAAATGATGGAACTATTTGTTTACATGTTTAGGTTTAGGGAAAGTAATTTGTCCATTCCTTAACTTAGTGTAACTATTGTATTCATTATTTACAAATCCACTTGCTATTGCTCTGGTTTGTTGAGAAATTATGGATTTTAGAATGTTAATAGTGAGGAGATTGGTCATTGACATTTATGTAGGCTTCCCATCCTGTGAGCATGCAACGGACACTTGTCCATACATATGATCTGAGCAATCAAGGTTACAAAGTTACAATATGCTTGTGTCTTATGTTTTTTAATGAAATTTTCTATATCTGCAGATAACTCGTAGCAAAAACCAAGTTTCGCAGGCTTTCAATCAGCGACCTCGACCGAGCAGCTATTCTGCCCCAATATATCCAGACAAACTGGACCTATCTGAAAAGGGTAGGGATGTGCAACCATCTGTATTGAAGTCTCACACATATGTTCTGCCTACTCCAGCTTCAGCAAAGATTTCATCCTCAAGCACTACCTTATCTGGTCCTCTGTCAACTTCAAGCCTCAGCACAAATTCCCAAAATATGCGGCATTCATCTCCACTTCACACTGAGAAGCATGAGAACAATAACAGCTCTTCCATCCCACTACCTCCTCCTGAGGAACGCTCATTCCCCCACTTTGAGAAACATAATTCATTTGATCTAAACAGAAATAAAAGGCAAGCCTTTTCTGGTCCAATACCAAGTAAACCCTGGTCAACCAAGCCTATATCTATTAGCGGTCCCATCAACTCCGCAGAACTTCCCCATTTAGTTTCTGGTTTACTTTCTCGAGTTCCTGTTTCTCAACCTTCTTCATCTCCTAATGCATCCTGTAGCGCTTCGCCTCCCCCCATATCTTCACCTAGAATTAGTGAGCTTCATGAGCTCCCTAGGCCCCCTGGCAGTTTTACACCTAAGGCAGCAAGTTCTTCAGCAATTGGGCATTCTGCTCCCTTGGTATCTCAAAGCCAAGAGCATCCTCCTGCAAACAGAAGTCCCAAGTTAGCATCAACTGCAGCATCTCCTCTTCCAGTTCCTCCGTTAACTGTTCCTCGGAGTTTCTCAATACCCTCTAGCATTCAGAAAGCAAAGGCATTAGATGTGTCCAAGCTGTTAGAACCTTCTCAATTAGAGGAGGTTGATAATGTGACTTCTCCTCCGTTGTCACTTATTTCTCTTTCAAATATGAAGCCATTATCCACCGTTTCTGAAGTAGCCCCCGATTCTGAGAAGGTGAGTGATGATCAAGTTCCATCTGTTTCTCCATTCCAAAGTTGGATATTCATTTTCTTTTTTTGTTCGTTACAGAATTAGACGCATTTCTTATTTTATACAATAAAGTGACATGACTTTCAATATCATTACGTTATCTAAGTGGGTTAAGAGTGTCATAATCCGTTTTTATGGTTTGGGGATAAAATTATCTTTGAAAGCCAGTCGTTATAGAATCTTTCTGATTTTGCAGCAGATTAAATATATTTTTTTTATTAATGCGCTCCGTGTGTGTCAAGATATAACATTAGTTGCATTTGTCCTTACAATGTGGGTTAGAGTAAGCATTTTGGAACAATTTGAAAGATCCTGATACTTGATGGATGTCGTCGATATGTTTCGTGTTGTGATAATTAATGGTAGGAATTAATTGGAGTCTCATATGTAATGCTGAATGGGAATTTTTTGTGGTAGCAGGTGACTGCCGATTGACTCCTATCTGGTTTCTGCATTATATTCTTTTCGGTTCACCAGCCACGCAGCCATTAAATTATGTGCTCGGTAAGGTATGTAAATAACTAAATATGGTGCTTGTGTTATCGATTTTTAAAATCTGGACTTCAGTTCATTGTTTGTCATCAATTACAATGGACTCAGGTCAGTACAATTTTGTCATTGATTACTTTAAGGGTATCTTGAACGATTATGAAGCAAAGAAAATTGATTTCGTGTCTTTTGTGAGGAACGATATGCTTATCTGCACTTTTCAACCATAGTTAAAATAGAGAAAAAGGCATAGCCACATTTTGTTTTTGTGAAAGCTTGGTCGACTGATCGCACCATAAAGAACAGTGCTTGACGCTCAACTCAAATTCTGTTTTACCCTTCTGTGAACCTAAAGTATTTTCACTAACCATGCCTCGACGGCAGGATATAAATGCAGGAAATTACTTCCTCTGTTCTTGATTAATTGGAACGATTTGATTTTTTATGGTTGAGTTTATCATTTCTTGACTTATATATCTTTTATTATTCTAGAAGTATATAGGTGAAAATTATAACCACAACAGAGTTTCATACTATTTATAATAAAGTTCAGTTTTTAATAATTGGATGCGCAGGTATATATGTAATTGTAAAGTCAAAATGGGGTCAATTTTACCGTAAACAGTCAAATTCCATCAGTTAATTACGGATCAGGAGGAAATATTTCTTCGTGAAAATTTGAAATAATCCACGTGTAGGATTTTACCATATATAACTTATCATGCATACTTTATTTGCGTCGAATGCAAAGAGTATGGTTTTGAAGTCACCATCTTATTCAGTCGGTGTTCCTGTTTTTTTTTTTTTTTTTTTTTTTTTTGGGTACATTAGGTGTTCATGTTGTGTCTCATTCTTCTCATGTCTTATTAGAGTTTACGACCCTTCAATAGAAAAAAATTAAAAAAAGAATGGAACATTCGTTTGCCTTTATTTGTCATTATTTGACTTTGGTGATCAAGTTAACCAATTTTAAAATTCATAGTTTATCAAGCATGTTACGAATTTTGAAAATATAAAAGTTGACTTAAGTAGTATATTTAATATACTTTCTTGTGATGATAGTTATGTGTTAACTTTTAATATACACAAAAAAAAATATTGTAATTTTAAAACTAATCAAAGACCATCAAAGTCAAATGGAGACAAATAAAGGCGGGCGTAGGGAGGAGATAATTATTGGCTAATTTACTGTGAAGTCCAAAATTTTTTAAAATTTTATTCTCTACAAGTGTATTTTTTGCAAGTATATTTTTTGCAACTGTATTTTTATAGATATAACAACTTATAAATAGTAATTTACTTGCAAACAATAACTTACAAAGTATATTGAAAAATAGTAACTTGAAAATAGTAATTTATGTGCATTTATGTAGAATTATTTTAAAATGCGAGTTTTAGAAAATTTTGAACTTTATATTATATTGACTCAAGATTTGCCCTAGATAATTTGAACGCGAGAGTATGAATGGAAAAATATCAAATTTCATGTGAAAATGTCAATTCCTTAATTGAACCACATGTATTTTGGGTTACATATACTACCTCTTTTTCAAATTATGCGATCAAAAGCTTTTATAATTTTTGAAGTTGTTACAACCATGGAGAACGGACACGGAGATAATATATCGTCTTTGTTCGCTAAGAAATTCATGTTGAAATCTAATAGTTAAGAAATTCATTTGAACCTCTATATCCAATTTTGACACTAAAATTTGTCATTGGGCTCAACAAATTGTCTTTGGAGCTTCTTTCCAATTGGTATGATTTGGTAAAAAATATTTTTTAACATTACAATTATTTTTCAATCATTTTTATTAAATTTATGTAATCATATTACTATGTACAATGTTATTATCTATTTAACAAAATTACAACATAAATAGTTTTATAAAGTATCAGATAATAATATAGTAATATAGTAATATAAATTATATGGAAAAAGTTTAAATATATTCAAAATGTGTGGTAATATATTTTTTTTGAAAGACCATATTGGTCGGTATTTTTCTGTTGTCTTTGGGACCTACGACCTCAATCCTAGATTGGGTATACCAAAGAAAAAAGAAGGTTTGCCACGAAGCTTCCAAATATTAATACTCCGTACTACTAAACTTCAAAAAATAAAATAAAAAAGAGAGATAATTACTGACTCGTATACACAATAGATCAATATTCCACAACAGTCATCGTGTTTTCAAACTATTTCATATAAGTGATATATTTATTATTGTTAACGATGATTACCCATTACTTGTTCTCCTTTCCCTTCTCTTTCATTCGCCCATCATCTTCTTTCTTCATATTCATCTTTTTTACCATAACAGTTACCATGAGCCTCCACCTTCCATCTTCTCATTTATTTATTTATTATTTTTAAGAATACAAAAATCATAGCATCTCCTCTCCTCTGTAGATCTTCTATGATGTCATTGATATACAACTCTTTCATGGTCATCAATATTATCATTATATCCATCTTTCATTTCTATTCCTCTACTAAACCATCTCATCTTCAACTGTTGTCATCATCGCTGCGTCTCCTGCCGTCACCACCAACATTTATCGTTCTTCCATTATTTCTATCAAAGTCACATTAAATTTTCATCTTCATTAGATCTGTTCGTGTCTTTACTAGATCTGTTCGTGCCACTATCAGATCTATGATTGCTGCCATTGGATAAAATCACCACTGGAGTAGATAATTTGGACAGGAGAGTATGTGGATGAAAAAAATATCAAATTTTTATGTGAGAATGTCAATTCCTTAATTGAACCACATGTATTTTGGGTTACTTATACTACCTCTTTTTCAAATTATGCAATCAAAAGTTTTTGTTAGATTATGTAAATAATCCATGTATATCTTTTATATTCCGTGTATATCTTTTATATTTACCATGTTAGTATTCTAGTAGAATATTCTTTTTTTTTTTGTTAAGTAGAATGTTCTTTAGTCAGTTACCCAAAGACACGGAAAACATTTCCTTAGTGGTATCAAAGCTGCAAAGGTTGTTGGAGAACTGATAATAAAGTTTCCATTGAATTTGATCCTTTTGGGTTTTCTGTTAAGGACCTTCAAATGGGGATGCCACTCATGAGATGTGATAGCTCCGGAGAACTATATCCTCTCACCAACACCAATCATTAAGCCACTTCTCCATCAACCTTTGTAGCTCTTTCCTCTACTTTATGGCATTCTAGATTGGGACACCCGAGAGCCTCTGTTTTATGCTCTCTTAGCAATAATGAGTTTATTGATTGTAAACATTTTTCATGCTCATATGTTTGTGAGTCTTGTGTGTTTGGAAAACATTTAAATCGCCTTTTTATTCTTCTTCTTCGAGCACAATTATACCATTTGATATTATGCATAGTGATGTGTGGACATCTCATATTTTGAGTTCATCAAGGCATAAATATTATATTCTCCTCTTGGATGATTATTCCAATTTCTTGTGGACTTTTCCTATTGGTCACAAATCGCAAGTGTATTCTATTCTTTTATCCTTTAGTGCATTAATCAAAACCCAATTTGAGAAGAATATTAAATGTTTTCAATGTGACAATGGGAGGGAATTTGATAATGACTCATTCAAATATTTTTGCCACAAACATGGAATGATTTTTCGCTTCTCATGCTCTCACACTTCTCCACAAAATGGGAAAGTGGAACCTAAAATCCGCACCATAAATAACTTAATCAGAACCCTCCTTGATCACTCTTCCATGCCACCATCTTTTTGGCATCATGCTCTTTAAATGGCAACATATCTCTTAAATATTCTCCCTCACGAGACTCTCCAAAACTCTTCTCCTACTCAAATTCTTTATCATCGGGATCTTTCTTACACACACTTACGGGTTTTTGGTTGTTTGTGTTATCGACTTTACCCATCCACCAAAATCAATAAACTCCAAGCTCGGTGTACACCTTGTGTATTTTTAGGATACCCGCCTAATCATAGGGGATATAAGTGTTATGATTTGTCAAGTCAAAAAATCATCATCTCTCGGCATGTCACATTTGACGAGTCCCAATTCCTGTTTGTCACGCTGCATACTTCTTGATATATTTGATCTAGGAAAATCAAATACAGTAACGGAAGCAGTAACTTTAAGTTGATTTTGTAAAGAAATTAATCATCGAGAATCAACACTAAATGATCAATTGTATTAGTTTGCTGAAATCACCCACAAACTAAATAAATCTAGTTGTGAAAGTTTAAAAGAATTAACCACCTACTTTCAGGATAATTATAATTTAAAACTTACGAATTCTGTATATCAAAGTCTGAATTAATTTGGTGTACCAATTTATAAATATTTATAAGCGACTGATCATTTAACCTAATCCTATTATGGAAAGAAATTTACAAAAGAAAGAATTCTAATTCGACTATTGAAAGGAAAAACAAACCTATTACAGGAAACAATACATAAAACAAAATTAAACTGCGGTTCGTCAATGGATAAATATCCCCTGACAAGTTAAGTAGCCGTTGGTGGATAATTACCGCTGACGAATAAAAAAAATACTCATCGGTGGATAATTATCCAAGAAAGACTTCAAAACCTCATTCATCAATCTCATGAAAGTACTCAGTGCATTCGTCAAGCCAAAGGCATGACTAACCATTCATAAGATCCAACTTTCGTTTTGAATGTCATTTTCCATTCATCACCTTCCCTTACTCAAATTTGATGGTATCCTACTCTAAGATCGACCTTTGAAAACACTTTAGAGCCATGAAACTCATCAAGTAAGTCGTCCAATCTGGGCATCAGAAACCTATACTTGATAGTGATATTATTGACAGCTCGACTATCAATGCACATACGCCACGCACCATCTTTTTTGGGTACCACCAAAGTTGGCATTGCATATGGACTCATGCTCTCCCTAACAAATCCTCTTTTCATCAGTTCTTCGATTTGTCTCTGAATTTCATTGGACTCCTGAGGTTTACATCTATATGCTACCTTGTTATGTAGTGGAGCTCCTGGAATTAAATCAATATGATGTTCAATTCCTTGGATTGGTGGTAAAGTATATGGTAAATCTTTAAGAAAGACATCCTTAAATTCTGTGAGTACCTCTTCCAAAGCTCCAGATAGCTTTCCCAGTATTTGCTCAGATTGGAATCCAATAACGATCAAAAGAAAACCTCGACCCTCTTGTCCTAATTCCTGCTCTAGTTGTTTGTTAGTCACAAGCAAACTCTCCTTATACATGCTGAGTGGAGATAAAGGCTTCAAGGCCGTCCTTTTGTTTCCCACCTTGGCAATATAGATATTTGTCCTTCCATCAAACTTGACAAATCTATCATATTGTTACGGTCTTCCCAACAAGATATAGCACACATCCATCGTGCAGACATCACACAACACTTGATCCTTGAATTTTTCAATCTCAAAAGAGATCAATGCTTATTTTGTTACTTTAACTTCTCCCCATTTGCTTAGCCAATGCAATTTGTAGGGCTTTAGATGTGTCGTTGTAGGCCAGTTGAGCTTGTCAATTAACGTGGTGGAGACCACGATGGTGTAGCTTCCTATGGTAATGAACATGTTGCATAGTTTATCCTTCACCAATACTCTTGACATAAAGATTTTGTCCATTTGGTCAGCCTCTAAGGGAACTGGCTTGGCTTGTAAGAGTCTTCTTACAATTAACTATGACCCCTATATTTCAGGTTCCTCCTCAGAATCAGCCTCGAATTCGTCGTCATCCTCATTGCACTTATCTTGCTCCTCTTCTTCAAACGTTTATTGTTCCTTCAAGGCATAAGTTGCTTCAATTTCTTCGATGTCATGCAGGGTCATGACTCTATTGCTAGGACAATCACATTGCATGTGTCCATAGCCTTTGCACTTGAAGCAAATTCTTTTGCCTTCTAAAGCCAACGATGTAGAATTTTTACCCTTGTCCTTCTTGAATTTGTCAAAGTTAGGAGTAAATTTGGCAACATGTTGTGTCTTGTTCCTCCTCTCAAGCCCACCCTTTTCAAATGCTTTGTTGTTAGGCCTTGCATAGCTAACTCCCTTGGCCTTCGCATGTTTCTCCGTGCACATGCCACTTTACAAACTTCCTCGAAAGACCAGTAAGGTTGGAGTTTAACTTTCTCTGCGATACTAACGTTAGGACCAGTCATAAAACGAGCAATTTTGTGCTCTACCCTCTCTTCTAAATCACAGAGTATTGTGAACTTTTCAAACTCCACCGTGTACTCTTCAATTGAGAGTACTACTTGTTTAAAACCTTGTAATTTTAGGAACATGTCTTGCGCGAAATCAGTAGGAAGGAACACTTCTTCAACCTGGTTTTTAGCGCTTTCCAAGACTCTATTCGTGCCTTGCCCTCTTTCCTCCTTTCGGTTCTCTAATTTTCATACCATAGATTGGCATAACCAGTGAATTTTAGCACTATCACCTTGAATCTTTTATGGTCATCGTAGTCCTTATAGTCAAAGACTTGTTCAATGCGTTGTAACCATCAAAATCTGGGATATCCAGTCGTAGGTCCTTATCATCATTGTTATTTTCTCTAGTCCTGCGATTTACTAGTCTAACAACTTCTTTCTCTTCTGAGTCTGAAGTACGCACAAATCTGGCACTCCTACTTGGGCTACTAGCGGAATTTCTCTGATCTAATCTTGCCAAGATCTCGTTTAGTCTATCGTTCATCTCATTAATTTGTCTGTCACGACGCAAATTTTGGGCTTACTCCATGGTCAGACTGCGTGGGATAACCTGTTTTTCTTCTCCAACCATCTAGGTTGTAGGTTATAGGATTATGAGAACAAATCACCAACTAAAGCTCTGATATTAAGATGATGTATTTGATATAAGAAAACCAAATACAGTAACAGAAGTAGTAACTTTAGGTTGATTCCATAAATAAATTAATCACCGAGAATCAACAATAAATGATCGATTGTATTAGTTTGTTTAAAGAATTTAATCACCCACAAATTAAACAAATCTGGTTGTGAAAGGTTAAAGTAATTAACCACTCACTTTCAGGATAATTGTAATTTAAAACTCACGAATTCTATATATTAAAGTCTGAATTAATTCGGTGTACCAGTTTACAAATATTTATAAGCGACTTATCCTTTAACCTAATCCTATTATGGAAAGAAATTTACAAAAGAAAGAATTATAATTTGACTATGTAAAGGAAAAACAAACCTATTACAGTTAAAAATAAATACATAAAACAAAAACTAAGCTGCGTTTCGTCAGTTGATAAATATCTCCTGACGAGTTTATTACAATTTTGTTTATTTGAAATTTCTGTGATCTGTTGGAGTTCATTCTCTTTTTTATTTTATTTATGTTATGTTTCGGATTACTTTTATGAAAATAGTAACATCAAAAAAGAATAACTAATGAGGATTGTTATTGTTTGACTTGAAGTTATTGTAAAAATCCCTCTTCATCTTCTTTTTAAACTTTTGTCAGTGAAAGATATGTTTAATTTGAAAATTATAAAATGAAATTATTTGAATCGAAATGAATGTGTGTCTGCTTAAAAGTAACACTAAAAAATAGTAACATGAGTAACATTATTATTTAAGGAAGTATAATATCACTATTAATATTAGTCTCTTAAATCTTTTTCATCTTCTTTTCTTCTTTGTTAAGTATGTTTAAATATATTTTTGATTAACTAACGTAATTTTTAAATAATAATTTAAGAAAAAACAATAATATAAAAATAATAACATTAAATACATATAGCAATGTTGTCAACGAAAAAGTAATGGTAATAAAAATAAAGAGTACTGTTGAAGAAGAATTTTAAAATATCAGCACTGTTTGGGAATTTCAATATTTGTAATGGACCTGCTTGAGATTTGTCCCAAAAAAAAAACAAATTTTAGGCCGGTACACTTAAAAATCTAATATTATCCGGTAGTATTATCACTTTTTTATCATTCCTAATAAATGATATTTCTTTTTTCTATACCTACTTTATCCTTATATCTCTCTCTCATTCAGCCATGGAAGATCTCTCTCAGCTTCAGCCATGGAAATCCAAGAAACCATGGCTGACCATATATATTCTTAGTGTCGTTAAAACTTGAGATTTGCTGTAAAAATTTCAGATCTGCCATGGAAACTTCTCTGTGATCAATCGTCATCCCCTCCATCCTTTTCCGTCAATCGCCACGACTTCATTCTCCGAATCATTACCGCCACTTCCTTTTCCTTAGAGCTGTCGTCACCTCATCCTCCTCTGAATCTCCGCCGCCTCCTCTTCCGTCAACCGCCGTTATCGTTACGCCCATTGTTTACCTCTCCTCCATTGTTCACTTACTTCGTCTGTAATTTTTGTTTTCTTGTCATTATATTGATATTTTCCTTTCACTTCTAACCATCATTTTTTCATATCTGATTTTTTTTTCTTTGTTTCTATTTTAGATCTATTTTTTCAAACAGTAACATTGAAGTAGTAAAGCAAATGGTAACATTAGTTTTGTAACCAAAAATTAAAAAAAAAAAAATAGTGATACCAGGTTTTGATATCATTAAATTTAAATATCAATATGATTGTTCTAATTCTTCAATATTTTGTTTTTATTTTTTTATATAAGATCTGTTTAGTTTGTAAAATTACATCTTTTGACTTGTTTGGAATCAATGGAATATAGTTTTGCAAAACATTAATAGTAACAGAGAAATAATAATACATAAATAATAACAGAGAATAATTTATTTTTATTTTTTTGGATATGTTTCTGTTTGTTTTGATTTGAAATTAGTAATGTATGAGATACATTGAAGTGCTGATGTAATAATAATATTGATGACATGAAAGAGCTGTAGATCAATGGCATCTGGCGGAGAGTAAAATATCTTGGGAGGAGGTAGTGTTAAACTTGAATGTTAAAAAGCTGCAATAAATGATTAAATAAAAGGGTAATTTGACATTTTATAAAATAACACCACTCCGTGGGAATGTTGAAAACACGCATCACTGTAAGGGAATTAATGGTCAAAATATCAACCGGCTAAAAATTATTTGGTTTTTGCTACTTGTAAAGAGTAAAGAGGACTCTCTCGTTCTTATTCCCACTTTCTTATATTCTTATATTCTTTTGCATTTCTCTTATACTTTATTAATTATTTGTGGCGATGGATAATAACGTTAATAATGATTATAATATTGCTAAAGTCTTAACAGTGAAAGATGATATTATTATTTTTTTACCAATGATATTTTTATTCTCCTGTTATTCAATTTTGCATTTTCTATGACAACTTTTGCTACTAATTATTTAATTAAGTGGCAAAAATTGGATTATTTAAATCTTGTGAATTAAAAAATAGGCATATGGGAAGCTTTACCGTTTAATAGGATTTTGTCAAGCTTGTTTCATATCAGTTGGGACCGATGAACTCTTAGGTTATCTTTGGGTTGAGAGGAGAAATAAATTAAAAATTATAAAAAGGTTATCTTTGGATTGAGCAAATAAAATGAGAGGAGAAATAAATTAAAAATTATAAAGAATTTAGTGAAAAATAGTGATAGAATGAGTTTATAAAGAATTTAGTGAAAAATAGTGATAGAAAGAGTGATGAGAAGGGATGAGAGGAAAAATCACAATGAAGAAAAAAGAATGAATCATTCATCTTCCTTACGCATGAAATGAAATTACATAAAAGGGAATGATTCATTTCACCATCTCTCATAAGAACCATAAAATTTTGTGATCTTCTATAGTAATTACAAATAAATCAAATTAATTCTCTCTATCATTCAATTCTCTCATTCCAAACGCAACCTTCGACATTAGATATTTTAGAAATTGAGAGACGTGAGTAATATTAATAAGATACAAATAATATTTTTATTATATTTTAAAACAAAATTTAAAATTAGAACGTACAATTTTATTGGAAAAATGGAATATTTTTAAAACATTATAATTTTATTCGAATAAAATAATTGGACGTTGGAATACACATAAAACCAGTAACACTAATTAAACCTTACATGACAAATATTCTCACAAAATAATGTGTTTTTCGATAACTGAAAACAGTTGTGTAAAAACGCAATATTCGTGAAGTAGTAATATCATGCTTAAAAATAATTAATATATTTTTTCCTTAAAAAGGTATAAATACTGTATGTTCATAATATACACCACAAAAAAAGTTGAGAGAATTTATATGACTATATTTTTTAATACTTTTTCAATATGTGCTATTGAATTTTTTAAATAAATTATAAATTCATAAATATAAAATTAGTTAGTAAAATTTATGAAGAGTAATAACTCATTTCCCTTAATTTCTAACTATTATTATTATTATTATTATTTATTTGCTTGCTTTCTAGTGTATAAAACTTGATACTAGAATTATCACATAAAATTAAAAGGGTTAATCTAACCATACTAACAATAATACACCTATCCCAGGTTCAAAAAGAAATACGTAGTATTATAATAATAACAATACGCCTACCACGGGTTGCAAGAGTAAAATCATTAAATTTGCAATCTTGATAAATTTACTTGACATTTTTTTAGTTAAAAAAAAAGTTTAGAAAATAGAAATTTATCAGAATCCATTGTTAAAAGATGATAGACTTAATCTATAATAATTATAGACTTTGTATCAAAAGGGATTATTAACGATGAATTTTAAATTTAAATCCTATGAGGGAAGTATTGTTCAATTTCACAAAAATAAAAAAAAAAGAAAAGAAAAGAAAAATAAAAAAGAAAGTAAGAAGACAAAACTCTGTACTTATTTTACAAAGACTGTGAAATTGATTATTTCTAGAAGTTGACAATAGAGTGTGCGTGATGCGGTTTGGTGTGATTACTATTTGTAACAATATTAAATCGTAATGTGTGATTTCTAACATTTTAGTAAATGTTATCGTGGTTAACCATATAATTCGGTTAATAAATTGTTGTTTTAGTTTTTATTTCGATTTTACGTATATTTGATGAAATATTATGAGTAACAATATTTTATTGAAATATTGATATAATTATATAATAAACTATTACGACAAATAAAAAGAACCTGAAATAATTGATATTCTACCATGATAATTATAAAAATTTATAATTATGTTACAGACAAATCAATGATAAGTTACGTATCAATATACAAAAATCTATTAGTTAATTATAAACACAAAACTTAAAATCAATAACTTCAAAAATAACACTATATTATTATACATCGATTTATTTATAAATATGATACTTTATTACTTGACTACAATATTAAGAAATGAGTTTATGAATATAAGATTTATCATATGTAAGTAATGATATTTGATTATATAATTTTATAATTTATAAACTAAGTTTTCAGTTTTTTTCCGGTTTGTTTAAAGGCATTAATCGAATGTTGTAACCAAATCATGCTGTTCAATTTATATCAATTTGGTTTTTCTATTTTGTCAAAGGGTTTTTTTTTCTCCAGTTTGGTTTCTCGGGTTTTTTTTTTGGGTTTTTTGGGTTAAGATTTGATTTTTGCATGCCCCTAGTTGACAGATAAAATTATTCTTTTTAATTATTATTCCCTTCGTCTCTTTTTAATTTTTGTTCTAAACATTTTGTAAAATCTCAAATTATTTGATGTTTTAAGTTTTTAAGGCATATTTGATAAGTTATTACCCAAAATACTCTTATTTAATTATATAGGTATATGTTAGAACAAAATATGGTCAAATATTTGTAGAAGGGGGGATGAATACAAATACTCAAAACTTTTTCGATCTTAAAACACTTTGTTAAGCACTAATGGAAATAACAATAATATCATAAAAACTTTAATGACTTTTGAACTGAACACCCAAGAGTTCAAGTTAAAATGATTGTATTAAAACTTGAGGTTTTTTTGAAAATCTGTTTAATCACAAATGTGATTAATCAGCTACAAATTCTGTAATGATTTACAGCTACAATCTCACACTAACTAACTTCACACTTTCTTTGAATATTTCTCTCAAGATATATTACAAAACTTCTCTCTAGTGTTTGTGTGCTTCAATGTCTTGGTTGATCCGTTGGATTGATACTCTGTGTAATGAGAATTCTTTTGCATATATAGAAGATCAGTAGTTGAACCCACGTGCTTAGACGTGTTGCTCTTTTCAACTTAGCCGTATATATGTCACATCAATGTCCTGTAGGAACTCTGTGTCAGACTGCTGCTACTTTTGTTGCTTCTTTTTCATCCCCTGATCTGCGTGTATTTAATGATCGAGAGTTATCATTGGACTACCAAATTTCAAGAGATATCTTTCCAATTTATTTCTTTTACTTCTATAATAAGCTTCATTGATTTGCGTGTAAGACTTGATGACGAGTGTATGTAGTTATAACTATCCACTGACGACAAGCCCTGATGTGAACTTGATCAGTGCTTCTGGATCCCCTGATGACAAGTCCCGTTTAAGACTAGATCAGTACTTCAAAATTCACTTGAGTTATCCAAGTGCTTCTTGATCACTTGACGTTAAGACTCAAAGTATACATTGATGACTTCCACTGATGCAGTGCTGAGTATTCCCCCTGACGGGTTAGTTTAACACTGTCATACCCTGATGATTTCCCCTGACATGTTAGCGTGTCACTGTCATGCCCTGACGCATTGTGACGGCCCCAAAAATCCCATACTGGACTTCGGGCACCGTCAATAATTGACAAAAGAACAATAATACATCCAAGCATACATAACATTAAATTAGAGAAATAAATATAATTCTCTATTATATTTATCCAAAATAAATGAATATTTAACTGCGGAAGTCTATGTGGGGCCCACACAGACCTTACAATCTAAACCTTTGTATAACAACCTCAAATTTCACTCTTCCCCGGAATGCCAATCCATAATAGGACGATCAGGAAGCGTTCATTATGTTATTCTCGCCTTGCCTTTATCAGACGATTCGACTTTCTCGCCATAACCTGTAAAACATTGGGTAATAGTGTCATGAACGATTTGTTGGGTTTCGTTGGGCTTAAACGCAGCAGAAAAATACGATTTAAAATAAAACAAAAACAAAACCCAAACCCGAGGATCTATGCGAAACAATTTAATATAGATAGTTCAAGATTTTACCGATTAAAAATGCGAATCTGAAGCTTTGGTGAAGGTGTTGATCGTCTCCAAATCTTTAACGCAATCCAACAGGACAGCGTCTCTACGGTATCCACACGAACACCCGCGAATCGTCTTACGATCCGAACAAGAAGAGTTACAGTACTAGCTGTACGATCTGTATCTCTCTTTTCTCTCTATATCTCTGAACTCTAGTTTCTCTCTTATGAGCAACTAGGGTTCTTAGAATATGTAAAAACGTTGGTTTGAGAGAATAGCTGATATATCATATATATAGCCTTTCATAGAGTAAATCCAAAACCTAATCTAATTAGGAGACTTGAAATCCGAATTTTATATTTATTAGATATATATATATATATGCACAAATAAATATATATTCGTATTTCCTTCCAAAGAACTCTATTTCATACAGATTACATATATTAATATATATGTATATAATTTAAAGCCATGATTTAATTAAATCAATCTTATTGATATATTAAAATCATTGACATTTAAATTATATCTCCTTGACAAATGTTCTTTGTGTGTGACCCTGTAGGTTATTATTACGTTGGTAATAATTTTAAGTCATATTATAAAATTATAAACAGTGAGCGGCATCTAGTAATACATCACTGTTACCCAAGTAATAATAAAGTCATAGATTCGATGTTATCTTTCGTGACCAATGTTTCAATGTAACTTAATCCTTTTAACCATGATATCTAAGATTAAATTCAAGGCATGGATGTGTCATCCTATTCATAATTTAATCTCAATTTTCTTGATCAATGAGTAAACTATATGAAACAAATCTCTATTTGAGCATGGTCATGCATTTTATAGTTTCACTCAATCAAGAGGCCTATGATATCACCCCTAATTTATAGGAGGGTTAAATTCCATCTACATCATTCCCATTTCTCACATAACTCATTATGCATCCAACAATCACCTTTATCGTCCACCCGGTTAAAGGTGACTTTTGATAATGTCAAAACGCATAACTCCTTATGTAGAAATGTCATGACTTCAGGTCGAAGGACCATTACATCATTATCACTATGAGAATTACTTATGACACATAGCATAACGCTCCATGTAGAATTCTCATGGTGGGTCTGTCCAGTACCATGTTCTCTAACATGTACCTATGTATCAACTTAATATATCTCGTATATATTTATGACCAATGAGATATGACCATCAGTTAATCACATACTAGTCTCAATGTATTATTGTTGTCCTACTGACAATGATACTCGACTAGGGACATTTTAAGAATAATGATACATTACATACTTATATGATCTCATAATCAAGTCACATACTTGAAACCATATAATTAGTATCATTCTTCTAAGGACATTTATTATGTTAACATTTATATAACGCAGTAAATAAAACATAATAAAAGAAATTATCATTTAACCAAAAACATATCATAAATATAGTGTTACAATCATTACATAATTGGCCACTAGGGCACACACTCTAACACGATTTACGCTCGCAAGTATATAAACGAGTATTGAGTATGCTTTGAAAGAGAGGTAATTTAGTGAGCGTAAATGTTTATGAGGTGTGACGCAAACAAAGTCAACACCTCCTAGTATCTTGACAGAATGGATTCTAGGGTCCCCGAGTGATAACGAGGGGTTTGACCCTTTATTTAGAAGAATAAAGAATACCTTCACATGCGTCTTATAACCATGTCCGTTTGGCGCATGTGCCCTTAGGAACTCGTATCAAACAGTTTATCAGTTGGCCAACCTGACCACCGTCTGACTTCATCATAATGACATACGTAGTCGATTTGCAAAAACCTTTTGTTTGCGAGGGTCCGGTTACCGATGCCTCAGTTCCCATTCCCTATAAATCTTAGGCCCGGGATGCCAGACAGATGCATCCCACTACCCTTTAGTTATCCATACGGATATACTTTACAAGTATAGGGTGAAGAATAAGGTTTCTACATCCGTATAGGATTTTCTTTAGCGTGTTAGCGGAATTTAAATGGCTAACAACCGCCCAAAAAGCATTTCATTCAAATACAACATTTTTCACGTACATCGGATCAAGAGATCATACGTTACTTAACTTTGAAGAAATTAGATCATGAATATTGACATGCAAAAAATCTTGAATACATTACGTATATCGAAAGATTAATCATACGTATTAATGCAAAGAAAAGTAGAGTGAGTATATACTTGCCTTGAGTCCTTAGTGATAATTTAACACTCGTGTGAAAAAGATTCTGTAAAACATTTACATGAAATAACGTGAGGAATTTCAACTTAAATACACATGCGGATGCACATGCGAAGTGTCTATGAAAGTCTCAAGTCTGTGATTGACTAATTGAGTCGTCATTCGTTGAATTGGGATTCGGTTGGAACCGAATCGGAGTTCGAGAGATTTGTGGACTTGATGAGACGTCGATTATAGGCTCTCGATAATTTAAATTTAATTATTAGAGGTCTTAGATTAATTAATTAGCATTAATCAATCAATTTTAGCTTAAATTTTTTTTATTAATCATTTAACATTTATTAAAATTTGTTCCTTAATTATTGTTTAATTGTTTTAATTAAACAATAATTATTTCTTAATCAAAATCTTAGTCATAAAAGATTTAGAGATCTTTTATCAATTATTAAACATTTATTCTTAAATTATTATTTAATTACTTTAATTAAATAATAATTATCGATCATTAAAGTAATTTATTTCTTAATCACTTTTAAATTAAATGATTTATTGATCATTTAATAGTCATATAAATATTTTTTCATTAATTATTATTTAATTATTTTAATTAAATAATAACTGGTCTTGAATTCTTAATTTAATTAATCAAGAATTATTCTTCAATAAATCTTAGCTTGAATGATTTATTTAATCATTTAATAAAATTTTAGAGTTTATTCCTTAATTATTATTTAATTATTTATGAATCAATGACTCGTTACTTAATTATGGTAATTAAGAGACTCTAACATCATAATTTATTCTAAATTTTGATCATGTAAAGGTTTATTTACATGTCAAAATAATTATCCATACATCATTTATTGCTCAATTTAAAAAAATGTATAGCTATTTCATTTTATTTATTATTATTATTTTTAAAAAAAATTTGGATTGGGCCGGATCCAGGTCAGACCGGTTTAACAGTGGGTCAGACTGGGTCGCAGACCGGGTCAAATTGACCC
Organism: Centella asiatica; assembly: GCA_014636745.2. Classification (NCBI taxonomy): domain Eukaryota; kingdom Viridiplantae; phylum Streptophyta; class Magnoliopsida; order Apiales; family Apiaceae; genus Centella; species Centella asiatica. The sequence goes on along the minus strand of CM025784.1, from coordinate 29,862,964 downwards.
GCCTTTTTCCCCCTCTGCAGATTAGGGTTTCGGTTGGGGGGGGGGGGGGGGGCGCTGCCAGCGTCGCTTTCGCCGGAGCAGCGGCTGGCAACCCCAGAACTGTCGTGTGTGGGAGGTTTTTGGCGGTGGTGGCATCGCCATGGACTTTGCCATAGGTGAATGCACCCCTACGCTTCATGCCACGACCTGAAATTGGCCGGAACGTGAATTCACAGTCTACCGCCGGCGAGCCCGCCATTAACGGCGACGAGCTCGCGGCCAAGCTCCATTTCACCATTTCTCAACCATTCATGCCGATTCTAGTATGGAAATGAAACTAGAGACTACTAGAAATCCATTCATGTAATAAATTTCAAGTTTTAACAACACAATCGTAAGAAAATTGAAGAATAAACATTCGGTTCTTTTGAAAGTTTTGACTGAGCTTGAAAATGCGAAATACTTGGCCATTTCTCAAATTGTTTGAGGCAAAATGGTCCTTACAAGTGCAGAAACAAGCTCATAAAATCAATTTGAAGAAATGGTAACACATCAAGCCGAAATTTCGATCGGAAGAATTAGGGTTCATACGGGTTTTAAATTATTTCTTGAATTTATAATTATTTTTTGTTCAAACTTTGAAAATTAATAACTCACAATATATGAATGTTATAAACATGTGTGATATATGAAAATGATACTGAAAAAAATAATCTACACAATGGTAAAATCATAAATAACAATAACTGTAAAAATGCGAGAGTAATGTGAATACCTTTATAAAGCTTTAATGGAAATAAATGCTCACAACTTCAATAAATGCTCAAATCCGAAATTTAATTTTTATTCAGTGAAAAAGATGGAAATATTTGACTGATGGAGGCTAGGGTTAGTGAATAAGATGTATATATATGACTTGTAAATCATTTTTGGCCCTTGGAAAACTTTACTTGGATTGGAAAGATTTTTCCTTGGATTGAAAACACTTCCTTGTTTTGCCACTTTGAGAAAAATGCTGAAAATTGAAGTAATTAGTGTTTAATTTAAATTGTTTATTCACTAATTATAATTTTAAATGGTTAAACATTGATTCAATGCATAACACGAAAAGTTTAACCGTTTAGGTGAGATAAAAATGTGTTTATGAAATTCTTGACATGATTTGTGCCTCATAAATATTAAAATATCATGTTCGTTATGATTTATCGATAGTGGACGTGGGCGCATCGATTAGCGTGATTTGAGCGTAAACTAAAACGTAAAATTTATCGGTCGTTGAAAATAAACGAAAATTTCATAAATAACGAATTTAATATTCGTACATTTTATTTGAATTTTCGGTTTCTTACATGTGTTCCCCCTGATGAGTTGGCTTGCCTATGTGACGGGCCTGCCTGACGGGTGACAACTTTGTTGATTTCGTTTGGAATGTCTGATGTGCGGAATACTAACGTGTTTTTGAGTAACAACAGACATTCCTCTTCACTATCAAGTCCTTTAGAAGTTCCAACTGATGACTTATCTACTGAAGTGCAGTTCATCCCCTGATGACTAAATTGATCATCGGTGGATGTAAAACTTGTGCAGATATATTAAGATTTATAAAATAACTTAAATATTTACATATGCATAATTTATTCTCTAAAGATCATCATCATTATTTATCTCTAACAGTATATTTTATATTTGTTCATAGCACTATTTATGTATGTATATCACATTCCATCTACCAGCTTGAAAAACGAAAAAGTTCTTTTTCCATACCTCTACTAGAAGTTTTAAAGAGGGTAAATATGAGAAAATAATGTTTACTATAAGTAATGATGGTTAATCTTAAATAAGTGTGTGAAATGCTAAAACAACAATTAAAAAGAGATAGAGTGAGTATATCAAATTTAGATTGTATTTGTTTAACTCTTAATATATTTTAATAGATTAAGGATCTGAGTTTATTATAAAATAAAAATAAAAATCCTGAGCGTATTTAGATAATATATCGTTCAATCCTTTTTTAACCTATCACTTATTTTCTTAATTTTATCTAAATCTAGTAAATCAGAAAAATGAAACTGAATGAAATAAGACATGATATAATAATAAAGTAGATTAATTAAGATATTTAAGGCAAAATATTAAGTAAATAAATTAAATTTATATTTAGATTTAAATATAAATACTTAATTAATTTAGTAAATTCAGATATAATGAATTTATTTAAATTCAGACACTTAATGAAATAAACACAACTTAACCTGAATTTTTTCGTCAAAAGGACAAAATTCTACGAAATGAAGGGAAGACTCTAATATTTATTTGTTAGAAAATAAATAAATTATGTAATTTAAATTTGTTTTTGAAATAAAGAAATTAGTACAGAAAATTAAATAACAAAAAATAAAAACACTCAAACTTTTGTAGATGGGAAAAGAAAAGAGTGGTGCTATGACCCACTGAATGGGGCACCGAATAACCACCGAAATCATCAATTTTTTCTTTGTTGTCCTCTTGTCGCCACATGGATGTAGGAGGGCATGGTTGCCAAATCACCTCCATCCGAGGTGTATTCGGGATGTATTTTCGGTGCTCATAGCATTTTTACAATACTAAAACTAAAATACTGCCCGAAAAATATCTTATCCGAAATTTACAATTTCAAGATTACGATGACGCTAGTCCTCGGGGTTCCAAAATCCCAAAATAAAAAAAATACAGCACAAGTTTCACACTTTTACGCATACAAATTTCGGAAATAAAAAGAAAAGAAAAAGATAGAAAATAAAAAAAGATTTAAAAAAGAAAAGAGAAGCAGAAGAGGAGACGAGAAGATGAGAATGGGCACCCCAAACACAGCCCAACAACAATCATCATCATTCCCCAAGAGGCGAAAAAGGAGAAAAATTGCTTTTTAATTCATTCATTTGTAATTCCTCTCTTTTCCCCTAATTTCTCGAAGATTTTTATTAGATCAAATCTACTCTAAGAATGATCGAACTAGATTGTTGATGTTGTTGATGATGATCACCTTTACATAAACTTGTGTGTTTCCATCTACAGATTCATCTTCGATCAAAACCCTTATTGTTGGTCTTTATCTTTTTCAACTTTACTTCTTCGAATTTGCTCATGTTTGTGTTGGATTGTAATTTATAATAATACTCTTGTAAGAGGTTGCGTTTCTACTTGGAAACGTTGCTTAAAGTAGATAAAAGATGGTAGTTTAATTTGATTTCAACACTTTTTCCTGGTTTCTATAGTTTGTGTGTTCTTTTGGGATTGAATGTGTGCCGTACAAGTAATCTGTTCCTTTGTTCTTTATATTTCTCTTCAATATTTTTAAAATAATTGGTTTGGATCGGCTGATTTTTGGTATGAGCTCTGTTTTCAATGCAGCTGGCTGATTTTCTATTTGTTTTTTTCGTTCACACCAAATTGTAACTAGTTTCTTTTAGCTTTAAGTTTAGTATTAATTTCATTTGACTGGGGTTGCCACCACCACCGAATCCATCGTCCATTTGATAATACTTGATTTTATCATCTTGTGTTTGTAATTTTGTTCAAACTTGAGGGGGTATATGCAGCTTATATATGTCCATTTGATTTTCGTAAATGTGTGTATGGGTTTGATCTCGATTTTGTAGCTTATATTTGTCTGTTTTCATTTCAATTTCAGGCATATTAATTGGCTCTCTGCAAAGGCAGGACTGTTATGCGGCTGCTGAGTTCGGATTACATGGTCTATTTCTTATTTTTGTGTTTTTACTAGATGCTTGGGTTCATCAATGTGTTCTGGGAAGGGAGTGGTGTATTTAAGAAACTAATTTCTTTTTCACTTTCATCGTATTATTTAGTTTCTGATAGTTCACATTGAAATTAGGGAGCATTAAGGTTTGAGCTGATTCAGTTGTGTTTGGCCAGATAGGTGTTAAGGCTTGGCGGCTTATTAGATCATTAGAGCTGATGATCTGATGCTAATGAGGAAGATATAGTGGAAATATATATTGCAGTTTAGTTATTAGTTTTAAGCTAAACATTGATCTGTGGAACACAAAGTTATGGGATTGCCACAAGCATCATATAGTGAGTCTCCAGAGGTTACAGGGGCATTGAGCACCTTTGTCCAAAGTCGGCCTTTATTTGCTGATATGAGCACGTGTGCTGTGGAAGCTGAGAACAGGAGACACACTAGTGGAAGTTCTGTATGCAGTACATCAGGAGAATTTGAGAAAAAAACTGCGACGGAGCATGGGAAGTTTTTAGATAATTCATTTAAAAAAGGGGCGAATGATTTGAAATCCAATGTCCATGGTCCGAAAATCAGTTATAAGGACAATGTTGACTTTTTAGTTCGTAAGAATGAAAGAAGTCAGATTCCTTTTTCTAGGATCTTGGGTTTTCAACCTAGTAGGACACATTCTTCATCTAATACATGTGATGGAATTTCAGATGATAGTTCACATTCTTCTGTCATTGATATCATTAATGGAACTGAGTCGAGTTGTTCACTTGCCAAGAAACGATTGCTATCACCATTAAATTGTAGGACATCTCCAAACAAATTCAGTGGTGATTCTTTAAATATTGGCTGCAGCAATTTTCAGATGAACTCTCATACAAATGGTATTAGTTATAGTGGGCGACCCACAAAGCAAGATTTCAAAAAGGCAAACATTGGGAGCAAAAATTGTTACATAACACCTATGTGGTCAACTGCCTTTAACTGCTCAGAACATAACGGCTTGTTTTATGATTTCAGTAGAGCAGGCTCTCTTTGTTTCACTGATGGCCCTGTATTAGAGGATACCAAACTATTGCCTCATACTTTGTGCTCTTCATCTGGTCCTGATCCCTTCAGAGAGTCAAGTAAGGCAAGATCCCAAACAGGGGCAATATCAATATCTGCAGAGAAGATAACCTCTATTCCCTATTCTTCATCTCCTCTTGGTCCGAAGTTTTCTGAGAACATTAAAGCTAAAGGAGCATGCTGGAAAGTGAGGAAAGAGTTAGAGAACTTCAAAGAAATGGAAGAGCCCCTTGATAAAAATGTGCCGGGCATCATTTTTCCATCTGAAGAAGAGGAGAATTTAAGAATAGCAAGCACGTCTTTTGAAGATATAGCTTTTATGCATGGTGATCTACAGTCTTCTTCCGCAGAAAGTAAATTTGGAAGAAGTTGGCCTTCTATTCAAGATTTCTTAGTCTCTCCCTATTGCACAAAGTTAGATAGATGTTTGAAGGGACTTCCAGTTAGGAGGTCGTTGGTTGGTTCATTTGAGGAATCACTTTTGTCTGGTCGTCTGTCCTGTGGAAAGTTCACTCAGGTTAATTTCTATGTACATAATTTTGGTAGTTTTTGTGTTTATAGTGTTAAGCTCAAATATCCTTTGTACCTTTATGATGAGGGCCACCTCTCATCTGCGTCATTGTCATCTTATTTGTGCAGACAATTGATGGTTTTCTAGCTGTGCTAAGCATAACAGGAGGAAACTTTTCACCTAAATCACAGAAACTTCCGTTTTCAGTAACCAGTGTTGATGGAGATAGCTATTTACTGTATTATGCATCAATAGATCTTGCTGGAAATTTGCCATCAGCAAAGTGCAGAGGCCAAAACTCGAAACGAGGCCATGGTAATGTGGATTCACGAAGTTTGAGGAGTCGTTTACGTATTCCACTAAAAGGACGCATACAACTGGTAATGATATTTTCACCTTCCAAAGTAGGTGTAAACACCTGTCAAATGTGTTCTTTCGTCTCTCTTCTGGCTGCTCTGTGCTCCCTGGTCTTTGAGTTGTATGGCATACAGTGATACAAGAATGACCCTGGTTTGGTACATGTATTTCGTTTTAAGTTTTAATGTGCTATGTATAGACAAGCATTGCAGCTGACAACCACGAGATATTGACATGGAAACTGGAAATTGCTAAAAAATTGTTTATGCTTACTGAAAATGTACTTGTTTTACATGTCTATATTTGTTTTGTTTACTAGTGTCTATGAGATATTACTTGTAGAGCCTTTTCGCAAAGTAGATTACTCTGTATCGATATAGGATGCATAATGCTTATCAATCTTTATGAAGGTGAACAACTGAACATTTATTTGATAACAATTATTGGAGATGTGTCATGTTGATTATTGACCTCCATCGGTATTCTTGTATAGATTCAACTTCATCTTTCTGTGATTGTCATTTATTGGAAAAAAATGATATTGTGCTTAATATAAAGTTGGAATGTTTTCTCACAGGTTTTAAGCAACCCGGAGAAGACTCCTGTTCATACTTTCTTTTGCAATTATGACTTGAGTGACATGCCGGCTGGTACCAAGGTATGTGGGAATTAGAAGTCTGTGGTCCTCTCAGAATTTAGTGTTCAGATGCCATATATTTATTACTGTTTTCGTAGTAGTAAGTTTATCACATTCATCTCTAACCTCCCCCATAGTTCTTTCAACTATGATAATCTTCATCAGGTAGCTGTCATATTCAAATGCATCTATCTTTTTCAATTCAATATACTACATGAAGCACAAGAACATATACTCAACTCATATGTCTATATTGCCATTACTCAAAGGCTTCACCACTTTACATATTTCAAATTCTAATTTACCCTACTCACTCAAATTCAATCATTTTTCAACCCACCAGTCTAAACCTTCTCAAATTCAGAGGTATTGTGTGAATTTTTTTTGAAGTCAATATTCTCTTAATAAGTGTGGAAACTGGAAAGTCAAAAAATGGCGAGGGAAGGAGGGTAGGAGTGTTAGTTTCTCTTGGTTTTTTTGTAAGTTGTCTGCAATGAGTCGGTATCGGTAATTTGTTGGAGCCTGACATGACAAAGACACATTCGGCACCTTTTTCCTTTGTTACCTTTTGAATTTGGATACATTTGGGCTCGTTGAGCACAGATTTGAGGAAATACTGGTAACACAAGTACACTTTTTGGATTTTTTGGTTTTTGAATTTTGTACATGATTATTGCAGTTTTTCTTGTGAGTTTGTGATATTGGATGCCTACTTTTGGTTATGTTATAAATGTAAATTCTGCACCTAAGAGGTGATTATTTAATGTGGCATGCTTGTGCTTCTCACTATGAAGTGCTTTTTTCTTGTACTCAGACAATGATCCACTTTCACTGTAAGTTTATATGTGCATAATAAATGCTAATGGGGCCGGTACACTGATAATTAATTTTGCTCCTAAATTTTTCACACTTCCAGTAACTATTTAGTGTATTATCTAATAAAATCTGCACCGTGAAGAATTAGTGAATAAAAATAATATCTTTTCACGTGTACCTTTATTCAAATCTATGTAGACTTTCTTGCGCCAGAAGGTGTCTCTGGCCTCTTCTAGCCCAATATCTACCGAGGGAAGAGAGCACCATAAAAGCTTGGACGTGAAGCCTCTAGTCTCAGAGAGTTGCAGATCTGACCAAAGTATCAATATTGAAGGTTTTGGTGGCAGCAGAGATACTGATTCCTGCCTCAGGAGTGGGGGTAAGGGTTTCGACTGGGTGGATCAGTGTCATGAAATTGACCAAAAATCTGCACATAGTTGTTCAAAGGTTAATGGGAACCCCAGCAGTGTAGGTGCACTGCGTTATGCTCTCCATCTCCGTTTTCTATGCCCTTCTCATAAGAAATGTTCAAAATTACGTCAGAAAAGCAAATTCGATTCTCTATCAGAACCTCAAAGTAGTAGAATAGAAAATGAGGAGCAGAAATTTTATTTATACAATGATCTAAGGGTGGTTTTCCCTCAGCGCCATTCAGATGCTGATGAAGGGAAGGTACGTCATTTGCTTTCATTTGCATATCTGCTTCTTTGCGAAGTGATTCAGATATCTACATTGATGGGCATGGTGTGAGGTGTTGTATGTCTGGTGGCATGAGGTTAATTTTGTTCTTTTCTTAGCTGCATATTCGAACTTGCTTATGGGATAACTATTTGTTTTTTATAACTTCACTATAATTATCATAATGCTTGTGGCACTTTATAGATTGAGAACCGATAAAGTAATAGAAGTGCCTCTTCTGAGTGCACACCATTTGTTAAGTAGCTTTCACTTCCATAGTGCCTTAAGCGTCATTATTCTGCTCTTATGAGCCCCCAGAAATACAAAATGAGAAAAGCACAACATAGATTTGCAATTTGGTTAGTGGTCTGTTAAGTGTTAATTTCTTTTTCATTTTTCGCAGGTAGCAATTTGTGCTGGGTTTTGGGCAACAGGTGTAAAATAATATGAACAAATTGAATAGGGCAGAACTTATATAAATTTGCGGCAAGTATCACAACAAGTGTTCAGATCGAGCAAACTTCACATAGTAATCAACCAATAGTGATCTGGAGTATCCGGTGTCTTTAGGAACTCTCACTCCCCTCCCCTAAATAGATACCCTTCAAATGATATAAAAACTAGAATCTCTTGATCATAGCCAACACAGGTGATCCTGGCCTACATCTGCAGAGTTTTCCTTGCTTCTTTAATCAGAAGATCAGTTGAACTGAAATCTTATTAAACTTGTAAAGTTTTTGAACTTCGAATGAATTTGTGGTAATTACAGTACAATTCAAAGATTGAAATTAAAAAAAAAAAACTACATTTCTACTTCTGGAAGAATAAAAACACTAGTAACTAAAATGAGATCGTCTATTTGTCTAGCGTGTCAACCTGTTGAGTTAAAGTTGGATTTTGTAGTTTCCAATCTGTAGCTGAGCCAGTCTTGCCTCCTGGCATGAACAGGGTATGAAATCTTATTCTGGAGACTGAAAGGGACACCATTTGGTCCTTGGAGTAGGCGGCGACATCTGGATATCAATTCTGGGAAGAACAGTGATATATATATACATATATATATATATATACATATATACATATATACATATACATATATACATATATACATATACATATATACATATATACATATACATATACATATACATATACATATATATACATATACATATAGATACATATACATATACATATACATATACATATATATACATATACATATACATATATATACATATACATATACATATATATATACATATGTATATATATATACATATACATATATATACATATATATATATATAGGGATTAAGGTAATTGAGCTATAACTCACATTTCAAATCCATTTTATATCTATGAATTCATATTCTATCTAAAAAATCCAACCCGTACAGATTGTAAGAGTATCAAAAAATATAATAGTATACAGATTTTCAAATCATTTCATACTGTATGACATGGTTTTTATAATTATGTAAAATTTGTATATTTTCAATGGCTAAGATATATTGATTTTTATATGATTACAAAAATTATGGAAAAGAGCTCAGAAAAACCCCAAAAAATTACATACAATTTATTTTTGCATGTTTTTTTAATCTGTACGGTTAGATTTTTCTCGTATATTCTAAAAATCGAAGCATAGTACGAGATATGATTATAAAAATGAGTTATAGTTCAATTTCCTTTTTCCCATATATATATATATATATATATTTTTTTTTTTTTTGATACATGCCTTCTATCAGTTGTTTCTTGTCAAAAGTAATTGGCATGATGCAGTTGTATATGAATCATACTCTGTTCATAGTTAGACTTGGACCCCTCTTGGGATGCAGAAAGTATAACATGCTTGATCAATGTGATGAATGATGTACCTGTTACAAAATCATTTAAATGTATGTTAGCTTTTCATTATGCTAACAAAAGAATTCTTGCTGTGTTGTGGCAGTTGAATGTGGAATATCATTTCCCAGAGGATCCAAGATACTTCGACATCAGTAGCTGAATGCAGTGTGATTTGGTTTTTGTAAATATTTCTATATAGTAGTCCTACAAGGTCATTTCATCTCGGAAAGGGGCTTACACAGTTTCGTCAGTCACATGGTTGATTGCAATAATAGACACTTCTATTCATTAGATGAATGTTAGCATCGGGTGTCTGCTTGTACATCATATTTGTAACTAGATGGACAGGGCCATTCACTCTGAATCAATTTTAGCATAAATTCTTCTTTAAAACTGTGAGTTTGTGATGGAATTACCTAAACTAGTCCAAGGATTAGATAAATGCGTACTGAAAATTCTACACTCCACTTGTCTATAATGCAAACTTAAAATTTCAATTTGATTCCTTTTTTTTTTTTTTTTTTTTTTTTTGGTGCGAGTGTAGGGTGTGGGGTGTGGGGTGGGTGTTGAATTCTGGTTGCATTATCTGTTGAAGTTTGATATACTGCTTTTAGATGTGTGTGCAAAATGTCGAAGTAGTTGCTTCTTCTACAACATCTTAGTTAGTTTTTCATATTTATTAGTCAAGAGTGGCTTGAGGAGGGCTAGGTTGTTTTGAGAATGAAAAATTAGGAGGGCAAGAGGTAAGAGTAAGCTGAATCTAGTAGTGTTTGTATGCCATATTCGTCCTCAAATACATAGTATGCCGTTCATATTATCGTCGTATTTCGTTGTTTCTAATTAGTCATTATATCATCAAGGAAAGAGTTCTAGACTTCTAGTGGAACTGGTCCATGGGTCTACTTGTAGACAATGACAAACCTGCCTTTAAAATGTATTTTACTAATTTTTTCATTGGGAGCTAGAAAAGTTGTGCGTAGGTAAGGGATCGAGATATATAGAATATAAAGAGAGATGTATGTGGTATGGTTTATAGATGTGGTCAGGAGAAAATGAACCATCCAACTGGGGAAATTTGAAAAGAGTGAATAAACCTAGATACATAGCAAATATACCTATCTGGATCTCTTCTGACTGAAGTATCATCGGAGGATGAAAAGCAAATAAAACATGATGAGATTGGAATATGCAGACATGCAGTAGCGGTGAGATTTTTCATGCATGCAGGCAGACTCATCTGGAGGGAGAGAGAGAGTGAGAGAAATTTGGTCTTTCGCTAACCAACTTTAGCATTTTATAATCAGAGATTTTAGACTCATCTATCTTTCATTCATCTAAACCCATAGTGTAAGCCTAACCCCATGCAACTCCTTCCTACTCCTGTAGATATCTGTGTAGATATCTGTCTCTTAGCTTTTCTTTTTGGGGCTCCAGTTCATCACAACTCATTACCCTTCCTTCTGTCTTTCTCTCTCTAACCAAGTATATATGCACAAATTGAGAGAGAGTGAGTGAGAGAGAGAGAGAGAGAGAGAGAGAGACAGAGACAGAGAGAGTTGTACACATGCATGGTGGTAGTAAGTGGCGTTTGTGTGAATATGCCAAATTAGTGATACATTGGGAGTGCATTCACAGGGTGACGTGTGCTACGAAATATAATGTTCTTTTGGTAAATATATCTATCAGTGATTTATTTTTGAACTCCCTCCTATGATTGGCTCATTCTCCTTCCTCTTGCTTCCCTATTCACTTCACTCTACCTACGTGTCTTCTTCCCCGATTTTCACGCACCTCCTCTCTTTCTTGGGGGTTGTCATTGAAGGTGGGGTGGGGGGTCCAAATAACAACTACTGCACCCAAAGAGAGGAGCCAATTTTACCACTTCCTGTCCTTGCCTTCCACCTCACCTGGGTACCTCCCACCCCATTCCGTCTTCATATGTTTCTTTGACCCTTATGCCCTTCACCTCTTTATTTTATTCTTCATTTTCTTGTTTTCCTTGAAAGAAAATATTCAAAAGTTAATCCTCCTACCAATCTGCTATGTATATAATAAGTGTTGCAGCATCACGGGGAGTTTTAGATTCAATTATAGGTAAAATTCCAGATTGTTCATTTTCTTTTTCCTCTATCAATTCAATTTTATTTTTTGTGAACTTAGAAATTATAATAACAAATGTTTTAATTAAGTTTACATCGAATAATTCTAAATGAGAATTTCAGGATAAGAAATGCTAACTTTTGTTGAAATATACAAAGTCTGTTTAATTAATTATCCCTACAACACAACCTAAAGCATGCGTATAATATTCCAATCATATATTAGATAAACAAATTCAACTATAATTTCGCATTTCTGGTAAAATGTTGGGATATATATATATATATATATATATATATAGTTACTATTATTATTATTATTATTATTGTGCATGGTAGTAATAATTGTTGAAAAGAATATCTACTGTGTTACCAATTACCTTCTTTATTAACAAAATATTGAGAAGTAGGAGGAGGAGAACATAAAGAAGTTAGGAGTGTGTACACACATATATATGTATATATATGTTGTGGTAATATTTAAATCCTTTGGATTTCATTAGTAACGAAGATTCAGAATATTACACATTAATCAATTAAAAAGAGATTCAACAATTAAAAAAAAAAATCAATTTTTCGGCATTCTTCTTTTCTTCAAATAGACTAATAGAGATAGAATCAGATTGGTTCTCAAAAAATATTTATGAATGTTCCTCAATATTTATGCTATTCACGAAATGTGAGAAACAGATGATTAATCATCTGCTTCTGAAAAATATCAAAAAATTTATTAAAAATTTTATAAGATCTGTTTGTTCTTTTTTCTTTGACAGATGGTCTGAGAGTTAGGTGATCCTCCGTTACTATGATCAAGAGATTTTTTCAGTACAAAAACTACTTGCTGTTTTTTTACCCATTTGATTTGACAAAGAGGCCTTTCCTTTGTGTATCAAAAATTTCAACCCAATGACATGCTTTCATAATCTTCCATCTTTATCAAATCTTTCACTCTAGCTAGTCACATCATGTACTCGATCATTACCAAAATCTCAGATATTTGGTTCGAAAATACTACTCCCACCATTCTCAAAAAAATAAATACACTATTAATTCTAAAAAATTATCTAATATTTTTGTGACCGTCTATCCATTATTACAATTTTATCGTAAGTTAATTAATATTTTAAAACACACTGAAATTTTTATAAAGTAAATTTTTTACTATATATGAAAATATATCTTGTTAAAATTTTATCACAATTTAAATTTTATAATTTAATAAAACAAAATTAAATGTAACTTAATTTTTTTTGCGTAGGAGGGAATTAAAGGGATATGATATTTTTTGTACCACCTTTTATATAACTTATATCATAAAAGCAACTCCCTATATTTTATGAGATATATTTACCAAGCATCAATGCATGAAGCTATGGCACTAGGTTCTTTTTTATAATATTTTGAAGTTACAAGTAATATGGGTTCCACCAATCTATCTAGAAGAAATATTCCTACCTTTTCACAAGAACCTATAATATACTCCATTCCATAAAAAAAATAATATTTAAATTTTTGACGAATTTTAATTTTACATTTTTGACTAAAAATTAAATATACAAATAAGAAATTTTTCTCATGAAATTTGTTATGAACCTTTAAGTTATAATGAGATCTATAAGTTTGTAATTGAAATTTTTTTAATTTATAGCAAAATAACAAAAAAAAAATTTAAATACAACTGTTTTTTGGAATATTTTTTTCTCCAAATATAACTTTTATTTTGGAATGAGTAGTCATTTATCAGTTTCCTCATTATGTATCTACATGGTAGAAATGCAATTCTAACTCTACCTCTACTCTTGAATTTGTTTCTTTTGGGTTATATAAAATACTGAAATCTTAAACGTACGAATGATAAACATTAAGTAAAATATAGTACGTATTATATATTTATATCTAAATATATTGCTATTAATTTAATTTAAATAAAATCAATGTTGTTGTGTGTGTGTCTACCTATATATGTGACTGTGTGTACCATAAATTTTTGTAAAAATTTTCCTCCTTATTATATTAAACCTACTTTTCTATTTATCATTTCCGTGGTAAAACTGAGAGAAAATAGTGTTAAAAAACACTTACAAATGGCTGGTGAATGAGTTTGTTTTGTCTAATTGTCTTAGTAACAATTTTTGGTCTATATTCTGCGTACTCCTTTTGTTCTAAAAAAAATGTATATTTAAAAAAATAGTTACATTTGAACATTTTTCTTTATTATTTTACTATAACTTAAAACATTTTGAATTATAAACTTATAAATCTCATCATAACTTAAAGATTCATAACAAATTTAATGAGAAAAACTTATTATTTGTATATTTAATTTTTGATTAAAGATGTAAAATTAATAATCGTCAAAAATTTAAATACTATTCTTTTTATAAAATAGAGGGAGAAGCCATCCCTGCAAAAAATAAATAAATTCCAAAGATTTTAGGCAAATACAAAGAGAATTTTCCCGTAAGTTCATCAGAAATTTTTTTTAGATCCCAGTACATTGTACTTGGTATATGTTTAGAAGGGAATATGGTTAATTTACTTATTACAAAGTAGGGTTTTAAGGAGCCCAATCAAATAGAATACGTACGTGTTAATTTGTATTGAAGACCGGTTAAAAGTTGAAGTAGTCGAGCTTAAACTTGTCAAGAACAAATGTTTCTTATTTTAGATATATAACAACTGAGATTGACGAATTAATTCGATTCGAGTTAAGCTAAGTTTCGTAGTAGTCTTAACTATTAACTCAATTAAGGTATTTAACCTAAATAAACTAGAGCTCAAGTTTAAATGAATTTATATATGATTAAGATAATTGAGTTATAACCTATATTTTAAATTATATTTATTAATTTTATATTTTTTTCGTTTTATAATAACTGACATTTTAATCATTTGCACATATATTAAGAAAACTAAAATCTATGTTAACATTTTGATAATTTGACAATTTTATCGTATCATTAATTAATATAGTAATATACCAAGGAGAGAGAATATGTGTTGTATGGTAATATGACAAAAAAAAGAAAGAATGAAAGAGTGTAATTTATTAAAGAGAAATTTAAGAAATATAAGAGATAAATATGTAAAATGCCCATTGTAGAGACCCAACTCGAATAACAAATAAACAGCAATTACATTTCAAATACCATATTCAACAAGTCATTAAATTCAACATCAAACGCAGCAAGTAATCCCATATAGACATGATACAATAAGCAAACAATCATATATCATCCAAGATACACAAATATAACACATAAGTATACCATGAGTTTACTCACAAATTCAGCGAAACTAACGCTGTTGACCTCCCCTTTCGCTGCCTCCGAAGTTCTCTTCTCCTATAGCACATATTGACATGTTTAAAACTCATTCACCATGAATAAGTACCAATCTATATGCATGAAACATGGCTATGATGCATGATGAAACTAAGTGCTGCAGAAAATTAAGTGCAGAAACTAAGTGCAGCAGCAACTAGGTGCAGCAGCAACTAGGTGCAGCAGCAACTAGGTGCAGCAGCAACTAGGTGCAGCAGCAACTGTTTTTCTAGCCCAACCGAAACAATTTGAAAACTCTATTACCTTAACATCTAATAACTCCAATATGCTACTAAAGTGCAGGTTATTAAACACAAAAGAATGGAAGGGAAGAACTCACTTGATCAGCTGCAAAAACTACACAACTTAGCAAAATCTGCTATGCTAAAAATCTGCTATGCTAGAAATTTGCTCTCCCCTGCTCTTGCCTACGGTTTCAGTCCCTCTAAGTGTTCTCCAGCCTTCCTAAGGGTCCTCAACCGAAAATAGATCAGTCCCTCAAGTTCTAGTGGGTTCTTGTTTAGTCCAAATCAAGCATGAGGTGGCAAGGTGCTTGGTTTGGTCAAACAAGGCTGCCCATCCTTTTTTTTTTCCTTTTTTTTGACTTGAAGACAGCAGCCTAATACAGCCAAAAGATGTGCAGATTTCTACTTTTTCTACTAAGGGTCTCAACTAATATGAAATTACAAAATTGCACAAAAACTTCATAATACCCGCTAATTACCCCCTTAAACGAAATCTGCATTTTTGATATCCTAACTCTCCTTTTAAAAGCGTTCTAATTATGCTTGCTTTCTAAATGATGTATTCTTAATCTATATGGACTAATATATTATTGTTAATGCAATGAAAAAAATGCAAATGTCAAATATCAAATGGCGCATGTTCACGAATATGCAATTTGGGACACGGATGTGACACCCATTATTGTGAAAAACAATAAAATTAGACTCTATAATGCAATTATTGTGAAACGGAAGGAGTATCTATGAATTCATAATCTATTTAAAAAATTCAACCATATTCAATTGAAATAGTATCAAAAAATAGAGTAGTATACAAAATTTTAAATTAATGATGTAAAATTATGTAAAATTTGTATATTTTTATATGATATATTTGCATGGTTTTTATAATTATGTAAAATTTGTATATTTTCAATGAGTAAAATATATTAATTTTTATATGATAACAAAAAATATATAAAAGAGCTCAAAAAATCCCAAAAAAGTACATATATTTTATTTTTGTATATTCTTTTAATTCGTATGGTTAGATTTTTCTCACATATTTTTAAAACCGAAACATATAAAAAATAGATAGGATTATAAAAATAAATTACAACTCAATTTTTTTTCATATATATATATATATATATATCTCACAAACAAATACATTATCTCTACTCTTGACTTTGCATATAAATTGGCTTAAATAAGAATTTCACACGTAAGAAAAAGAAAGTAATGTACATGTTGTTAGCACTGATGAAGGGCATTTTCGTCCTAAAAAATTTCAATACATATACCAGCTAGCTATTCATTTCATATTGGAGGTAATCCAAATGTAAGATAAAGACAAATAAAACAAGAAGGCTTAAACCCTTACCACCCCATATAAACCCCAACACAGCAACACACATTTCATACTCCATTCACTGTTATTCTCTCATTCTCTCTCTCTCTCTCTCTCTCTCTCTCTCGCAAAGCATCTTTAATTGAGAGCTTAAAAATCGCAGCAACAATGGCGGACTCCGGAATGTACGACTTCCTGAACCAGACCACTACGACGACGACAGACATTTCCACCGGCGACCCATCACCACCGGCATCGTCAAGAATGTTCTCATGCCTTTACTGCCCACGAAAGTTCTTGACATCCCAAGCTCTGGGTGGCCACCAGAACGCCCACAAGCGTGAAAGAGCCGCCGCTCGCCGAAGCTACACCACCGCGCCTGTCTTCTCCGCCGTCGACGGAGGAGTAATGGGTGTTGATACTGCTGGTTTTGGTGGTCATCAGCACCACCCCAACGTTCAACGACCGACCCATCACGTGGACATGAGTACTAACAATATGGTCAATATGGATCACACGAGTTCGGGTCTGGGTATGAATTTGGACCCAGGTGTACCCGCTGCTTCTTACTGGCTCGAGCCGCTGGTCCAGTACCCCACCACCTGCGTTTACTGCTCCGCCGTCTCCATGGATCCATTCGGCGGCGCCTTTGTTGGTGGCAGCGGCGTTGGCGTTGAGTATTACTATCAGGGCGGTGGTTCCTACTCACTTCATCCGGAGGCACATCATCTGTCTCATCCACCGGATGACTCTCCGGCGGCTGATGTTGGTGGTGGTGGTGGCGGCCACGTAAACCTTGATCTTAGCCTTCGTTTATAAAATCATTGCAAAATTTTGGGAGCTCATTCTCTGCCTTCTGTCATCAATATATGGTCTACTTAATTAATTAATTATTGAAAATTATGAACTCGATTCATCTCTATGTTACTTTTGTGGGTTTTTGGTTACAAGATTATTAAATGGGTAAGTAGTAGTTGTAGGGTTTTGGTTAAAGCTATTATATATAGAAGGTATATATAGTTGCAGCTTGTTAATTAATTAAAGAGTTTGAATAAACAATATATGTTGTGCTTAATTTGGGGTTAAATATATTAAAATGTGGAAATGGTTGATCAACAAGTTAATTAGCTGGCTACTAGTTTCAAGAGATGATTAATACTACATAGCTAGTTAGTTAGTTTAATTTGATTAATTTGCTGAATTGAACGAAGTACTTAGAATTGATTGTTCTATAGCTTTTGTTATAACTACATATATATGTATTTTGGATTTATGTATGAGTTCTAATTGAAGTTGGATAAATATATGTAGTATGTGCGAGGATAGTGATTTAGTATATACTCACTTATTATGTGATCTGTTTTTGGATATGAGCTAGCTTCAGAAGTTCCAAGTATATTCTAATTATTTATCAATCATTAGTTGATGCTGACATATTTCTATTTTTCGTCTTTCTCTACATCTCCACTTAAAACCACACAACCAACCCACTGATTTATTACACCCCCCAACCCCCCCAAAAAAAATAATAAAAAAAATAAGCACATTCAGATCGACATTCTATTTGTACACACACACATATATATGGACCTTTGGCCAAGAAAAAGGAAGAGAACTTTCAAGTATTTACAAATTATTTTGGAGTAGGAAAAAGGAACTGAATGAAATGTAGGAAAGTGAATGAATAGCAGAGAGCTGGAGGTTAACGACTTACGCAGAGGCAGAGACAGAGGAGTGTTTTATAGTAGAGTATGTGATATATATATATATATGTATATTATATCCCCGGAGTCTGTAAGTACGTTCGTCTTCCTCATAATTAATAACATACTACTACGTACTGCTATGCTCTAACTCCAGATTTTTGTATTTTATATCCAGAGGAGACAAAACAAAATAGGAGATAATAATTTAGTGTGCATTTTTTTAAAATACTTTATTTGTTTATGTTATTTTATTTCTGTAATATATATATATATATATATATATATATATATATATAAGAGCCGATCCATGACTAACGTTAGTTATGGACACTTTCGTAGCTAACACATTTATAACCGTCGATCAGATGATCCAATTGCGTAGATCAAAAAGGAAAAAAAAATTGGGGCATTTCTACCAGTGAGACTAACATTTTCGCCAGTAACACTGACAGAAGGAGTGCATTATTTTTTTTTCTTGGCATTTTCGCCTTTTACTTTTGCTTTTTGCTCTTTTGCCTCCATTAATTAAAACAATAACTAATAATCATAATAATTAATATAAAAAATCACAATATTATACTAATAATATAATTAATATTATTATAATATTAATGACATTTTCAAAAAATAATAATCATTACATGTTTTACTATAAAACTTATTATAGTAATCATATTATATATAGAATCAAAAAATTTATTATATTATGTATTGGAATCATAATATAAAACTAATTATCATAATCATATTATTAGTAAAATATTAGTAATTAATAAAACATATAATTAGACATAGTATACTTGATAAAGTTATGAAAACCTGCATTAGGGAATAAATCGATGATCCATTGTATTAGTTGAGGTAATTAACTTGTAATTAGGTTTTAATTGGTTTCTTGTTTTATATTTTAGCAAGTGAGATTACTGTAATAAAGTTGTCGTGGGCACCGGTAAACATTACGGGATACCGAGGTTGACATCAGGGGGTGCCGAGGAATGGATTAAGGGTGCCAAAAATTGGTGTTAGGGGATATTGAGTCTCGCATCAGAGGATATTTTTGTGCGCGTTAGGGGATGATGTCATCGATGGATAATTAGGGGCTGTGGTTACGTTATCATCAGGGGGATTGTGTAATTCATCGGTGGATAATTATCCACTGATGACTGTTTAGGTCATCAAGGGATAATTATCCTCCGATAGCCAATTTATAATTACTCACTAATGACCAATTATCCATTGACGATTACGGAAATAATTATCCATTAGGGGATAAAGTGTCGTCATTGGAGGATAAGCTAAACTAGATTTATCAGGGGATAAAGTGTCAGGGGATAATTAATCCATCAAGACTAATTATCCTCCTTCGACTAGTATTTTCATCAATGGATAATTATTCACCGATATATATTTTTACTCGTTAGAGGATAATTATCATCTGACGACTATTTTTGGCTCGTCAGGAGATATTTATCTAGTGATGAGATGCAAAAAGAGTTTTATTTATTTATTTTTTTTAAGTTTTTCATCAGTCTTACTGGTGGAAAGAGTTTTTTTTTTTTTTGCTTTCTGCCAGTTTTATTGGCGGAAAGGGTTTTTTAGATATTTTCTGTCAGTCTCATTGACGAAAATGATTTTTTTTTTGTTTAATTTTCACAATTAAATCATCCGATTGAGGGTTATAAATGTGTTAGCTACGAAAGTTTCCATAGTTAACGTAGTCATGAATCGAGACTCTATATATTTACAGACACACGTTATACTTTCATTCCCTACACCCCCTGCCCTCTTCCGTCCTTCTAGCTATATGGTACTCTTACCTTCCCACCCAAAAGACATGGAAACACACTCTCTCTCTCTCCACTAATTTTATTTTAGCTATATGGTACTCTTACCTTTCCACCCAAAAGATATGGAAACTCTCTCTCTCTCTATCTCTCCACTACTTTTTATTTATTTTTTATTTTTTTGTCATCTGGTCACCCAGATATCCAAATGTAATTATCGGTTCTTTTTTTCTTTTTTTTCACAAGTAAGTTTGATTTGGATACAAGTGATTAACTCATCACTACCATAAGCTACCATTTTTTAATCTTGATTTTCTGTTCAGCTGCTCATTAATTAGTTGTGCTAATGTATAAAGAGATGCTAAAGTATCAGCTAGCCTCAAATCTAGCTATGAATCCAACTCCTCTTGACGCTAGCGAAATTGGTTGATTGAATTTAACGCCCCAATCACACGTGATAAATAATTTTGAAAAAATCAAGGAAGAAATTTGATCTCCCAAAAGTATGGAATTGTATTGATAATTGTCGAAGCTGATAAGCCATTCCAGTTTTTCAACCATCTCATGGTGCTCCCTAATTACCACTCTGCCATTAGGGAAGCTTGGGACTCGAATGCGAAAGGGCAAACTCAATGCTCACTCTTATGCTTAAGATGAAGAGAGTCAAGCTTGCTCTCATTTCTTTAAACAAAGAACATGACAATGTTTCCTGGCTGGTTAGCCATACCAAGGAGGAGCTTCTCAAAACTCATAAACCACTTTGGAAACTAGCCCTTAAATGCTGAATTGGTCACTAAGCAGAAAGCTAACTCCCAAGCTTACCGGAAAGCTCTCACCAATGAGGAAACACTTCTCAAGCAGAAGTCTCAGATTCTCTGGTTAAAAGAAGGGGATAGGAACATTAGTTATTTCTTCCATTGCATCAAGTCCCACTAGAATCGCAATAAACTGTTACTAATCGAGGATGATGACGGGGCCTTTGTACATGGTCATGAGCAGGTTAAACGAGTTTTAGTCCGTCACTTTTCCAAAATACTCGGTCCAGCAGCGAGCAACCATTACATGGACCTCTCTCACCTTACTCCTACAAGATCTCTCTGGGGTGAGAATTACTCAAACCTGGATGCTCCTGTATCTGAGTTAGAAATTATGCAAGCTATTAAGTCCTTAAAAAGGCAAAAAAGTCCGAGACCAGACGGGTTTTCTGTGGATTTTTTCCTTAACTCCTGGAGCACTGCAGGAGGGGATGTTACAAAGGCCATTTCTGATTTCTTCTCAGCTGGTGTCCCTCTGGGTTTGGTCAATGCCACTTCCATTGCCCTTGTGCCTAAATGCCCCATCCCTTCTTCCATGCATGATTTCAGACCTATCTTTTGTTGTAATACAATATACAAGATTGTTGCTAAAATCATTGCCTCTCGCCTAAAGAATGTTCTACCTTAGCTTATTTCCCCTTCTCAAGCTGCATTTATGTCGGGCATAAGCATAAGTGGTAATATTCTGGTTGCCCATGATCTAGTCCGCAATCAACAAACCTCACAAGGCCCCCCAAGGTGTGCGCATAAAATTGATCTACAAAAAGCCTTTGATTCTCTTAATTGGAATTTTATTCTTGCTTTGCTGCGACTGTTTTATCTTTCCTCCAAAATTCTGTTTTTGGATAAAAGAATGCATTACAACCACATTCTTCTCAGTTAAAGTCAACGGTGAACTAAGTGGCTTCTTTAAGGGATCTCGAGGGGTTCGACAAGGTGAGCCCTTATCACCTTACTTGTTTGTGTTGGCTATAGAAGTCCTCTCTATAATAATCTCCAATGGAGCATTCTCTCCTAATTTCTCTTATCATTGGAAGGCAAGTACAATGGGTCTCACTCACTTGAGTTTTGACGATGACCTCATGATTTTTTGTAGAGGAGACACTCACTCTATTCACATTGTCAAGGGCTGTCTTGAACAATTCACTGCACTTTAGGGTCTCAATATAAATAAAGCCAAGAGCAATTGTTTTCTTGCTAAAGTTGATGATACTACTTCAGCTGCCATTCGCCATATTCTGGGATTCCCTATGGGATGCTTATCGGTTATGTTCCTTGGGTTTCCTCTTATATCTAAGAAGCTTACTGTTCATTATTGTGCTCCCTTGATTGACAAGCTCACCTCTATAATCTCTTCTTGGAACTCGTGGTTCCTCTCCTACGCAGGGAGGCTTCAGTTAATTGGCTCAATTCTGTTTGCTATTCAAGCGTATTGGTCGCAACACTTCCTTCTCCCTGCCTCTGTCCATAAATGCATACAATCTATCTTGAGTAGATTTCTCTGGAAGGGAAACCTAAAGGGAACTAATGCTAAGGGTGCAAAGGTTGCATGGAATGCCATTACTTGCCCAAAAGATGAAGGGGACCTTGGTCTTAAATGCTCCAAAGAGTGGAATAAAGCTCATCTCCTCTATAAATTATGGCAGATCATTAACCCTCGATGTAACTCCTTTTGGGTAAACTGGATCCGATGCAATGCCTTAATGAATAGGAATTTCTGGCTTTTGAAGGTTACTCCCTCTTGTGCTTGGGTCTGGAGGAAGATTCTCCTTCTTACATCTTATGCTAAGCCCTACATTATCACATTGGCAATGGCAAAAATTTCAATCTTTGGTTCGACCAGTGGATAGACCACCAACCTCTTGCTCTCTCGGACTCTGACTTGATCATAAAGGAATCTGGACTTAATGCAAACGCCACAGTCGGGGACATCATCATTGGGAAGCACTGGTCCTTACCTCCTTCTAACCATCAAGTCACATCTTGTTTAGGAGAAACTTCAATTTTGCTCGGAGGTTTGATGTGACGCAGCTTGACTCTGTGTCCTGGGGTCGGAGCACCTCTCCCATCCTCAAAGTTTGTCCTATTTGGGAGGGTATTAGAACTCATCATCTGAAGGTTCCATGGAACAAATTAGTTTGGGAGAAGCTTAATATCCCAAGTTTCTCTTTCATCATGTGGTTGCGTTGTCTAAACCGCTTACATACTAAGGACAAACTACTCTCATTTGGGTCAGAGGTTGACGCTCTTTGTGCCCTGTGTTGGTTTGCCCCATAAACTAAATGTCACCTCTTTTTTTCGTGCCGATTTAGCCAATGTGTGGCACATTCTGCTTTTAACTTTGCAGGTTGTTCATGTGCTACGGATTGTTGGGACTCTCTTCTCCACTCCTTGACAACCCTCCACTCTCGGAAATTAAGGTTGCAAATCCCTAGACTCACCTTCTTAACTGTTGTTTACTTCATACGGAGGGAAAGAAACAATCGCATATTCTCTCGTTCTCATTGGACAGAAGCTAGTTTGGTTAGAGAGATACTCATCTGCATCAAATCCAGATTAGCCTTCCATAAGCAGTTCCTGAGGTTAAGCCTGATGGGCCTGTCCTAGAGTATTCTCGGGGAAATGCCATCTTGGCTTGTTCTCGGACAGCTTGTCCAACTCTTCGAATGTCTCTGATAGCTCATCTGAGACGTTTCGAATTTCTCGGACAGCTCTTCTGAACAATTTGGTGTCTTGGACGGATTAGACGAGCCTAGCGGATGTCTCATACAACTTTTCAGCTCTTCAAACAGCTCTTCTCGGACTGATCAACTCCTCCTCTTTTAGCCGAGCCTTTTGAGGGTGACTCGGACAGATCAGCCGAGCCCTCAGCTCTTCTTGGATAGCTTATCCGATCCTTGGGGTGTCTCGGACGGATCTGGTGAGCCTTATGCGGATGTCTCAGTCAACTTTTCGGGTGTCTCGGACAGCTATTCTGCTCTCCTCGGGTGTCACTACAGAGCCTTGTTCGGGTGTCACAGACTGTTCTTCCAAGCCTTCGGGTGTCATTGCCGAGCCTTGTCACTGCCAAGCCTTTTTTGGATGTCACTACTGAGCCTTGTTCAGGTGTCACGGACTGCTCTTCCAAGCCTTCGAGTGTCTCGGACAGCTCTTTTGTGCCTGTCGGGTGTCTCGAATAGCTTTTCCGAGCCTTCGGGTGTCTCCATCAGCACGCTTCGGATGTCTCTGCCGAGCCTTGTTCGGGTGTCACGTGCAGCTCTTTCGAGCCTTTGGGTGACTCGGACAACTCTTCTGTGCCTTTCAGGTGTCTCAGATAGGTTTTTCAAGCCTTCGGGTGTCTCCATCAGGTCAGCCGAGCCGTTCCCATAGGCGGTTGTGATTGCTTGGTTTTCAAATAGTTGATTGTAACTATTTTGTTACTTTACTACCAGTTAGTTGTATGTTGTTCTGGTTTGTTTGGTTTTAGCCTAGCTAGAGACTTGTTCTACCAGATCGAGAGGAGCAGACTTGTTCTAGTTGACTGAGAGAAATGCCACTCGTTAAATCTTGTACTTTCTTATCCATTTATATATTTCGCATATTTAACAAAAAAAACGAAAAGAAAAAAAGACATGATGAGAGATGAATAGAAAATTTCCATTTCTTTATTTCATCAAGTACCAAGACATTGTATTCAGCTAGCATGATCATTTAATACAAGAAAAATAAACAGCAAGATACTTTTACTGAATGATGAATTGATATCCTGTATCAAATGTGACGACTGAGAGGAGAAAAAATGTAAAAAATAAAACCAACACCAACAACAATAAATTATTACACATAATTGCATATGCAAAGAGTTTGCAGTTGTGATCCCTGTATGAGAAATTACTAGTATAACAAAGATTAATGTATAGTATAAATGAACAATCAATATGTTTGTAACAGACAATCCCCCATCTCTTTCTGTCTCTCTTTTCTTCGCATTTTCCTTCTTCAACATGGAAAATCTAATATGCTACAAAATTACAAATCTTCTCCGTCCAAGATTTCTTCGACTATGAATTTGGAGGAAGGTCTGCATTTTCATGAAGGTGTCACCTAGCTATCTCACTACTACATGTGCTGTTTCAGTGTTTATTGATGACCGTACCATCTGAAAATTGTTATTCCCATCCCAGGGGTGATCGAAATTCTTCCTAGGACTTATTGTTTTTGATCAAATAATCTGAATTCTGGATCTATGTACTTCATACATATGTATGTGTGTGAAACTTGTAGGGTTCTTCAACTATACTATATCATGAAAGACGTCTGAGGTCTTCTGTTTATACGTAAGAAGGAAGTAGGGATGATGAATGATGAATATGTAGGATCAAAGTTCAAATGTTGGGACTTCAGATTCAGTGCCATGGCTTGCCTGGTAAACTAACCGAGCTAGTAAACTCCTGTAGGGGTCATTTTCTCTTTTCTCCTTCAAAAATGCAAGGCATCTCTCAACCTCGAACTTCACGTCTTTATATAGTTCATGAGCTTTATCTCTATCCCTCAGTTCTTGCTTTATCCCTGCAACTCAAAATAATACTAAGAATTACCAAAACGTGCCAATAAAATTAATAAGATCAATCAATTAACATTAATATCAACAATGCAATGTAACAGGGGAATGTGTAAGTATGATAGAACTATTTTACAATCCAAATCCTGTATTTAAAAATCAAAATACCATGTTATGATCATTTTCTTCTTTGACTGCAGAAATTAGGTATACGTACACAAAAACTGTGCGTCATTGTTCCCTTGACGCGTAACATTAATTAACACAGATTTTCTTGTGTAGTTGTGTGAAACTTTAGCTAATTCTTGCATGGTGTACGATTAGATGTCTTTTTCATCCCCACTTCCCCACCCGGATGTCATGTCAGGGGCAGTAGACAAACAAAGATATTCAAGCAGATTGCTACATGTACCTTCAGTTTCAATTGGCTTTCCAAATAAGTAATAATAACGCCCTGGAACTTTGGGTAGCAGTACTGGAAGGTGTTGGTCTTGTTTTGCCACCTCACCCACACTGTCAGTCCTATGACCACAAGAACGCAGCAGAAAATTATTGAATAACACCCAAACATTGAAAGCAAAGAACAATCAAGATGAGAAATAGAACAGTATTCAACTGGTATGGATTAATAATATTGTTGAGACAGAAATAGAATAAGGATTAACAGGGATCGGGTCTGTAGGCAGGCAACTTATCAACTTAAAGAAAAGGTAACATTAGATCCTCGTAAAAAGAGTTTCCCCAATGTGATCTTCCCACTTTCTGCTTTACTATTGAGAAACAGAACAGACCAAGACATTGCTTTTCTTAGATGATCACAATGGAGCACAGAGGATGTAATGTCTTATAATTGCCAGAAACAATTTTAAAGAATTAGAATAGAGCTAGAACATTTGCTCCAATGGTAAAAGCTCATATCCCCTTGGCAATAGACGAAGGTTCAAACCCCCCTACCCATGTAACAGATGTTAGAATATCTTAATAGTACCCAAAAGAGAAAAATAAAAAGGGATTAGAATAAAACTTAACATACCTCAATGCCACTGTCTCCTTCTTTAATTCATCGAAATAAGATTTAACAAAAGGAATCTTCACTAGGTCATCGTAGTCAAGAAGCATCTGTTTTAAGCAATTATAAGTGTCTTTCATCACATCCTCTCATGTACTAAAAGAGAGATCATACATAAATTGAAGGGAATCCATTGAAGTTTTAAACTATTCATAATTTCGAAGAGTACATGTTATACAATGCAGCAATAATCTCATCAAGGAACTCCTAGCAATTCTACAAATAGGTACAGTCAAATACGATAAAATGAATTGACATCACTCATATAAATTGCATTTGATCATTAGGAAAGATTCAGTGGCGTCATTCCAATTATTCTAGTCAGTAGGTCAAAACTCATCCTTTTTTCATAGATGGTTGGACAATGATCTGATTATCATAGCAGTACTTGGCATCATCTTAAATTCCTGCTTCCAAAGACAACTAAGAAAACTTAGCTCTACAAAGTCATCTATGGCACTCCTGGTTATTTGGAATTCTAAAACTGATCCTCTGAACTTATTCTGGTTCGTTCTTTAACTTTTAAGTATATTGATTAAAAATAAATAAACAAATCTGTTGATTTGCCCATTCTTCAATACACTGGAGATATATAAAATATGTTTAGGTAATCTTTCACGTGTTATATATGAATCTGTCCACATAAAGCCTTCTTTTAAATACAAGGCATTAACGTAAAAGTCAATCTCACAAATATGCTATCCTTGAATGTTCAGCATGCGTGTCACCCCTCTATTGAAATACATTTTTTCATTAGATTTATTTATCTATCATTACTATTATTGTTATCGTTCCTTTTTAATAAAGTTGATTAAAATAGACTAAGAATATCAGTTATAACCATCAAAAGAAACATGCTTTAAAAGTCGGAAAAAATTGCGAAAAGTTGCATCACAAAGTAATAATAGTCAATTAGAGTGAAATAAGTTATCAAGCTTACATCAGCAACATCATCTTCTCCAACAGTGCCAAATGGTACAATTTTTGCTCCAAATCTAGCAGCCATCCTGATAAACTCAGACTGTTCAGGCCAGAATAACTTGTATTCCTCACCCTGATTATTTATGATGTATAAAGAATTTTATAGAATCAGTCCATGTGTACTATTGGATGAACAGCCAAACTCTAATCTCATACGTAAAGAATGAATATGAAAAAAAAAAGAAGCAAAACTTTGATATCACAAGGAACATGTATAGTACAGGTGAATATGTTTTTACAAAATTAAATTTAGAAAAGTTTTACTCGAGTTTTCTATTGGCTGACTCTACTTTTATAGCCATATACGTGAATTTCACTAGAAGTCTGTATCTACAAATGATTTGTTCCCTCTAAAATTCTCTGTACAAAATCTAAGAGCTTGGATCGCTTCGGATCTTTGTGGAGGTTGGATGCAAATAATAATTCATGAACGACCGGAACTGCTAATTGGAAATTTGTTCAGGATATTGACAGGTAAAGTTGAACACAACACTGAGGTTATGCCTTCTATGATTGGGACATGCATCTATCATTCGACTATCAAACTTCTCTGCTTAGTATAAGAATGTGTTGAGTTATATTGCAATTCATTGATGCATAAAAGAAGAATTATAATTTCTCCATGACTTGTTTTCTCCATAATAATATATTGCAAGTCATTCTAGAATTATTATTACTATTATCATCTTGTTTCTAGAATGACCAACCGCCGCAGTGGAGAACAAGTAGAATTACACTCCACCATTACTATCATAGGTCATCAAAACTATTAATGAGCTGATGTCCATCGTCTATAAGATATGAATTATGATAAAGCATATCATCAAATCTTACCTTTCGATGAAGAGCCTCGCGCATGCCTCCCGGATACAGCAGTACATGGGAATTTAGAGAGAAGAGTCTATAGAAGTTAAGACCTGACACAGGGACAGCACCCATAATTCTTAGTACATCAAATGTTGATAAATCAAGCATTTTTCCTTCCTTCAACTTCCTAAACATCATTGGATGTGCTATCCCTCTCACATGTATATTGCGATCCATCCAAAATCGGGAGATCAAAGGAATTGTTTCAAGTCCTAGTATCGTGTGATAGCCGACTAACAAAACTGGGCCCTCAGAAGGAATCCCGGCAAGTCCCCTCACAACCTTTCCATCTTCTAAAGTTGACAGCATCACAGGACTAGTAACCTTCTCAAACAAGCTGAAGTTATCAGAATTGCAAACACATTTAAGATTATTGTTGAATATATTCCTGCAGAACTGATAAAAACACTAGATCTCCTAAGAACTATACAGAGTAATGACTTTTGGAATTACGGACATCAATCAACCCCAAGTATTGGGTGTTAAAACAACATAGGCCTTAAGGAATTCAAGGTTGTTGGCTTCCAAACCCACTACCTAAGCCCAATTTATAGGTAGATGCAGTGTAATGGTGAAAAATATAGCTAGAAAACAAGGAATCATTTTCCGGGCATGATTGCCACCATCGTTGTCCAATATATTGACAACGATCCATCACTAACTCTCAGTTCTCTATAAAAGCAGTACATTGGCTGCCACATAGTTGCAAACATCAGTTACCTGACAGATTCATATATTTTCTTGAACTCTGAAGGACTTGGTGGCAAGTAATCTGATGCATAATCATGGTGTCTTGCGCGGCGATAAAAACTGGCACCCATTATGATGGTAACCAGATCAATATCACTTTCCTGTTACACGAGCGGGGAGAGTTAACACGTTTGTCAATAATTAAAGTAGTCAAATTACCTCTATTCTGAATTCATGAAAATTAATGGACACCCAAACAATGTAAATATTTCAAAGCTATTTCCTAGATAAAATTTTAATACATTTAAAATAATATTTCAATAACTGACTATCTATAGATGATGAACTTTCAATCTGAACCATCACCTCATAAATTCATCAATTTATTCACGAATCATTCCGAAATCAGCCCGCCAAAGTCATGGATTGTAACTGAATTAATATAATTGCCAAGTCAAGCAATCAACTCTTTATCATGCACCAATTCTGGTGACTTATTTTCTTATGATGGGAATATCCAAATTGGTGATCACACGCACTTCCAACTTCTGATTGAGCATTGAAGATGGTGTTTCTGGAAGTTCTAGTGTATGTAGAAGCTACTTAAATAATTGCAAGAATAGCATGTCTTAAGTTTATTTCTCCTTCCTTTAACCAAAGTTTTTTACATCTAATTTTTGATACATATTTGTTGTGTATTTTTTAATTCGGTCATTATGCATTACGTTCATAGTTGATTTTAGTGCCGCCCCCAACTAGTTTCAGATAAAGGCGATGTTGATATTGATGTTCATAGTTGATATAAGGTCTTCACAGTGCTAAACATTGTTGGCACGTGCTGAAGTTTTTCCTGGTCTGTTTATGTCATGGAATGTCTTTAGTAGGACTTCAGACTGTAATAATGCATTGAGAACTCAGAATATACTCAATTTATTATCTCTTTATTCCTGTTGAAATATCAACAGGGGCAAAGAAGTCGCCATAATTGCCTATAGATGGGGTACAAAGGAGAAAACCTATCCCTACCAAGAAGAGGGCATGACCACTTTTGTCAAACGTACGAATCTCACATTTTGGCAGAATATTGCGAAGTCTTTCACCTTCCTCTTGACTTGGTAGTAACTTATCCTCCCCACTGCAAAGATTAGCATCAACAAGATTTAGTTAATATTAGGATAGTAGCAAACAACAGAAGTACAGAAGTATAACAATAATGGCAATGAATGATAGTTCTAGACAGATATAATCAAATCTACAAGTTAAAGACATATATGGAAGGACAATATAATTATATAACAATTTGGCCCACATTCACATACAAAAAGTAAGGCAAGAATCCGAATCTTGTATATTTCTCTGCTAATGGCTATAGCCTTTAAGCCAGAAATATAGGTAAATGTTATAATCTCTTCAAAAGGACAGGTTATTGTAACAGGAGACTGGAATTGATGCATATTTGTGCATATAAAATCCCCTGTTTTGTTTTCTAATTCTTTTCTAATATTTTCAATAAACATAGTGAAGGAACTGGGTACATTTGTCTGAATTATTGAAGTGTGCCTGTCAAACTAAAAGTAGAACAAAAAGGAGTGGCTTTAACTTCCAAAGACTAGCAACAATTTCATGAACTATAAGAAGATTTTACATACATTAAAGCTTATATTTAAGAATAGATGAATCTAGACAAGATAATTGCATTTGACATTCAAGCATACAAGTTCTTGTCATACTTCATACAAGATTGAAATACAGCACAATAAGATTTTAAATGGATGGAAATGCCAGTCAGATGACCTGCAGAGAACAAGTGTTTGAGCTTTTACTGCATGAAGACGTGAATTGGCAAATTCACAAGCTGATTTGACCATCTTCAGCTTCCATAAAAGTGACTCTGCAGATAAAGCATCTGCCATGACCTGATATAGAGAAAACATGCACATCAAAACTGGAAGACTGGCAACGAAAGCTGGACAAATCATCTCTCAAGATATTCTAATGAAGTTTCATTTTAAGTTTTACAAATTAGAGTGTTCCATATTTGAAAATTTTTATTACTTCTTATGTATGGACAAGTAGAACTTATCAAATGGATACCAAGAATAGAGTGTCACGTGTTACTCAACATACATAATCTCCTTATATGATTAAATACTTAAACACAAATTTAGCCCCCCCCCCCCCCCCCCCCCCCCACCACCCCAAAAAAATAAAAAGTGGTTAAACACGAAAGAAACAATTATTTTAACCCAGTTATCTAATCATGTTCAATATCAAATCTTACAAGAAGGTATGACGCCAATGCTACGATGTTCTCAGATATTTCTCCAACTGTTTGTTGCAGAGGAAGTTTTTTCCTCAGAGTAGCCCCCGCCATCTTCAAAGGACTATCTATTGTAGAAGTAACAGTTTTATATGGTCAATACTTTTTGCAAGCTTAATTTCCAGTAAACGAATAAATGCTATTTTAGTGACGGAGAAAGCTAAAAGAAAAAAGTACACTACAATATATTCTAACATAAATAGATAGAAGAAAGTGACACACTTGCTTTTAAATCAATCCAAAGGAAGAATCAAATTATGTAAGGTTCTCTATTGCATAAAATGAAAATTACTGCCAAGATATATGGTGCCAGTCCTTCACAGTTATTTTAAAGTGTGCACAATAAGTTTACTTGAATAGTCATAAGAGGGATTATACTGATCTTTTTCTCCAAGTTTATTATTATTGCATTTAAAAAAACTTTAAAAAAATAAAAAGATAGAGGCCTCCTCTGCTCTGAAAGACCTCTTTTGGGATTATTGCTTCTTCATTGCTTTAAAAGAATACAGCTATAAACCAATCCACGAAACAGGAAACTGGTTGAGGCTATACATATCCTTGTATCTTTTCATCGACTAAACTACGAAAGCTCAACAATAATTTTTGAACTACTTCTTGAAAAGCAAAGTTCAGGTAATGGTGGGCCTGGGAATGAAAGTTGTAAATAGTAACTTTAATAATGCAGGAATTAACATTAACTTTGATCATTCACCCCTTAACAAGAAAGTGCGCATTGCGTTACCTTATCTACTCATTCTCCTTTCTTAAAATTTCATTGTATCTTAAAATATTTATGAAAATATAATAAATTAATTATATCTATACTTAACAAAGATTTTTAATAGTGTTTTTATGACATGAGATAGATTTTGGATGAGTGATTCCTTTTCATTGATGAAGCTTCTAGTTATCTCAAAATTTACTTTTATCATCTATTATGGAACAAAACTATAACTCAATTTGACCTTATTACGTGGTACAGATGGAATATTACAATAGAAGATTTACTGATGAAGAAAGGATAAGGTAAAGGAATTACTAATTTTCATGTCCCCTATGCATGCCAACAATCCTAGAATGAAGATAACTATGCTGTTATTGGACGAGCTTAAGATAACAATCTATTTTATTTTTTTACCATGTATGTTTGAAGAGCTAAATGTTCAATGAAATAACTTCTCTTTCATGCTTTTTTGGTAAAGTCAAAAACCAGGCCTCATAGAAAAGCTACCTTTTGTTGGATGAGATATTTTTGCATCACTAGACAAAATCAAAGAAAATTTAAGCAGAAATGAACTATCACAAATTTAATGCACTATGAGCTCTAAACAACAAAACATTGTAGAAAACTAACCAACTAGATGAAGATATATAAATTTATGCATAAGGTGGAACCTGTCATTAGGCTTAGAAAATAAGGCACACCAGAGCGGAGATTGTCAGGCATGATTTCTAAAAGAGGAATTAGAGGTTGAATCTGGGACTTGTTGAAAGAAGTAGCTGCCAAATAAATAATTAGGCAAAAGAAGATAAAATTTGAGGAAGAGACGAAATGTATCCACCAACACATTTGTTTGTGGCCACTGGTAAACAAATTTCTCACCTGGATTGGCTAAGACTAAGACGAGATCAATATCAGGGTTACGAGCAGCAACAGCTAGAGCTAAGCATGCCCCAAAAGATTCCCCAATTAGATATATTGGTCGATCTGGTGATTTTTGGTTCTCCAATTTAACTGTTCTTTCAACCAGCTTCACCAAGTCTGAACCATATAAGGTCGAAGAAAGAGCTGAATTAGCATTTTATTCTTCACAAGGGAAAATAACATAGAAACAATCCCATCGAAGTTTCAAATGATTGTTTTTCGGTTGCATATCATTCCAACATCCAATTCCCAACGTCAAAGCATTTTTCAATTTCTTTATTTTTTTAAATCAGTTTTTATAGAAGGTATAAAGAAATACAAGATAAAATTTAACTAATGGTAAGACAATTCCAGGCACCATTTCCACTATATATCCCCACATATAGTCCAAAAAGATGAGGAGCTACTCTATTTGATACAAGCAATGCTACTGGAGTCCGTTCACATGTTTATATACGAGTAATATGACACACGAAATAAATGTGGTTGTTATGTTGCTGTAACTTAGAGAAACGAATGAAACCTGTAAATGATGTTCGATCATCAATGGGAATCCCCAAGCACCATATATCAAAGATCCTTCATATGATGGAAAGAAAAACATGGATTAGGCATAACTATCCATCACTATAAAAGATTAAGCCAATTATTTTAAGATAAATGTTAGTATTGTTAACATTCCTAATAACAAGTAAGCCTATTCTAAGTCTTTCTTAAGTGAAGCTGATAAATGGGCTCGATTTTGTAGAACAAATTAGGCTCAATATTGATCTTGCAAGGGGAAAAAAAGGAAAAAAGTGTGCATTTATCATCACATTATTCAATATCTATATTCTAGGTTTAAAATTCAAGTAGTTGATCAGTGCACTTACTTGCTTAATCTTTGGTAATGCAAAGTAAGTCCGGATCCAATACCATCAATACCTGCAAGATCAAATTTGAGAAACAAATGAACAAAAGAGTTAATGAACATGAGACAATAAGTTGGATAATCTCCTTGTGGAAACCTGGAATGGAAATTAAAATATATTGTTGCATTATTTGTTTCATATTGTCACACAATTTTTATCCATATATAGACTTAAACTGTATATTGACCGCATATCTTCAATATATACACATTTTATGTGCATTTGATTATGCAACTATGTACAGATTTGAAATTACATGAACCATAACAAATACTCCAGTTATTCAAAATTGTAGTAGATGATAATATTTATCTTATCTTTAGCTAATTTATTAATATGACAAGTACTCGAAACTCTTTCTGTTTTATATTGCATGTATTTTGGTTGTTGTAAGTCTGGTAATACTCCCTCATTTTTAATATTAGAAAGTGGAAACTTAATATAACTTTTTCAAGTGAAATGTATCAATTATTTTGAATGTAGAGTAGCTTATATAAATCTCAACCAATTTTACTAGAAAATATATACTACTTCCCACCATTCCAAACCAAAAACATATTTGACTTTTTTTAAAAACTATGACAAATTAAATTATAAATCGATGTGTTTTAATTTACGGGTAGTCCTAAAGATCACTGTTCTAAAAGTTCCCGCCTTGTCCAATTAATCCTCCGTCTAGGTGCTAGGCGGTTCTCTATCGCCTAACTCCGCTTAATCTTCGTCTAATTCTGACTAATCTTATATAATATCCATCTAGGTGTTAGGCCTTCCATTTAACACCTAGATTCAGCTAGAGCCTTTTGTATCACTATTAAAGACATTAACCTGTACATGAATAAATGTGTATAAAGTATAAACTGATGTGGCTAAACTTATAGGGACTATTCAAGCATATATTATTGCTTAAAATTTAATGGTTCAAAATTTGTCACATATAAATATTTGATCACAAATATTTAATGTTATCAAGTACATAGAATTATCTTTTAATTTACTTTCGGATAAGAATTCTAAGATTGTGATGTATAGAAAAACCTTTGATCACAAAATATATTCGGCTCAAACTTTTCATCAATCATACTAAATTTGAAATTATAACGTGCTTTTATATGACTTCAAAAAAAATCAAATATATTCAATCCGAATCAATCAACCACAGAGTATCGAATCTATTAAAAAAGGAAAAAACTAGAGAGTATCCATTACTAAAACCCAAAACAAACAATTGCTCTTACATTTTCATTTGCCATAAACATTGGAGATAAAATTAAATTAAGAGAGCAGAATAGAAGAGGTAGCTAGCAAACCTGGTATAGAGAGCAAAAGAGGCGAGTTATCCAATCGAGACCCGCACTCCAAGGGCGAGAACCATCTAGGTGGACCTCCGTCCGATCTCGCCAGATATTTTGACCTCTCCAAGTAATCCTTCAAGCTCAACCCTCCATCCATTTCCATTTCCTCCTCCTGCTTTTTTCCTATTCCCTTGTCAATTTCTATTACCGACTTCTTCTTCTTCAAACTTCCGTTCGTTGAAGTGAGTAAACTACTCGCACCACCGCCGCCACCACCTGCCTCCGCCACCGGCGGTGGTTCCGCCGTGGTTGACTCAAGTGATCGTCCAACTGTAGCCGAAGCCGGAATGAGTACTTTTCGATTAGGCCGGAAAAAAGTTCCGGTGGTCCGGAGGGAGGAGAAACCGGCAGCGGGAACGAAGGCTCCGGTGGCAGCCATTTATATTTGTCTGTAGTGTATCCTTTTCCACGTTTTTACTTATAAAGCAGAGTATTATTGCTACTCCGTGTTATATATATAATATATGTATGAATGTATGTATGTATATGTATGTGTACATATATTGAGAGAGAGAGAGAGAGCAGTAGGAAGTGAAGAAAGTAATTCGATAGTGATTAGTTGGACATTGTACCAGCCACGTGAGATTGAGTATGAAATGAATATTCAAATTCAAACGTCTCGACTAATAGTGTTTTATACTCCATCCGTTTTCTTTTTTAGAAAGTTGTATTTAAAAATAAATTTGTTATTTTTATTATAAATTAAAAAAAATTAATTATAAATTTATATATTTCGTAATAACTTAAAATTTTATAATAAATTTAATAAGAAAAATTGATTATTTATATATTTAATTATTAATTAAAAATATAAAATTAATAATCATTAAAAGTTAATATGTTTCCATTTTTGTCCAATAGATAGATGAATACATGTAGCAGTACTTACGTGCTTCATATTCACATATTGTCTATTTCAATTTTCAACTCACTGTCTGAATTTAGACCGGTAAAAATGTTGATTGATTCGGACACGTTTGTTGCTGGAATTATATTTTAAGGTGGAAAAGTCTATTACTATATACAGTATTTCAGTAAGGCTTTAATTTTTGGAAATAATTTTATTCTTTAAATTCTATTTTATTTTTAATTATCAAAATTAAAAAAATCCTATCACAAATTTAATTATTGGGAAAAAAGTAAATCGGTAATCATTTCCACAGATATAAAATATTTAAAAAAAATCATGTACATCTATTGAAATAAAGGTATCACAACAAAAAGAATAAAAATTAAAAAAATTAGATAATTAACATTTAAAAAATAAAATAAATAAAATCTACAGCAACTTATATTCTAAAAAACAGAATCTCACAATAAAATTACTAAAAGAAAATAAAAAATAAAGAAATTTTGATTTATTAAATTAGTTTGATTAATATAAAGTAAAATATATTTAGTATTATGCCATGTAAATTATTTTAGATAATTAAAATAACTTAAAAACTTGAAAATATAAGACAAATTTAAAAATATAATCAAATGAAATAATAACTTATTAAATGACTTGTATATATATATATATATATATATATACACACACACACACACACCCATCAATTTTCAAATTTATAAATATAAAAATAAGGATATTATGCACAACAATATGAATTACCGGTCTTATATTTAATATAACAAAAATATGAAAATTTTAAAAATAATTCATATTATAGATTCAATAATTTTAATTAAATTTTTTTAAAAAAAACTCGTACTATGCACATATCATCAAACTAGTATAATGTTCCTTGTTGAAGAAGAATCTCTCTTCTTTTATTTTTTTCATAAAAATTACGAGAGGCACTTTGTATATATTAGTCGTACTAATGGAGCAGTCCGTGTTTAATATATGTGATTTTTTGAGCAATTTTATTTATTTTTTTATGATTTTAAATTTTATTTATTTTAAAATTTGAAATACTAAGTTATCTTTCGTATTTTGATTAGATAGAAATTTATACGATAGTAAAGTTGTAATGGTCATTTGATTTCATTTTAAATGTTTGATTTTTGAGTTATGTTTTATACGGGTGTTAATTTAATGAACTTAAAGATAGGTTATGGGTTTGTTTTTTTTAACCATTTATGTTGTGCTCTTTTATTTTTTCTTCTTCTTTATTTTTTGTTCATGAGGTATATATTCTTTCTTCTTTCTTCTCTACCAGAAATTTTAGTAAAACTTTTCGTTATTAACTTTTCAAGTAATGATTACTAATTTATGTTTGTGAAATTTGTTTGTTAATTCTAATTTATACGCTTAGAGTTCAAATGAAAATGTTGATTAATTTTAACACTATTTGCGTTTATCGTTAAAAATAAATTTTGAACAACAAAAGATAATGTCAATTTGGTTGTTAATTTTTTTTTTTTAAAAAAAAAGGATAAGTAAGGAATCTTGTATGTAAAAACTATAAAGTTTTTCCATATATATAAACTCTAGCGGGCTCTCATCCCTTAACCCTCAAAAGAAAAAACTCTCTACGCAATCATTTTTTTTAATAAGTATTATTTTGATATGTTATAAAATAATAACGAATTTGGGACATTAGCACAGTAAAACAACATACAAAACATTTCAATCAACACATAAGTACATAAGTTAAACAACGACACAAGCGAAAAATTTAAAATTAAAAAAACCACAAGACTCAAAAAAGTGTTATTATATGAAATTGGAGAATTACACGATAGAACACACCGGGGATGTTCAACGCTACCGGTAAATTCGGTGGTTATTTATTTTCGGTACTTTTTTATCAGTTCGGTATCGAGATAAAGGATCGGTATTAACCGAATATTCGGGACCAGCATCGGTTGTCAATTTTTTTAGTTCGGGAAGCGTACCGAATGCTCTAAACTAATCGACTGATGCACATCATTCTTGAAAGTTCTTCTCCTATATTTCCCAATCTCCTCCACCATATTAGGCTACGCACCCGTAACTCTTCACTCTTCAATTTGAGGGATGCAACTCTTGAAAAATTTGAAATATTCCAACTTAGACTACATCTCAAAATCTTAGTTCCTCCCGTGATTCTGAAAACGCGCGGCTGTCTTATGTCACTGCTATCGGTTCATCGCCGAATTGCCCTTGAAAGTGCTTTTCAGTCCTTTCAATTATTCATCTGCAACTATGCACATTGTGATTATCAATAATTTATCATAGATGGCAAAAATCTTGAAGGAGTCGTTAGATCCCCCATCTAACTGTGAGATGTATACCCTTTATTGGAATTTGGAAGTAGAAGGTAGTACTCTGATCGAAGTATCAGAACAAATCCACTCTTAAGTATGTTGCTTTATTCTTATATAATATATGTTTATATCAATATCAATTGGGCTATTATTTAATTTTTAATTTAACTACCTTTTTGTAATGTATTGGGCCGTACATTATTGTTTTAACTATTATAAGATGAACTATGGAACAACCACAACTAAGTGGGTCGCGAGGTCAAGCCCAAAGGATTGAGCGAAACAAAGTTGAACATGTTTAATTTCGGTACACAAACGGTAAATGTCGGAACCGATGATTACCGAACCGTTACTACTTGGTTCGGGATATCGATATTTCGGGACCAGTATCAAATTTTTTTTTTTTTTTGTTAAGTTAAAATGTAATATAAGAGAAAAAAAATAAATTAAGGGGCATATCCCAGAACTCAGAAAGACATTTCCTAAGAGCTAAAGAACTAAGCCAAACAAAACAAACCAACAGCTACAAATCACAAGAATAAAGAGAGGCATCCTCCTCGCATACTAGAACAGGTTTCTAGCTAGGCAAATATAGAAAGTAACAATTATTAGTGCAACCTGCTACAAAACAGGAAAAAAATACTAGAGTTCGGACATGGCCACCGAAGAAACTATCCATTGAGGCTAACATTATCGACCGGTGACGAAGATAAGGTAGATTATCCGCCAAAGAAGAATTATTTGCTGATGAATAATTATTCGCCAAAGAGAAAATTTATCCACTAAAGAACAATTTATCCTCCAAAGAAGGAGTATCTACTGATGAAAGATTATTCACCGATGAACAATTATTATTTGCCAATTAAGTAATATCTGCTGATGAAGAATTATCTATTGGAGTGTATGCCATAGTGGCCAATTATGTAATGATTGTGACACTATATTTATGTTATGTTTTGGTTAAATGATAATTTCTTTTATTATGCTTTATTTATTGCGTTATATAAATATTAACATAATAAATGTTCTTAGAAAAATGATATTAATTATATGGATTCAAGTATGTGACTTGAATATGAGATCATATACGTATGTTATATATACATATCATTATTCTTAAATGTCCCTAGTCGAATATTATTGTTAGTGAGACAACAATACATACATTGAGACTAATATGTGGATTGACTGATGGCCACATCTCATTGGTCATAAATATATACGAGATATATTAAGTTGATGCATAGGTACCATGTTAGAGAACAATGTACTGGACAGACCCACCATGAGAATTTTACATGGAGTATTATGCTATGTGTCATAAGTAATTCTCATAGTGACAATGATGTAATGGTCATTCGACCTGAAGTCATGACATTTCTACATAAGGAGTTATGTGTTTTGACATTACCAAAAGTCACCTTTAACCGGATGAACGATAAAGGTGATTGTTGGATACATCATGAGTTATGTGAGAAATGAGAATGATGTAGATGGAATTTAACCCTCCTATAAATTAGGAGTGATATCTATAGGCCTCTTGATTGAATGAGATTATGAAATGTATGACCGTACTCAAATAGAGATTTATTTCATATAGTCTACTCATTGATCAAGAAAACTGAGATTAAATTGTGAAGATGATGATACATCCATGCCTTGAATTTAATCTTAGATATCAAGGTTAAAAGGATTAAATTACATTGAAACATTGGCCACGAAAAGGTTGCGTCGAATCAACGACTTTATTATTACTTGGGTAACAGTGATGTATTACTAGATGCCACTCACTATTTATAATTTTATAATATGATTTAAAATTATTGCCAACGTAATAATAACCTACACGGTCACACACTAAGAACATTCATTAAGGAGATATAATTTAAATGTTAGTGATTTTAATATATTAATAAGATTGATTTTATTTAAATCATGGTTTTAAATTATATGTATGTAAGCTGTATAAATATATTAGAGTCTCTCAGAAGAAAATACGAATATATATTTATTTGACATATATATTAATTAAGTAAGACTTGATTAAAATATATAATAAATATAAAATTCAGATTTTATTCTCCTAATTAGATTAAGGTTTGGAATTACTCTATACACAACTATATATAGGATATATCAGTTGTTCTCTCAGATATATATGTTTTCTAAAACTCTAGCCGCTCATCAGAGAGAGACTAGAGTTAAGAGAGAGAGAGAGAGAGAGAGAGAGAGAGAAACAGATTCAGTAGCTAGTACTGCAATTCTCCTTGCTTCGGATCGTGAGATGATTCATGGGGTGTTCCGTGTGGATACTGTAAAGGCGTCGTCCAGTTGGATTGCATTAAAGATTCGGAGACATTCAACCCCCTCATCAAAGTTTCGAATCTGGCAGGCTTAATCGATTAAATCTTAAACCATATGTATTAAATTGTTTCGCATGGATCCTCAGGTTAGGGTTTTGTTTTATTTTAAATCGTTTTTTTTATTCCGCTGCGTTTTATTTGTCGAAACCCAACATTATCCACCGATGGAGAAATATTCGCCGATGAACAAATCCTCCAAAGACCATTTATCCTCTGAAAGGCCAAATATCC
Organism: Centella asiatica; assembly: GCA_014636745.2. NCBI lineage: Eukaryota > Viridiplantae > Streptophyta > Magnoliopsida > Apiales > Apiaceae > Centella > Centella asiatica. Next base: position 29,821,865 of record CM025784.1, on the reverse strand, counting down.
ATGGATGTGCCAACATCCTCCAATGGTTGATGAATCATTATCCATTGATAAGCTTGTTAGATATTATAACATTTGATGTTGATGTATAATATTTAGAATTGTTAGAACTTGGTATTGTACTAGAATCTGCAGTAATGTACTATCAGAGACTGCAGGTTGAAGTTAGACAAGTAGTTTGGCCTATCGGAGTTTAGGATTTAGCCTATTGGAGACCAGTATCTAGCCTATCGGAGACTAAGGTTTAGCCTATCGGAGACTAAGGTTTAGCCTATCGGAGACTAAGGATTAGTCTATCAGAGACTAAGTTTTTGATCTATCGGAGACTAAGATTTAGCCTATTGGAGACTAAGGATTAATCTATTAGAGACTAAGTTTTTGGCCTATCGGAGACTAAGATTTAGCCTATTGGAGACTAAGCACTAGCCTGTCAGAGACTAAGGATTGCACTATCGGAGACTATTGTTGAAGCTATCAGAGACTAAGGCAAAGACTCTCCATTGCATTGAAGCAACGGAGCTGGTCAGGGGATAAACTATAAGTGAACAAGTTATCAGGGGATAAATATCCACTGAATAAAGTCATATCAGGGGATACATATCCAGTGATGAACGTTATATCAAAAGATAAATAGCTTGACACATCACACCTTTACCAGAGTTCATCAATGAACTAGAAGTCGACCAAAGATCCATAACAAAGTTACATTTGGATTAACAAGGTTGGGAAGCTAATCTGTGAAAACTAAGATATTTTGTAACAGTGATGTGACTTAACAGAGATGTTAGGTAACAAAGTTGTTACAACTGCTGATAAAGAGAAGTTGCTTTAATTGATCAAAATAGTTGTTAAAAAGTAGAAAATATCAAAAAAAGAAGTTGTGTGGAAAGTATACAAGTCAGTATATACACAACATAGAGAATATAAAAAATAGTAAGAAGAAAAGAGATTACAGAAGAATACAAAAAATAGAGAGAGAGAGAGAGAGAGAGAATTCATACATTCTGTAATCTAACGTAGCAAATTCATAGAATTTGAGAAGCAAATTTTTCATAACTTGAGAAGCTAGAAATTCATTTCTAGATAGCAACTGTTCATACTTGAATAGATTTCAAAAGCTGATATCAATTTTGATAACCATATTGTAATTTCAAATTTCAATATCAATAAAATACATTCTTTTATTGATTGATATAATTTTTCTTGTTTATTAATTCTACAATTAATTTACAAATTATATCTTGATCTTTATATTATGAGAAAAAACTAAAATTGTATTCAACCCCCCCCCCCCCCCCCACCCCCACCCCCTTCTACAATTACTCATCCGGGAATAACAAAGCTAATCCCTCTAAGGAGTAATTATCTATCGATGAATAAATTATCCACCAAAACCAAGTATCCTTTGAGGACCAGTAATCTTTCCATGGAAAATATCTGCCGATGAAGGATTATCCATTGATGGAGAAATATCCACCAATAAACAAATTCTCCAAAGACCATATTGTTGGGGTTTCAAGCATATTAACGTAGCGGAAACGATAAATTAAAACAATTTATTGAAACCCCAACCAGGATCCATGCAAAACAGGGAATACAGATTTGATAGAAGAGTACTTGTTTAAGCTGCAAATTCTGAAATTTGGTGGAGATATGATGAACCACAAGCTCAATCAAACTGAACTAAGCTTCTATAGGTATCCACACGAGTGTATAACTCAACTAAGGAGATGAATGACTTCCCTTATATGGTACTAGCCAAAAGAAAATCAAAGAACAACTTTTATCTCACTCTCTCTGTTTGGTCTATTTCTTTCTTTTATACTCTTTGCTATACAGAGCGTAAGAAAGAACTAAAGGTTGTGTTTATCTGGTATATATCTCTATCTATGTATATGTCTAACATATCTCATAAAGGAGATAAGAGGAAGAAGAGTATTTATAGGTAACTAACCTCCTCTTCCACCACCATTTTCAACCAATAGATCATCATATATATCATATATTGTTTTCCCAGTGAGATGCCAAGAACTTGTAGAAGGGGGGTTGAATACAAGTTCTTTGAAAATTCTTCGATTACTTGTTCTTTAAGAAACTAAAATTTTCTTGCGGAATAAAAAGAACAAGAACACAAATCTATTTATAAACAATTGTTTTATTGATTTACAATTGAATACAAATCCTAACAATCATAATAATGTAATCGTCAGCTTCTTTTCTATTCTGTATAGGAAAAGACACACGACCATGAAAAACCTATACAGCTTCTCTATCTCTCTCTGTAAACTCAATTACTGCTTCTATAACAACTGAATTATAATTAACTCAATTCCTATTCTGAATAAAATTCAGCTTCCTTATTCGAACCAAATACAATCTTTCCTTTTTGATAGGAACAGATTTCTGGTTAGTTTCCTTACCAGCTACGTCTTCAATAATATTTTACTTCACGTGGAAGACATTCCTTTTTCAATTCGAACTCTGTATCTTTCAGAGATTAATTCACAATTAGTCTCTGATGCTTCTTTTAGTCTCTGACGGCTTTAGTCCCTGACGTATCTTTTTAGTCTCTGGTACATTTAGTCCCTGATGACTCTTTTAGTCCCTGATGACGTAAGCTTATGCAGTCTCCGATAATGTTATTTAGTCTCTGATACGTTAAGGCTTAGTCTCCGATGACATCAGCTTAGTCTCTGATTCCTTTTCCTTTAATCTCTGATGACGTACGCTCTTAGTCTCCGATAGAAAAACTAGTCTCTGACAGTTAAACCATTTTAGTCTCTGACCAGTTCTTCTAGTCTCCGATAAGCCTTTTTGCAAACTTTAATAGACCAAATACACAACTTGACTTCTTGAAGCTTCGATACTCCATTCCAGCAGTTAATTACAAATAACAATAATCGTATCTCTTTACAAAGAAGAAATGAATTACAAACAAAGAGATAACTACTGGCTACAAAACTTCAGTGTTACTAATTAACACTTTCTATACATTTGTACTCTAAGTATTCTAAAGACAATCATCATCAAATGTTCTAAAACCTAACATATATAGATATTTAGATTCAATGTGGCTAACCTCCTCTTCCACCACCCCTTTCAACCAGTAGATCTTCATATATATCATATATATATTTGGATTCAATGAACCTGGATAGAGGTGACTAAATATAATGAACTTGGACAAAGGTGTGTCTAGATATAATGAACATGACAGAAATGTGTCTAGATACAATGAACCTGGACAGAGGTGTTTCTATATACAATAAACCTGGACAAAGGTGTGTCTAGATACAATGAACCTAGACATACGTGTGTCTATATACAATGAACCTGGACAAAGGTGTGTCTAGATACAATGAACCTGGATAGAGGTGGCTAACCACCTCTTGCAAGCAGCTATTAACATTTAATACTCTGCAGTGGCTATTACAATCAACTAAGTCAATTACTAGTATTAATTCTCAACTATAATTTTAAATAAGCCAATCATATTCACTTATTTAAAATCTAATATTCGAATAAATTCTCCTTTTAATTACGCTCTTAGTGTGAGACCCTTTAGGTTATTATTACCTTGACAATCATTTTATAATCATATTATAAAATTATAAACAGTGAGCGACATCTAGTAATACATCACTGTTACCCAAGTAATAATAATTTTGGTGATTCAACATAACCTTTTCTTGTGACCAATGTTTCAATATAATATAATTCCTTTTGCCCTTGATATCCAAGATTAAACTCAAGGCATGAAGTGTGTCATCCTCTTTATAATTTAATCTTTGTTTTCTTGATCGATGAGTAAACTATAAGAGACAAATTACTATTTGAGTGTAACCATGCATTTCATAGTTCTACTCAATTAAGAGGCCCAAGGATATCATTCCTAATGTACATAGGAGGGACAAATCTCATTTAGATCATTCACATACCTCACACGACTCATAATACAGCCAATTGTCACCTTTATGGTACATTTAGTTAAAGATGATTTTTGGTGATATCAAACCATATGAATCATCGTGTAGAAATGTAATGACTTCAAGTCGAAGGACCATTACTTCATTGTCACTATAAGAATATTTTAAGACACTTCACTTACATGTAGAATTCTCATAGTGGGTCAATCTAGTACACTATTCTCCAACATGTACCTATGTATTGACTTAATATCTCACATATCTATGGCCAATGAGATTTGGTCAATAGTTAACCCACACACTAGTCTCAATGTATCATTGTTGTCCCATTAACAATAATACTTGACTAGGGATGTTTAAGAATATTGATACATTTTACAACTATATGATCTCATATTCTAAGTCGCATACTTGAACCAATATAGTCTGTATTCATTATTCTAGGGACGTTTATTATCTTAACAATTATATCACACAGTAAATTGAAGCATAATAAACTAAACATTATTTATTAAATCAAAACATAAGTACAAGTGCGCCATGAAAATTATCAAATAATTGGCTCCTAGGGCATACACTCCAACACACATATCCTTTGAAAGGCCAAATATCCACCGATGGCTGACGAAACATTATTCACTGACGGGCTAATAATCACCAGTAAGCAATTCTCCACGGTTGAACCCTCCAAAATAGAATTATCCACTGATGGGAAATATCTTCTGATGAACATCCTCTAGGACTAAAGAGCAAGATTTATAACCAGTTAGACAAAATTAAAAATTTAGGCAAATTGGTGAAACTTTTTGCAAGCAAAGAGGTGATAACTGATAACATCAATCACAAATCTAGCAATGATTCCAGGAGGAGAGAATTTGTTTTGAAAGACTCTAGACTTTCTTTTCCTTCCAAATGAAGTAGATCACATCTACCAAACATAGTTTGAGCACCAAGTATAAGTAAGAAGGGTCATTATAATGAACAACCATAGTAATAATAGAAATCCAGTCCCAACAGGGAGGAGTCCAAGACAAATGCTCAAATACCAACTTAGCCACCTTCAAAGAGCAAAAAAAAGATGTTCCTGAGTTTTCGAAGCTCTAAAACATAGTACACAACAGTCCTCAGTGCAACAACCTGTAGGAGTGTATGCCCTAGTGGCCAATTATGTAATAATTGTGACACTATATTTATGTTATGTTTTAGTTAAATGATAATTTCTTTTATTATGTTTTATTTACTGCGTTATATAAATGTTAGCATAATAAATGTCCTTAGAAGAATGATACTAATTATATGGATTCAAGTATGTGACTTGAATATGAGATCATATAAGTATGTTATATATTATTATCCTTAAATGTCCCTAGTCGAGTATTATTCTTAGTGGGACAACAATAATACATTGATACTAGTATGTGGATTGACTGATGGCCACATCTCAATGGTCATAAATATATATGAGATATATTAAGTTGATGCATAGGTACATGTTAAAAAACAATTTACTGGACCGACCCACCATGAGAATTCTACATGGAGCGTTATGCTATGTGTCATAAGTAATTCTCATAGTGACAATGATGTAATGGCCCTTCTGTTAGGCAATATAAGCTCAAGTGTTTGTAGAGGGGGGGGGGGGGGGGGGATGAATACAAACACCTAAAACTTTTTGCTCTTTCAAACTTAAAGTGCTTCCTGGAAACAACTGCAATGAACAGAAAAACTATAAGAAATGAACACACAGATTCAAGTTAAAATAGTTGTATTATAACTTGATGTTTTTCTGGAAATCTGTAGAATCACAACTGTGATTTACAGCTACATATTTTGCGAATAAATACACAGCTTCTCACACTCACTAGCTACGAAAACTTTTCTCTGAAAAAATAAATCTCTCAAGAAATATATTATAGAGCTTCCTAGTGTTGTGTGCTTCTATGTTTGTTTGATCTGTTGGATAGATTCAATCTCTGTGTTGTGTTGTAATGAGAACTCCTTTGTTTATATGTCGAACAGTGGTTGAAATCATGTGCTTGAGACGTGCTGCTTTTCTCAACTTAGCCGCAAGTATGTCACATCGTTGCCCTATATGTCAGATTGTTGCATGCTTTGTTGCTACTTTTTCTTCCCCTGATCTGTGTGCATTTAATGCGCGAGAGTTCTTATTGGACCAAAAACAAACTTCAAGAAATATCTTTCCAGTTGATATCTCTTGCTTCTGTAATACGTTACGTTGATTTCCGTGTAAGAACTGATCCCGGGTGCATGCTGTCATAACGATCCACTGACTACCAGTCCTGATGGACTTTGATCAGTGCTTCTGGATTCCCTAATGCTTATTGACTGGATCAGGGCTTCAACCTTCACTTGAGTTTCACTCAGTGCTTCTTGATCCTAATGGTTATGACTGACGGCATACACTGATGGCTTCCACTGATGCCATGTTGGTCATTCCCCCTGACGGATTACCCTGATGGGTTCCCCTGATGGTACTTTATCAACGTAACTTTGTTTAGAATATCTGATGTGTGGAATACTTTGACAGTTAACAAGTAACATCAGACATTCTTCTTCACTTTGTCAAGTCCTTTGGATGTTCCATTTTCTGACTTGCCTTGTGAAGTTATTGACCATCCACTGATGAATAAGTTTATCATTAGTGGATGCAAAACTTGTGCTAATCTTAAGGTTTATAAAATACCTCAAGTATTTACAGTTGCACAATTTATTACATAATCATCATCATCATCTTTTAACTCTAACACCTTCGACATGAAGTCATGACATTTCTACATAAGGAGTTATGTGTTTTAACATTGCCAAAAGTCACCTTTAACCGGGTGGATGATAAAGGTGATTGTTGGATATAACATGAGCTATGTGAGAAATGAGAATAATGTAGATGAAATTTAACCCTTCTATAAATTAGGGGTGATATCTATAGGGCATTTGATTGAGTGAGACTACGAAATGCATGACCATGCTCAAATAGAGATTTGTTTCATATAGTCTACTCATTGATCAAGAAAACTGAGAATAAATTGTGAAAAGGATGAAACGTTCATGCCTTGAATCTAATCTTAGATATCAAGGTTAAAAGGATTAAATTACATTGAAACATTGGTCATGAAAAGGTTGTGTCGAATCAACGACTTTATGATTACTTGGGTAACATTGATGTATTACTAAATGTCACTCACTGTTTATAATTTTATAATATGATTTAAAATTATTGCCAATGTATAATAACCTATAGGGTCACACACTAAGAACATTCGTTAAGGAAATATAATTTAAATATCGGTGATTTTAATATATCAATAAGATTGATTTTAATTAAATCATGACTTTAAATTATATATGTAATCTGTATATAGTAGAGTCCTTTGGAAGGTAATACGAATATATATTTATTTGTATATATATATATATATATATATATATATATATATATATTAATTAAGTGAGACTTGATTAAAATATATAATAAATATAAAATTCGGATTTTATTCTCCTAATTATATTAGGGTTTGGAATTACTCCATACCCAGCTATATATAGGATATACCAATTTTTCCCTCTTACTTACGCTTTCTAAAAAACCCTAGTTGCTTATAAGAGAGAGACTAAAGTTAAGAGAGAGAGAGAGAGAGAGAGAGAGAGAGAGAGAGAGAGAGAGAGAGAGAGAGAGATTCAACAACTAGTACTGCAATTCTCCTTGCTTTGGATCGTAAGACGGTTTGTGGTGTGTTAGTGTGGATACCGTATAGGCGCCATCCAGTTGGATTGCATTAAAGATTCAGAGACGATCAACACCCTCGTCAAAGCTTCAGATTCTGCAGGTTTAATCGGTAAAAACTTAAACCATCTGTATTAAATTGTTTCTCATGGATCCTCGGGTTAGGGTTTCATATGTTTTTTTGTTTTAAATCATTTTTCCACTGCGTTTTTTTTGTCGGAACCCCAACACAACCTACTCGGACCAGAAAACTATTGGCACTTAATCTCGATGTGCAAACTAACCAAACTATAAAAGAAAACCTGGGAACATTTAAAGGATGCTAGACTAACCCTGCCAAAAAAAATAGTGTGCTTCCTAGAATGAATGAATTCCCAGATTATAGAGGCTTTAACAGAGTGAGCTGGTCACCCATCCCATAGGAGGATATCCTGACCCAACTGAATGAGGGTGTTAAAATCAAAATCTGATCTAAAGAGAAAAACTTCATGGTGGTTAGACACAGGTAGGTGCCAAGAACCATTCCTAATAAGGGTAGTGTTATTCCCGGATGAGTAATTGTGGGGGTGGGGGGTGGGGGGGGGGGGGGTAGGGATTGAATAATCAAGATATAATTTGTAAACTAATTGTGACATTAATAAACAAGACAAATTATATCAATAAAAAAAGAATGTATTTTATTGATATTGGAATCTGAAATTACAATCTGGTTATCAAAATTTATACCAACTTCTGAAATCTATTCAAGTATGAACAACTGCTATCTAGAAATGAATTTCTGTGTATTTCTCTTGATATTTTTCTTTCTTATTAAATGATACACCCTTTTATTTTCTATAAAAATTACAGCTTTTTTTTCGAGTTCTGAAAACTTGTTTCACTTTATCAGCAGTTGTAACAACTCTGTTACCTAACAACTTTGTTAAGTCACATCATTGTTACAAAATATCTTAGCTTTCACAGCTCAGTTTCCCAACCTTGTTAATCTAAATGTAACTTGGTTATAGATCTTTGGTCAGCTTCTAATTCATTGATGAATTCTGGTAGAGGTGTAAAGTGTCAAGTCATTTATCCTTTCATGTGACGTTGTTCATCAATGAATATTTATCCCCTGAGGACTTGTCCCTAGATGACTTGTTCACTTATAGCTTATCCCTTGACCAGCTTCGTTCAGAGCCAATCTCTCCTTATTAGTCAACCATCCTTATATTAATTCCGCAGCCTTAATTTTAACAACCATATTTCATCTTTAGTTTCTGATCATTTATCCCTTGATGGACAGTCTCTGATACCGAAAAATCCATCCCCTTATGAAAAGAAACCTATCCCCTGATGTCGAGAACTTGTCCCCTGATGCCCGAGCACTTTGGCGGTTTACAATTTATCCACTGATACCCGAGCACTTTGTTGCTAGTGTAAATTACCCGACGACTTTGGCGATGAGTAATTTTGGGCTTCACTTGACTTCAGCGATAGAGAATTTCCCGATGACTTTGGCGATAGTCAAATCTTCTCAAGTCTACTTTAATGCATTGGAGTGTCTTGGCCTTAGTCTCTGGTAGCTTTAACATTAGTCTTCAATGAACAAACACTTAGTCTCTAAAAAACTTAGTCTCCAACGAACAAAAACTTAGTCTCCGATTAGCAAAAACTTAGTCTCTGATGAACAAAAACTTAGTCTCTGATGAACAAAAACTTAATCTCTGATGAACAAAAACTTAGTCTCCGAGAGGCTAATTTTGCTTGACCTACTTTGACTTTTGTTGAACTCTCCAAATGCATTCCTTGTAGTTTTTGATGTTCTCTTGCAGTCTCTGATGGTAGTCTTTGATAGAACATTATTGCAGGTACTTGTACAATTACAGAATCTAACAATTCTAAGTTTATACATCATCATCAAATGCTATAATTCATAACAATCTCTCTGTGTTTATGATTTATCAAAGATAAACATAAATCAAGGTTTGATGATGATGTCAAATCACTAACCTTATAACACCATTACTTAGAATTGAATTTAAACATGTATAAACATATTTGTACATGATGAACTTAACAGTGATGATTTTGATGTTTCAGTTCCTCAATCCAAAGCCATCAACCTATTAACATCTTTAATAAATCTCCCTATGTCTTTATCAGAATTGCTCTTTGCTCCCTTTCCCTCATCATTCTCTCCCAGTTTGACATCAACATCTTAATGTTGGAGGATAGAAATTACCAGATTAGGTTGACTAGTAGGAAAAAATGGTTGAGCTTTGTTTGAAGATCATTGATTATGAAGTGTTGGAGCTTCATTTTGTACTTTCTTTTATCAGTGCTTCAAAAATATTTTGTGAGTACAACTGCACTTGATCTTTGTGTGATCAAATATTCTGATATTAAGTGTGCTGCTTCATCATCCAATAATATTATGTTACTTGCATCCAACCAAACAATCACAAGTTCTTCTCTCAGTATCCTCTGATATTTGATCAAAATTGGGGATCAGAGAATAAATAAGCTGTAAAGGTAGTGAGTGAAACAATTTCTCTCTATTCGTTTCTTCAAGGATCTCATCCTTGTTCACACCCTCTCCTTTTACATGACTTTTACAAGTCAGCCTCTCACACTTATTTTCCAAAAAAAAACATTTTGCTTTTAATTTCTTTTTTCTCACCTTTTTCTAGACACAAGGTTTGACTCTCATTTTGAATTCTCACAGGCTCACGAAATATAAAATCTTCCTGTTGTGGGTGACCTAGATATTGATTGCTCCTCTTGAATAGAGAAAAGAGAAGCATCAATGTGAGACTCTGTGTGTGCATTAAGTGACAGGTTGATCATTGATCACAGCCTGTTTGTTCTTCTTCCTCTAAAAGGCATTTAAAGATGTGATCATTGTAGACTTAAATACCTGTGTCCTTGGAGTTGGACTATTTTCAATAGATATAGCCTTTTGAGAGGTTTCACCTAGAGATGTGCTTTTTCCTTTTAGAACTTAATATCTTTTTGAGAGAATATTAAGTAGTCTCCAAGGGTTCTCATTGTTCCTTATTTCTTCCTCATAACTTCCTCTAAATGCTCACCCTCCCCCTCAGCTATTGCTGGATGTGGTTGTTTTCATTTTACAACCTTTATCTATTGAGAGATAGAGGAGGTGGTTTTTGATATAGACTTGTATTAGAGGGTTTTGCTACTTAGACAGAAGAAGTTGGATCATTACTAACATCCTTCATTGTAGAAGAATTAGAATAAATAAAGAAGATAATCTTAGAAATTAAGAGTTTAATTTCTGCTACAAGTAGGAAATTATTCACTGATGAGTAATTCATAAGGGGATAAATTATCTACTGCTACTTTTAGCTGATAATTTAAAAAAAAATTATTTACTGCTGCAATCTTATCAACCATACCCAAGATTTTCAAGATTTTATTCACAAAAGTTGAGTATACCTAACTCACTTACCAACATATTGAAGGTGGCTTCATCCAAAGGTTTGATGAAAATGTTTGCAAGCTGCTTTTATGTTGGAACAAAGTGAAGTTTCACTGTACGATTCATCACATGTTCTCTGATGAAGTAATATCTGATGTCTATGTGTTTTGTCCTAGAGTGTTGCACAGGATTCTCTGTAATGGCAATAGCATTGGTGTTATCACAATAAATAGGAATTTGATTACACAACATACCATAGCCCATTAATTGAGTTCTCATCTATAAGATTTGAGCACAACAACTCCCAGCAGCAACATGTTCAGCTTCAGCTGTTGAGGTTGTCACAAAATATTGTTTCTTGCTAAACCATGACACTAGTTTGCTTCTAAGAAATTGATAGCTTCCTGTTTTGTTTTTCCTGTCTATTTTGCAACCTGTATAATCTGCACCTGAGTAGCCTATTAGCTTGAATTCAAAATCTCTAAGATACCAAATTCCAAGATTTGGAGTACCCTTAAGATATTTGAATATCCTTTTAACAACAATCAAATGAGATTCTCTAGTGTCAGCCTGAAATCTAGCACATAGATATGTAGAAAACATTATATCTAGTCTACTTGTAGTTAGATATAAGAGTGAGCCTGTCTTTCCTCTATAACTTGATATATTAGTTTTCTTTCCTTTTAAATCAGTGTCAAGCTTAGGGGATGTTGACATGGGTGTTTTAGCAGTTGAAACATCTTTTAAATTAAATTTCTTTAAAAGATCTTTGATATATTTTGACTGACTGATAAAAGTACCATCAGTGGTTTGTTTAACCTGTAGACCTAAAAAGAAATTTAGTTCACCCATCATGCTTACTCATATATACTTTTCATCAGTTTTGAGAATTTAGAACATAAATTCTCATTAGTAGAACCAAATATGATATCATCTACAAAGACTTGAACAAGTATTATGTCACCAACATATTTTCTATGTAAAAGGGTTTTATCTACAACACCTCTTGTGAAATGATTTTCAAGTAAAAATTGAGATAAAGTATCATACCATGCTCTTGGTGCTTGTTTAAGTCCATAGAGTGTTTTGTCTAACCTGTAGACATGATTGGGAAATTGATGATCTTCAAATCCAGGAGGTTGCTGGACATACATCTCTTCTTTTAGTTTCCCATTCAGAAAGACACTCTTTACATCCATCTGGTACACTTTAAAATTTGCATGAACAACATAGGCAAGGAATATCCTGATTGCTTCCAATTTTGCTACTGGTGCAAAGGTTTCATCATAGTCAATCCTTTCTTCTTGTGAATAACCTTTTGTAACCAATCTGGCCTTGTTTCTTGTTACTGTACCAGCTTCATCCAGCTTGTTTTTGAAGACCCATTTAGTACCAATTATTGATTTGTTCTTTGGTTTTGGTACTAGTCTCCAGACTTTGTTTCTTACAAACTGATTGAGCTCCTCTTGCATAACAATCACCCAATCAGCATCTTGTAATGCCTCATCAACCTTTTTAGGTTCAATTTTTGTCAGAAAGTTGAGGTATAGGCATTCATTCTAAGTAGCACTTCTTGTTGTCACACCTTCAGTTGGATCTCCTATAATCTGCTCCATAGGATGATCTCTTTTCCATTTTGTCTGTGGAGGAAATCTTCTTGAAGAAGAACCTTCAATTTTTCCTTGTCCTCCATGGTGTAAAGTGTTTTCAGTTGTTGAGAAGCTCCCCCTAAATCAATGGATATTTCTAGATTGGAGTTTAAAATACCATTAACTTTTTAGGAGGCTATTCATAACTGTTTTTAACCATTTTAGCATGCAATTGGTTCTTAATAGTTAATGTTTTCTTATCAGGGGATGACTGTCTAGCATGCATGTTCCTAGGTACATTTTGACATTTAAAAGCAAGGTGGTTAGGATTTCCACACTTCCAACATACTTTCCTAGGAGCATTAAGTGAACTTGTTAATTCCCTCCTTACCATTTCTGTTCTTCTTCATGTTCATCATGTCATCCTCGCTTTGCCTTTAGTAGATGGCTCGACCTTCTTGACATATCTTGTAAAACATTTGATAATAGCAACATGAGCGATTCACGCTCGCAAGTATATAATCAATTTCTGGGTGGGCTTTGAAGTGTGGATAATCTATTGGCTTAAGTGTTTATGAGGTTGGGCAGAAACAATGTCCACACCTTTTAATAATTTTAGGAAGAAAATAGATTCTAGGATCCCCGAGTGATAACAAGGGATTGACCTTTTACTTGAAAGAAATTTTGAATCATTCATTACGCATATCGAAAAAATGATCATACATATTAATTGAAAAAAAGTAGAGTGAGTATATACTTGTCTTGGTCATTTGCTAAAAATCAAAATTCAATTCACTTATGACTGAGATACTCTGTAAAACATGCATATAACATGAGAAATTTAAGCTTTTGGCAAAGATATGAGAAAAATGTACATGTGATGTCTATGAAGTTTTAATGTCTAATTTGACATTTGAACCGTTGAGGTTTTTAAGAAAAAAAATTTAATTAATAACATCTTAAAATAATTTAAGAAAATAATATTTTATACTTTTGAAGACAAACTGCATACCAATGGATAAACGTTGACGCATAAAAGTGGTCCTCGGGGGTTAAGAATGTCCATCGAGTGATAAATTAACCATCAGTGGATAATTTACACGTTAGGGGATGACTGGTTATCAGTGGATAATTACCCGTCAGGGGATGACTCTCGGCCATCAGGGGATAGCCCTCAACCATCAGAGGATGGTCTTTGATCATTAGGGGGTGATCTTCGATCACCAGAGGATGATCTTGATCATCGCCAAACTCGTCGGGTGATGATTTGTTCAACGCCAAACTTAATAAGTCATCGCTGAACTCATCGGTGAATAGTTTGTTCAGCGTCAAACTTAATAAGTCATCGCTGAACTCATCGGTGGATAGTTTATTTAGCGCCAAAGTCCTCGGTGGATAGTTTATTCCTCGGAGACTAAGAAAATTTTCTCATTAGAGACTAACAAAATTTTCTTCATCAGGGACTAACAAAATTTTCTCGTCAGAGACTAATATCTTTAGCTAATCTGAGGCTAACTCCACACTGTCGGAGACTAACTTTTATACTATCGGAGACTAACTTGGAATCTCCCAAGGATTATTTTATACAGTCAGAGATAAACTTCACGTTGACGGAAACTAAGCTAGGACTTGTCTCCGATACAGTGGTGACTTCATCACTCTTCAGAGGATTGTGCTGTCAATAGATAACCATACATAGGTCGACTTTCATCATCTATTCTATAGTATGTAACGTTCTTATTGTCTACTAATTCTTATAGACATTGCTACACTTCAAGAAATACTGGTTGTCAAAGACTCAAGCATGGTGTTTTAACTACTGATAAAAAGAAATATTTAGAAGTTAATGGTTTGTCTACTAGGTGGTTGTCGACATTTCTTAGTCTCATCTTGGGTAGCTTTTGAAATAAATGGCATTAACTCCAGATATTAAAAGCATGCATTAAATCATACTTTTGGGAGTGAATAAACAAATTATTTTTACAAACATGACATGCATAACAGAACAAAATAGTGCAGGAACATAGCAAGACTTTAATATAATGTTCTTACCTCTTCGGCTGAAAAGAAGATATTAGAAGATTGAGTTGTTTTTCTAGAAAGATAGTTTTTCTTGAAGGTGAACCTGAATTTTGTGGATGTTTGGTTGTATAGAAAACTTATGAAAGTGGGGCTAGGGTTGTATTTCAAATGATATATTTATATCACTTGCCGAGCAACAAGAGTTGTTGGGTTGCTTGAGAGTAGATTTTAGCTGTTGGCCGGAAAAAGCAGTAACAAGTTTTAGAATGAAATGATTGGTTTGAAAGGGCGGATGTAACGGTTGCTAAAAGTCAGTCAGTTATCTATCATAACCAACAATCTAGTGTACTGTTGGAGTAGATTAACTGGTTTGATCGGTTACGTGCAATAGTTCTGACATAGAGTAATTATAACTTTTGTCTCACAGCAGTCTTTGGTTTAAAAAAATTGGGTATTGTAGCTCACACCTGCGCGTTGCCTTCCCTACGTGAGAACAATACACTTACCTTTGATATTACTTGAATAGAAATAGTCATTTAAGGATTTGAGTTCAAAAATATTTAAAAACTTTTGGACATCACATTACCATAACATTTTCATTTAAGATACAAAGTTTATTCATACCGAATAAAAATTTAAACCTTCAAACATAATATAAATTAATCATAATATGAAATAAATCATACAATAAAATTTTGTCTTATTTTTCAGGTTCTCACACAAACACATGAAGAAACTTGAGAGTTGGTTTTCTTTCAGTCATCAATTGATAAGGTGTTTTGTTGTACATCTTGTTGATCAAGGACCTATTTTGTATGAAGCATGTAGTACTGATTGCTTCTTTCCAGAAGTAGATTGGAAGCTTGGTCTCCTCTAACATTGTCCTTGCTACTTCAATAAGGGTTTTATTTTTCCTCTCAATAACTCCATTTTGTTGTGGTGTTCTAGAAGCTAAGAATTGTTGAGATATTCCTTTTTCATTGTAGAATTCATTAATTTGAGAATTCTTGAATTTTGTACCTCTGTCACTCCTTATAACCCTTACTTTCTTTCTTGACTCAATTTCTACTTTCTTTATGTGATCAATAACCAACTCAGAGGTTTCATCTTTTCAGTAAAGATATTTCACTCATGAATACCTTGTGTGAACATCCACTATAACCAATGCATATCTGTTTCTTGAAATTGACATCACATTTATCTGAACAAACAAATCCATCTGTAGTAATTGTAATGGATAAGTAATTAATGTTGTTGGTTTACTTTTGAATGACACAATTTTATGCTTTCCTTTCTGGCATGATTCACATAATCATATAAATACATGTTTTCATCATTGTTTTACCATATTTTACGCAACTTTAACTCTTTTAAATTACAAAGGAGACTGTAGAGAAAGATTTGGGGATTTGACATCCCTTGTTCATCTTCAACATTGATTTGACCATTCTAACTAAATTCTTTTCTTCTACTCCTATTTAATTTATGTCTAACTAATTTTCATTAGTTAAGGCTACAACATAGCCATATTATGTTTAATTAATCGTTATCTATTTTCATATGGAATCTAAGGTTTGTATTGTGGGTTATTTATACATGTACTTAATACTTTGAGTGATTGACTACCACTTATATAATTATAAATTGTGTGATTGAGATCGGAATTGCATATATGTAAGATGGATAGATAGCCGTGGATAAGGTTGTATATGAATACAACAATAAACATGTGTAGTTTTGGTAGTAAATAAATCAAGGATGGTCTATTGAATCTGGGAAAATCCACAAAATGGTTAATGCACTCATTTAATTGAATTTTCTCATGGACATATGGTTAATTACTTAAATTGAATAGATTTGCTATGTTTAGGAATAAGGTAGTAAATAAATTTGAAATTTTCTATCAACACAATACATATTCAATTAGATTGTATAAGAAATGTGGAATGTTAATTGGCATAATACAGTGAAATCAGATGCTCAAACATCTCATTCACATTAAGTTTTCTCTCTAATTTTAATAATTGCATATTATTTTCTGAAATTGCTTATATTATATTTTTAGTTGGTCAGTTAGAATTATTCCAATATTTATCATCTTTTCATTCGGTTAGATAAATTAAGAAATCACTTAAATTGATACGTAATTAAATAATTTTGTCATAGGAACGAACTTCACTTATCATTATATTACTTGTTGACAATGTTCATTTAGACTTAGATTGCGTTTGTATTGAGAGAATAAAATAAGAAAAAAAATAAATTTACTTCGTGTGTAATTAATATAAGAGATCACACAAATTTATGTTCCCTATAGGGGATGGTGGTGAAATAAATCATTTCTCTTATATATAATTTCATTCCACGTGTAAGGATGAAGAATGATCAAGTCGTTTTTTTTCACTGTGATTCTCCTTTCTCTCATTTTTCTTCATCATTCTTTCCATGACTACTTTTTATTAAATTTATTCTAATTTTTTATCTTTTCTCTCTCTCATTTTATTCGCTCGATTTAAATGATGCCTTAGGAATTACAACTAACAGCTCCTCTACTAAATTGAAGATTAAATGGTTCGAAATGGCATCGCCTATTTCACCGTCGATCGCAAAGATAGCCGCTGATTTCACCATTTATGCGTTCGTCAAATCACCAAGTAGTAAATATCCATTTTATTCATTCAATTGAAAACCCTCAATCTGATTCTATTATACACATATACACAAGTAAATGCATCCTTTCCGGTTTCTATTACGATATCTTTGAATCTCGTAATCCCCCTCCCCTTCCGTGTTTTCCTGATAGAGTTTGAAGTTGCCTACGTTGCATGAAATCGATTTCTTCTGAGTTTTTTTTTTAATTATAAAATGATTACACAAAGTTTTAAGATCGAATGTTTTAATTAATAAAGATGGCCTGACCGTTGTTCATAAGTGCGTGAGTGAGTTTCTAACTAACGATATCTTACCTAAAAAAGCAAAAAGACACGGGGGTCTAATGGGAGGTTGTTTGTGTGTGTGGGTGGGTGGGGAGGTGTGTACGGGGTATTAATTAAAAATTAGCAAGAAATTTTTGAGGACCACTGTGATAAGCTTGCGGGGGCGGTTGGGGAGGGGGGAGGGGGGTGGGGGGAAGGGGGGCGGGTAACGGGGTATTAATCAAAAATTAGCAAGAAATTTTTGAGGACCACTGTGATAAGCACTTGGTTTCAACAGATTTTTCATAGCACCTGGTTTCTGTGCAAACACCTTACTGAATGTCGATCTTCTTTCTCTCTTTACCCTCTTCACTGTTGTAGGAGCACTTGGTACCTTCCTCACGCAAACCTGCAAAAGAAATGTTCAAATGAAAAAATAACCAACAATTATTAAAAAATATTTTTTGTACCCAAAAACTTATAAATGATGTAATGATCCCTCCAAAAAATTATAACTGATGTATTGAAGCATACTTTTTCTTTTATTTATTTGCGAAAACAATTGCCGGAAAAGTAACTCAAAATAATTGTAACTATTAGTTCCATTGTTTCAAATTTCGGAGAGTCAGTATGTTAGTTATGCATTGAAAAAAATATTCTTATAAATACTTGAAATCTATATCCTATAATTATTTTTGGGCTACAAGTTTTACGTTCACTTGTAAATTCGTAATAAATTTAATTTATGAACTTAATACCCATTTTGCATTGCGTTTGATGGAAAATACTAGATTATACACAAATATGTAATAATTATCAGCCACTAATTTTTTAATAAGAGCTTCTCAGGATATAACAATCTCTTATAAGTTTATTTACTTCAATTTGTGTACATTTATTTGAGTACAAGTTAGCATACTTAACATTACTTTTGTTTTGTGATTTTGCCTTACAAAAAAATTGAAAATTTTCTAACTAAAATATTTTCTATTTGGATATTTTTCACGACCATTTAGACTCCAATAAAAGCGGCATATTATTACCTCATCATTGCATATAAAATCTGAGTCCTTTGCTTGTGGCTTGTTATCCCCAATTCCCCCCTCTCTCTTATCTGCATCAACAAATAAATTAATACGAGCTACCAAAATCTATGGTGATGCAAGAAATATATATTCTTATTCGTCACATGTAAAACTTCTTAGTCCTTATAATTCTAATCAAACGGATGTCTTGGAACATTTTATATCTATTTTAAACATTACAGACAAGCCCAAAATGTAAAAAACTCGTCATTAGAAAACAAAAGCAAAAAAGCAAAAAACTCAAGTATTCGAATTAACAAGTCCTAATAACGTATAGAGTAATGATATAATTGTATTTGCGTTCAACTCTCTTAATAAAGAATAAAGTTGTAAAACTAACTTTCATGTCTAAAACAGACAATACCTTATCAAGGAACTTATTTGTTTTAAAGCCAAGTTTCATGAAAAAATAAAATGCACTCATGTCAAGTGATGAATCTTCTTCGTTCCACCTTTTTTTTTTTACATAGGAGACCATTGCGTAAAAATTCATGCACATATTCATACACCCATCAACTACCTTAAATGGTTTTTTATTATTCTGTAAGGTTCGAAACTCTGATCTCCTTCCTTTTCAGAGAGATAGTCAATGACTAGTGAGGTCAACGATCAGGTCTCTTCGTTCCACCTTAAGTAATTGAAATTGACGCATTGCAAAAAATGCTTTTCAAAATAAAAACTACACATGCAGCTGAAAGGTTAGTTTTAATTTTACAATTAAGCTGTATTCATGTAAAAAGAATGCAAATGTATTATTGATGGAAACCATTTTTGGCTGAGTTTATTTTGATTTAAATTTAAAGATTTTAAATTCTGATAGTATAAATTATATTATTAGAATGTAATACCTCTAAAATTGAAATGAAGCAAATAGAACATTATAGCATATGATAAACAATGAAACAATTAAAGATTCTCACATAAACACACATCACACATCTATATTGTACCCGGTAGTTGTACGTTTTGATTAATCAACAAGAGGAATTAATAATGTTAAATTAATTAGCATGGAGCAATATAATTGTTTAATTATCTTATAATTAACTCACCATTACCACCACTATTAAAGAAGTTATCGTCAGAATCATCATCAGAATGGGGAACACAAAAATCTCTAAGACTAGGAGACCTCATGAATAAATAACCTTCAAAATCAGAAGCTCTTTCTTCCTCTTCCTCTTCATGTTCTAATTCATCTGTATTTTTCTCCACAACTGTTACCATTGTTGGCGACGGTCGTTGATCAACTTTCTTGGGCTCCGAGAAGGACGAATTGCTTCCGCGGCGGCCATCGCCACCGCGGCTGTTGGTCGAGAGGGTGTTACCCTCCATACTATTTTTGCTGTCCATTTTTTGCATCTTGGGGTGTTTGCTACGTCCAAATATTGGTTGAAAAGATCCACAAGACATGTCATTGGAAAATAAATTGAACATTGATGTGCCCGAACCCATAATTTAATGAAAGATTTGTTAATTAAATTATTAATTGAAAATGGAGGAAGAGGAGGTGCAGGCAGCATATATGTAACAAAATTGTACAGTGATTAAGAAGAACAAAGAATGTAAAAAAGATTAATTCAATAACGGATGAGACGAAGCTATGAATATTTGGCGACTGCATGCATGAACAAGCTTGGTAGGTCGATTAGATGCAAAAAATGATTACATACAAGTATCTTGGATATATGATGCTACGGGAATTGCGGGGAAATTAATTTATTTGACTCCCATATCACTTTCCTCTAATTTGATACTAATCTCTTTTCGTTTATATAAATGTGGTGTTTTTTGTCATGAAAAGTTTAAATTAAAGATGAAATTTTCAATTCAAGGTTTGGGTAACCTGCTGAAACCGTTAATTGTTTACTGAATCTTAACTAATTCGACCAACATTTGTAGACTAAACTTGTGAATTTTTATTTTGTTACGATCATGTATAGTCTCTCTGAACAATATTTTTTCGCAACCCAACATTATGAATTGGTTTCGTTTAAATTTTCATATATGAAACACCTTTATTATAAAAAACTAATATCTTCGTGAAAAAGAAAATCTTTTTTATAAGTTACTTTTTTGTGAAAATGTCCTATCGGTGCCATATACAAGTTTTATTTTTCTTGTAGTAACTACTATGTTTTTATCATTCTCCATAAGTCTTACTTTTTTATATATTAACCAAAATACCGTCTTTATATAAATATTATATGATTATGTACTATAATTCTTTAATTAAATCTTGCCATGATTTAAGGAGTTCAAAATCAAAATATATTAAAAATAAATAGAATCAAGGTATTACATTTATCACCATTTTCATTATCGTCTTTCTCCTTCCATGATATGTATACGTACTCAGAGAGATTGTGATATAATCAAAACAATATATATATATATATATATATATATATATAGGGTATTGATCCATAGCTAACATTAGTTGTAGAGTTTTTCGTAGTTAACACATTTATAATCGTCGATCAGATAATCCAATGTTGGAGATCAAACTCAAAAAAAAAAAGTCCATTCCGCCAGTTAGATTGGCGTAAATGGCCTTATTATTATTATTATTATTTAAGCTTTCCACAAGTCTTATGCTTGAAAGTAATAAGTGCAATATTTTTTTTCTTCCTTCCTTCATGATATGCTAAATATTATGATAAAAAAAACCTAGGTAAAAAAAACTATCTTATTCCGCCGCATGTAAGTTTCCTTTTTCGTTCTCTCGTTTCAGTTTTCTTTTTCGTTCTCTCGTTTTATGAACATTTTTTTTTAATCTAACTCATTTGTTAAAAAAAATTTCTTTGTTACAGATCAGATCAATATATCTCAGGTTGACATTTTCATCAGATTTTCCGCTCTTCACCTTTTTAATTTTAAAATGAGTGATAACGATAGAATATATGACACTGATACATTTTTTTATGATTCGGATACTGATATAAGTATGAATGTTGAGAATGAAAAACATCATATTGACGAATAAAATAATTTCGAACAACAAAATAATTTGAATCACAAGGAAAAAATAAATTTAGATAGTGATGGTGTTTGTCCTCAATATGTGGGTCAAATATTTATAAATATATTTGAAACTGAAAAATACTATAATGCATATGCTCATAACAGTGGATTTGAAGTCAAAATTTTAACGAACAAAAAACATTCGGGGTCAAATCAATTATCTTATAGACTACATGCATGTAGAAAAACAGGTAGACCTATTCAGAAAAAAAATTTGTTTGAAAATGAAAATAATGATGAAAGCATAATCCGGAGGAAGAGGGATACTATTGAATGCACAATGTACAAAGTCATAATATTTGTTGTTCATAACGTGCAAAATAATAGTTGGCGTGGAACAAAAGTGGAATTAAATCACAATCATTCAATAGTAACGCCTACTAAAATAGATTTCATGGCAACACACAAAAATGTAACTATTGCTGATAGAGAGTTAATCAATCTACTCCACTGATCAAAAAATCAAACTGAGTTTGATTATGAATGTGTTGAGTACAATGAGTGGTGGAAGGACAAATGTTAAATTCACCGTCGAAGATATTCAAAATATTATACGCAACTTGCGACATGACGCATTTGATGTAAATGTTGTACAAGAAGTTTTGACGGTTTTAAAGAGACTCAAGTCAGAAAGTTTTGGAAATTTCTTTTACAATATAAAAGTTGACAAAGAGAATCGCATTGCATGTATCATGTGAGTGGGTTATCGATTAATTATTTGTTATAGAAATTTTGGAAACGTAGTGACCTTTGACACCACTTATTGAAAAAATAAATATGGGATGTCATTTGTTCTAATTATGGGTGTTAATCATCATTATCAATTTATTTTGTTTGGGTTTGCCTTTATCAAGGATGAAACGAAAGCTATATTTGTTTGGGTGTTAGAAAATTGGCTAGAAGCGGTTGAGAATAAAATTTCGTTGATGATCATAACTGATCAGGATAGAGCAATGAATAATGTCATTGATACCGTATTGCCTTCCACCAATCATTTGATATGTACGTGGCATATCAGTAACAAATTCCCCAAGAAACTTCATCATTTATATAATAGTTACGAAACATTTAAGGAAGACTTCAATAGGTACGTATCCATTTTTATAAATAGTCGACGTTAAATTGTCAATATTTTGTTGTTGTTGGTTTATAATATGTTGTTATTGTAGGTGTTTATAGTCAGTGACAAATGCCAAATTTGAAGAAAAGTGGGCAAAATTGGTGGAACAATATGATTTACAACATCACGAGTGACTTCAATTTATGTATAATATAAAGGAGAAGTGGATCGGAGCATACTCAAAGTCATATTTTGCCGCAGAGATGACTACAACCGGGAGAAGTGAATCCATGAACAATTTTTTTGATCAATACATAAATAATTGTACCGGTTTGAAGGATTTTGTGATTAACTCACAAATAGCCATTGAGAAACAATACTTGAATGAGAGAAAGCAAAATCTTGAAACAGAGTACATGATAAGAAATTTGCGTAACAAAACTTTATTGGAAAAGCATGCGACAATTGTGTATACGAAAAATATTTTTAAAGACTTTTTGAACGAGTTCTATAAGGGTCAAAAGTTAACGTATTGTAAGATTCAGAATTTTGGGGTCGGTGGTATAAAGGGATATACAGTGTTCAATGAGGAAGTACCACAAAACCGACGATATTATTATGTTGTCATTAAACACGAAGACTCCGACAATGTGACATGCATATGTCAACACTTTGAGCACGTCGACATAATTTGCAGACATATTTTGAGGTATATGACCTTCAAGAGCATAAATGAGATTCCAATGTCTTTGATTTGTGCAGGTGGACAAGAAATACAAACAAAATTCATGGTGATCCTGCTTAAATAAATCAAGTAAATGCTGAATCGAATGCTAAACAAAATTCATGTTTAGTCTCTTATTATTTTATCACCTGAGAGACGGACTCTATTTATCAGTTGATATTTATCCCCTGACGAGCTATTTTGTTCATCAGTAGATATTTATCCCTGATGGATAGTCTCTGGTAACGAGAAGTCCATCCCCTGATGACGAGAAAACTATCTTTTAATGGTGAGACACTTGTCCCCTGACACTGAGAATCTCATCCCCTGGTGCTGAGAAACTCATCCACTGATGCCGAGAAACTCATCCCCTGATGCCGAGAGATTTATCCCCTAACGCCCGAGCAATTTGGTGCTTCACATTTTATCCACTGATACTCGAGCACTTTGGCGCTAGTGTAAATTACCAGATGACTTTGACAATAAGTAATTTTGAGTTTGGCGATGTTGTTGATTTGCCTGACGACTTTGGCGATAGTCATTTTGAGTTTGGCAACAGTTAAATCTTCTCAAGACTACTTTAATGCATTGGAGTGTCTTTGCTTTAGTCTGTGGTTGCTTCAACATTAGTTTCTGATGAACAAACACTTAGTCTCTGATGAACAAAAACTTAGTCTCTGATGACCAAAAACTGAGTCTTCGATTAACAAAAATTTAGTCTCCGATGAACATAAACTTAGTCTCCGATTAATAAAAACTTAGTATCCAATAGAATAATTTTGCTTGACCAACTTTGATTTTTGTTGAACTTTCCAAATGCAGTCTTTGTAGTCTCTGATGCTTACCTGTAGTCTCTGATGCTTACCTGCAATCTTTGATAGTAGTTTCTCATAATGCACTACTGTAGGTACATGTACAATTACAAAATCTAACAATTCTAAGTTTATACATCATCATCAAATGCTATAATTCCTAACACTACTAAATTATAATATTTAGTTCTTTGTGAGGGTCTTTTACACGGGGGGTGAGAATATTATGTAACTATTGAGAGTTTGAAAAGTAGATTAACAGAGTGTAAGAAATTCCACCATAATTATATCTTGTTGAAAACTTGGATCAATAGTAATAATATTCAGACAGGTTGTAGCCTGGATTTGGGCGAACTAGGGTAAATCTTTGCGTTCTTGTCTATGATTGAATTATCTCTTTGCTTGCGGTTTGGTATTTGTCAATGTCTTATTCCCAACATCTGGTATCTAGAGCTTGGTTTGCGCATAAAGTTTCTGGGATTAATTTGGGTTTAAGATGTCGACGAATACATCTAGAGTTGAGATTGAGAAATTCAATGGGAAGAGGTTTGAGTTGTGGAAACTCAAGATAGAGGATCTACTCGTGGATCGTGATCTGTGGTTAGTGATTGAAGATCCGAAGCCAGTACTTATTACTGAAAAGGGGGAGAAGGGGATGAAACTTCTTCCTCTATTGTTGATACGACGACAAAGGATAAAATTGTCGAATGAGAAAAACTGGATTGAAAGGTTCGAGGATTGATTTGATTGTATCTAGCCAATACTGTTTTGGTGAATGTTGTCGGTGAAAAATCTGCAAAGGACTTATGGACCAAATTGGAAAACCTCTACCAATGTAAATCTCTTGTTAATAAATTATTTCTAAGGAAGAAATTGTACAAGTTGCAGATGGAGGATGGTGGATCATTCTCGGCTCATCTTCAGGAATTTAATACCTTGGTAAGTCAGTTGGCTTCAATTAATTGTGATATGAAGGATGATGACAAAGCCATTAGCTTGCTCTGTTCACTGCCAGACTCGTGGGACAATTTGGTTGTTGCAATTGATTGTGAGAGGCAGAAACCAAGACAAAAGTAGATGGTCAAACGACAAATCTAGATCACGTGAGAGATCTAAAAGCATTGATCTATCAAAGATATGGTGTTGGAAGTGTTAAGAAATTGGAAATGGTACGAAAGACTATCCAAATAAAGCAGCCAAAGGTGACAAGGGTGATCCTAAGAAAAAGGAGGATGACGACGACTTGTACTTGGTGGCAGCTTGCATGACTCAGTCAAATTTTGATGTATGATATATTGACACTGGAGCTTCCTATCATATGACTTCCCACAATGAGTGGTTTTGTGAATATGAGAAATATGATGGGGGCAGTGTCTACTTGGGAAACAGTGAGATACTAAGGATAGTTAGACATGAGAAAGTTAGACTCAGAATGAGTGATGAGATGGTGAAGACCCTCCTCGGAGTTAAGCATATTCCAGGACTCAAGAGAAATTTAATATTAGTGGGCATGATGATAGATGCAGGCATCACCTTTAGTTGCACTAAAGATTCATTAGTGCATTGATTTTTGAGATAGAGCCTAGTGATGACACTAATGTAGCCATGTTGTGGCATCAACAACTCAGACGCATAGGAGAGAAAGCACCTTCTACCATAGCCTCGAAATAGCTAGTGGAAGGGGTTCCAGATTATTTTATGGGATTTGACTTTTGTGAACATTGTTTGTATGGAACGCAAAGCTGAGTAAAATTCAAGGGTGAAGGTACAAGGGCTACAAGGGTGCTAGATTTGATGCACAGTGATCTTTTAAAGGATCAAGATATTTCGTTTCCTTTAAAGATGATTACTCAAGGTATGCTTGGATTTATTTCTTGAAAAGAAAATCAGATGTGCTTGAAAAGTTCAAGGAGTTCAAGACATTAGTTGAAAATCAACTTGATAGAAGGATCAAAGTTCTTTGGACTGACAATGGTTTGGAGTATAAGTTCGTGGGCAAGTATTGTAAAGAAGTAGGCGTTGCAAGACAGAACACCATAAAGTATACATCTCAGCAGAATGGAGTGGCAGAATGACTGGATCGTACACTCATGAATAAAGCTAGAAGTTGGGTAGGCTTGGAGCCTGAGTTTTGGGCAGAAGCAGTTGCTACAACATGTTACTTGAAGAATCGAACTCCTACTTCAATGATAAAGAATCAAACACCATATGAGGTAATATTTGGGAAGAAGTTAAGTATGAGTCATGTTCGTGTGTTTGGTTGTGATGCTTATATGCATGTGCCTAAGTAGAAAAAGACAAAGTTTGACTACAAATCTTAGAAGTGCAAGTTTTTTGGCTACAAAGATGGAGTCAAGGGATACAAATTGTGAAATCCAGAGACCCAAACTATTGTGTACAGTAGAGATGTAGTGTTTAGATAAACACCAAATGTTGATGTTGTCACTAAAAGTTTATCCAATGAGACTAGTCGTGTTGAGTTTGATGTGAGCTAAAAAAAAGATGTGGAAGATGAAGACCCATATGGTACATCAGAAGTTGTTAATGATGATTCAGATGAAGAACAATCAGTTCAACAAGATGATGATGATAGTGTTGATTCAGATCATGGAGTGGAGGCTGAACAAGAACCTCAAGCAGAGCCTACATTGAGGAGATCCACGCGGGTTAGGAGAACACCTAGCAGGTATTCACTTAGTGCCTCTTATGCTTTAATAGTCAATAGTGATGAACTTGGTTCAGTTAAAGAGGCAAGAGCCTTTGATGATGCTAATCTGTGGGAGGAAGCAATGAAAGAGGAGATGTGGTCACTTGATCAGAATCACACATTGAAGCTTGTGAAATTGCCTAAGGATAGGAAGACAATTGGGTGCAAGTGGGTATTTAAAAAGAAGCAGAATGCAGATGGTAAAGTGGAGAAATATAAAGCTAGGCTGGTTGCAAATGGGTATTCTCAAATAGAAGGAATGGACTATGTAGAGATCTTCTCACCAGTGGCAATGCTAACATCTATTAGAACTGTTTTATCTGTGGTAGCTGCTTATGATCTTGAGGTTGAGCAAAATGGATGTAAAGACAGTCTTCTTTCATGGGGATTTGGAGGAGGAGATCTACATGAAGTAGCCTAAGGGGTTTGTAGTCAAAGGAAATGAGAACTTGGTTTGCAAGTTGGATAAATCCTTGTATGACTTAAAACAGTCACATTGGATGTGGTATCAAAATTTTGATAGTTATGCTCAACAGATCGGATTCACTCAAAGTCAGGCCTATCATTGTGTATATGTGAAGAGGTCAGGTGAGGATTTTGTCATTCTAACTTTATATGTTGATGATATGCTCTTGGTGGGTAATAGCAAGAAGATGATCAAAACTGTTAAGGGATTGCTAGCACAACAGTTTGAGATGAAGGATCTTGGGATTACTACTTACATCTTGGGTATGCATATATGGAGACATCGGAGACAAGGGAAACAGTGGTTTGGGCAAAGAAAATATGTTAAAGGAATCTTGAAGAAGTTCAATATGTCTGATTGCAAGCAAGTTGGGATTCCTATGTCAATTGGAGTTAAAGTGTCTGCGGAGCTATCTTGTAAGAGTGATGAGGAGAAGGAGCAGATGACACACATTCCATATGCTAGTGCAGTTGGTAGCTTAATGTATGCAATTGTGTGCACTTGACCAGATATTGCTCATTCAATGGGAGTATTGAGTAGATATATGTCTAATCCAGGCAATGAGCATTGGACTTTCGTCAATAGAGTGTTCAGGTATCTTTGTGAAACCTCAGATTATGCTTTATGTTTTGAGGGTAATGGAGATAACATGTCTCTTGGTGTGATGAGGTCAGTTGATGTAAATTGATGTGATGACTTAGACTGTTGAAGATTGACAAGTGGTTATGTATTCAACTTGTTATGTGGTCCGATTAGTTGGATGAGTAAGAGACAAAATGTGGTTGCCTTGTCATCTACTGAAACAGAATACATGGCATTGACTCATGCGAGGAAGGAAGTAATATAACTTCGTCGGCTGTACAAAGAGTTTGAGTTTAAGGAAAAATCCGTTGTGGTGAAATGTGATAGCCAAAGTGCTATACATTTGACAAAGAATCCAGCGTATCACTCTAGGACGAAACATATTGACATTCAATATCACTTTGTCCAAGAAAAGGTGGAAGACAAAGTAGTGCACTTGGAGAAGGTTGACACAGTGGCAAATTGTGCGGACTTCTTGACAAAGCCAATTACTTTAGAGAAGTTTCAATTGTGTACTTCTGAAGTTGGGTTGAAGATTTAGAGTATGAGAGCTGCTGCATTCTGTGTGAAGTATTCACCAAGTGGGAGAATGTTGGAGTTGGATCATACTTCAACATTGTCTTTTTCCAATTAGGAATAGGTTTTTCTATTTCCTATTGGGATGTGTTTTATTTTCTATTCCTAATCAGAATAGGTTTCCATTTGGGTTTTAGATTTGATTATTTTTTCAGTTATTTTTGGGTTTCTAACATTATGTTGTGGTATATAAATACAATGATTTATTGTGTTTATGAGTAGATCTACTAAATTATAATATTTAGTTCTTTGTGAGGGTCTTTTACAAGGAGGTGAGAATATTATATAACTATTGAGAGTTTGTAAGGTAGATTAGCGAAACGTGAGATATTTCACCATAATTGTATGTTGTGGAAAACTTGGGTCAATAGTTCAGATAGGCTAGACGTAACCCAGATTTGGGTGAATCAGGATAAATTTTTGTGTTCTTTTCTGTGATTGAATTATTTCTTTGCTTACGGTATTTGTCGAGGTCTTATTCTGAACAGATATGATCCATAAATGGTTGTAATCTGAAAACAAGAATTTTAGTGACTACTTTGTATATCGTATTGCACAAGCTAATGGGCCGAAAGTGATTTACCTTAGGTGAATCATTTTTAGGAATTAAAACAGTGTTCGTGTCATTCAGATGTACGGGAATTAAAACAATGTTCGTGACTTTTAGCTAGTTTCATAAAATATTTAGTGTTTCGATCACCCTGAGATTGCCATTGGATTTTGGAACGTATGAGCCAGTACTCATGCTCTTTTCATAATAGCTTATTGTATTGGTTTGTAAATTTTGAATGATTTCATAAGTATTAAGAGTTTTGTTCAAACTTGATTGAAGGGAGTTATTGATCATAGGTTTAAAAGAGTGATATAGACATCAGCTGCTTTCAAACATAAAAGATTCTTGAACAGCAGTTTGAGTAATATCAGTTGATAGCAAGATAGGGTGGTGATCTGAATGTGTCTTAGGAAGATGTTTGACATTTTCTTTTGGAAAAAAGGATAGCCACTGCTCATTTGCATAGCATTTGTCCAACCTTTACATTATAAAATCAGGGCGGTGATGTCTCATCAGATGTGAAAGTCAGGTCTTTTTGGTTGCCTCCATCTGTTACTTTTAATTGATATATATTTTTGCTAAATATTTTCTCTGCCTCATAAACTATACTTTTGCTGATATTTTGTCGGATTCAAATGGATAAAAAAAAATGATGTATTATATGCAGAGACATTGCAGCTTCCAACAGTGGAGTTTGGTCACCTCCACTAGGGAGATTCAGATTAGGGCATCAAAATTGAAGGAGGTGGTTGGCTTAGGTAAACAAATCGCTTGATTGACTAAAATCTTCCAAAACTATCTTACTAATTACTATCATTGATTTTCAATTGATTATATCCTTTATAGAGGTCAGCTGGCCAATCAAAGGAAGTGACATCTTCAATTTTTGGTCTTATGTTTGGTGGACAATTGCCCATTACTGATACATCTCCCACTGTTTCAGTGTTGTTTCAATATTATGTTGTTTGTATGTTAATTTTGGCATATGGGACATGAATTTCATTCGTTTTATCATGTGGATTTTCAATGAAATTTCAAAATATTGAGCATTGAGTGGGTTTATGAGATTTTTATTGATGGGTTTTGATTTGTTTGCACCGGTGCTCCTAAATTCTAGATGGAATCGGAAATCTCATACAAGATTGTTTGAATTGGAATTATGGGTTTGTAAAATTATCCTACATGATTAGTGCTATTTTTTTGTCCATTTAGCATGCTGAGTTCGTATGCGAAAATGCTTGGGTGGGAAGAATGGTTGGCCAGTTTGCAAAACTTAGATTCATTTGAGGTGAAGGATGAAGTAAAATTTCCAAGTTATAAAAGAGAAAACATCAATGATGATGCTTTTGATAATAAGGTATTACTTCTCATTTATGCACAATAATTAAGTTTCAGAGTTAATTTACTGATTTTTGTTTTCATTTTTATTGTTTAATTATACTTATTGTTGTAATTCTATGCTTCGATTCAATGTTGAAGGATCATCTCTCAGTAATACAGCTGAAATATAAAAATATACATTATAAACTCAAAAACATTACATGGTTATGAATTATAAACTCAAAAAGCATCACTCAGCATGTGTTCGATTATAATTTGATGCTTAACTGACCTAGCTTCCATCATTTTTGCCAATTATACTGCCAAAAACCATGTGAGGACTGAATTGAAAATTTTCAACTCAATTTAAATCATGAGTTACTCCAACTCTGAAACTAGTAAAATTTATTTGGTTTGGTGTTACTATTCCTTTGCTATTAAGTAAATAAGTTTATTTTCTAATGCAGCTTTAGAGATTTCTGGACTTGGTATGAGATTTCATCTTAAAAGTCACTTACCAGGGATGCAACCGCAACTGCAAACCACCAAGGAACACCTTTTCCATAAGTTTATATAATGATGACCATATACACATAATTCTTTCTAAGATTCTCGAGCATAATTCTAACTGATTTCTTGCTCTTCTTTTAAAGTTAAGTACATCTTTATATGCATTAGCAGAGATTATAAATTCAGGTTTTTAACTCTACAATATAAGAAGTAGATCTTTAGACTTTCATCTTGGTAGACAAATTTCATGTACAAATAATACTCACTCACTCTCCCCCTCTCTCACACACATTTAAATCGTATGGTTGATCATGAAGAAAAGACTAGGGAAGAAGAAGATGCTAATGTTCAACATCAAAGAAAGGTTGACGAAATCGGGTTACCCCATGAAAAATAATTTTTTTTTTCAAATTATATATGTATCTGTCAATTAATTGCTTCGTAAGTTCATTTAATTTCTTCTTCGAATACAAGCTATTTGATTCCTGAATCCCATCAATGTTCTTTAGTTTGGAAATCAAGGAGGAAATACAAGGGCCTCCTGATCTCTCCAAGGCTCCAATGCAAATTAAAGATAGAGTATTATACAACTTGTGTTCTGATTAAATTATGACCAATTTTTAAATTTGGAATGATTCATTTCCTATTTTTAATCAATATTCCAGAAATTTGAGTTCCTTCAATTCCTATGGCTCTATAGCAAGAAAGGTAGCAAGTAAGAATTATATGGATTTAAGATGGACTTAGCTTCAAAATATGGCCAGACCAAGTTTTTGATTGAGGTCTTGGTGTAGTTAATATCTTATGTAACATCTCACAAGTAGGCTTGGTGTAGTTAAATCTGAATTTTTAATGTAATTTTTTAAAAAGGTCAAATTGTATGAAATGTATGTTAAATTCTAAAAGGTACTTCAAGAGTAATAATTGCCTGAAAAATGATATAGTGACTTGCTAATAATTGTTTGAAAAAATTGCCTAAAGCAAAAAGTATTCCTTTAATGCTTATCTTTCTTCGGTAACTCAACATGGCAGACTTTGCAATGCAACGGTAACTAAACCCTGCTATTCTGAAAAAGTTGCCATTATCTATCATGTTATGTTATTCTATGAAGTTGTCGTGCTTTATATAAATGAATGAAATGTAAGATTTTTAGCCTTTCTGATAATTGCTGCATATAAGTGAAATATAAGGTTATCTACTGTTATAGGGAAATTTTAAAAAAGAACGGATTGGTTCTTCATTTTTCATTTATATTTAAAATCAGTTTTTCTCTTGAACTTGATTTTCTTTTCGCCGTAAGATATTTTGGTTCCCAAGTTTCAAAACTTGATTGCTTCCTGTGTAATAGAAAGGACAACCAAAATAAGATTAATTACTTTTGTGGTTATCACTGATTTTTCTATGACTTTGGTTTCATTTTAAGAGGTTCAAATTTCACTTATTGTTGGGTAATTTTCTTTTCTATTTGGAATTGAAAATACTTAATAGTTAACACTTATTTTTTGGATTCCACAAGTATATAGGAAATATGAATAAATTAGATCTGTCTTAATATAAATTGTTTTGCCTATAAATAAGGTTGATTTGTAGGCTTGTATACACACAAAAATAATTAGATATTTTGAGAGAGATTTTAAGAGAGAGCAATCACCATAAAACAGAAGAAAGATTGAAATTCATAACTTTCCATCAGCACGACGTAACAGTCTTATTTTTGCGTTTCCCGGAGTTTGGACAGTTGGATCGTTCTGATTTTTAGACAGCGGCTTCGCAATGTCTGGTTCTTGTTTCTGAACGGTTGAGATCATTTTAGGAGGTCCGGAAGGGTGCGTTTTTGGGGTACAAATAGGCTGTCTGTTTTAGGTGATATTCTCTACTTTTATCTCTGTTTTTATTCCATATTTCTTGACGTTTATTCCAAGAAAGTGTGACGATATATTCTGAATTTGTGTGCCTCTAGTTTAACTAGGGAAGACTTTGTGTATTACTCAATTATTTGTGATAGTGAAATTTTTGTGTGGACTACGGTCCCGTGGTTTTTACTCCTTATCTTTGGGGAGGTTTTCCACGTATAATTCTTGTGTGTCTTGTGGCTTGTGTTTTACAAATTTATCGTTTTATTCTTTCTCTACTTAATTATTTTCTCAAAGGTTTACAAGTTTAGGGAAAATTATTATTCCGTTGTGGTCAGTTTTTCCCAACAAATTGACATCAGAGCTTTTGGTTATTATTTGAGATTCGACTTGTGAAGAATGAAAACAAATACAAGTAGAATGATTAATTTGAATGGTTCCAATTACCATGTTTGGAAAGACAAGATGGACGTGTGTTCCTTTGCAGTATGATATTTTGGAAAGGGTATGAAGTGACAAAGATGTTTCATATGATCATTTGCGAGTCTTTGGATGCAAGGATTTTGTGCATATTCCCAAAGATGAAAAGTCTAAACTTGATGCTAAGACTAAACAGTGTGTGTCTATTGGTTATGGCTTGGACAAGTTTGGCTACAGGTTTTATGATCCAGTTCAGAAAAAGCTCGTGAGAAGTCGAGATGTTATTTTCGTGGAAGATCAAAGTTTGAAAGATATTGAGAAGACAGATTCAGTTCCTCAATATAGTGATGATCTTATTGACTTAGATCCAGTTCCTCCACAAGTTGAGCAAACACAACTTGGAGATGATGTTGATGATGGCCAACAAGGTATAAATGATACTCCAGAAGAGATTGAGATGGACGAGGATGTTCATGAGGAGTTTCTAGTACCAGATGTTCCACCATTCGTTCCACTACGACGGTCTACCAGATCATCATCCTTCCACTAGGTATTCTGCTGATCAGTATGTGTTAGTGACTGACAGGGGAGAACCTGAATCTTATGCGGAAGCCATGGAAGATGAGCACAAACAGGAGTGGGTTGATGCCATGCAAGATGAGATGAAATGCTTGCACGAGAATAACACTTACGAGTTGGTGAAGTTGCCTAAGGGCAAACGAGCTTTAAAAAACAGGTGGGTCTACAGAGTGAAGAATGAAGAACATACTTCACAACCACGGTACAAAGCCAGATTGGTGGTCAAGAGATTCAATCAAAGAAAAGGT
The DNA here is from genome assembly GCA_014636745.2 of Centella asiatica. Lineage (NCBI taxonomy): Eukaryota > Viridiplantae > Streptophyta > Magnoliopsida > Apiales > Apiaceae > Centella > Centella asiatica. Next base: position 29,787,736 of record CM025784.1, on the reverse strand, counting down.
ATTGACTTTGACGAGATTTTTTCACCAGTTGTAAAAATGCAATCTATTTGTGTTGTTCTTGGTTTAGCTGCTAGTCTTAATTTAGAGGTTGAGCAGATGGATGTTAAGACAACTTTTCTCCATGATGATTTGGATAAGGAAATTTACATGGAGCAACCTGAAGGTTTTCAAGTGAAAGGTAAAGAGAATTATGAGCAGGCACCGAGACAGTGGTACAAGAAGTTTGAGTAAGTTATGGGAGAGCAAGGCTATCGGAAGACTACTTCTGACCATTGTGTGTTTGTCCAGAAATTTTCTGATGATGATTTTATCATATTATTGCTTTATGTTGATGACATGCTAATTGTTGGCAAGAATGCTGGAAGAATTGCCCAACTAAAGTCTTAGTTGAGTAAATCGTTTGCTATGAAGGACTTGGGACCAGCAAAACAGATTATTGGGATTCGAATTTATCGAAATAGAGTCACCAAGACATTACAGATGTCACATGAGCAATATATTGAAAATGTGTTTCGCAAGTTCAATATAGATAAGGCTAAAGTTGTTAGTGCTCCTCTTACTACCAACTTTAAGCTAACTGATAAAGATTGCCCTTCTACGGATAAAGAGAAGGAAGATATGGATAGAGTACCATATGCCTCAGCAGTAGGTAGTTACGAATTTCACTATTTCTTCTATTTTATGGTAATTGCTCTCTCTTAAAATCTCTCTCAAAATATCTGATTATTTTTGTGTGCATACAAGCCTATAAATCAACCTTATTTATAGGCAAAACAATTTATCATAAGACAGATCTAATTTAGGATTCCTATTTCTACGAATAAAGAGAAGGAAGATATGGATAGAGTACCATATGCCTTAGCAGTAGGAAGTTTAATGTATGTCATGGTGTGTACAAGGCCGGATATAGCTCATGCAGTAGGTGTTGTTAGTCGTTTTCTGTCAAACCTGGGTAGAAGGCATTGGGATGCTGTTAAGTGGATTATGAGATATCTACGGGGTACTTCCAAATTGGGACTTACATTTGGAAATGGGAAGACAGTGCTTGTTGGATATTTAGATGCTGATATGGCAGGAAATAAAGATAATATGAAATCCACTTCTGGATATTTGATGACTTTTGCAGGGGGAGCGGTCTTATGGCAATCAAGGTTGCAAAAATGTGTTGCAATTTCTACAACGGAAGCTGAGTATATCGCAGTAACGAAAGCGTGTAAAGAGTTGTTGGGGTTGAAGAGATTTGTGCGGGAGCTTGGTTTCAAGCAGCAGCGCTACGTGATTTTGTGTGATAACCAAAGCGCAATTCACCTTGCTAAGAATTCTACTCTTCACTCAAAAAAATAGTCGTTATTTTGTCTTCTAGTATTTTTTGAAAAAGCTCTTTAGGAATTGACTAAGTAGGACAAAAGATAAATTTTCTGACACTCTTACTTGGATCACGGTAAGGTATCTTGCTATATCATTCTTTACTTATTTCCATTCTAAGCAGGACTGTCCTTGAACTTTTCTCTATATCTTCAGCGTCCTTCTTGATCGATAATCAGAGTCTTCACTTGTGATTAAAATTCTTGCTTAACTAGCAGAATATATCCACCTAACAAGTTGGATATTTTTTTCTAAGTCCTTTTATATCATATAAGCAAGAACTATATTACATCATCAATTCTTATATTAAATAAATGTGATTCTTTAAGCAGTAGTAATATAAGTAGGGGTGCATCAACAATCTCAATTCCTTTGTAAAAACCATCAAGGGGATTTGAAAATATTAAATCTCAATTCTTATGTGAGATTAATTTAATAGATTGATTTAATAAACAAAGATATTATTAAATTATGTAGTAGTAATATGAATTTCTACTACTATCTTGTGGGAGGGATAGCTGAGTAGTACCCCGTGTAATGGATAAGCATTACAGGTGTTGAAATTATTTTCAATGAGTAGGCATTGCAAGAGCTGTGTCATTAGTAGGATGTACTACCGTTTGACACCTCTTCGTAATCCATACCCATGTGTAATAGTAATGATTAAGGTTATTGTAGTAATTTAGTATATTTCACATCCGAGACTAATCCGAAGTGAAAAATATCTCAGATATTTTCATTTCCTAGCACCTATATAAGGAGAACCTATACTACTCATTTTTCTCACAACATTCTTAAACACATAAACTCCTTAAACCCACAATAATAATATTCCTATAGCTTGTTCTGCAATATCAGAAGCTTGTCAGGTAAATACTAAGAACTTTTATTAAGTTATTTATTTTCATTACTTAGTTGTTTAGCTTGAATAGAAACCTGCATGAAACCATGAATTATATTGTCCTTGTAGAGATAAATCATATGGATAATCTCTATATTCTTAGAAATATTCTTCATATTGTTAGTCTTCGAAAAACAATTTTTAGTCTCCGAGGAGCAATTGTTGTTAGTCTCCGAGAAACAAGTTTTAGTCTCCGAGGAATAATTGTTGTTAGTCTCTAAGGAGTAATTTTTGTTAGTCTCCAATGAGTAACAAATGTTAGTCTCCGATGAGTAAATAATCCTAGTCTCTGAAAAGTTTGATGCTGACTTAATAAGTTTGGCAATTATCCACCAATAAATTCGACGCTAAATTTGGCGATAATCTAATGAATTATTAACGGGTTTGGCGATAAACAAATTTATCCTCTGATGGACGAAGACCATCCACTGATGGCCGATGACCATTTCCCTAATAGCTGGGGACCATTCCCTGATCGTCGAGGGCTATCCCCTGATGGGTAAGTCATCCCCTGATGTTTACCCCTTGACAGGTGGATTATCCCCTGACAGGTAGTTTATCCCCTGACGGACAATGTACCCCCTGACGAGTGGATTGTCCCCTGATGGCTATCTCCTGATGGTTGAGGGTCATCTCCTGATGACCAAGGATTATCTCCTAATGATCATGAACCATCCCCTAATGGTCGAGATCATCCACTGATGACCAGTCATCCCCTGACGACAGATATCCATTGATAAACAAGACACCCTCTGACGAGTGAGACACCCCCTAATGACCATCCCCTGATCATACACGGACATCACAGACATCACATATGTACATACTCACATTTATATTCAAGCATAGACTCTCATGCTAAGCAAACATATTTATGTTTTATAGAAGTATTTCACCCAGCAAGTGAATTAGATTAGCAGCTAAGGACAAAAGAAAGTATATTCTCACTCTTATGTTTATTTTAGTTAAACGCATGATCAATTGATTTGACATGCGTACAAGGTTAATACTTTTCTGTTTAAAGTTCCTTGTGAATCAGAATTCTATACTTTAATTTCCGCTAACATGATATGAATGAAAGTACATGAATATAACTTAACTTTGATTTATCAGTAATTTTTTAATATTATATTCGTACAAATGAATAAGAATCTAATGTCCCTTAAATGGGGCATGAGACTTTTATGTTTCTTAAAATGTGGAACATGTCACATTATTGGCAAGATCAAAGGGAAGGTGTAGATGTGTTCTTCACCTGACCTAGAGGTAACTACAGGTCTTTTGACCTAGAGGTAACTATAGGTCGTTTGATCTAGAGGTAACTTAACTAACTAACAGAACCAAGTTGTGCAGTTTGGCCAACTGTTACGGTATGATTAAAATATCCAACGGGTTTAACCCCCAATGAATAAGCGGTTGACTTTATTCAAGAAGGATCATATGATTGTGTTATCATCTGAGATCCTTAGAAGATTTAAAAGAACTCCAAGGTAGTGGTATTATTTCACCCAACCTCACAAACAAAATTATACTATTGATTAAGTTTCTTCAGAAATATTATGTTCTTTTCTCTATGTTTATATACTTATTGAGCGTAAATCTCTCATTCTTGTTAAGTTTATAATTTCAGGACTTGAGTAAGGCATAGTATCCCAACGACAAGAGAAGAGAATAAAGGGAGTAGCTTAAAAGAGCACCCAAGGAGGATAGTTGCAACAAATGTAATAGATTAAGTTTCCGCTGCAGAAATTGTACTCTGAATTTTGCAAGAATATATTAATAATATTTAGTATATTGACGTGGTATGGATGTGTTGTTGACTGTTTATTTCTACTGACGGGCTATCACAGTAATGGTGGGAGCACTTCTTCAAAAACAACCATCAAGTTTTGTGAAAGAGCCAAACTAAGATTTAGTTAGAATTAACTGAAATAACTTAGATACCAAAGGAAAAATCGAATTTTTTTGAAATGCAAATCAATTCTCCCTTAACTTTATACACTTAAGATAATTACTAGTTTAACATGCACTCACCAATGCATGTGCAATTGTACAAAAAAAATAAGTAAAACACCAACATATAGAAAGGGTATAATTTTAAGTGGGGTTCATGAAATTAAGGAAACTAGTTTCTTTATTTGTGACAAGCATGGATTCAAATTTTTATAGTTATATATTTGTATAAATTAATTTTTATAATTTAAATTATTTTCATAATTTGTATAAGTAATCATTATTATTGTTTTAGTACACATTTCAATAAAATTTTATTGCGATAAAAAGCTAAAAGTTTTAAAATTCTAAATAAATTAGTTTTATTACATAAGAATTGTAGTAGATTACAAATTAAATTTTAATTGGAAAAGTTGTAAGTGATGTTGAACCAATTGAAGACAAAATTGGAGAATTTTTAGGAATATGATCTTGATTTGGCTTTTTGTGACTCGTTCAGAATCGATTTTATTGAATGTTAAATCGAGTTGGAACAGTATTTAAGTTAATTTATGTGTTTATTTAGGAGATTTTGTATGAAATATTTGTATGACTTTTTATATACAAAAAAATATTACTTAGCAAAAGTCAAAGAAGGAGAAAAGTTATATTTGCTGCAATGTCTTTTCTATTCTTTATTTTTATTTTATTCTCAACAAATTTACCTGACGAATTATTTTTGTTTGTGGATAAGATTAGGGGTGAAAACGAGTCGAACTTAATTGAACAGTCTTTTGCTTAGATTCGACTCGTTTAGAATTATCTGAATTCGAGTTCGAGTCGAGTAATATATTCGAGTAACAAAATTGCGCCAGATTCGATTCGGAAGTATGTATTGATAGTACTCGATTTGAAAGTACTCGACTCATTTTTATTCGAGTTACTCGTGAGTCAGTCCAGTAATACTCGAATATGATACTATCTGAAATTGAAAATGATTTATTGAAGTATTTTAATAATTTTAAATTTTATTAATATGATTAATTAGCAAATTGTTCATAGGACTTCCAAAACCTAATTAATAATGTTTATTAATTTTAATAATTCTTATCTATTCATTATAATGGAATAATGAACTAAATGAATAGATATTGAATTTCAAATCAAGTAGGGATTGAAGAAATATGAGATACTCGAACAAGAATAAGAGCGAACATCCTTATACTCAAATTCGGCTTGAGTATCATTTTTACGAACTCGAATTTGAACTTTAGTATCATTTCTATTTATCGAATACGAGTCTCGGTATCATATTTATGAGTCAAATATAAATCGAGTCTCGATTAGTTTGGCTCGATTTACAGCCCTAGATAAGATGACTCTCCCCTTCACATATGAATTAAAAAATTACAAAGTTGATAATAAAAGATAAGGATATGAAACGCTTGTTATTAGTAAAGGGAGACTTCATGAGTCTAGTGGATGTTGAGTTCAAGAAACTCGAGGATGGCTTTAGGGCTTGGAAAGTGCAGGAGAAGAGATGCGAGTTTTTTTTTTGTTTTTTACTTTTGAATAAACACGGTGCGACGCACAATCACTAAAATTACCTGACTGTTATTATGAGGCCTAAAATTATAATAAATTGAAAAGAGATGTAGAATTTGGATAAACTTGAGCATACAAATTTTTCTCTCATATTGCTTTTTAAACAAATTACATAGCAACATCAGATAGTAAGACAAAGAAATAAAACTAAGGGAGACGGGGAAACAACGTACAACAAGAACAGGACTAGGAACACAACTACCGAGTCCGACATTTTACAAATGGAAAGCCAAACAAATGTTTGAACCTTGCGGCAATGTAACAACTTATATACAACAAACAGTACTCCTAAATTTCTTCCCCTTTTTTAAGCCTGCAACAATGTGTAATATGTTTTTTTAGACAAAGCATACTGATACCACCTCCTTTTCTGAATCTGGAACATTTGGTGTAAAATATTTCAATATACACATTTTTTGTGAAATAATTATTTATTTATTATTATTATTATTGTATCAATTCAGGGATCAACTTGAGTAAAAATGACAACTCTCTTTGAGAAAACTGAGGCTTGGCTTTGAGTTGTATTGCCTCCTCTCCATCCAACAGTATCTCCTCCTCCGCCACCGATGGATTCATCATATCAGAGACCGCCGCCGTAATTTCTTCAACCAAATCTACAATGACTCCTTTTATACCCATCAAATGTTGCATGTAAACTGCTTCTATCACATTACTGTCACAAACCAAATCGAGAAATCATAAGATTTTTTTTTCCTTTTCGAAACATGCCATAAATTCATTGAAGAACTAACAGAATTACTTACTTTAATTTGCCATATGTTAAGAGGGAGAGATTTGATTCTTTAATCTTTGTAACTGCACCAGGATTTCTGAATATCCCCTTGACCTCTGAAACAATCCCTTCCAGTCCACCCTCTATGCACAGTTTCACTGCTTCCTCCAATGAATTTCTTCTCACATCATAATATAGCTCAGTCCCTCCATTTGTAAGGAAGAAAACCTGGTTTCAATCAATGATTAACATCGTTATGACTGTGTTTCTAAGTTGGTAATTAACTAATCGTTTCTTTTTTCCACCAAAAAAAAAAGTCTCATTTTACTTTGTCCGTATTAGATTTATGAAATACTAAAATTCAAATGGCGATAGTAAAGCAAATTCATTAGAATTTCCAAATTGATATATGTACTTAAAACTACCTTCTTGCATTATGGAGATTTGCATATATTATTACCTTATAGTTAGTTTGGAAGCAAATTAACTTAAAGATTTTTTCTTCGTATTATTTCAAGGAAACAATTTGCTTTTCTTTTGTTCAATTAAATAACAGGAATCACATTGTTAACTTACTGGATAAGTGCTCTGCAGTTTTTTGACAAGAAGTGCTGCATCGGGTTGAAAGCTTGAAAAGATGATAGGCCTATCTTTGGCTTGTTTAAACACCACCTAAATAATTTCAAAAACAAATGGGGATTAACAAAATAAATAAATATATATATATATATATATTGACCTTGTGATCAAGCAAACCTAATCAACTAACATGGATTGATTCATTAGTTACCTGCAAGATGGTTTCAAGAACATGAACAAGATGGTCATGTTTATAGACAACATGATCATCAAACTTCAATTCGATGTTAAAACCCAAAGACGGGTTAACTTTCTGGAAAACTTCTTCGAGAGTACAAAATGGCTCATCAATTTCAACATCCCAACTCATGATCTTGTCGTTTGTTTTTCTTAGTAAGGATTTTCCTTCTTTCCCTGGCTCTCTCTGGGGGCCATATGCAAGAAATTCACTTAATGACAATTCTGTGACTTTCCTTTCAAATATAATACCCTGAAAAGTTCAATTAAAAACAATGTTATTCAATAATCCAATTAGAGGAAAATCGCGAGTAATTCATCAAACAGTATAACATTTAGACATCGTGACCTTTAAAATTACTTTGATTGACGAAAATAATGTTGTGTTACTGTTACGATAAATTTGTTGCGATGCATAATGATTGTGATAGGAAAGGGAGAGCTTACATTTTCTTGAGAGAGGATGATGTTGTCATGGAATATGATGGGGCAGTCATCTTTCGTCACCTACAAAAATCACACTCTTTGTTTTACTTTTCCCATCCCAAGTCTCATGTCTCATGTCTCAACTCCAAATCCAAATACTTACACTTGGGAAAAGAAATGCAATAGGGTCTATAATTTAGAAATCCAATCCCCAAAATGAGAAAACAAAATATATAGAAACAATCGGTAATCTTTTCTGATAAATCAATAACAATTATCTTAAAAGGGTCTAAGAAAGGAAGAATTTCTTTTACGAAAATGATTAACATACCGAATTAGATAGTCCTAAATGAATGAACCCGTGTATACAACTACTATACATACTCGTGACAATTTTTCATGGCCTCCCAACTCTTTTTTTCCTTTTCTCCTTCTAATAGACGAGCGCACCCACCCCCTCAACCCAAGAAAAAACCCTAAGACGGAACCGCAAAAAGTTTAAATAAGTATTTGGTCACTCTGTACTGAGATCTAATTTTATTTTAATTATTGAAACTCAAAAAATTACGATCGTATTGTGCCGAAAATTTACTTAGAATTAAGTCATTTCGTTAAATTTCCGTCCAATTAACTAATGAAAATTTGACATGAGTAATAATTTTTCATATGTATCTATGACATGAACATTGGACTCCACCTCTTACATTAAAATAAATATTTATTGTGACATGTGAATAATCTAAATAAAAAGAAAAGGAAAAAAATGAAACTAATAGTTTTTAAAAATGTTTAAAATAAAAATTAAATATAAAAATGGAATAAAGGCTCGCTCTTCCTCTTCTTCCCTTCATCAATGGGTACCACTGTTTGCTGGTCATCAATGGGTACCACTGTTGTCACTGTACCTCTTGCTTCATCCACACAACACAGATTAGAACCATACCATACATTTGTTCAGAAACAAAAACACTTTATTGGACTCACATTACAAATCCCTACCCGATCTAATTCACCACTAGATCGGTAACCCATTTTACCATATTCCAATTCAAACCATTAATTGAAGGACCAAACGATAGAATACTTCATCTCCGTTTCCGATTAACACCAGATCAGCGACCCACTTCATCATCATCTCAGATTTATACCATTGAAGGACCATAGGACAAGTCAGAGAAAAGAAAAAGAAAAGAGATGCAGAAATCAAGGAACTGTTGGTGGTCATCGCTTTCGATAATTGTTATACATTACCCATTACAGATTTGGCTTATAGATGCGGATTTGCACAATCTTGTTGTGCGAAAGATAAGGTGTTGGATCGGCGAATATACTACCAAGAATCCGACTAACATAGTATGAGCAGCGTGGAACAAGGTGGAGTTGGAGGGAAATGACAAGTGAAGATGAAGAACAACATAAGATTTGAGATTCCATGAACATCAAGTATTGTAATTTTTCCTAAGATTTGTTCCTTTTACTTATTTTATTTTAATTTTCGCTATTTTTCTACATAAGGAAAAATATACACTTCTTATATAAAATATAGGTGGACTCAAGTATCTACTTCATCATCCAAATAATCGTTATATTTCGCCGCGTAGGATTTATGTTACTTAATTGAACGGAAACTTAACGTAATGACTTAATTGTACACATATTTTGAGTACAATAATTTGTTTGTAAACTTTTCAATTTCAATAACCAAAATGAAAATAAGGGTCGACTACAATGACCAAAAAATCATTTAACCCAACCGCAAAAATCCGAAACCAAAATGTATTTTTTGATTTTTATATTTGGTTATTACCCTAAAATTGCGCTAATAAAATTTAGACCAAAATAAAAGATGATGTTTCCTAAAATGTTTTTACCATTTAATGCTTATCTACTTTTTAGTATTAGTTGCAACTTATTATTTTAGGAACAAATTAGGGGATCACGTTTGTCTAATATTTTGTTTTAGGTTCTGAGAATTTCTATTTTGAGTACTTGATGGCCATATATATTTCATCTTATAACTTGAATGGAAAAAAGTTTTTAAGTAATTTGTAAAAGCATGATTAGAAATTACAAAAGTATGCTTCAAGTATAAACAAACTTAGTTATACATTATAGAAAAAAATGTAAATAAATAACTGATTTCATAATCACTTATTTATACTCATTATGAGACTCTGCCTTCTTTTTTCATCTCCTACATTAAGTTAATTTTTGCGATCTTACATCTCGCGCCCTATAACTATTTAAGTTATAACTATGATGCAAGTTTTGACACAAAATATGGTGCACTAACACAAGAACTTTGAAAAAGAAATCCACGTAAGCAAGAGTATTTATTTTCTAATTTTCTAAGAATACAAAGAAACAACTCTGGTAGTTGGTAAACAGCCCGGAAAATCACAACTACTAACTAAAGGAAAGGAGGATGTCACCAGAAAGGGAAATACCTGAACGTCGAATTCAATGAAATCGACGGAAAAGTTGGTGGCGGTATTGAAGGATGTAATGGTATTCTCCTTCATGGCCTTCATTCTCCGATCATCCGAATTCAATATATTCATCCCATTCCCTCTATGTCCAATCACTAGAAACTTCGGTATTTTAAATCCACACCTTCCCATCTCCACACCTACATAATCATCCAACATATTTCCTCTCCCACCATCAACGATAAAATAATATTTCATCATGATCATCAAAAGAATGAATAATTGAAAACATAACATTTATCAATCATACTTCATAGGTGTAACATATAAATGTATCAATTATATGTTACACATATGAATAAGTGTATCTAGATGTACATTTATCATTGCAACAACATCGTAACTAGACTTTGGTAATGGATGTATGTTACGATGTGGTTGCATTAAATTTGTACACAATATGTATATGTATGTTATTAATTTACATACCATCGGGGAAGCGGGTGGAGAAAAGGGGGAGAGAGGCGTTTTTAGGGACGTGATCAAGGTTAGGGACGTCGGAGACATGAACAGCCTTGAGAGCCATCGAGGTGGTCAAAAGAGATAGAGGTTTTAGAGAGAGAAAGGGAGGATACAAATATAATTAATTACAAGTAATCTCAAGAGAAAATAGTGGGGGGTTTTGGGGGAAAAGGTGTTAATTTAAACCAGGTGGTAAAAGTTGGATGGATGGAGTGACTTGGGATCTACTTCTTCGCGTCGAATATTCCTTATTTCAACTTACTTTTATGCTTCTGTTTTTAGAGTAGCACTTTATTCTTTTATTTATTAATTTCGGATTTTCATAAGTTGACGTGCTCCCATCAATTAAATATTCTGTTTATTTTTTACGGTTGCAGGTCGACTGAGTTTCTCAAATTTATATCTTTTTGGATTCGTATTTCTAAATTTCGCATATATTCAATTATTATTGTCTTTTTTGGTTAAAATTGATTGAATTTGAAATTCTGCCAACGGGGAAAAGAGTAAATTGGGGTTGGGGTATTAAAGTCTATCAAATGTGGCAAACAACTCCATGGGCATTATGGAAATAAACAAATCAATAATTTAGCACATTAGTCAAAGGTGATAATTGAAATTTATGAAAAAGGCAACTTAATTTAGAAGGGTAAGTAACATTATTTTTCTTTCTTTCATATAAGTCTAAACGTGGCAACCTTCTTATAGTTTTCATATCCTATTCCTTTAAGAAATACAAATTTTTTTTTATTAGCGAATTTCTCCTATCATTTATCTAATTCTCACCAACTAAATTTAATCATTGACTTTTAAAAAGGAATACTGTTATAACACCTCGAATTCGAGTCAAACATCATTCTTACCTTAGACATAATTTATTAAAGTCTCACACTTGCTAAAAATCTCGAGAGTCTATTGCACACACAAGTAGGACATGACTTGTATACTATCATCCTCTAACATTTCATTTACATGTATGTGCTAATTCTACTGGTGTTTCAATTCTAAGTGATACTTGTATGGACCCCCACGAGAAGCCTGCCACTACGTCCCCGCTGCGCAACTCGGATCATCTATCCCATTTCCTAAATGATTTCACTTCAATAATCTTTTCCTGAAAATGTTAAGGGTATAAAAGAATGAGCTATACAAAGCTCAGTAAGCATATTTTTGCCGAGGAGCGTTAAGGGTTCAAGGACAAAGGATTGGAGTCCAATAAATCTTCCATAGTTCGAAAATTTTAGCATAATGAACTAATAAAGAGATCAACAAATAAGTTCACACACTGTGCCAAGTCAAAAATATGACTAATTGAGTAATTGAAAACCATACGAGCAAGAATCATCAAAATCATCGTCGACTAAGTGACTCATTGAATCAATAGACAATCATCAATCTCACTAATTGGATATTCGGCCATTGGACAATTTTGGTCCAAAATCATCAATCAACAATAATACCCATATTATTTAATATGGGTTGCATAACTCTATCAAATAGATCATCAAATTTAGAATCAGACAATGAACATTCATCAATTGATAAATATATCATAATCAGAATGATAACCATAACAATCACAGATTCAACAAGAATAAATCATCAATGTAGTCCTTACAAAGTAATCAACGAAACAATATTGATTGCAAACAAGTCGCGTATATGAATGAATATGATTATGCTTAAAGAAACCAAGATCAACAGTGTATATACCAAAAAGCACATACACGAAAATATTTTTATTACACCGATGTTAGAGACTTTGAGTCTTTTTCAGATCGTCAGTGAATCCTTGTTTGGTAGCTCTTGAGAACATAACATTTTAGTTTACATCATCTTTCAATACTTTAAAGGTGATTACAAATATTTTTATCATTTATGCACAAATAATTTCACGCGTCATCCGGTTTTTACCTCCAATAATACTTAACACTGAGTTTCTAACTTTTAAATCTCGAACTACCCAAAATTATTTTTATCAACTTATTTTACCTTCTAATAGTTTCTCACATGATTGTACAAGGTCTCTCTAATTCAAACAGTGCAAAAATGTCAGAATCAATATTTTCAGTACGTGTTCAGTCACTAATTAATTATATTTTAACAACTCGTGTCCAAAAACTTCAAAATCTATTCTACATCATCCTTATAATATTCCAGAATTTTATCAAAAATAATTATATTTTTACTTATGAAAATTCAAATTTCTAGAATTTTCTTAGCATTTAAAAACCATTTTGTAAACACTTAGTTTTTAAAATAAATATTTATGGAGTTCAAAAAATTTTAGGTTTTTTACCAGTAAATCAAAAATAATTCAAGGGTCAAAATTCTTCTAGAATCAACCCAATTGGATTTCTAAATATTAAATTACAAAGTTTCAAAGTTATTTAATGATATAAAAATATTTTTTTCATTTTCTTTTTTCTGAAAAATTATGAAAACATTACAATTAAATCTGAATTTTAATTTTGAGCAACTTTGTAGTAACACTTTCCTAAATTCCAACTCTATGGGCTTTAAATTGAATTTCCTTTGTTTTTGACCAACCAGAAAATGACACGTGGCCATCAGCTTCAACCTCCGGCCCAGACCACTAGCCGGAATCTGGAAAATCTCGCCGGGCAATGTATACTCTGGCCGGAGAAATTAAAACTTCGTTATCTCACTAGTTTCTCGACGGAATTGAGTGATTCAAAAGCCTATCTTTATTAATTTTTTGAGTAGAATCAATTGTTTATTAGTTTCAAGTTTTAACGTCATCCCGACGCCTAAATGGAGAAAATTCAGTCTGTTTCCCGGCGACATCCTCTCTCTTCCTTTCTCTCTCAATACTTGTTCATTTTTGTTGCTTTTTAATCCCTAAACACGTACGAACTAACCCCAAGCATTATCATGACATAAATCTTAAGAAAACTAGAAACTCATTTCACCAACTTTCTTAACTCCGGCCATGGACGATATATTAACCTTTGTACCACAATTCTCATATCATATCATGCTCAAAATAATCTCACAAGAAATATAATCATTCAAGAAATGAAATATTTAGAAGTAGGACTTACCCAATTTGATTCTCCAGCACAAAGCTACTCTCTCTCCCCGACCGTGCTCTCTCCCCCTCTATTTTTTAATATGTGTGTTTGTTGCGGTGTTTGCATGCAAGCTAGGGGTATTTATACACAAGTATTCCATTCAATTTATTATCAAAATATTTACTTCTACACAAGTGTCCGTACAAGAAGAAGTGTGCAAAAACCAAATATTAACGTGAAAAAATCGAGAAACCAAACTGAAAAAATTATACCGATTTAAAAAATAAAAAAACCAAATTAATATAAATCGAACCGCATGATTTGGTTCCAATATTTGGTTTATGGCTCTGACCAAACCAAAAAAACAATGAAATGGAAATTTATAAAATATTGAATTATATAATCAAATGTCCATTATTTACACATGATAAATCTTATATTCATAAACTAATTTCTCAATATTATAGTTGAGTAATAAAATATCATGTTTATAAATAAATCTATTATTATAGTGCTATTTTTGGATTCGGTGATTTTAAGTTTTGTTTTTATAGTTAGCTAATAGAGATTTATATATTGATATATAAATTCTTATTAATTCGTCTGTAACATAATTATGAAATTTTATAATTATCATGATAGAACATCAATTATTTTGAGTCGTTCTCAATTGTCATAGTAATTTATCATATAATTATATCAATCTCTTAATAAAATATTTTTACTTATAATATTTAATCATATAGGCATAAAATCAAAATAAAAACCAAAACACACAATTTATTAACTAATTCAATTAAAACCAAAACCTCCATCTTTTTTTTTTTTTTTTTGTTCGCATCAATTAAAGCGGAATGTTACATATGCCCTATAAACTAATTCACAGCCCCATCATAAATCTCATTATTGTAGAATTAGGATTACAAAATTTTCGACAATAAAAATTAACCACTAAGTCAAACTTTCAAATATTAGTTTGTAAGTTATGAAAACATAAAATTCAAAATCTAATTAAAATTTGCCAAACACAATACTAAATATGTTGATAATCAAATACTTTCATGACATAAAACTTGACTTAAAAAATAAAATGATTTTATTATATGTATCATCTTTTTTTCTTCTAAGAATAACCTTGTAATATTGAATCGGATGGGGTAGGGTATATAAATATTGTAATTTGTAAATTATTATACGTAGTATGTGACAGCTAGAATCAAAAAAAGAGACTTCTTCAATTTTATATATATTAGCGAACGTGGAGATGATGTGTATCCACGGCTGTATACTGGATATATACACATATCTGTAATTTATAATTTATATTTATAGAAAAGAAACGAGTGATTGATCTTCGTAAAGCTAGTGGATGTTTCTTGTCTGACTCATACTATATAAAGCGTCTGTCCGCCATTTATGACCCATATTATCCTCCAACTTAATTTGCTCCTATCTGTTAACATTTTTTTTTCAAATTTATCATAATGAACTAATAATTTTTAATATAATTTATTTTACGTAATTTTTAAATATTTTATTTATTCGTACGATTAAAATTATTACATATATTAAAAAAAAATTAGAAGAAAGTGATACGGAGAAGAGCCAAGTCCATTATTCTCTTTATATTTTTGGCGAAGATACATTCATAAATTGTAGTAGATAAGATATTATATAGATACAGAGATTTATTAGAGACAGATGGAAACGAATTCTAGTGCATATTTTTCTAAGGCGTGGATTCACACCTTTTAGTTGGAAATTGGTTGGCAATGTATGGGTTGTTATGCTTTTAGTTAAGGACAACATGGGACAGAAATTTAATCAAATTTTTTAAACTTTTTTTGCTCGATTTGAATAATAAATAATTCAAATTTCAATATTTAGTTAATTATTCAAATTATCTCAATTAATATTTGTGTTAAAAAAGTTCAAATTATTTGAATCAGATGATTTACAATCAACTCGATATCTTGTTGAATTAGATAACGATTCACACAAATTTTATTTAAACTCAATAAACTATAAAAATGAAATCTGAACAATCTATAATTCAATTGGATTATACTTATTTACATTTTTAGAAGAACGACGAATCAAAAATGACACAAGAACTAAATCATTAATTGGAAATTAGCTGTAAGAATATTGATGTAAGAAAGCTTGACATTAAAAGGAATGAAACTTGAAAAGGCGTGAGGTTACGTGATCTGAATGGATCAGCGAAGATAAATTTATTGAATGAATAGTAAATCCTTTCGTATGTCGTTGCATACTTGCATCTATAAGAACGTGGGAAAAAAACAGATTATACAGTTGGCTTCAAGTTCAACTCTACCAAAATCTTATTCAATATCAAACTTGTGACAACAACATCAAAATAAAGAGCTAAAGGAAATACAAGTTCATCGTGGAATAAAATTGGATGAGAGAAATTCATTAAAATGTTCATGTTTTAACAAACAAATAAATGGTGAAGATATTTTTAATGCATTTTACATTGAAGAATGGAATCAAGTTTGTTCAACACCAAACTCAAGAAGCTAACATCAAAGTATGAGTTTTGCAAAGCGCCGAAGACATTTGACTATCGCCAAAGTCGGAGCTAAATGCTTCAATGCTTAACTTTGAACAATAGCGTCAAAGTCTCCTAATCGCTGAAGTCAGATGGAGTCAAGTTTATTCATCGCCAAAATTGTCGAAAAATCTTCATGAGCGTCAAAGTCCAAAACAAAGTTGTGATGCACCAAAGTGTGTCATCAATGGATAAGCAACTCAGCGCCAAATTGTGTCATCAGTGGATAAGTAACTCAACGCAAGGTGTGTCGTCAGTGGATAAAAAGTTTAGCGTCAAAGTGTGCTCTATCAATGGTTAAAGAACTCAGCGTTGAAGTGAGTACCATCAGTGAATAATGAACTCAGCACAAAAATTTTTGACCTTCGCCAAAATTCACAGATTTCATGCACCAAAGTTTAAGGAAATGTGACCACATAGACAAGTCAGAGCAATAGTAACAGGAAAGAAAATAGATTAGACTTTTGTGTCTACTTTTCTAGTCCTGGAAAGTTTACAAACAAAAAACAAGAGAGAGAAATGAAATTTTTTTTATCTAATCTGGAGCGAGACCAAAAAGAAGAAAAAAAAGGAGGTAAGCTCAATCTACATTAAAGCTAGAATGGACAAGAAGCAATCTTTTCATATTTTTACTATTACAACTCTTGTTTACATACTTTTATACGTTTTTATGTAAAGAAAGAGTGTTGAACAAGAAACAAAATTGGCAGCCTCTCTCTCATATAAAAAAAGTAGAACATATTAGAAAAAGAGATATATATCTCTCTCTAGAATATAGAAGCTGAAACTCTTGTTTCAGAATAGGAAACTGATTGAAAAATTAGGTTGTTGCAAAAATCTTGAGATTAATAAACTTTATTAGTCTTGAAATTTCTGTGTTGTTTTGAGTTTACTGTTACATCACTTCAACACATAGAAACTACAGCATAATACAATACTTGTTCATTCATTTTGTTTATTGTTTGCAAAAAGTTTGAAAAGTTAAGAGTATTATATTCAATCCCCCTTCTACAATACTCATACATGACTGATGTCATCAATGGATAACTTGACTGTCAAGGGATGCTATCAGGGAATAGCTTGACCATCAAGGAATGCTATCAGGGAATAGCTTGACCATCAAGGCATATCGTCAACAGTCGAGTCTGTCAGGGGATATCATCAGGAGATAGCCAGAACAATGCATCAACAAATGACATAGTGGATAGCATTGGATATTAACATTAGGAGATCAAGAAGCACTAATCTAATTCCATATCAGGGATTAACATTAGTGGATAGTGAAACACTGATCAAGTTTACATTAGGGCTTGTCATCAGGGGATCCAGAAACACTGATCTAGTCAACTTCAAGGCTTCTCATCAAGGGATAGTTAAGACCTAATCCACACGTCATCAGGGCTTAAGAAATATGCACTGATACTTGGCAAAGAAGCAAGGGGTATAACTGAGAAGATATTTCTTGAAATCTGGTGGTCCAATAACAACCTTTACACTAAAAATGCAAGGAGAACATGGACTGAAATAGAAGCAACACTAGTCAATAGCAGTCTGAGATGTGTATTTCTGAAAAGACAATAAAAGGACATACTACAACTGCATTAAAAAAGAAGCATAGGAAACACATGGGTTCTATCTTTGTTTTCCTATATATGAAAGAGTTGTTATACGTTACCCCAACAGTTGAGAGAGAGAAACACATATCTAGAAAAACTTAGAAATATCTCTGTCAACATTCATACACTAGAGAGAAGATTTGTAATAATTCTTAAGAGAAATATTTAGAGAGAAATCATAGCTAGTGTGTGAAACAAGAAGCTATAATCACTTATATAATTGTTGTTGTTTAATCACTTTGTGATTATATAGATTCCCTAAAAAAAAACCAAAGTTATAATACAACTTTTTTTTATCAGTAGTTACTACACCTGGTTGACAAACCAAACATTTTTTTTTATCAGTAGTTACTACAGCATGCTTGAGTATTCTTCAACCTAAGTTTTGAACCTTAAATCGTGTCTATAAGAGCTTGTAGATCATAGGAAACGTTATGTATCACTGAGAAGATGATGAGATTTGACTTAAGCATGATTATGGTTGAGAACGTCACCATGGAGGAATGAGGAAGACACCACTGTATCTGAGACAAGTTTTAACTTAGTCTCTGACATTTTGGAGTTAGTCTCCGATGGGTTAGAGTTAGTCTCTGACCGTATAAAATAGTCCCTAGGAGATTCCAAGTTAGTCTTCGACAGTTTAACAGTTAGTCTCTGATGGGGTAAAACTGTTAGTCTCTGATGAAGGAAATTTCCTTAGTCTCCGATGTGTATTTAGTTCCCGAGGAGTTCAGCGATGACTTAACGAGTTCGGCACTGAACAACTTTTCTCCGAGGAGTTGGGCGATGAACAAATCATCCCCTGACAGCCGAGAGAGTTTGGCGATAGTCAAAGTTATCACCCAACGAGTTTGGCGATAGTCAAATTTATCACCCGACGAGTTTGGCGATGAACAAATTATCCCCTGATGGGTAAGTCATCCCCTGATGACTATTCCCTGACGAGTGAATGATGCCCTGATGGTCGAAGGCTATCTCCTGATGGCCAACAGATCATCCCCTGATGACCGAGACCATCGCCTAACAGGTAATCTACCCACCGATGACCAATCATCCCTTGACGGATAATTATCCCCTGATGACTAAGTATCCATTGATGGTTAGATTATCTTTCGATGGTCATTCTTAAACCCTGATGACCACTATTATGCTTCAACGTTTATCCCCAGATACGCACTCTGTCTTCAAAACTATAAAACATTATTTTTTTAAATTATTTTATGATATTATTCATTTAACCTCAACGGTTCTTTTGTTAAACTTGAAACATTAAAAGTTTAAGGACATCATATATGCATTTTCTTTCATATTTTTTTAACCAAGTTATTAAATTTATCATGTGATATGCATGTTTTACAAAGTCTTTCGCTCACAAGTGATTTGAATTAGATTTAACTGAGTACCGAGGCAAATATATATTCAATTTGATGCTTATTTCAACTTAGCGCCTTATCTTTTGTTTCGATATGCGTACAAGACTATGATTCATATATTTCAATTGCTTTTGTGAATGAGAATGCTATGTTTTAATTTTTGCTAGCATGATATGAATAAATGTGCAAGGATATAACTGAGATTTGATTTATCAGTATTCTTTAATGCTATATCCATGCAAACAAATGAGAATGATATGTCCCTTAAGTGGGTTATGTCACATGGTTAGCTAGAGGAAATGGAAGGTGTTGATTTGTTCTGTCACCTGACCTAGAGGAATTATAAGTGACTACATATGTTCACAAAAAGAGGGATCATGCGTGCACAATCAGGCCAGCTATATACCGTATGGTTAGCAGATCCAACGGGTTTAGCCCCCGATGGATATTTTGAGAAAATATACACAGGTGTTTACCTGTCTTTCTTCAAGGAGGGTTACACGTTGTTTATTATCAGTAATCCTCAAAGTTCTTCAAAAACTTCCGAGGCATTGGTATTGTTTCGCTAAGCCTCACAAACATAATTGAATTTTCACACATATTCCAGATTTGTTCCTCTGTTTTGTTTATATACTTGTTGAGTGTAGATCGCTCATTCTTATTGAACTTAATGTCTCACAGGGTATGGTACGAAGTCTGAACCCTCTGACAAGGGAAAAGCAAAGATGATTGGCTATTGAGTTTGCCGCTAAGGAAGGAAGGAGGATATTTTGAAGTTGTAATGTTATGGACTGTAATTTAGAAATAGATTAGCTTTCGCTGAAAATGTAATAGTTTGAGTTATAATAACTCACCACTATTTTCTTTTATCAGTATTTATACTATGAATGGATGTGATGTTATATTTGCCTTCTTTTGACGGAGCCCTGGTCCAATAAGGGATTTTGGGGCCGTCACAGTCATAGTTTAGCAAGAAACAACATTTTGTGTCAACCTCAACAGTTGAAACTGAATACATTGGTGCTGGAAGTTATTGTGCTCAGATCTTATGGGTGAGAAATTAGCTAATGGACTATGGTATGGTGTATAATCAAATTCTTATTTATTGTGATAAAACTAGTGCTATTGTCATATAGAGAACATGTGCAACACTTTAGGACAAAGCACATAGACATCATGTATCACTTCATCAGAGAACATGTGGTGAATGGTACAATGGAACTTCACTTTTTTCCCACTCAGAAGCAACTTGCAGACATATTCACCAAACTATTGGATGAAGCCACCTTCAACAAATTGGTAAATGAGTTAGGTATGCTAAACTTTAGTGAATAAGACCTTGAAAATCTTGTGCAAGTCTGATAAAATGATGCATTAGATTATTACCTTATGTCAATAAAAATGGTTAATGGATAATTATCAGCTGATAAAAAACAACAGTGATTAATTTATCCCCTAATGAATTTCTCATCAGTGAATAATTACCTACTCATAGCAGAATTTAAAATTTTAATGAGTTATCTTCGCTATTTCTTCTCTTATGCTACAATGAAGGATGTTAGTAATGGTTCAACTTCTTCTACTCAAGTAGCAAAACCCTTTTAAAATAAGTCTATAACAAAAGTCACATCCTCTATCTCTCAAAAGATAAATGTTGTAAAAAGAAAACAACCACAACCAGTAGTAGCTGAGGGGGAGGGTTAGCATTTAGAGGAAAAAATAAGGAACAATGAGAACCCTTGGAGACTGATTAATATTCTCTCAAAAGTATATTGAGACTAAAATGAAAAAACACATCTCTAGGTGCAACCTCTCAAAAGGCCGTATCTATTGAAAATAGTCCACCTCCAAGGATAGAGGTATATGAGTCTACACAGAAAACACCTAACTTTACCTTTTAGAGGAAGAAGAAGAAACATGTTCTGATCAATGAACAACGTTTAACTAGATACACACACAGGGTCTCACATTGATGCTTCTCTTTTCTCTATTTAAGAGGAACAACCAATATTCAAATTTTACTTGTATTCTTTCTTCTTCTCTCCTTGATATTTCTTTAGAAGCGATGAAAATCTCATAATTCCATTGTTTTCAGATTCTCTGATAGTTCAATCATCAGAGAAGCCAACTCTTGAAGTTGAAACACAAATAGTAGCTCTCAACTCATCAGTGGATGTTACAAATGTTATTTCTCAAAATATCCACTGATGCTTAATACTTACTTTTTACATTTCCTACACCACTCTAGGTAATACATAACTGACTGTTTAATATTGTTTTGTGAGCCTGAGAAAATATTAATTGAAAAATTTGATCTCATATCTGGAAAAAGGTGAGGAAGAAAAAAATAAAAAAAGTAAGTGTGAGAGACTGACTCTAAAAACTAGTCTATTAGAGACTAAGTATTACACTATGACTATTGGAAGTTATAAAAGATGAAGGCAAATACTCTCTGATGGAATGAAGAGTCCACGAATCTGGTTAAAGGATAAATAAGTCATCAGAGGATAAATGACTTGATCCAGTAGACCTCTACCAGAGTTCATCAACATATAAACACTTCATCTTTCTCAGCTTTGAATTAATTAAAGAAGCCGACCAACATTTATAACAGAGCCACAATTGGGATCTACAAGGATGAGAAGCTGATCTATAAAACTAGAGAGATTAAGTGACAGAGGCGTTATCTAACAACGATGTTATGTAACAGAGTTGCTACAACTATTAGGAAAGGAGAAGCTGCTCTAATTGAACAGTAAATTTGTTCAAAAAGGAACAGTGATACTATTAAAAAGCAGAACATATCAAAGATAAGAAGATATATAGAAAATATACAAAGACTATCTTGAAGAATACAGAATAAATCATTTTAGATTGAAAGAGAGAGATTACTAAGTTATTTACTCTATAATATAACACAACAAAATCAGAGAGATTTTGAAAAACAAGTTTTCATAACTTGAGAAATTAGAAATTATTTCTTAAATAGCAGTTGTTCATACTTGAATAAATATTAGAAGTTTGTATCAATTCTTGATAACCAAATTGTAATTTCAGTTTCAAAATCAATAAAAGTCCTTTTTTATTGATTGATACAATCAGTTGTGTTTTCATTTTTGTAATTTATATATTGATTGTACTGTGATCTTTACATTGGGGGAAAAAATTGAGAATTGTATTCAACCCCCTTCTACAATTACTACTCATCCGGGAATAACATATTTTTACTTTTAAGTTCTATTATCAAAAATATAAGTTTTTTTTTATTGCTATTATAAGTTTTATATAATGAAATTATGAATGAATACGATAACATTATATAATAAAGTAAATAAAGATAGATATTATATATGAATAAAAATATATGAGATCAAATATGAATTTACAAAGTCAATTTGACTTGGTAAAATCATTAAATTAGTAATACTTGATATATGTGCCAAAATATTCTGGTAACGTACGATCAAAATTAAGTTAAATCATCATATATATATTAGTTATTAAATACACTTAATTTTAATTTAAAATATAAGAAATATTAAATTATAATTATTAATAAAATATTTAAATTAAACAATAAAATAAAACAACTCGTGCCAAGCACGAATTGCAAGCTAGTTTAAATTTCAAAATTTCACAATCTAATAAAAACAAAATGAAAATTCTATTTGGGAGCTGGGGACTAATATTTTCAAAAAATTCAAGCGTACATGTGAAATGTAGAAAAAGAATTATGCAAAAAATTTCACGATATGCTTCACAACTTTTCACAATTATGTGAGTTGAACGTTTTCTCGAGAAAAAATTCATAATTTTGAAACTACCATACAAATCACTGCATATTATGATTTTAGCTAAACCTTTGTCTTCTCTCCGTTTTAAAATTAGATACATTTTAATTTATATAAAATAAATTTGTCAAATCTTATAATTTAAAATTAAAATAAAACTTTTTACTTTTAAAATTTTTAAAATGAGATATTATAAAGTATATGAAGAACGTTTATATACTAACTTTTACAGTTTAATATTTTTACGGACTCAAATTAAAAATAAAATTATAGGATCTACTAATACTATGTTAAAAAATAAATGAATCTCTAATTCTGAAACGAGATGGATATTTATCGTATCCTTTGATAATATTGGACCTTTTAAATATTTACAGAAAATAAAAATAAAATACAGCAACTCTAATTTTTAATTCTTAAAATAGATGGCAATTTCTCCTCTTTTCCCATAACAAAAATAATATATATATATATATATATATATATAGGGGGCCGATCCATAGCTAATGTTAGCTGTGGAGTCTTTCGTAGCTAACATATTTATAATTGTCGATCAGATAATCTAACGCTGAAGATCAAACTTTTAAAAAAAAAAATTTCTTTCTGTCAATCTCACTGGCAGAAGGCAAAAAAAAAAAAAAAAAAAGTTGGCCCTTTCTGCCAGTGTCACTGGCAGAAAGGGCCAAATTTTTTTTTCCAGTCTTATGCTTAAAAGGGCATTTTTTTTAAGTCTTCCACCAGTCTTTAAAAAAAATGCTTGATAAAATGTTATTTTTTTTAAGCCTTCTGCCAAGAATTTTCAGTGTAATACATTATATTACACTGAAATCTCAAATTATATAACACACCATCAATAAATACAAATATATAATACACCATCAACAAAAAACATATATATTACACTGAGAAACATAAATTGTATTACATCTCAATCAAATACAACTAAAACAAATACAACTTCACTCCACTGATCTTACATATAAATCATTCTTCTTCATCAGAATCCAACATCACTGATCTTGCCATCTTGTACCCTCTAGGGGGACCCCTCGCCAATCCTTCGTGCAGTTCCCAAGCAAGACACAAGCGAAGAATGGATGCATCTTGAACTGTCCATTTAGCTACAGTGAGATTTAGTCCACGTGAGATTGCATCCATATATTAACAAACGTAAACCCCACAATCTGAACCATTATGTTGTTTCACCACTTCAACTTTTTTTTCGAGTTTTGGATCTCTTGAGGGCCAATTGGTCCCGGGGTCAACAAGTCTTAGCAAGATAGGTACAAGAGTCTTTTGTTTATTTCCAAAAATAAAAATTAGTAAGTGACAATAACAAATTAAGACCATATGTAAATTAACATAAAATCTTTTGTACTTACCGCAACTGCAACATCCACCCGGTATCGTGCTTCCAACTGTGTCGGAGTCACCTCAGGATGCATGGGATCAATGATTTTTATTGCCCATGCCTTAACGTTGAACATCACCAGGACAAAATGTTCTTGTATGCAGGAATGAAATGGCATGAAAATGACATTGTTGGGTTTCGTAGGATAAAACGCAGCGGAAAAATACGATTTAAAATAAAACAAAACGAAACCCAAACCCGAGGATCTATGCGAAACAATTTAATACAGATAGTTTAAGATTTTACCGATTAATTGTGCGAATCTGAAGCTTTGGTGAAGGTGTTGATCGTCTCCAAATCTTTAACGCAATCCAACAGAACTACGTCTCTACGGTATCCACACGAACACCCGCGAATCGTCTTACGATCCGAACAAGAAGAGTTACAGTACTAGTTGTATGATCTGTATCTCTTATCTCTTTTAACCCTAGTCTCTCTCTTATGAGCGGCTACGTAAAACGTTGGTCTTTTAGAGAATAGCTGATATATCATATATATAGCCTTTCATAGAGTAAATCCAAAACCTAATCTAATTAGGAGACTTATAATCCGAATTTTATATTTATTAGATACATATATATTTAATCAAGTCTCACTTAATTAATATATATATATGCACAAATAAATATATATTCGTATTTCCTTCCAAAGGACTCTATTTCATACAGATTACATATATTAATATATATGTATATAATTTAAAGCCATGATTTAATTAAATCAATCTTATTGATATATTAAAATCATTGACATTTAAATTATATCTCCTTGACGAATGTTCTTTGTGTGTGACCCTGTAGGTTATTATTACATTGGCAATAATTTTAAATCATATTATAAAATTATAAACAGTGAGCGGCATCTAGTAATACATCATTGTTACCCAAGTAATAATAAAGTCATAGATTCGACGTTACCTTTCGTGACCAATGTTTCAATGTAACTTAATCCTTTTAACCATGATATCTAAGATTAAATTCAAGGCATGGATGTGTCATCCTCTTCATAATTTAATCTTAGTTTTCTTGATCAATGAGTAAACTATATGAAACAAATCTCTATTTGAGCATGGCCATGCATTTTATAGTTTCACTCAATCAAGAGGCCTATAGATATCACCCCTAATTTATAGGAGGGTTAAATTCCATCTACATCATTCCCAATTCTCACATAACTCATTATGCATCCAACAATCACCTTTATCGTCCACCCGGTTAAAGATGACTTTTGATAATGTCAAAACGCATAACTCCTTATGTGACGACCCCATAATCCCTTACCGGACTAGGGCATCGTCATAAGAAGGTAAAGATAACCATTCATCCATTCATAAATAAATACTGAATAAAAATAGCATTTAAGAGTTATTACAACCCAAGAATTAAATAATTACAGCGGAAGCTATTACATCAATTCTTAATAACAAAATAAATCTCATTAACTCTTCAAACGTCTTCCTTCTTTCCTTCCTTCATTCCTTTCTTTCCTTCATCAGTTCTATCAAAAGGATAAACACTTAGTAGCTTATCATCTTTGTTTTCCCCTTATCAGAGGGTTCAGCTTTAGCTTTCTATCCTGCAAGACATTAACATTCAACATGGGTGAGCGTTTTACGCCCAGCAAGTATATACACATTGAGGAAAATATGAATAATTCAACGAATTTCATCTGGAATCAAAGGAGAGAAATTCAAATTCTGTTTGTGAGGCTTGGTGAAGCAATGCCAAGACCTCGGAAACCTTCAAATATCCTTGACGATTCACTGATGATATACAACTTGTTATCCTCCCTTGAAGAAAGTCAGGTATACACCTGATCATAACTTTCTCAAATATCCAACGGGGGCTACACCCGTGGATCTGCTAACCATACAGTACACAGTTGGCCAAGCTGGACCGCATGATCCCTCTGAGTGACTACGTAGTCAAATAACATTTCCTCTTGGTCAGGTGAAGAACACATCAGCACCTTTCCTTTCCTCTTGCCAACCATGTGGCATAACCCCCATAAGGGGCATCATTCACATTCTCATTGCACAGATATAAGATTGAAAACATAGCTGAAATTCAAAGCTCATTTATATCCATGCATCATCATTCATATCATGCTAGCAGAATCAAAAGCATAGCATGCTCATTCATCAGAACAATTAAAGTATAAATCCAACCTTCTACGCGTATCGGAACAAATGATAATGCGTTAAACTGAAATAAGCATGAGATTGTGAATATACTTGCCTCAGTCCTTTGCTCAAGACCAAAATTTAATTTACTCGTGAGTGGAAAATTCTGTAAGAATATACATATCACAAGATGAATTTAATATCTGGGTTAAAATATGAGGGAAAATGCACATGTGATGTCCTTAACTTTTAACGTCTCAATCTGATATAAAAA
This sequence comes from Centella asiatica, assembly GCA_014636745.2. NCBI lineage: Eukaryota > Viridiplantae > Streptophyta > Magnoliopsida > Apiales > Apiaceae > Centella > Centella asiatica. Next base: position 29,760,810 of record CM025784.1, on the reverse strand, counting down.
CTATTGAGGTTAAGAAATCAATTTAAACATCTTAAAATAATTTAAGAAAATAACATTTTATAGTTTTAAAACAAACTGCGCATCAAGGAATTACTACGCTTTAATTCGTCGGAGACTAATAACCCATCGGGGATTAATAACTCATCGGGGATTATCAACCCATCGGGGATTATCAACCATCGAGGATAAATAACCCATCAGAGATTATCAACCCATCGGGGATTATCAACCCATCAGGGATTATAAACCATCGGGGATTAATAACCCATCGGGGATTATCAACCCATCGGGGATTATCAACCCATCGGGGATTATCAACCATCGGGGATTAATAACCCATCGGGGATTATTTTACAAGATCAGAGACTAATTCAAACCCATCAGAGACTAGGTTAAGGTCTGTCTCAGATACAAGGTCGTCTTCCTCACTCCTCCATGTGTGGTGCCCTCAACCATAACCACACTTAGGTCAAAACTCATCATTCTCTTAGTGATACGTAACATTTCATATGGTCTGCATGCCATCCTAAACACGGTTTAGGGTTAAAAATCAGGTTAAAGAATACTCAAGCATGGGGTTGCAACTACTGACAAAAGAATGTTTGGTAGTTAAAGGTTTGTCCACCAGGTGGTTGCCAACAACACTACGCCCATCTTAGACAACTTGAAATAAATGACATTAACTCCGATCGTTAGAATATGCATTAAGTCATACTTTTGAAAATAAATGAACATGGTATTAAATGTGGTAGGTAGAGCAGAGATGCAAGAAATATAGCAAGACTTAAATGAGATGCTCTTACCTCCTTACTGTAGGAAGGAAATAAATGCTCCGGTTTATCCTTCAAGAAGAACTGCTGTGTCAAAAATTAAATTTAAGTTTGATGGAAGTTTAGAAAGGTAGAATCAGGGTTACAACAGCGTGATGTGTATATATATCACTTGATTGAACAACAAGGACCGTCGGATCAACTTGATCTCAGCCGTTGACTATGAAAAGAAAGGAAATGACTGAAGAAGGAAAGAACGACTGTTGTGTCCATCGGTCATCTTTCATAGCTGACTCTAGGGTAATGATAGGGATGATGAGCATTTAATGCTACTGTTCCCCCCAGCAATGGAGTATTTAAAAAGAAGACGGGTACTGTAGCTACCTGAGGCATTCCCGTGAAACACTCATTTAAGGGTAGAACAACTCCTAACCTCATGAGCTTTACATAATCATTTAAAAATCTTTTGGACATCACATTGCAGATAAATTTTTCATAAGAAAATATAATTTCAATATTCCCAACTTATAAGAAAATAATTTTCATGAAGAAAAATAAGCTAAAATAATAAAATTTCATAACGGAATTTATTTACAAATCCGGGTCTTCACACTTTATGTAGAAATGTTATGACTTCAGGTCGAAGGACCATTACATCATTGTCACTATGAGAATTACTTATGACACATAGCATAACGCTCCATGTAGAATTCTCATGGTGGGTCTGTCCAGTACTATGTTCTCTAACATGTATCTATGTATCAAGTTAATATATCTCGTATATATTTATGACCAATGAGATATGGCCATCAGTTAATCACATACTAGTCTCAATGTATTATTGTTGTCCCGCTTGCAATGATACTCGTCTAGGGACATTTAAGAATAATGATACATTACATACTTATATGATCTCATATTCAAGTCACATACTTGAATCCATATAATTAGTATCATTTTTCTAAGGACATTTATTATGTTAACATTTATATAACGCAGTAAATAAAACATAATAAAAGAAATTATCATTTAACCAAAAACATATCATAAATATAGTGTCACAATCATTACATAATTGGCCACTAGGGCATACACTCTAACAGACATCACATTCCGAAAACACGTAAACCATTTTGTTCTACAAAGTGCTGTACAAAGTCAACTGCATTTGCAATATCAATTTGGACTCCGACATTTATTATGGTTTGACCCACGGCAATGAAGGAAGTCGATAGAGAGTAGAAATTTCTTTTTAACTTCTTTCTTGCCCGTGTTATGACGGCGTCTCTTTTTATCAACAATTCTTGGTAGGCGTCCATAATTGTGTTGCCTAACCATGCCCGAGGCGATAATTCTGTGGCCTCCTTTTGATTAATATTATAACCTTTAATTTTTCAAGGCCAATACTGTGAATCATCGACTAGTTCACCATTGAACTAGTGTCGAGTCAACCAATCCACCTTCCAACGGTTTAAAGTCTTCACAATGCCCCCTTTCACCAGAACCATCAGCAGATCGTGTCTTGACACTCATGCCGGATTAGGGACTGGTGGAGCCTTTTGGTAGAAATGGGTAGGAGTTGCATATTCGGCAAAAGGATTGAAATCTGTTGTGTAGGACACTGGAGGATCCGATGTAAAAGTCATGGAAGTTGGAGCTTGTGAAGGATCAATGAAGGACAGAGTATAAAGGGGTTGCTCCGAATAAACCTCGAGATTGGACAACTGCATTTGTTGAAACAGGACACTATTATCAGTTAAGAGTGCTTGATAATTGTTGTTTCGTGTCACTTTGTTGTACCACAAGTAGTACACGTCCATGTCGAGTTTGTTGCGCTTGGTATTTTCAGATACCAACAAACCCTCAAGATTCTCCTGGAAGTCATGTCACATCTCTATGTACGGCGTGCCGAATGCTACGTAATCGAAGACTTGGAATCTATTCACCTTCTCCTCCCGATTCAACCGTAGATGAGTGTGATCAATAGGGGGGTCAGGTATCCTTTGATAATGACACAGTTGCCTAAGGACTCTGTTTGGCATTTGATACTCAATCTCATCAAAATGTATCAGTGGGATTCAACTGTTTGCAAACAGTTGTGCCATCCAAGCGTCCTCGTCATCATCATCAACCATTTGAATCTTCTTATACGGCTTCCAGATGAATGTCTTGTGGTTGATTTTCAAACTCAGACCGGTATGTCAGGACGTTGTGGTGTGGATCTGCTCGCCTCTCCTTATAGAAAAGCATGCTTGGCGATTGCATATGCCAACACACGTGGCGACCACAACTCAGATCCAAGACGAGGAAATGGATGCCTAATCCATAATCTGTCATACGCCCAAGTTTTGGACCACTGTCATGCATCCGGTTATCCTTTCGGGTAACACAATCTTACCCTTAACTTCTTTGTAGTAGGATGCATCGTAAACTGCTTGGTAAATGGCGGCTAATACTGCTGAACCCCAAGCGTAGTTCACTATATCTTCAATGTCTCTAACAAACAGCATCTACCTAACATGAAAATTAAAACAACATGTTAACCAAATTAATATCAAATAATGACAACAAAGAATTACAATAACAAAGACAATAATTTTATCATACCTAGCTGGGCATATGTCTTTGGTTTTAGTGGGAAACAATATAGCACTACACAACCACAGTATGTAGCCTCTTGTGTAGATAGCTATATAGTCAATCGGTGGATCCTCTAGCAGTTCACGGAAACACTCTAAAAGCCACATCAAACGGATACCACCACCGTGTTTTGCTTCCTTGTAGAACTGATTATAGAATCATTCACCAAAACAATCTTGAAACAATATATTTGTTCCTTCTCGGATAAACCACCACAAGTAAGGGGTTTCCCATTAATGGGTAAACCGATTATATAGTGGATGTCCTCCGATGTGATTGTCGTCTCACCGCTATTAAAATGAAAAGTGTTGGTTGATGATCTCCATCTTTTCACTAATGCAGTAACTAAGTATGCATCGTGTCTGGGAATATACATCCGTATACATTAAAGATATCCTTTTGTGCATCACTCAGCATCCAAATATCATACCTCTGATTCCTCTATTAAGCAATGTCGAGTACTCTAAATTCATTCATGTTGTATATGTGAGTAGATATACGAGTTTGCTGATCATCCAACAAACTTTTATCTTCGGGATCCGGATTTAAATCATACCGGTCTATTGTAACCTATAAAATATTGAAAAGCCTTCATCAAATGCACTGTCTATATATATATATACACACACACACACACTGCATATACACACTACATACATACTTCATACACACACTACACACACACTGCACATACACATTGCAAACACACACTGTATACACACACTGCAAAATACAAAAAATTAACAAAACATTACATACCAGTATACACATATACACATTGCCACTACAACAATATTCACATTACAAACCAGTAAACACATTGCACACACTGCACACACAATTTGATATACACACTGCCACCACACAATATATACCCGCTAACAATATTCACATTATATAGCATATATCAGTATACACATATATTCACATTTACACTGTTAATATTCAATATTCACAAATATTCACTGTTAATATTTAATATTAACATATGTTCAATTTTCACAAATATACATGCACATACAAATAATCAGTGTTCATGAATGATTATACAATATACATGCACAAACATATTTACATTGTTAATATTCAATATTCAAAAATGAAATCAAGACAGTTATAATGTATTATAAAAACTTACTTGATTTGGGACTGTAACAAATGGAATCAAGCGGAAGGAGTGTTCAATTAGCGAAAATTGTTTAGATGGCGGCGGAAGTTGTCTAGAACGAAGAAGAAAAAAAATAACCCAAAGAAAAAAAGAAAGGAGAGGTGGCAGAATTTGTTTAGAAAGAAGAAGAGAGAAATAACCTAAACCTGATGGAAGAAACAAAGAAAAGGTGAAACTGGCGGAAGAAACAAAGAGACTAAATAAAAAAAAAACACTCGTTCCGCTACTAACACTGGCGGAAGGAACTTTTTTTTTAAAAAAAGTCCCTTCCGCCAGTGTTAGTAACGGAACAAAATTTTTTTAAAACAAAAATATTATAATTAATAATCATAATAAATAATACTTAGTACTAATCTTAATAATTAATCATCAAAATAATTAATACAAAAAATCACAATATTATAGTAATTATATAATTAATATTATTATATTATTAATGACATTTTCAAAAACTAATTGTCATTATATGGTTTACAATATACTATGTCTAATTTAGGATTTAGGGTTTAGGGTTTAGGGTTATAATATATTTAACTCATATTAGATAACTAATTATCATTATGATTATATTATAATTATGATTAACATTATATTTAACTCATAGTATTATAATATTTTATTATAATCATAGTATTTTATTGTGACGACCCCAAAGTTTCATACCGAAGTAGGGCTTCGTCAAAAAGAGAAATAAAATAACATCACGTCCATTCATAGCATAAATAAGGTTTAAAGGAAAAATAGTAACGAGTTATTATAACCCAAAATAGTACAAATCTAGCGGAAGCTAAGCTATCTCTATATTGTAACCCATAACATAACAACTTCAAAACATCTTCCTTCCTTAGCGGCCACCCAAAGGGGTCAAAAAAACTCAGTAGCCAATCATCTTTGGTTTTCCCCTTGTCAGAGGGTTCAACCTTTGTACCATGCCCTGCAAGACATTGAGTTCAACAAGAATGAACGATTTACGCTCAGCAAGTATATAAACAAAACAGAGGAAAAATCTAGAATATTAATGGAGATTCAATTCTGTTTGTGAGGCTCAATGAAACAATACCAATGCCTCGGAAATCTTGGAAGAACTTTGAGGATCATTGATGATAGACAACGTGTGATCTTCCTTAAACAAAGACATGTATCCACATGTGTACAACCTTCTCAAAATAATATCCATCGGGGGCTAAACTCGGTGGATCTACTAACCATGATGTGTACAGTTGGCCGAACTGTTATAGCATGATCCCTCAGTGTGTGAACGTACGTAGTCACTATAATTCCTCTAGGTCAAGTGGCAGAACAAATCAGCACCCTTCTCTTTCCTCTTGCCAACCATGTGGCATAACCCACTTAAGGGACATATCAATCTCATTTGTTTGCACAGATATAACATTAAAGAATAACTGATAAATCAAAGTTCAATTATATCCATGCACATTTATTCAACTCATGCTAGCAGAATTTAAGGCATAGCATTTTCATTCATAAAAGCAATTGAAATATATGAATCATAGTCTTGTACGCATATCGAATCAAAAGATAATGTGTTAAATTGAAATAAACATCAAATTGAATATATATACTTACCTCAGTCCTCAGTTAAATCTAATTCAATTCACTTGTGAGCGAACAACTCTTTAAACATGTATATCACAAGAAATTCATTATCTTGTTAAATATATGAAAGAAAATGAAGATGTGATGTCCGGAAACTTTTAATGTCTTAAATTTGATATAAGAATTGTTGAGGTTAAATAAATAATTAAAACATCTTAAAATAATTTAAGAAAAATAATATTTATAGTTTCGAAGACAAACTACGTATCAATGGATAAAAATGAAAGCATAAAAATGGTCGTCAAGGTTTAAGAATCATCCTCGGAAGATAATCTAACCATCAATGGATAATCTTCTACGTCAGGAAATGATTAGTCATCAGGGGATAATTAGTCATCAGGGGATAAATCATCTGTCAGGGGATGTCTCACCCGTCAAGGGATGATCTTCGATCATCAGGGGACAATTCACCCGTAAGGGGATAATCATCAAGGGATAACTTACCCATCAGGGGATAGTTTTGCTCATCGCCAAACTCGTCGAGTGATAACTTTGACTATCGCCAAACTCTCTCGGTTGTCAGGAAATGATTTGTTTATCACCAAACTCAGTAAGTCATTGTTGAACTTATCAGTGGATAATTTGTTCAGCGCCAAACTCCTCGGAGAAAAGTTGTTCAGCGCCAAACTCGCTAAGTCGTCACTAAACTCCTCTGGAACTAAGAACTTTTACTCATTAGAGACTAACAAAATTTGTTCGTCGGAGACTAAGAATGTGAGAAACCGAAAATTCATTTAAATGTAATCCTATTAAATTCGTTTTAAAATGGAATTCTTGTTGCGTTCAATGATCGATAAATTTTATGTTTATATTTACGTGCATTTCACGCAAATCGACGCGCGCACATTTACTAACGAAAATTATAACGAGCATGACCTTTTAAAAATTTTAAAGCGTTAATCGTTATAATAATCGTATGTGTGCATTTTTTTCGCCTCGCCGGTGCGGGAAAACTTGTCGGCTTATGCGTTAAACCAATGCATAACCATTAAATTTAATTAGTGGCTAAACAAATCAAATTTAACACTAATTAAATTTAAACTTTTAGCTTGTCCCTAAATGGCAAAAACAAGGAAATTTTTTTTACCTATCTAAGTAAACTTTTCTTAAAACTAATCCAATGGTCAAAATTAAATTAAATGTCATATAAATATACCATTATAGAAACCCTAGCCTCCACTTCTGATATTTTCTCTCCAGCAAACATTTCTCAAAATTTTGAATTTTTCATTTAAGCCAAATCATTGAACTTTTGGATTTTGTTCATTAAAGCTTTAAAGAGGTACCCCACTGCTCTCTTATTTTTACATTTATTGTCATTTATGATTTTACCATTGTGTAGATTATATTTTTCAGCATCATTTTCATATATCACACATGTTTATAGCATTTATATATTGTGAGTTATTAATTTTTAAAGTTTGAACAAAAAAATAAATAAAAATTCAAGAACTTTCAAAAACCCGTATGAACCCTAGCTTTTCCGACGGATTTTCCGGCTCGATGATTTGATATTTGTTCAAATTAACTTCATGAACTTGTTTCTGCACTTATAAGGACCATTTTGCCTCAAACAATTTGAGAAATAGTTTAGTATTTCTCGTTCTGAAGCTCGGATAAATTTTTAAAATACCCGAATGTTTCTTCTTGATTTTTCTTGCGATTGAGTTGTTAAAACTTGAAATTGGGTGCATGTATGAGTTCCTGGAAGTCTCCGAAATCATTTACATGCTTGAATCGACGGAAAAGACGCCGGAAAGGCCATGAACGGCAAAAGTCGAAGCTCTCGCCGGCATCAATGGCTGCTCCACCTCTGGCGACTTCGAGTTGCTGTTCTGGGAGGTTTCCGGTCGCGGCACGGTGGCTAGGGCCATGTTCTCCTATCGCAAATGCCATGGAAGTGCCTCCACCGCCGTTCAGTGTGCGCGCGTGTGTGCGAATCGAGGGAGAGGGGATGACGGCTCGCCGTCCGGCAGAAACGGCGCCGGCGGCAGCCGAAACCTTAACCTGCAGGAGCTGAGGAAGAAGACGGGTCCGCGACCCGGTCCGTGACCCGTTGACCCGACCCGGTTCTAACCCGGACCCGTGACCCTGCTCCGACCCGGTTTGACCCACTGTTGACCCGGATCCGACTCAATCAAAAAAAAAAAAAAAAAAAAAAAAAAAAAAATATATATATATATATATATATATATAATAAATAAAAACAATAAAATAATAAAATAAAAATAAAATATTTTTACATTTTAATTATTCAATAAATGACTTGTGAATAATTTATTTTGACATGTAAAATAAATCTTTTACATGATTGAAATTTTATGTTTTAAAATTTAGAAATTTTTATGATGTTAGAGTTTCTTAATTTCCACAATTAAGTGACGAGTCATTAATCCATAAATAATTATTATTTAATTAAAAAAATTAAATAATAATTAAAGAATAAACTCTAAAATTTTATTAAGTGATTAAATAAATCATTTAAGCTAAGATTAATTGAGGAATAATCCTTGATTAATTAAATTGAAGAATCAAGACCAATAATTATTTAATTAAAACAATTAAATAATAATTAATGAATAAATTTTACATGATTATTAAATGATTAATAAATCATTTAATTTAAAAGTAATTAAGAAATAAATTACTTCAATGATCGATAATTATTATTTAATCAAGGTAATTAAATAATAATTTATGAATAAATGTTTAATAATTGCTAAAAGGTCCATAAACCTTTGATGATTATGAAGTGATTATTATTTAATTAAAACAATTAAATAATAATTTAAGGAACAATTTTTTTAAGTCATTTAAGCTAAAAGTGATTAATTGATATTTATTAATTAATCTACGGCCCCCAATAATTAAATTTATATTATCGAGAGCCTATGAGCGACGTTTTATCAAGTCCACAAATCTCTCGGACTCCGATTCGGTTCCAACCGAATCCCAATTCAACTTTTGACGACTCGTTCAGTCAATCATAGACTTGAGCACTTCACGAACACTCCGCATGTGCATCCTCATGTGTTTTAAGTAGAGATTTCTCATGTTATTGCATGTGCATGTTTTACAGAACTCTCACTACGCGAGTGTTAAATTTTACTAAGGACTTAAGGCAAGTATATACTCACACTGCTTTCTTTCAATTAATGGGTATGATCATTCTTTCGATATACGTAATGTATTGAAGATATTATTCTGTCAATATTCATGATTTAATTTCTTCAAAGTTAAGTAACGTACGATCCCTTGATCCGATGTACGTGAAAAATGTTGTATTTGAATCAAATGATCTTTGGGCGGTTGTTAGCTATTTAAATTTCGCTAACACGCCAAAGAAAATCCTATACGGATGTGGAAAATTTATTTCTTCACCCCATACTTGTAAAGTATATCCGTATGGGTAACTAAAGGCTAGTGGGATGCATCTGCCTGGCACCTCGGGCCTAAGATTGATAGGGAACGGGAACCGAGGCATCGGTAACCGGACCCTCGCAGACAAAAGGTTTCTGCAATTGACTACGTATGTCATTATGATGAAGTCAGACGGTGGTCAGGCTGGCCAGCTAGTATACTGTTTGATACGAACATTCCTAAGGGCACATAAAAAATTGTGCTCAAAATACACTTAAAATCTTTTGGACATCATATTGTCATTGGACTTTCATTTAAGATATGAATTTCATCATTCATACCTAAAAGAGAAATTAAACCTTCATGCATAAACTAAATAAATTACAAAATAAATTAATCATATAACAAAACTCATTCAAAATTTTCGGGTTCTCACATTTATTATAACTCATAGTATTATAGTATTTGATTATAATCATAATATTGTACTTAATTAATTAAAAGAATAACTAATAATCATAATAATTATAGTAGAATCATAATATTATTTAACTCATATTAGATTACTAATTATCATTATGATTATATTATAATTATGATTAACATTATATTTAACTCATAGTATTATAATATTTTATTATAATCATAGTATTTTATTATAACTCATAGTATTATAGTATTTGATTATAATCATAATATTATACTTAATTAATTAAAACAATAACTAATAATCATAATAATTATAGTATAATCATAATATTATAGTATAATCATAATATTACAATCATAGTATTATAGTATTTTATTATAATCATAGTGTATTATAGTATGAAAGGGCTCAAAGGTTTTTTTTTTCGCCAGTCTTCCGCCAATCATATTATTACTAAATATTATTAATTAATAAAACATATAATTAGACAAAGCATACTTGATAAAGTTATGAAAACTTGAATCAGGGGATAATTATATTCACCGATCAAATACATCAGAAAGTCATACAATTACAATTAATAAAATTTAAAACTCAAACTCAATCACAACTCTTTTTCATCATCGTCTAAATATAATGTGCTATGTTGAGACATTTGCGCGCGCATCTCCATTGCTTTATCATGATTTCTCTTATCATGATCAGTATATTCTTGACATTTGCGCGCGCATCTCCATCGCTTTCTCTCATTCAAGTATTGTTTCTCAATGGCTATTTGTGAGTTAATCACAAAATCCTTCAAACCGGTACAATTATTTACGTATTGATCAAAAAAACTGTTCATGGATTCACTTCTCCCAGTTGTAGTCATCCCTACAACAAAATATGACTTTGAGTATGCTCCAATCCACTTCTCCTTTAAATTATACATAGATTGAAACCACTCGTAATGTTGTAAATCATATTGTTCCATTAATTTTGTCCACCTTTCCTCGAATTCAGCAGTTGTCACTGAATACAAACACATACAATAACAACATATTATAAACCAACAACAAAAAAATATTGACAATTTAACATAGACTATTTATAGAAATAAATACGTACCTATCGAAGTCTTCTTTAAACATTTCGTAACTATTATATAAATGATGAAGTTTCTCGGGGGATTTGTTACTGATATGCCACGTACATATCAAATGATTGGTGGAAAGCAATACGGTAGCAATAACATTGTTCATTGTTCTATCCTGATCAGTTATGATCGTCAACGAAATTTTATTCTCAACCGCTTCTAGCCAATTTTCTAATACCCAAACAAATGTAGGTTCCGTTTCATCCTTGATAAGGGCAAACCCAAACAAAATAGACTGATAATGATGATTAACTCTCGTAATTGGAACAAATGGCATCCCATATTTATTTGTTCTGTAAGTAGTATCAAAGGTCACTATGTCTCCAAAATTTCTATAACAAATAATTGATTGAGAATCCACCCACATGATACATGTAATGCGATTCTCTTCGTCAACTTTTATATTATAAAAAAAATTTCCAACACTTTCTGACTTGAGTCTTTTTAAAACAGTCAAAACCTCTTATGCATCATTTGCATCAAATGTGTCATGTCGCAAGTTGCGTAAAACATTTCGAATATCTTTGACGATGAATTTAACATTTGTCCTTCCACCACTCATTGTACTCAACACATTTATGATCAAACTCGGTTTGATTTTTGATCAGTGGAGTAGATTGATTAACTCTCTATCGGCCACAGTTATATAGTTTGGTGATTTAGAGAGTTTGTTTTGGTGTCTCCATAAATTTATAGGAAGATTTTGCGTTAATTTAATATCAAATGACATTTAGTAACCAAAAAAAATAAATAAATAAATAAATATATATATATATATATATATATATATATATATATATATATATATATATATATATATATATATATATATCAAATGACATTTTATATTATATAGTTTGGTGATTTAGAGAGTTTGCGTGGCGCCTGATGTTAGGTTTTATGAACATTTGATGATGATTGTCTTTAGAATACTTAGGAATACAAATGTACAGAAAAGTGTTGGTTTGTAACACTTTAGTTTTGTAGCTAGCAGTAGTATCTCTTGTTTGTAAATTAGTCATTATAATAAAGAGATAGATTTATTTCATTTGTATGTACTGCTGGAATACTTGTTGAGTTTGTTCAACAAGTTGTTTTTAAATTTATTAGTCCTTCGGAGATTGAATTTGGCTTGTTGGAGACTAAGGGAAAAGTTCACCAAAGACTAAGTTTTTGTTCATCAAAGATTGGACTTTGCCCATCGGAGATTAAAGTTTTGTTCATCGGAGATTGAAGAATCCTTCATCGGAGATTAAAATGTTTTGTTCATCAGAGATTGAAGGATTGGTCATCGGAGATTAAAGCTTACGTCATCGGGGATTGTAACTAGAGAGTCAGAGATTAATGCTGACGTCATCAGAGATTAAAACAATTCCTCGGAGATTAAAAGCTGACATCACCAGAGACTAAAGCCAAAGCATCAGAGATTACTCGAAGTAAAGCATCAGAGATTACTCGATGTAAAGCATCGGAGATTACTCGAAGTGATCAGAGACTAATTAAAGAAGCTATCGGAGATTAGTCGAGGATTTAATCACTGATGGAGTTAAAGTTCAAATCAAAGAAGAAAAGTCTTCCATGCATACGTAGACTTTATTGAAGACGTAGCTGACAAGGAAACTTGTTAGAAATCTTTCAATTGGAAAGATTGTATTTGATTTGAATTAGGAAGCTAGGTTTTTGGTAACTTAGTTTTTTAGAAGCTGTAATTAAAAAATTACAGAAGAACAATACGAAGCTGTATAGAATTGAAAGAGTTGTATTTTCTTTATATACAGAATAGAAGCTGATGATCAAAGCTTGTCTTGATTGTTAGAAAACTTGTAATCAATTGTTAAATCAATAAAAGCAATTGTTTATAGAGTTTTGATCTTATTCTTTATATTCCGCAGAAAAGTTTAATTTCTTAAAGAACAGGAATTGGAAAAAGTTGTAAGAACTTGTATTCAACCCCCCTTCTACAAGTTCTAGGTCGTCTCACTGGGAAAACACCTGACATTTTATATTATATAGTTTGGTGATTTAGAGAGTTTGTGTGGCGCCCCCGAAAATTCCCCCGAGCCGGGCCCCGGACACTGTCAGCGATTTGGGTGACAGTCCCCGAGATCCCCAGGCTGGAACTCCGGGCTGCACCAGAAAACTACAACACAACATCATAACAGCAAAACAAAAAAAACACAGCCAAGCCTTAACAACATACCTGTGGAAAATATATTCCCTAAATACATCATAACAAAATCTTAAGGTCCACATCATCTTACAAAACCTCAAAGCTTGAAAAGAACAAGCTGCAGCGGAAACAAAACTCTAGATGGCTCATATGGCCTTACAACTATAACACCCTTAAGCCATTCTCTCCTTCCCTTTCTTAGGGGACTCAACATTTACGACATAACCTGAAAAACATTCATTGCATTCCACATAAGCGTTTACGCTCAGCAAGTATATAACCATAAGCAAAAAGAATCAGATAAAAGCTTTAATATTCACTGAGGTTGGAAGAACCAATGCCAAAACCTCTTGATAAAACAATAAACATATACCATCTAGGGTGAAATTTGATTATGTATGGTAGTCAGATAATGATCAGTCTGGTCAGGTGATGCATTATCTGATGAATGAAGGGCGAATCATGATTTATTGAAAGAGGGTTAACCCTTGATATCACTCGGGCACCCTAGATGGTATATGTTTATTGTTTTATCAAGAGGTTTTGGCATTGCTTCGTCCAACCTCAGTGAATATTAAAGTTTTTATCTGATTCTTTTTGGTTATGGTTATATACTTGCTGAGCGTAAACGCTCATGTGGAATGCTATGAATGTTTTTCAGGTTATGTCGTAAAGGCTGAGTCCCCTAAGAAAGGGAAGGAGAGAATGGCTTAAGGGTGTTATAGTTGTAAGGCCATATGAGCCATCTAGATTTTTGTTTCCGCTGCAGTTTGTTCTTTTCAAGTTTTGAGGTTTTGTAAGATGATGTGGACCTTAAGATTTTGTTATGATGTATTTAGGGAATATATTTTCCACAGGTATGTTGTTAAGGCTTGGCTGTGTTTTTTTTGTTTTGCTGTTATGATGTTGTGTTATAGTTTTCTGGTGCAGCTCGAAGTTCCAGCCTGAGGATCTCGGGGACTGTCACCCAAATCGCTGACAGTGTTCGGGGCCCGGCTCGGGGGAATTTCTGGGGGCGCCACAGTTTGTTTTGGTGTCTCCATAAATTTATTCTTTAAAAGATACATCTAACTTTTAGAATTGAAAAAAAAAATAAAAAATCGTACATCCTTCCTTTTATATCATCTAAATATCTAATCCACAGCCAAGTCCATTTTTGTTCATGCAACTATGGAATAATAATTTTAGGTATTATCGTCACATGAACAGTAGATGCATGAATGTGATGTATTAAAAAATCTACAATTTTTAATAGAATAGGTAACAAAGTCACTTTGCCACCCACTGCTATTAAACCACTGCCCCCAAGTTAAACCGGTGCTTGTTGTTGCAAAAAAAGTCGTTGGATCGATTGCTAAAAGATGGATGTTTTCCAACTGAAATTGGACATATATAACTTCAAATTTCATCCTTCCCAAAATTAAACATTCATTTAATTTTACAAGTTAAATTGAGCTTTTTAAATTCCAAGAATTAATGTAAATGTATTAATCAATATAATTGGACAATTTGTAATCAATTTCACAATCCAAAACACTATATTAGTGTAAATTACAGATAACCGATAGGAATGGAAAGAGATTGTTTATACCATTTCCGTCTACTTATAAATTGAGGATTCTCATTCCCACCGTCGTAAGAATCGAGAATGCAGCATTTAGTGAAGGGTTTTCATTGTTTATATTAATATATATATATATATATATATATATATATATATATATATATATATATGGGGGTCGATCAATGGGTAACGTTAGCTATAGAGACTTTCGTAACTAACACATTTATAACCGTACATCGGATGATCCAACGGTGAAGATAAAAAAAAAAATGTTTTCCGCCAATGAAACTGGCGGAAGGTATGCAAAAAAAAAAAAACTCTTTCCGCCAGTAAGATTGGCGGAATGGAAAACAAAAAAAACACAATTATTCTTTCCGTCAGTTTTACTGGCAGAAGGCCAAAAAAATAATAAAAATTGGTCCTTTCCGCCAATGAGACTAGCATAAAGCAGATAAATTTTTTTTTTGCCTCTAAGATACCATATAATGTTTATATCCTTTAGGAATACAAGGATCCAGTTGTTTCCCCCTCTGAACAGATTTTGCAGTTGGATCCTTGTACTCTTAAAGGATATAAAACTCTGGGAAAATGGGGCTCACGTTTTTTTTGAATTGAATCCTTCTGCTACACTTATGTAAGATTAATTCCGAAGGTAATGCCAGGAAGGTTGTTGGATGCTCATGCGTTGTTAGTCTATCATCCAAACAAGCCCCATCTATGACCGACCAAACAAAGGAAAAAAAAATTTGTGCCTTTGCGAAAAGGGCCAATTTTTTTTTATTTTTTTTATCCGATGAACGGTTATAAATGTATTAACTACGAAAGCCTCCATAACTAACGTTAATCATGGATCGACCCTATATATATATATATATATATCAATAAAATTATATTTATTGAACATAACATTAATATTTATTAATATAATTAATCACCTAAAACAATTTTTAAAAAATATAATAATTACAAATTAAGTAATATAAGAATAAATATTATATATAAGATAATATTGTAAAATGTATAGAAAAAAAAAATATATATATATATATATATATATATATATATATATATATATATAATTTTATAGTATATATATGGGAATTGGGGAGAAACGGGTAGAGAGCGGTAATACTATCAGGGTCGGGGAATGAGACGAATCACCCCTATAATAGGATAGTGAACCACCGCGGGCACTGTAGTGGGGACAGTGAATCGGTGCTCGCACCGTAGTAGGGACAGTTATTAGAAGTTAGAAAAGTGAAAATCAACTATAAACATCAACTCAGATGGAAAAAAGACATGAAACATTTTTCTTTTTCTTTTTCAATAATTTTTTAAAAAAATAATCCAGGTTATGCTTTGGCTTACGACTTCCACCACGAAAGTCATGAATTTGAGGGTTAAATAACCATGCTACATCAATAAAACTCATGATTTTAACTGAAAATTAACCTTGAGATTTATAGCCACCATGGGCAAAATTTAATTTAGTGTGCTGGCAGATCTGGAAAACCAGAACAAGCTCTTATTATGCTCATTAAATAGCACTTCTGTGACAACACTTACAGTCTTGTCTATTCTATGATAACAATAAGTAAGCCTTGTGTGTCGCATGTGGTATCACCTACTGGAAAGATCATATTCACTTTTTGTAAACTGTCTACGCTTCTCCCTCCACGTCTCTCCCCACATCTTGGCCTCTGCCACTGCTCGCTCTCGTTCAAGAGCCATGTTGAAGTTATCTGTTTCTTTTGAAATGTCACAAGTCACGGCCTTAACATTTCGTTGCGCTCCTCTGTCCGCCGTCCTTCTTCCCCTACCATTTCCACAATCATATCCATGAGATGCATTTGGTTCGTATTTCTGAGATGACAGGTAATCCAATGCTTGTACCACGTCGTTAATGCCAGGACGAGAACGTGCATCTTCTCTGAGACACATTAGTGCCACCTCCACAGCCCTGCGCAAACTAGGCTCTGGAAATTGGCCTCTCATTCGAGGATCTGCTAGTTTAACAAAGTTCTTCCGATCTCTCAACATGGGGCGTGCCTTTAAAGAAATAAGCAAAAACAAGATATTAATATCACTGATGTTAACAGTAATGCCACTAACACATAAATGCAAAATTAAGATAATTATTTGCTAACAGGACCGATAATAATTTGCTAACAGAACCATCATGTCAAACTACAGTCAAAAATCCCACAATAGATATCATCTCATACTTGCATGTATATAACAACAGGCATATATATATATATATATATATATATATATATATATATATATATATATAACAGAACCATCATGTCCTAATTGATTGACTTCAGAGATATATCATATTGCCTTGTTATTATTATTCACACCAGTATACCCTATATTCTTTATAATCTCTATTTTAAGGGATAAAAAGTTGAAAAACTGAAAATTATCTCAACACATCTCTAAAATAGAGAATCTATTAAGAGATTTGAACAGTGAATTAAGGATTTACTATTCAAATCTCTATCAAAATAAAGTAATCCATCTATAAGAAATAGAGTTTCTACAAGATATGAAAAAGTATAATTGAACTTCTAAAATAGAGAATCTGTTAAAAGATTCTAGTGTAAATGGCCTTAGGATTGCTCATTTGAGCAATTTATTTTCTGTCTCAATAATATTTTAGTACATAAAAATGTAGATTGGTGGTGCCATGCTATAAGAAACATACTATTGAAATCTCAGCAATAACTTCAAATTTTCACTGGATAAACTCTCAGGTCCAATAGCAATCCCATATTAGAGTCATGTTATTTAACAAGGATATTATAAATGATGACACCACAAGATTTTGGTTATTTTGGAATCTATCAAACAAAGCAGATGGAAATTCATCATCCAGCAGCCTTATAAGCAACTAAAATGGTAACAAGTTAATTACCCAATGAAGAAGCATCTGCTTTTCGCGTGGTTGAGTCACATCCAATGCTCTGCGCCCAGTAATCAGCTCTAACAAGACCACCCCAAAACTGTACATATCGGACATCTTCGTCAGTTTTCCTGAGGTTCCATACTCAGGTGCACAGTACCCATGGGTTCCCATAACTCTAGTAGAGACATGTGTATTATCTTCACTAGGGCCAAACTTTGCAAGCCCAAAATCAGAAAGTTTTGGATGGAATTCTGCACCCAATAATATGTTTGATGATTTCAGGTCCCTGTAAATTACTGGAGGATTAGCACCGTTGTGCAGGTAATCCAGTCCTTTGGCTGCTCCAGTTGCTATCCTCATTCTTGTATTCCAGTCCAGTGGCTCCATATCAGGTGTAATATCTACACAAGCAATCATATCATTTGTGGTTTAAAATTGCAGAATTAAAATCATTCATACCCCCAACACTAAACACTGTATAGCCTTTACTAGATACTAACACTGGAGAATTGACTAAGAAGGGTGGAAACCCGAAAAGAAAAAGAAAAAATATTGAACTTCTGTAGTATCAAATTTGACTTTCCAAAGTCAAATGGACTCAATTTTCAAATCCAAAATGTTAGATTAGCTTAACTTTAATCAATACAATCACCGATGTAACAATATACATAGTATTTATTAAGGATTACAAATTTTAAGTTTCATTATTTTAAAATTTCACATGGATCGCATATTTCAGTTTGAACAAGAGACAAATTGACTTTCCAAAGTCAAAATTAATCTTGTATTTCGGAATGGAGGAAGTATAATGGAATATGAGCAAGGATGACTATTATGCACAAACGATAAAAAAAATTGGTTTAAATAGCCCATCATATTTCTTCTGAATTCCAAGCAAAATAATTTAATGGGGACAAAATTCAAATTGAATTGATATTAATGCTTAGTAAAATTATAATTGTTGGCTTCAAGTTTTGTAGCAACAGGTCCAAGAAAGACACGTTTCCTTATTGCAGGTGTCAAAACTTAAGCGGCTGAAGCAACATATATACCTAGAAGACAAAAGAATTTATCAGCATTTTCTTGGCGGAATTCCTTGAATTGTATTAGCTCATTATAATGGGCTTGATCATCAAGAATTGACATGGTAGACCATCAAATTGACTAGAGATGGATGGGAGTGTGTCCAGAATCGAAGAAACAACAAGACAAGAGCAGAGAGTCTTGTGGACAGCTGAACAACCCATTTAAAAGAGAAAGGGATCACATGAGTGAGAAGCTCTTCTATTCTGGTTAATTTTTTTCTTTTTTTCTTTTTTTCTGGAGGGTAAGATCTTCCATCTCAAAAGGAAGAGCGATAAACTATTTATTATATTCATCCAAAAACCCACAATTAAAAGAGTAACCAGGAAGGAGAAAGGAAGGAGAAGAGAAGCCAGCTAAGCAGTTTTTGATCAGGAGTAGTGGACTGCTAATAATAATTTTAACACAAGGAACTTAATAATATGATGGTATATTACTCATTAACTGCATTAGTATCTTACCATGGAGGTGAGATTCCAGAGATCCCAAGGGCATGTACTCGTATATAAGAAGGCGTTGTTCGCCCTCAGCACAATACCCAATTAAATTGACAAGGTTAGGGTGACGCAAAAGAGAAAGCATGAGAATCTCCACCAGAAACTCCTTCTCCCCTTGACCACCTTTCTCATTTAGCTTCTTAATAGCAACAACCTATAAATTGTAAAGAACAGCAGTATATCCGAAGAAGAAATTAGTCCACTTTTTACATCATAGAAGAATAAAATCACATACTTGCCGGAAGGACCCTTACTAGGATTATGTTTGTTCTTGAAAAGAGAAAAGACCGGTATGTAGAAGTCTGTTAAGAGAATTACCTGACCAGTTCTTTCCAGTTTCCCTCTATATACTGGCCCAAAGCCACCTTCCCCAATAATGGAATCATTCCTGAAGTTTTTTGTTGCGGTAGCAAGCTCACGGAATGTGAACAGCTGAGCATCCGTTTTTGTACCAGAAGCATCTTCCAGAACTGATGCCTCCAGTCCAGACTGAAATTTTGTGTTCTGTTCGACCTCATGTCCTGTCAGACAAATTTTGTAAACTGCCAGAAGCAAATTATGCCATATTGCCATCACTAGAAAAATGGTATTAGTCTAAGAAAAAAAAACCTAAGAAAAGAAATCCTTTCTACACTAAAAGTTTAAAAAATAGATGATGGTGATGATGAAACTATTTGGTAATCCGACTATTTGGTATTTCTCTAGATGAAAGGATAGCTTCATAAACACCGAAGATTTTAATCTGCTGAACTTTTACCATGCTTTATTCTTATTTTGTGCTTCTTAATTTGTTGATGACTAGTTCATCACATTAGGAATATCAAACTTGAAGAGTTTGTCACCCGTTATCTTTTGCATTTCAGGGTTGATATTTTCAGTAAGATTCATGATGGCATTCAAGAACCCTTCCACGATCTTTTCTGCTAAGGATTTATACTCAGAACACCTCTCATTACCCAAAATTTTGTGCTAGAAATCAATCTAAAGAATGTTTACTTTTAGATCCCATCCAGAAGCTTCTAGCATAACTTCCTAGGAAGCCCATTAAATGAAAGGAATAGTTCAGCAAATGTGTGCTTTTGATGACTATCATGAATCATAGTACTATATGGTTTCAAAGGAGACACAGTGCCCCCACAAAGGGAAGTAATGTCCATCTTCATTTAGTGGCAAGTAACAAATTAGTCACTTGTGTGCGACTGTGCAGTGCATGGTGTTAAATTGGGTGACTAGTTAGTCAAACTGATCTTGAACTGTCGCAGAACATAGATTTAAATTATAGGATAAAACACATTTAATGAAATATCTGGTGCATAGGCGGGTCTCTGAGTATAAAACCCGAAAGAAATAAAAATAAATAGAGGAACAGCTTTCAGAAATTAATCTCCAAATTCTAAGGTGTAGTATTCTACTGTTACAGAAATTTAACAACAATTCCACCTTAGTAAATGATGTTCTTGAAACTTGTCAAAAGATACCGGGATGGGTCAAGAAAAACTTATAAAAGAAAAACAATGTAAGAGAAAGTTGATATTTCAACAACAAATTGATTATGATCTCAATTCACAAAGAGAGAAGGTTCTGCAGAATGTATAAGCTCTGATATTTTAATTCAAAACCTTTGTGTGATTTCACTAACATGGACAAACATATATTTATGGTGATGCACACAGAACGTAATAATAGAAAAAACATTTAGGACCAAGAGAATAACTGTAAAATTGATTAATTATTTATCCTGAAAGTAAAATAAATAATATTACTTTTTACAAATTGAAAATTCTACTTGAACCTGTTAGAATGTAGAGAATACTATACTTCACACAATATTTTTGTAATTGTAAGTGTCTTTAAGAATAAACGAAGAGACCTACCTTCATTCTATTGAATTAATAAACACAAACTCCCGCCACTCCAAAGAATGAGTCCCATTTACAGAAAGAAAAATTGTTCTGCAAACAGAGTCAAATCAGTTAATGCTACTATACACAACACAATGTCCTCAAGATTAAAATTAGAGATGGCAATTTTACCCAACCCGCTAATTTTTTGCCCAACTCCGACCCTAATGGGACCCGATTAGTTGAACCCTTAGGGTAGGGTATGGGATTTACCATCTCACCCCATTTAACTCCGACTCCGACCCGTTTATATATAAAACATATTTTATAATGACTTTAGAAGATTTTGTAAGAGAATAATATAAAAAAATAAATAAATTAAATAAATAAATTAAATAAAAATAATAATTTTAGGTAACGGGGCGGGGGCGGGGGCGGTAAAATCGTTAACGGGGTGGGGTGGGTTTGGGAGACTATATAAGTTTAGCGGGTAGGGTTTGGGAATAGCTCTCCCGTCCCATACCCGCCCCGTTGCCATGCCTAATTAAAATTATACTACTTAAGTAATCACCTAACCAGTAACCACTCATTAGATTAGGAACAAGTGGTGATTATGGAAGAGCATACTTTCGGACTAGCTGAAGTATCATTTCGGACTTCTCAACTCTTTCAACTCCATTAATACTTTCCGAAGAATATGACTAAAACACCTAAAAGCCCGGAAGATTTCAGTAGCCAATCTAGCTTTGACTTGAGCTACTTTGCAGCCACCAAACGATGTAACCAGACGCTTCGATAGCATCCTTCAATTTATTACCTTCCATTGCCAGTAGCTAAATTTCTAGGCCTTTGTCATTCACAAAGCTTTCCCCCAAGTTTGTTAGTGCAGGAGGTTTGTCCAATTTAGAACTTTGGGTGGGAAACGGTAACTATTCTTAAGGAAATGACTATATGGCGTTTTAAATGCCCCAGCCAATTTAAGCCACTGTACCTTTCTTCAAAATCAGTGCCCAATAGCCCCTTAATCATACAGTCAACGAGTTACCACATTCTTCATGCGGAGCAAGAAATTAAATTATTAGTTTTGAATTATTTTGTGTTATTAATTAGATATAAATTTATTGATGTAATTAATTAGTAGTTATTATATAATTATGTTAGTAGTAGAGATAAATTAGGATTCTAAGAGAGATTAGGATTTATTTATAGTCATCTTTTCATCTTTATTAGTTCTTATATGCTTTTGTAGTTATCATATTAGAGTTATCATTTAGAGTTCTAGTGGGTTTAGGTAATTTGTTAGGAGTGTATTTAAAGGGTTGTAATTTCTCTTATTTTACACGATGAATTGAACCATGAACTGAAATTGTTTAAGTTTTGTGGGTTGTTGCCCCTAATTATCCTCTCTAATCCCTTGTTCTTTCTCCTCTAAATTTTGTCGTACATCAAGAATGACCAAAATTTTGTCCTACATCAAGAATGACCAGAATAATCTCATGGTGGAAGCCATTATTTCTTCAGTTTCATCCTGGAACTAGTAAAACCGTCCTGAGTGGACCCTACCCAATTGCTGTCTTGAACTACCTCTCATTCACCAAGGTTGGTATATGTCAAGCACTCACTAGTGTTTCCTAACAGTCATTATCATGCAAGCATAGCTCCATGTTCCTGGGACACCCTGAGCGCTTGGCCCCTGCCTCAACTGTCCTTCCCTCAATTGTGACATATTCACATACAAACTCGTGAGTTGGTCATATCAAATTGTGACATATCAAACATTCTTTCCCAATGTCCCTGGAAACCTGACTTTCTCTATGTCCCTGAAGTCTTGTTTTTACAAAACTCAATTTATTTTTTGTTAATCTGTTGTTCACGACATATGGATTTTTATCCTACTGATTATTCAAATCTTTTGATAGTGGCATCATTTGACTCGATGGTGTCTTCCACATACAAAATTAAACCAATTTCCTGATCAAATATCCCCGTATAGGCTAGCGTTTTGAAGATCATTTATGTTCAAACTGAGTTCATTCTCTACCTCAATACAAAAACACATCCAAAATCAAACTAATTTATGACAAATTACATCAGGAAAAAGAAAAATTTTCATATGCACAAAACTCCACATTTACATCTACAGATTTATCATTAGAGATCTGTCAGCATCATGGTTCTCTCAGTGATATTTGTTGGGGTTCTATAACATATAATAAAAACAATATTTCCACCACAAGTGCAGTCATAGCGTGAGACAATAAAGTACTAATCTTTTGTTACAAGTGTGACTATTACAACTATGATAGGACGATCAACTATCAAACCCTACAAACAACATATACTTGCTAGTTTATTTTGCATGTTAATCAACCATCAAACTTCAAAAGCAATCAATTGAAAAAAATACTAAACTACCAAAAATATATATACATATATATTCAAGGTACAGAACAAATAAATAGAGAATAATATAAACCCCCATTTAGCCATAAACCAAAATTTGAATAGAAAAACACATTGCTAAGCCAATTCCTCAAAAACCCAGAAAATTAAATCACAAAAGAAACAATAAAAAAAAAGCCAAAAAAGGACTGACCAGAAGAAAATTGAGGGACGATAACAGAATGAGGTGATGATTGGAGTTCTCTCTCATCCTCACTCTTGAGCTTCATCACTTTCTTTCGGCCAAAACATGGACAAAAACCCAATATCTTCATTCTATCGATCATACTTCTGAAAAATGCCACTACTACAATATACATCTACATATATATATATATATACACAAACAAATTTAGGTTTAATGTGAAATTAAAATTAGTTCTGTTTAAGGAGAAGAGTTTTGAGTAATGTGATTGCACACATAATTCACACGTACATTACGCACACTATATGATTACAGATAGAATTTAGTTTATTATCTGTTTATTTATGGGAAATTTTGTGATCATAGGACTTTTTTTCTTTTACATATGTTGATATAATTTAGATTATTATCCGTGTATTATTCGTAAATTAATTCTCTATACACGCGCTAACGTGCGTAACAGAAAGTGGTTCTCTCTCTCTCTCTTTCTCTCTCTCCATCCCAACTACTACTTAAAAATAATAAAGAAATAAAACATATACAATATACAAAAATAATAGTATATTAAACTTTGAATCCCGATATATTTAGTTAATCTTTTATTAATTCATATACGTAAATGTAGCATATAACATAAATTATTAACACAAATGTATTAGATTTTCAAGATTTTCTTATAAATATACGCCTTTAACAATGTAAATATTATGTATCTTAAAATCAATATAGTAATATATCTCATAAAGTAATAAATTGACAATTACAAAATAGTATTAATTACAAGATAGTAATATATTTTATAAAGTAATTGTGTAATGGGAGACTGTATTAATTACAAAATCACATTAATCTGCCATTATTTTGGGAATCCATTTATTTAATTAAAGTTATTCTTTCTTTAATCCATTTTTAGTAGGATTACCAAGTTTTATAAATTTCTTTTAAGAGAAAATTTTAACTATTAATATAGTGGGCGTAATAACTCACCACTTTTTTTTTAAAAGATATGAGATGTGACATGATATAAATGTGCATGGAAGAATTCTCATTTAGAGATAACTTATGAAGATTTAGTTCATACCAAAAAAACTTAAAACTTACAAGCATATGTAGAAATATCTTCCAAAACATGTAATTCTTTAATTGTTATGTAAGAATGATGGATATATATCGCATTTTAATATTTTCAATTTACCGTACGCAAAAACATTTATTTTCGTATACTCCATCATTTTAAAAATATAATACTCTCTATGTTTACAACTTTTAACGAAGTCAATTTAAACTTAAAAAAATATAAAAATAGGTAAAGACTGTTTTTGGAATCAAATTCACATAAGTACAATTTATTTGGATCATTGCAATGCAAACATAGCGAGCAATTAAGAACAATTTCAGATAACTTAAGTTCCTAATAACAATTCCAAATTTGAAATTTTAAAAAATGAAACAGAATACTGTTGCAAGGAATTCAATCTAGTCAATCCAAATCAACCACATTACATGGAGATATGACATATTGAATATCCAACAAAGTAACAACCATATATTTGAGTGCCAAAATATTTGGTTTCAATAGACTAGGTCAATCCTTTTTCTCCCCACAAAAGTAAAATTGTAACACTTCTTGTAGTTTACATGTAGCTGCACTAAGCAGTAACAGGACCACAGGGTCAACTGAAGCTTGTGGACTTAATAAGACATTCCTCTACCATTAAACTGCATTCATAAAATGCAAACAATAATGCAAGATATTACTAAAGATATTAATAATAACAATAAATCCAAATGCTTAATTATATTTAGAACCAGTAAATTGTTTATTTTCACGTACTATTCTGCTGTATGCATAAGCTTGACTTTTCAATAGATAACAAAAAATTTCCTTGTGTACAGTATTTTTACATTTGCATGCGTAAATTCTGCGCCGGCTAGTGTCGAAAAAAGAAAACTATAAATAGACATAAAGAACCCGGGAAACGGTACAGGCAGAACATAAAAGTGAGAACATGAAAATCCCACTGTACTAGGAATGCTACAAAAAGTTTTAAATTAGAACAACTGAGGCAACATATTTTTTCCTTGAATCGCAGAAAGAACGAAGGTATCCTTCATCAAATGTGCCAAAACCAGAAAGCCGTATTCCAACAGCATCCATCCTATGGATATCTCGCGGAATTGGTGATTGCCAGAGTCCATCCCACCAAGCAGGAGGAAGAAGCGGCGTGAACGCGCATTGAACGGATTGATTATGACAGCTCAATGGGCCAGCAAATCTGTTCCAAACGTGCCCCCACCCAATCTGATTTCGCAATCCTTCCAATAGCAAATTACTTTGGAAGCTGCTGAAGAATGAAAACCTTGAACCAGCTGAGGAATTATCCACTGAGGAAGGTGAAATAACTTTTAAAAAGAGGGGGTTAAGAACAGGTATAGCATATTCCACAGGAGAAATAAATCAGGACAAAAGCATGAAATTACCAACACTCTGTGCTGCAGCAAGAGCTGCAACCAACTGAACATAGGTTGTTCCAACACGCCTGTGAGCCCCAGAAACAACAGCATGCTTTGCACGTGATGCAAGAAAGAAGTCAACAAATGCTACCCATCGTGGTGCGGGACCCCAATCCTTCACTCTAAAATTTAAATTATGTGGTCCATTCACTTTACCAGATATGTTTCCTCGGAAACGTTCATAATCGAAATGAATAACCTAAAGCATGAGGAAAGAGAAAACAAAGCAGAAGCAGTCGGGAAGGGTATCAATGTATCTATAAGTGAAGATCAAAAAGTAAATGATGGAATAACTCCACTAACAGATGTTGAAATAAATTTCATATTATTGTCTTGATGACTTGAAATTGCAAGGAATTCAGCATCTAAATTTGAAAGATTAATACTTTATGCTGAATACAATGACCAAAGATTAGTTGATGATATCAAAATTAATTACCTCAACGATTTCCTCTAAAATTGGTCTAATTTCTTTTACTATTGAGGGGCTATCTGAAACCACAACCAGTCTAGGTCTAGAACCCAGCTGCATATCATGCATGGCTTTCTTTATGCAACTTAATGCTGCCTGAACTGCTCTTACAGACCTGAAGTAGAGGACATAAGAACCAACATTTGTATTCAGGATACTAATATGCTTAAGTAGATAAAACTTGTAAATATAATTACTTTCAGCATCCATAAATAATGATATCTAGATGCAACAAAAACATCAAATTGTGACAATGTTCTAGAAGCCTGCCTTGTCCAATTAATCCTCCGCCTAGACGCTAGACAGTCCTTAAAAAACCTGGCACATAGGTCCAATTTATCTCCGTCTCACTCTGTCTAGTTCGGACTAACTCCAATTAATCCATGTCTAGGTCCACTGTCCACCTAACATCTTTTAGAACACTGCATTTTGACTTTAAGAAGTCAAAAGACGACACTCTAAACTGTAAGTTGATACATATTCATGAAATTTGTTCGATATATCAACGTCAACGCCTTTAATTCCAAATTTAATTGGCACAGACTATGGGATGAAACCGATATGACAAAAAATATAAATCTTAATATAATTGAAAATATAAGAAGTACCAATGATAATTTCATGAATCACATCAATTTACGAACTTGCAAATTGAATTTCTATAGTCAAAAGAGGACTTGTGGCGGATACTTAGACAGCTACTCAGGCTTTAGGAATCATTGCTGGCTAGATTTTTTATGAGAGCACCTAGTCACTTACATTCTTTAACTGCTTTACGTTGCAGATCCGTTATGTTTTCAAACTTATAGATAAACCATTAAAGAAACTAAGCAGTTTTGCTCTCAATAAAGTTTGAATGCCCCAACATAAGAGAAACTAGCATGGTTAAAGGGCCATGCGTGTAAGAGATCTGTTGACATTTAATAACTTCATACAATATATCAATATTGCTTTAAAGAGTTGCAATATCGCAACGTCTGAAAGGTTGATATAAATTATAGAAATTATAAAGAAGCAGTTCCTAATGTAAAATCAGGTGGAAATAAAACAAGAACAAATCAAAACAATGATACCCTTTTCGCCAACCTAAGAATTGAGGGGTAAAAAGGAAGAAAAGGCACAATATGCTTAAGTGAAATAAGAACCTAGAGTTCCAATACCTGTTCATAAGCATTCGCATGTGCAATGAAATATCAGGATCCCTCCCACCACCAATAACCGATTTCACAGCCAGCTCAACATCTTCTGAGGGAGATATGAGAATTCTCATTAGCTCCCCGAATACATTAGGTCTATAATTAAGATCTTCTGGCTTCCCAAACAGATTAGAGGCAGCCTCCCTCATCTCACTATGGATATTCTTCAAAAAGAATTGAGCTGCTACAGCATCCGTGGTATTCTGGAGCCTGCTGTATGAAAGTTAATGATCATCTATTGGTATCCCCAAAGGAGTAACAACTGAAATTTTTAGGACTTTTACCATATAATAGGTTCCTCCCACTCTCTCCAATTGCTACAGAGAACATTTGTACGTGCTGGCTTCTGAAAATCATCAACCCTCATTACCAGATGTCTTCCGTATTTAGTAACGCAACCATTTTGTCTCCACAGATGTTTAACTTCGTTCAAGGTAAAGGCAAGGTTTGAATAAGAGATGTAATCCCCAAAAGGAAATTTACGCCTGAAAATATAAAGTAAACATGTTGGTAAACCCAAAAAAAGATTCAAGCCAGATCCCTTCACCTCTAGAATGTACCACCAATTTTCCATGTTTTAGTCTAGACATGGTAAGACAATGCATGGAACAATCTACAAACAATCTAATTGGAGTTATTGCACTCCTCAGGTATATAACACCCAAATTTACTATAGAAGAGTATGAATCCAGGATAAAATGTCTGAGAATTCCACATTTGGTATAACATTAAATAATCCACAAACAAATGAAACCAAAATTAACTACATGACTATCTGGCAAGTGCTATTGTTCATAAATTCTTGCTAAAAAAGTTGACACAAATTGAAAATGATAAAGAAAGGATTGAGAGTGAACCAATATGCCTGGTTTGGCCAATTATCAGCGATCGGTCCAGCATTATACTCAGTGCTGCACCAGTTAAGATCTTGTACATTTCATTCCCGAATCCTGCTTCAGATGCTTTCCCTAAAACAAATCCATGTTTACAGAATTGCTCTGGAGGAAGATCTCGAATTCTTGAAGCACCTGAGAAATTCATAGTACGTTCAATCAGAATTCAATTCCTACAAGTGCCTTCAAGGATATCTACTCCTAGGTTCATACTTCAAGGAGTTTGTGTCACCATTTGTCTCAACTTTTTCTGCCCATGTGAACCAAGCCGGCTTGCTTGATTGTACCTTCTTTACTTTTTCTATGTATCTCCTATTCATAATGCATCATTACCTCTCGGGGAGCCACATCATAAATATTAATTCCCAAAAACTAGATTTTATCGAAAATAATAACCACCGAGCTAAATTTAAATACTTGTCTTCGTTTTGAGACACTCATGGCTTCCTACCATTCTTCCTATTAGCACCTGAAATTACATATTGTCACTCTACTGCATTGAGTTTATTTAGAAGATTATTCCTAAGATCTCAAGAACATCACAAACTCCAAACCAACCCATTTAAAATCAAAATATGCCACTGAATCTCTTTATAAATAAGGACTATAGCTGATAATCAATCATTCTCAAATCATGGTCCATAAAAATGCATTATCAAATTTAGGCAAATGTCGGAGCAAAAATTATGCTTTACAAGAATGCAATTAGTGACACTGACCTTTTAAACGACCATAATTTGCTCCAATAAAAGAAAATCTTGGGACAAAAAACCGGGGTAAAAGCAAAAAGCAAGAGGATAACAACAATACCATTAACATCAAAATGAAGGCGTATGATATCTCTGACGTGGAGACTTTGCTCGAAAAACGCACTACCACCACCACCGCCACCACGGAATGCTTCGCCCATCTCCTCGACGGTGGCACATCCTCTGTTGGTGGAATTATGAGTAGTATTAGTAGCAGTAGCAGTAGCAGTAGAAGCTGAAACATCAACTTGTTCAATTTCTTGAGCGAGAAACTGGGTGCCCTTTTTGACTGTAAGGTCGACGCCGGAGTCGGAGTCGGAGGGATCGACGGATCTAAGAGTCAGAATCAATAGACTAACTCCCGTAAATAGTGCAGATGCGATTAGAAGTGTATGTACGGACACTCGACGTCGCCTTCTTGAAGATGTTCTCATGATTTCTTCACAGTTTCAGTTTCAGATCCCCACCCAATTTCTTCTACTACTACTTGTCTTCCTCTCTTTGCGAGTTTTTTTCTTTTTTAATTTTAATTTGTGTGTTGGTAGATGGAGCTTATTTTGCGCAAGATTTGACTCTCGCCACAGGGACGAGTGGACGACACAAAAGCACAAAAAATAATACAGTAAATTTTTTCTCCAATCAACGGCTGAAAATTAGCAAAAGTAGAGCCGAACTAAGCTATCAATTTGGCTCAAATCCGCTCGGTCGAATTAATTGACTCAGTTTAATTTGATCCTTTAAAACTCATTCGATTTGAAATATAACTTTTATTTGTTTTAATATCAAAACTTAATTCGACTCTATTTGATTATTTAAATAAGATTGATTTCAAACACGATTTTGTCAAGAATTTAATTTTGTATTTATTCAAAAAAAATTATCTAACTGTCGTTTCATATATAAATGCAATTACGTTCAGACTGACTCCCTTAGAGCACTTGTAACAGTTTTTCTAAACTCAATTATGTTCTTTATTTTAGAAAATTTCAATGAAAAATGAAGAAAAATTGAGCTACACTGGTATCGTTATTTTAAAGTTAGTTTGATGATTATAAAAAGTGAACTCTTAAATCTATAGTATCACTATTTACATCCATCAAAATTATAATATTATTTTATCTTATTTTATATTATTATATAATTCTACTTTATTGCATATATGTGTGTACACACATATACACACACTAATATATTATTTATATTAATATATTAATTTAATATAAAATGTAATATTTTATTTATATTTAAATAAAATATATTATTCAATAAAATATTTTTACCATATATTATAGTGATTAATTAATACATTAGTACAAAACATTAATATATATATATATATATATATATATATATATATATATATATACTATTGTAATTTTTATTATGTTATATTATAATTATTATCTACAAATGTTAGATATATAATATGCATAAATATAATATCTACATGTACTAATATTTAGTATTATATTATAATTATTTTATATATAAATGTGATATGTTATCTATAATGGTTTGGATAATGACATGTTCAATAGCGTCTTAAATTGTGAGTCTGCCAAGGAGATTTGTGAGACAATTCAAGCGTTATGTGAAAGAAGTGAAGAAGTGAGAGAGAATATGCAATCTTTGTGGATCCAATAGTATGAGATGTTCACAAGCAATTCTGGTGAATCTTTAACAAGTCTATTTGATAGATTCAACATGTTAATCAATGACTTGAAGATCTTTGGCAAGACTTCTGCTAACAAGGATGTGAATATGGAGTTTATAAGGGCATTACCAAAGAGTTGAGATACCAAGATCATAGTCGTAAGGGAAGCCAAATATATGAGCTCTGTGTCCTTGGAGAACATCTATGGGAACCTCAAGACTTATGCATTAGAGGTTCAACAGAGAGAAAGTTTAAATTAAGACCACATAAAAGAAAAATTAGTGGCACTTATGTCTGGAGGTACAAGTAAAAAGTTTCATGGGAAAGAAGTTCTCATTGAAGAAGAGAGTGAAGCTGAGACAAGTGGAGCTGAGAGTATATATAGTGAAGATGAAGAGATCTATACTCCAAAGGAACATGAGGTTGTTGATGAAGCCATAGCCTTTTTGGCAAGAAAATTCAAGAAACTGAGATTCAAGAAGGGCAAGGACTTCAGAAAGACAACACCAACAAAGAAGTTTGTCCATGTGAGAAACCAAAAATTTTAAGTGAGTTTTATTATATGATATTCCATTTTGGAGATTAATTTATTTTATGCATGAAAGTTTAATTTCTCATTTTGGTATTAATGATGAATTCATATCTTAAATGAAAGTTGGCAATGTGATGTCCAAAAAGCTTTTAAATGTATTTTGAGCACAACTATTTAAAAGATTATTTTATTCAAGTTTATCTTGTGTATATGTGTTCACGTGGGTGGAAGCACACGAGTGTGAACTGATGTGAGCTGTAGTACTCACTTGAACCAAAGACTGTTGTGGGACAAGAAGTAATTAATGTATCTCAGAGTTATGCACGTGACCTGTCTAGTACATATCATCTCCAAAAGTACACTAGAGTGGGCTATGAGAGATGACCGACTGACTATTAAACAGTCGTAACACCGCCTCTTTCAAACCAATCAATTCATTCTAAAGCCCGTTGCTGCCTTTTTCCAACCGATGGCTGAAATCAAATCTCAAATAATCCAATAGCTCTTGTTGTTCGGCAAATGAGATATATATATCGTTTGGGTACAACCCTAACCCCACTTTCATAAATTTTCTATACAATATACCACCAAATCTAGGTTCACTTTCAGAGCAACTATCTTTTTCGAAAAACAACCCAAGACTTTTAACTTCTTCTTCACAGCCAAAGAGGTAAGAGCATTACATTAAAGTCCTACTCTATTTCTTGCACTTTTGTTCTGCTATGTATGCCATAAACACCTTGTTCATTCATTTTCAAAAGTATGATTTAATGCATGCTTTCAACACCTAGAGTTAATGTCTTTTTATTTCAAAAAGCTACCCAAGATGAGTGTAAGGAATGTTGACAATCATTAAATCCCAAATATTCATTTTCATCCGTAGTTAGAACACCTTGCTTGAGCCTCTGTCAACCTGAGTTAGAGGTCTAAACAGTGTCTATAAGAGCTGGTAGACCACAAGAGACGTTATATATTACTATGAGGATGGTAAGAGTTGACCTATGTATAGTTTTGGTTGAGAACACCACTCATGGAGGAGTGAGGAAAACACCACTGTATCTGAGACAAGTCTAACTTAGTCTCTGACAGTTTGGAGTTATTCTCTGACCAAACAAAATATTCCCTGGGAGATTCCAAGTTAGTCTCTAACAGTATATAAATTAGTCTCTAAAAGGCTAAAATAGTTAGTCCTTGATGGGCTAAAACTGTTGGTTTCTGATGAAGGGAATTTTCGATTAGTCTCTGATGGGCTAAAACTGTTAGTCTCTGAGGAAGGAAATTTCTTAGTCTCCGATGAAGGAAATTTCCTTAGTCTCCAATGTGTATTTAGTTCCCGAGGAGTTCAGCGATGACTTAGCGAGTTTGGCGCTGAACAACTTTTATCCGAGGAGTTTGGCGCTGAACAAATTATCCACAGATGAGTCCAGTGATGACTTATCGAGTTTGGCGACAAACAAATCATCCCCTGATAGTCGAGAGAGTTTGGCGATAGTCAACGTTATCACCCGACGAGTTTGGCGATGAACAAATTATCCCCTGATGGGTAAGTCATCCCCTGATGACTATCTCCTGACGAGTGAGTGATACCCTGATGGTCGAAGGCTATCCCCTGATGGCCAAGAGATCATCCCCTGATGACCGAAGACCATCCCCTGACGGGCGAGACATCCCCTGACGGGTAGTTTACCCACCGATGACCAGTCATCCCCTGATGACTAATGATCCCCTAACGTGGAAGATTATCCCCTGATGCGTAGTTGTCTTCAAAACTATAAAACATTATTTTCTTAAATTATTCTATGATGTTTTAATTATTTATTTAACTTCAACGGTTCTTATGTCAGATTTAAGACATTAAAAGTTTAAAGACATCACATATGCATTTTCTTTCATAATCTTATCAAGGAATTAAATTTCTCATGTGATATGCATGTTTTACAGAGTCTTTCGCAAGTGAATTAAATTAGATCTAACTGAGGACCGAGGCAAGTATATTCTCACTCTTATACTTATTTCAGTTAAGCGCATGATTAATTGATTGAACATGTGTGCAAGGTTATGACTTTTATGTCTTGAATTCTTTATGAAACAGTATGCTATGCTTTAAATTCCGCTAGCATGATATAAATAAATATGTATGAATATAACTGAACTTTGATTTATCAGTTATTCTTTAATGTTATATCTGTGCAAACAAATGAGATTGATATGTCCCTTAAGTGGGTTATGCCACATGGTTGGCTAAAGGAAAGGGAAGGTGTTGATTTGTTCTGTCACCTGATCTAGAGGAAATTATAAGTGAATACATACGTTCACACAAGGAGGGATCATGCGGTCACAGTTAGGCCAACTATATACCGTATGGTTAGCAGATCCAACGGGTTTAGCCCCCGATGGATATTTTGAGAAAGATATGCAAAGGTGTATACATGTCTTTCTTCGTGGAGGGTTACACACTGTTTATCATTAGTGATCCTCAAAGTTCTTCAAAGATTTTCGAGGAGTTGGTATTGTTTTGCTGAGCCTCCTAAACAGAATTGAATCTCTATTAATGTTCTAGATTTGTTCCTCTGTTTTGATTATATACTTGTTGAGCGTAAATCGCTCATTCTTGTTGAACTCAATGTCTTACAGGGCATGTTACAAAGGCTGAACCCTCTGACAAGGGGAAAGCAAAGATGTTTGGTCACTGAGTTTTGTCGATCCCCTTTGGGAGGCTGCTAAGGAAGGAAGGAAGATGTTTTGAAGTTGTGATGTTATAGGCTATAATATAGAGATAGCTTAGCTTCCACTAAAATTGTACTATTTGGGTTGTAATAACTCGTTACTATTTTTCCTTTAAACCTTATTTATGCTATGAATGGACATGATGTTATTTTATTTATCTTTTTGATGGAACCCTAGTTCGGTATGGAATTTTGGGATCGTCACAGTCCAGTCTAGTGTTATTAACAAATCAAGGATCAAATGCTATAACTATCAAGAGTCTGGACACTTTGCAAATGAATGAAACAAGCAAAAGACTGTCAAACAGACTAAAGAAATCAAGAAGGATGATGACTACTACAAAAAGAAATACTTTGAAGTCATCAACAAGAAGAATAAAACTTTCATTGCAAAAGGAAAGGATTGGGTGGATTCAGACCAATCAGATGCTGAGGAACTCATCAATCTTGCACATATGACAATATCATAAAATGAGACAACATTTGGATCTAGCAGCTTGCCTTAAGGCACTAAGGTAAAACTTGACCCCTCTAAAATGTCTCTTACAGTTTGTAAAGAAAACATAAAAGAAATGTCAACCGAAATTAGGGATCTGTATGCAACCTAAGGTCTTCAGTAAGAGAAAATGAGATAATTCAAAAGCCAAATGATCAATTAGTTGTTAGGAATTCCTTACTAGAGACTGAGTTGATTAAGCTGGAAGATGTTAGAGAGGAATGAAGAAAGACTAAGCATGATCTTGTTCTTGCTCGATAGATAGAAGAATGACTGAGGGAAAAGTTGAAAAAAGAACAAGACATCATAAAAGAGTGGACCAATTTTTCAAACAAAGTGAGGGAAACCACTGAGAAATATAGAATTAGTCAAATTGAAGGATTATACTATAATAAGGTCCAAGAAAAGTAACTAGTGATTATGGAGTTGTCAATCACTTGAACTATAGAAGCTAGCACAAGTAAGAGTTGTGACAGCCCCGATTTTTGGCTGTCTACTGAAGTGGTCCATTTGTTACTAACTGTGGTGACTCCGGCTTTCAGCAGAACACCGCGCCATCATTGGGACAAAAATAACAAAAACTTTCATTCATATCATAACCTGGAAAAGAACATACCCATCAGTTATTACAATTATTATATCAAAAGGTTTTAACAACTGATAACGTCATAGGTTTTTTATTACAATACTAAAAACTCGGATTCATATTTAAGAACCCTTAACAGTCAGTCCTTATCGGTACATCTTTTCCTTACCCTTGGAACTTTCACCTTTCTCATGTTTAACTGAAAGAGAAATCAAGCAAGTATGAGCGATAAATGCTTAGCAAGTAATATATTACAAGGCAAGAGAGAAGAATAGAAATTCTGCAACTAGTTCAGGAATACTATTTCCAAGGTAAAGTTAGTGAATATGAATAACATAAAGAGTTCAAATAAATGGATTTCTGTCGTAGATGGGGTGAATCCAAATTCTTAGGTAATGGAAAGTTGGTAATTAATGACTCTGAACGAAATTCCACATAAGCATTTGACGTCTTTCAGTTCATGACTTACTAGATCGCCTTAACTCCGTTCAGTACTAGGACTTACTGAGAGTACTTCTTACCATTTGACAATAGCAGGCCAAGGCTATCTTAATATGGTCTGCGGTGTATATACATATGACACTTAAAGTAGATATAATTACATCTACAGGGCCCGACAAATAGAATAAACCATTCTCAAATTCAAGGTGTTCCCTCATCAACTTATGTAATAGATTAATCCTGACACCTCAGCAAGGGTCATTAGCTCGAAACATGGATGACTTCATAAGAATGCAAAAGCATTAGAAGAGTTAAACTAAATTGAATAATTTAATATATCATGGACAAATAGGATGCTTTTAACTAGGTATAAGAAGTCAAGCATTTAGCAATAAGGTCTTAACTCAAGTTGGATAAAAAACTTTTATTCTCTATCAGTATGTATATGAAATAATTATGTATACGTGAAAGGAAAAGTTTGAGTATTTGCATATCATATCATAACGCAGATCAAATCAATTGATCAAGCAGTTAATTGTAATAAGCATCAGACTTCATATATGCTGACACAATTAGTTGTGCAATATATTGGAAGAATAATAAATATATCATCATGTATAATGAAACAACTGTGCTATATGTTAGAGGAATATATTACTTGCCTTGATCAGGGTAATATTTTATATTTGGTTCAAGTGTTCCTGCGAGATCTGTTTTTGATCCATAAATGATCAAAAGTTAGAATTATAGCTATGTCTAAGCAACAAGACTCTCTATCAAATTGTGTCTCATATAACCCATTAAGATTGTCTTATTAGAGTAAAATAAAATTTTTAGTTTATAACTATTATTCTTGAATGCATTAATGGTTACTGTGTATCAGGGGATAAATTACTCATCAGGGAATAAATCTTTGTTCGTCGCCAAACTCAACAAGTCAGTGTCAAACTCGTCGCCAAAGTCCATTGACCAGCACCAAACTCGTCGGGGACTAATATCCTTGACTAGCGCCAAACTCGTCAGAGACTATCATCCTTGACTAGCGCCAAACTCGTCAGGGACTGACTAGCGCCAAACTCGTCGGAGACTAACATCCTTGACTAGTGCCAAACTCATAGAGACTACCCATCTCGTCAAAGACTAATATTTTGAACTCTCGGAGACTAACATTTTGAACTCTAGGAGACTAACATTTTGGACTCTCAGAGAACATTTTGGACTCTCGGAGACTAACATTTTGAACTCTTGGAGACTTAACATTTTGGACTCTCGGAGACTAACATTTTGCACTCTCGGAGACTAACATTTTGAACTTTCGAAGACTAACACTTTGAACTCTCGGAGACTAACATTTTAAACTAGAAAAGGAAGATCAGATATCAATAGTAACTAGAATTGCTTTAAAAATTGAGGTCCTTTCTTAATTGTATGGTTGAATATTCATTATTTTAACTGATGGAAGCTGTAAGGAAAAGGATAACAAAATACAATATATCCATGTTGAATATATAGAAAAGCTCTTTTAAGTATTTTGAAAGAACAGAGGCCATCTAGATAGTTTATCATTAAAGGGAAAACGTTTTATTTAACCAAGGTTTTCAATAGATTTTCACTTTAACTAAATGAACAGGATGACATAGAGTTTATCTTTCATATTTCTCAGTTAAGCTAAATAACTAGTTAAGTCTTTAAAATTACTTTATGAGGCTCTCAATTCTGCAGCACACGTTATATGAATATTATTTTGAGTTTAAGAGTGTTTAGAAAAGAAGAGTAGTAAGATAAGAGTTTTCTTTATATAGGAGAGCCAAGAAAACAAGTATGTCTGACGTGGGGTGTTTCACACCTCAGATTAATATAGGACGTGGAATTAACTAAACCACTAACTCATTAAATATGATAAACAATTACTTGATCATTTCACTCACACGTATATGTGTACTTCTCACATGTGTCATATGGTAGTATTCTACAGTACTAATGACTCAGCGGCTAAAATGCTTACTCATTAGTGAAATTATTATTTAACTTCATTTATTTGTAACACTAACAATAATAACCCAAACTATTATTATTCATGATAATATCTTGAACTAAAACTTAGTTCTCTCAATATTCATAAAAGAATATTTGTTCACAATTGCAAATAAACCTAACTAGAATTTGTTAATTAAAAGATTTAATATTATAATAATATTTACAAAAAGCCTGGGGCTTTACAAGAGTACTCCAATAGCTACTGCCCCTACTCTTAAGAAGATAAAATTTGTTTAAGTTAGGAGCTATTAAGGAAAGTGTGCTAGAACATAGAATGAGCATGCTTGAAAAGAAATTGGATGAATTCAGAGCCAAAAGCTCTAAAGCTAACTTACTTTTCAGAGGATAAAAAACTAAAAAATAATAGAAATGGTAAGGAGGGAATAAATAAATTTACCAACTATACTCCTACCATAAATGCTCTTAGGAAGCAATACTGGAAGTGTGGGAATTCTAACCACCTTACTTTTAGATGTAAGAATGCACCTAGGAACATGCATACTAGACAATTATCCTCTAATAAAAAGAACATAATTTTTAAGAACCAAATGCGTGCTACGCAAGTTAAAAACAGTTATCAAAAACCTTCTAGAAGGTTAAAGGTAAAATTGAAGCACCTAAAGCTAAGAAGAAAGTAATTTCTTCTACGTAGTGATTGAAAAAGAATGAAAATTCTGAAAAACCTTTAACTACAGCTAAGACCACTAATGCCAATCGACCCAAACTAGTATGGGTACCAAAATCTACTTAGCTGTTTGTGTGTTCAGAGTATGAATGAACAAATCTAGTTCTTGGATAGTGGATGTTTAAGACATACGATTGATGAAAAGTCCCTTCCAATACAAAATGAAGCTGATGAGTTAAAGGATACTAAAATTGACTCATCAGAAAGTTGAAGCTGAAACTCAAGAAACCTCCATCAGCAGATGCTGAAAATGCAGAAAAACATAGAAGCCATTGATTTAGGGGGAGTTTCAGAATTAGCTGAAATTTGTTTTAGAGAAGAAGCAGTTGGGAGCACTGAATTGAAGGTGTTAAAACAAGTACTGCATCC
This sequence comes from Centella asiatica, assembly GCA_014636745.2. NCBI lineage: Eukaryota > Viridiplantae > Streptophyta > Magnoliopsida > Apiales > Apiaceae > Centella > Centella asiatica. The sequence goes on along the minus strand of CM025784.1, from coordinate 29,721,684 downwards.
CAGAATCAGAAACAACTTGCAAACATATTCACTAAACCATTGGATGAAGCCACCTTCAACAGGTTGGTAAGTGAGTTAGGTATGCTCAATTTTGGTGAATAACAAACTTGAAAAATTTATGCAAGATTGAGAAGGAGAAGTGGTAGATAATTACCCTCTGACAGCATAATTGGTCAGTGGATAATTATTAGCTTATAAAATGAAGCAAATATCATTATCTGCTAATAGTATAACTAAACATCAGATGATTTTAGTCTGAAAAAGTCTCAGAAGATAATTTTACTCTTCGGAGGATAATTATCGACTGATGAAAAAATATTTCATTAGCAGAAAACTTTACTCCTCGGAGGATAATTAACGACTGATGACCAAATGTAGCATCGACATATAATTTTACTCATTGGAGGATAATGATTGATTGATGAATAAAAGTAGCAGTGGTAAATTTTATCCCTTGATCACTTACCCATCAGTGGATAATTACCTGCTGGTAGTAGAAGTTAAAATATTATCGGCTGATGACTCAGCATTATCAGTGGATAAAATTATCATTTCTGAGTTAGCAGATTTTTGAATATTTAATAAAAACGCTAACCAATCTCCCTGTGGCACGTACGCAATTAGTTTTACTCTTAAAATTAAATTCCTTTCTCAAATTAACTAACATGCATTGTGCGTGAGAGAAAAACATTTACACTTGATTATTTTTAAAGTTATACTACTTTTAATTTGATACATCACTAATAAATTCTCTGCAAAACAAAATTTTCTCTCTTTATTTCTTCTACTTCTACTACTATGAAAGAGAGTACTATTAACCCAACTCTTTCTACCCAAGTAGCAAAACCCTCTAAATCCAAATCTATAACAAAAGCCACCTCCTGTATCTCTCAAAAGATAAAAGGTTATAAAATGAAAACAACTACAACCAGCAACAGTAGAGGGGGAAGGTGAAATAAAGAAGAAAAAGAGAACAGTGAGAACCCTTGGAGATTGCTTAGTATCTTCTCAAATGGATAATGAATCTAAAAGAAAAAAGCACATCTCCTATGTGCATCCTCTCAAAAGGGTGTTTCTATTGAAAATAGTCCATCTCTAAGGACACAAGTCTTTGAGTCTAAATAAAACACATATATAAATACCTTTTAAAGGAAGAAGAAGAAGCAAGACTTGATCAATGATCAACCTGTCACTGAGTGCACACACAAGAGTCTCAAATTGATGCTTTTATTTTCTCTATTCAAAAGAAGCAACCACCTCTCAAATCTATACTCTTATTCTTTCTTCTTCTCTCCTTGATATTTCTTCAAAAACAATGGAGATCTAATAATTCCATTGGTTTTAGATTCCTAATAGTTCAATCATTAGAGAAGTCAATTCTATAGCTGAAACACAAAATAGCAGCTCTCAACTCATCAGTGGATAATATGACTATTATTTCTCAAACATCCACTAATGCAGAACACTTACTGTTTATATTTGCTACACCACTTTAGGTCATCTACAACTGAAATGTTTAAATATTTCTAGTGAGCCTGAGAGAATACTTAGTAAGAGTCAGATCTTGTGTCTGGAAAAAGGTGTGGAAAAGGGATTAAAAAAAAATGAAAGTGAGTAATAAGAGGCAGACTTATATTCAACCCCCCCCCCCCCCCCCCCCCACCCTACAATTACTCATATGAGAATAACAAATAGTCAATTTAAATATTTATTTCTCAATGAACTAAAATAAAATTTTACGTTTTTATCATTTTATTATTATCATTATTCTAAGTAATGTCAAGAAATAATTAACAAATGATTATGAAAATAAAAAGAATTTATTAAAAGTTATATCTTACATATCTAACTCATCTTTCACACATTAATGTTTTGTATTATTGTATATGATAACGTAAAATGAAATGTTTTCATTTGACTTGTGTTTAGTATGTAATTCAATTTGCTTACTTTGTATAGAACATTATATAGAATAATATTGTACGTGATTATCACATAATTATCCTAATTGGTGGCTCATTTTTTTAATACCAAATTTTGGTGAAATTTATTCTTTCATTTTCAATCACTTCAATAATTTTAAAATTATTATTCAAATGACTTGATTAGCTATTATTTATCTATATTATGTACTCGATATTAAATTGAAAAAATAATTTTTTTAACTTATACACATTATGATAGTTTATTTTACTGTTGTAGATTTGACAAATGACTAATTTTGTTACAATTTGATTTAATCGTAATCGATTATTTATGGTAGATTATATGATTATGCTTTTTTTTCCCCGCTAAATAGAAGGAAATAAAGTTTTATTATTAATTTGTTTATAATTATTTTAATTAAATAGATTTAATTAGTGATTAAGATTATAATTAATTTGATTACAATTTTTCTTTATGAATTATTTGTACTCGATTGTGTTAGGAATTATAACATTTGATGATGATGTATAATACTTAGAATTGTTAGAATTTGGAATTGTACTAAAACCTGCAATAGTGTACTATCAGAGATTGCAAGTAATCATCAAAAACTACCAGGAATGCATTGATAGAGTTTAACAAAGTTGAAGTTAGTCAAGTCTATCAAATACTAGGAATTAGTCTATCGGAGACTAATACTTAGCCTATCAGAGAATAAGAATTTAGCCTATCAGAGACTAGGAATTAGCTTGTCGAAGACTAAAGATTGCATTATCGGAGACAATTCTTGAAGCTATCAGAGACTAAGGCAAAGACTCTTTATTGCATTGAAAGGTACATAAAGCTCATCAGGGGATGAAGATGGTTAGAGGATAAGTCATCAGGGGATAAGTCATCAGGAGACAAGTCATCAGGGGATAAGCCATCAGGGGATAAATCTCCACTTATGAACTAGTCATCAGGAAATAAATTAACCACTCATGAATAAGTGAATAATTCATTAGGGGATAAATATTCACCGATGAATAAAGTCATTAGGAGATAAATATCCACTGATGAATAAAGTCATATTAGGGGATACATATCCACTAATGAACAAAGTCACATCAAAGGATAAATGACTTGACACTATAGACCTCTACCAGAGTTCTTTAACAAATGAGAAGCCGACCAAGATCCATAACAGAGTTACAATTGGGATTTACAAGGTTGGGAAGCTAATCTGTGAAAGTGATGTAACTTAATAGAGATGTTAGGTAACATAGTTGTTACAACTACTGAACAAGAGAAGTTGCTCTAATAGAACATAGTAGTTGTTGAAAAGCAGAAAAGATCAGAGATAAGAAGTTGTGTGGAAAATATACAAAATACACAGCAACATACACAACATAGATAACATAAGAGAATACACCAAAAAGAAAGAGAAATATTATTCAGATATTCACCCTGTAATACGTAGCAAATTCATAGAATTTGAGAAGCAAGTTTTTCATAACTTGAGAAGCTAGAAATTATTTTCTAAATTGTTCATATTTGAATAGATTTTAGAAGCTGGTATCAATTTTTGATAACCAGATTGTAAATTCAGTTCCAAAATCAATAATATCAATTCTTTATTGATTAATACAATCTGTTGTGTTTTCATTTCTGCAATATATTTTCAAATTATATTGTGTTCTTTACATTAGGGAATAAATTTGTGAATTGTATTCAACCCTCTTCTACAATTACTCATCTGGAAATAACAGGTTGCATGTTTTTTCTTTTTTTAAATTAATTATATTATTATTAATATTTACTCAATATTTTATTTTGCAAAATTTGAAAGTAGTATTTGATTTATTTATGAAAATAATTATTTTCAGTGTAATTAAGGAGTCTAAAGAGTTCAATTGAGAGATAACTATTAAAGAGTTCTACTGAACGTGTTTTTTTTCTTATGAATTAATATATAGTAATAAATTTCTAATTTTTTATAGTCCTCTATCATACGTCGTGATCTCGGGCAGGCAATAACAGGCCAAGACATGTGTGATGTCACAGTGATGATGTAAGGCCAGGATGGAAAGATGTAGTGTTGAGAGGTTTTGACACGTAGGAGGTGACATGGCGCACACGTGGATATGACATGGTATGCCACCAAAACATATCTAAAATGTTCCATTGTAAGCTATTATATAAGAGTGTTGATACTTCTAGAGAATGTTCTAGAATGCATGAGAAGGTTGCATAGTGTAGATAGTTCTAGATAAAGTTCTAGAAAGTTAGGAAAGTTTTGTACATAATAAACTATTCTAGAAGGTAGCCTATAGTAATATAAATAGATGTGAATGTTCATTTGCCAAACCATCCAAGAACTCCAAGCATTTTTGCACTCACAATAGTAATAGAAGCTCACTTAGCTACTTGTCTACTTGTCTGTTCACTCGGTGCCATCTTTGGAGAAAGGTTGACATAGCAAGGCTCAAAGGTGTACACATTAGGTGTCATATTAGAATTGATCAACATTTATAATACAAATTGTGTTCTAATCAAAAAGTCTTCTTATGAACTATAAGATTATTTTAATCAAATCTACTAAAATCTATTAAATTAACATTAATTTTGAAATTTAATATATCGTCCTTTAAGTCAAAACAAATCTCTAATTTTAGGACGAAGTATAATAATAGTTTAATGTGTTTTTTATATTATTGTGTTTTTGAATTACTCTTTCTTTTGTTTTTGTGATTGATCTTTTTATTATGTAAGTACATCTATCATTATTTTATATTAGTTAATAGTAAGTACATTCATCATTATTTTATTGGTTCATAAAAATATGATATTTGTTATGAAATATAAACTTTTTACCTCTCCACTTCTCCACCTCTCCACCTCTCCATCTCTTCATTTCATATACGTTCACTTGCCTATAAATAGAGGCATTGTAGAATGGTGATGTACACAATCAAGTTGAGATATTATATAGAAATAAGATTAGCCTTTCTCTTTACTTTTGCTTTATTTGATAATACGTTATCAGCACGAGTTTGCTCTAGTCAAATTGCGATAGGATTTTATTCGAGAAGAAGTACAAGGTTGCTATAATCAGATTTTGTTTCGAGAAAAAGGTACTTCTAGACTGTATCTTATTAATCTTTACTTTTGCTTTATATCTTATTTTATTTAACATTCTATGAAAGTAATATTTTCATTCCCATAAGAGAATGATAAATTAAGTACATGATAAAGCCAGAAGATTTTATTATAGTTTAGTTTTTTTTTTAAAAAAAAAAAAAGGGAAAAGAACTTGAAGTTCTTAATAATAAAATAAAAAGAACCTGAAGTTCTTGTTTGTAATTTTTATACAATAGAACTTGGAGTTCTTTGCGTAGCATAATATATATATATATATATGTGTGTGTGTGTGTGTGTGTGTGTGTGTGTGTGTGTGTGTGTGTCTCCAATACTTAATTCTCTTAATAACCATAAGTTATTAAGATTCTTTTTCTTTAGTCATTTTTATTTATGTTTATTGAATACAAATGTATATTTTACTTTCGTAGCATTTTTATTTTTATTTGTTGTAGTTCTTATGGTCAACCTTCTAAATTTGAGTTCAATGCTCTTGATATATGGGGCAAGAATTATCTCCCATGGACTCTCGATGTCGAGATCCACCTTACAGCAAATAATCTTGGAGAAACAATAAAAGATAGAAATAAGGCCTCCCCGCAGGAGAAAGCCAAAGCAATGATATTTCTCTGTTATCATCTCCATGAGGATTTAAAAACTGAATACTTGACGGTGAAAGATCTGTTAGAATTGTGGAGAAATTAAAAAGAAATGTATGACCATAAAAAACAAGTACTCATCCCAAAAGCTCGTTATGAATAAATTCATTTAAGGTTACAAGATTTTAAATCTGTGAGTGAATATAATTCTGTAATGTTTCGTATAACTTCTGAATTAAAATTATGTGGAGAAAAGATTATTGATGAAGACATGTTAGAGAAAACATTCTCTACATTTCATGCCACGAATTTGCTCCTGCAGCAGCAATATCGAGAGTGTAGTTTTAAAAAATATTCAGAACTGATATCATGTCTTCTTGTTGCGGAACAAAATAATGAGCTTTTGATGAAAAATCATTAATCACGACCCACTGGTTCTAGTTCATTCCCTGAAGTGAATGCGACATCATTTAAAGGAGGTTAACAATGAGGACGTGGTCGCACTAATGTTTGGCGACGTGATCGTCATAATCCTAAATCAAACTAAAACAATGCTGAGAGATATGAAAAGGGAAATAATTCTTCATCTTCTAAAAAACATGAAAATGTTTGCTTTAGATGTGGTATGGCAAAGCATTGGTCACACACATGTCATACTCCAAAACACTTGGTTGAACTCTACCAAGCATCCATCAAGAAAAAAGAAAAAGTAGCAGAAACAAATCTAGTTGAAAATGATTCGAATGATTTGTTTATAGATACATACCTAGATGTTTCTGATTTCTTTGAAAATGTTGATGAAGAGATTAATGTCATGAAGTAGTTTTTGTTATTTTTAAGTTTAGTTTAATTTTCTTTTTCTCTTTATATATGTTGTAAGTCAGTTTTGTGATGAAATAAAATTAGTTTTCCTTTTATTTTTCTTGTTCCAAGGAAAAAGAATATGATTGGAGCCTCAAGAAAAGTTATGGCAAACAGTAAAGATGAATGTTTAGTAGAAAGTGGAATAACAAAGACTATACTAAAAAGTAAGAGATATTTTTCTCAATTGTCTCCTGCAGAGACACATGTTAATACAATATCTGGTATTAGTAATTGAATTGAAGGCTCTAGAAAAACTTGTATTTTGTTACCTGAATGAACAAAATTATTTATAAACGATGCATTTTACTCAAGTAAATCCAAAAGAAATTTACTAAGCTTTAAGGATATTAGAGAGAATGGTTATCATCTTGAAACCATGACTGAAAATAATATTGAGTATCTTCAAATAATATCTATTGAATATGGCCAGAAGATCATATTGGAAAAGTTGGAAGCTTTATCCTTTGGATTATATTGTATAAACATAAGTCCAATAGAATCAAATATGGTCAGTAACCAGAAGTTACTTGACACAAAGACATTTATTCTGTGGCATGACAGGTTAGGTCATCCAGGTAGCACTATGATGAGGAGAATAATTTAAAGTGCAAATGGGCATCCCTTAAAGGACCTGAAGATCCTAGTATCAAAGGATTTATCATGTGCAGCATGCTCTCTTGGAAAAATGATAATTAAGCCATCTTCAAATAAAATTGAAACTGAATCTCCTTCATTTTTAGAAAGAATTCAAGGAGATATTTGTGGGCCTATTTCTCCTCCATGTGGACCATTTAGATATTTTATGGTTTTAGTTGATGCATCAACTTGATAGTCACATGTTTATCTATTGGTAACAAGAAATGTTGCATTTGCTAGGCTATTAGCACAAATAATCCAACTGAGAGCAAATTTTTTAGATTATCAAATTAAAAGAATTAGACTTGATAATATGGGAGAGTTTACATCTCAATCTTTTAATGATTATTGTATGTCAATTGGGATTATGGTAGAACATCCGGTGCCTCATGTACATACACAAAATGGTTTAGCAGAATCATTAATTAAGAGATTGCAACTGATTGCTAGACCATTACTTATGAAAAGTAATCAACTATCTTCTGCATGGGGACATACCATTTTACATGTTGTTGCACTTATTAGATTAAGACCAACTGCATACCATAAATTTTCTCCATTACAATTGGTCTCCAGAAGAGAACCAAACTTGTCTCATCTTAAAATTTTTGGTAGTGTTGTGTATGTTCCAATTTCTCCACCACAACGTACAAAAATGGGACCACAAAGAAGATTGAAAATTTATATTGGTTTTAACTCTCCATCAATTATTAAATATTTAGAACCAAAAACTAGAGATGTTTTTACAGCACGTTTTGCTGACTGTCAATTTAATGAGACAATATTCCCAATCTTAGGGGGAGAAAAAGAAAAGCTGAAACAACAAGAAGTAAATTTGAATGCATCATCAATATCTTATCTTGATCCCCAAAGTAGTCAATGTGAACTAGAAGTTCAAAAGTTTATACATTTACAAAAGAATAACAAATGAATTACCAGATGCATTTGTAGATACAAAAAAGGTTACTAAATTATATGTACCATATTTAAATGCACCTGCTCGAGTTGATGTAATCCTAGCAGAGGTTTCTATACGAAGAAAACTTGGAAGACCAATCAATTCCAAAGATCAAAATCCACGGAAAAGGAAAGAGCAGAATAGAGCAGTTGGTGTAACCTCGGAAGAGGTTATCGAGAAAACCCGAAAAGAGGTTGATGAAGTTTCAGAAGAAACTCAGGTACCTAATGATTATGAGATCTCAATAAACTATATACAAAATGGTACAATATGGAACCACAATGAAACGCCTGTTGATCAAATTTTTGCATATGCTATAGCAACTGATGTGCTAAATGAGAATGATTATGTGCCAAAAATTCCTGAAGAGTGTAGGCATAGAAATGATTGGCCAAAATGGAAAAATGACCTGAAGTCTGAATTAGATTCACTTGAAAAACGCAATATTTTTGGACCTGTAGTCCTAACTCCCAAAGATGTTAACCCTGTAGGTTACAAGTGAGTAATTGTAATAAAAAGGAATGAGAAAAATGAGATTGTGAGATATAAAGCAAGGCTTGTGGCGCAAGGCTTTACACAAATACCAGGAGTTGATTATGAAGGAACGTATTCACCTGTAGTGGATGTAATAACTCTCAGATTTCTAATTAGTCTCACAATCACTGAAAAACTTCAAATGCGTCTCATGGATGTAGTCACAGCCTATTTATATGGATCACTTGATAATGATATTTATATGAAAGTCCCTGAAGGACTAAAAATGCCTGAAACATTTAAATCAAAACCTCGAGAAATGTGTTCTATAAAGTTACGTAGATCTTTATATGAACTAAAACAGTCGGGTCGAATGTGGTATAATCGACTAATGTAATTAGTCTATGTATTTCTATTAAAAGAACAATCTCGATTTTTACAATTATTGCAGTATATGTTAATGATTTGAATATCATTGGGTCTCCTGAAGAGATCAAAAAGATTGCAAATTTATTAAAAAAAGAATTTGAAATGAAAGATCTTGGTGTAACAAAATTATGTCTTGGCCTGCAGATCGAGCATTTGAATAATTGTATTTTTGTCTATCAATCAAATTACATCCAGAAGATGTTAAAACATTTTAATATGGACAAAACTCATCCTCTAAGAACACCAATGGTTGTTTGATCACTTGACGTAGAAAAAGATCTTTATCATCCCCGAGAAAAGAATGAAGAAGGTCTTGGTCCATAAGTACCATACTTAAGTCCGATAGGGGCTTTGTTGTATCTTGCTAATAATATAAGACCTGATATTGCTTTTTCTGTCAATGTATTGGCAAGATATAGCTCTGATCCAACACGCCGACATTGGAACAGAATTAAACATGTGTTTCATTACCTTTGTGGGACAAGTGATATGAGACTATTTTACCAAAAGAATAAAAAATTCAAATTAGTTGGGTATGCAGATGCAGGGTATTTATCAGATCCACATAAAACTCGATTACAATCTAGATATGTATTTACATATGGCGATACTGCATTTTCATGGCGATCAACAAAACAGACACTGACAGCAACATCATCAAATCATGCCGAATTAATTGTTCTATATGATGCTGGACGAGAATGTGTATGGCTGATCAGCGATTCAACACATCCAGGAGGAATGTGGACTTGAGTCAATCAAAGGAAGCCCAACTGTGATATATGAAGACAATGCAACATGTATTGCTCAAATCAAAGAAGGATATATTAAATGTGACATAACCAAACACATCTCACCAAAATTCTTCTCAACACATGATCTACAGAAGGATGATTTGATAAATGTTTGTCAAATTAGGTCAAGTGATAATTTGATAGATCTATTCACAAAATTATTGTCGAGAAAAGTTTTTGAACAACTTACACAAAAGATTGGTATTCGTCGTTTCAAAGATATAATTTAAAATGAGGGGGAGTATTATACACGTTGTACCGTTTTTCCTTCACTAAGTTTTATCCCACTGGGTTTTCTTAGTAAGGTTTTAATGAGGAAACATAACTGATCCATAAGTATCAATTAATTTGGTCCTAATGTACCTAATTTATAATTTGTCCTGCAGAACATATTAATTGTATATAATATAAGGTAAAATGTTTAAGGGGGAGTGTTATGAAATATAGACTTTTTACCTCTTCACTTCACCACCTCTCCACCTCTTCATTTCATATACATTCTCTTTCCTATAAATAGAGGTATTGTAGAATGGTGATATACATAATCATGTTGAGCTATGATATAGAAATAAGATTAGCCCCTCTCTTTACTTTTACTTTATTTTATAATAATATTTTATTTATAATCATTGTAAGTACATCTTGCATTGTTTTATATTTAAACTTTGGAGATGTCCATCTGTGTCTTTATATGTTTATCCTATGATAATTATGAATTTTTAGCATACTACGTTTATTGTATATTTTTTTCCATTACATACTTGAGCCTTATTCGAATTACTACAGAGCTCGTCACCAAACAAAAGAATCATCCTTGCCATAGAGAAGTTCAAATGAAGTCATATGTCTATCTAATCTCTTAGGCTATGTTTGGATACTGGTAAAGGAAAGGGAAAAAAATTTAGGCAAAAAATTAGTGTTTGGATTGCATGAAAATAATGGAACCCATTCAAAATAACGTTCCCGTAACTACCTATTTTCTCGTAAATCCAATCCGACTAAAATTGCAGGATTCAACGGGAAAATTCGAAGATTGCGTATAATCTAACAACCTTATCTCCCTTTTGAACGTATTTAAAAAATATCGCTATCGATTCTATCTCAAGTTGCTCTGCGTCGTCAACTTCCTAATCAAACCGAAGAAGAAAGCATCGTTTAGAGCTTCCCAGTTCGAACCAAAGAAGAAAGCGTAAATGCATCATCTGAAGCTTCCCAATCGAAGCCAAGAAGAAAGCGTATTTAATCACACCGAGTAAAATTTTCTGCATATATGTCACTCCCTATCAGCTTATATCACTTTGTATATATATAAATACATACTATAAGTAGATATATACTCGTTTGTTTTGTGATTCTTCCCAACCAAGAGCAATTCTCAAAATTAATCGATTGAGAAATCGCAAGATCATAATTCCCATAGAGAGAGCCAACTGTGATCTCATTCATAAGGTCGGCCGCAATGAGAAATATACAAGCCGTGCGAAACATACAACTCTTCATTTTCAACTATCTCTCTAGTTCAACAGGTAAAATCCCTAGAGAATTCTCGCTCTTTTATTTTCTATTTTCAAAATTACCATAATGAGGTTAAATGGAAAAGGTCATTATTTTTTATTTAAAGCTCACTTAAATGTTCAAAAGAAACACAAAGGTATATATGGAACAAAGGTTGTGAGGGGCAGTGGAGAGTTTGAAGATATGCTATGTTTTCATAAAGGTATATATAGAACATGAAATCACTATTTACCAGTTGCATCAGTATGAAAATAACCGATGTGAAAAAATGAATGATATTTATTTTCCATATAATGTTGAGGAGAAGGTAGGTGTTTTCAAGTAGTTATACACTCGAACTTAACATTGTTTAATGTTTTCTTAGCCATTAAAGTCAAAACACTCTTCTCTATAGAAGCATGAAAATGAAAAGTAAAATTCTAAGTTTTTTGTCTTGTTATTGCTAGATTTAGCTTCCAAAATGGGACTTTCGCTGGAGACATTTTAATTTGTACTATTCATATACAAGGCATTGTTTAAGTTGGTAGTTAACTTTTATTTGCCTCTTTGAGTTCGGATGATTACAAGGTGATGTGATATATATTTGTTCTTTAGTGACCGAATTCCTTTTAAGTGAATTTCACAAACTAATGTTTTCATGCCTTATTTAATAAGGAAATATAATAATGGGAAAATGGATGATGTTTTCCAAACGAAGTCAATGGTTAACTACTTTTACATGTCTTCTTACAGTACATACAGTAAAAGATTTAGGGGGAAAAAAAAATAGTATAATGAATTTAATTTTGAAACTATTTACCTTTGTAGCTGTATGCAGAAATATCAGGAATGTTTATGTCAATACTAAATATAGTGGCGGACCCAGAAATTTAATAATAGGGTTTTTTTTTTTAAGAGAATAATACATAACACTAGTTTGACATTGTAAAGTTAATCCATAAAAAATTACAACAACTGTTTATAAAAAAAAATTATAAAATATCAAAAAAATTACAATTGTTCTCGACGAAACTTCATTTTTTTAAAAAAAAAATTTCAAAATTTTTTTTAAAAAAAAAATTTCAAAATTTTTTTTAAAAAAAAAATTTTTTTTTTAAATAATGGGGGCCCGTAGATCCGCCCCTGACTAGATGCAGGCTCATTATAGTAATGTAAACTATATGTCCAACTTAAGTCACTTATCTTTGAAAGCAACAACGTGACTCGATCATCAAGTGAGTAAAACACAAAAACATAAAAACTAGCACCAAAGGAAAATAGTGTTTTACAATATGGGACTAATGTAAACTAATGTAGATGCCCTGTCATTATAATACAATTTCACAAGCTATTGGATAAGTTTGATTATATTTATTTTGATTTTGTGTGTATATTAAATGGTTCCTTTGAATGACTTTGAAGACGAAGTGGAATCAGCATGTGCTGCTGTTGTAAGTGCAGGTGCGCTTTTGAGTATTGGACCTTATTATTTACAATTTTTAGATAAAGATCCACTCGAAACAAATCACAAACTTACTTGTCCTTGAGGTAAAACTTAATTTAGAATAATTTTCTCTTAGGAAAACATTATCTTGTCGATGCTGGATTTCCTCTTCTTAGCAAATTCATCACACTATTTCGTAGTACAAAATATCATTTGAATGAGTTCAAGGGATGTATTCAAACATAGCCTTCGAGCATCCAAACATAGCCTTTTCTTGCATCCAAACATACTCTTCTTTTCCTCTTCCGTTTCCTTTCCTTTTTCCTTTTCCTTTCCTTTTCTTGCATCCAAACATAGCCTTTGAGCATGTTTGTTTCATATCATATTTAGAGGTAGTCTAATGGTACCATTTCACATGACAACTTAATGAATAAGTGGTAATATTTTAAAAAATTACCACCTATCCAGTCATCTGAATAGTATCTCATTACCACCTTCAGAGGTGGTTATCTCATATCACTGATTTTGATGAACAAAGTTATTTGTTGAATTACTTTTGTACACTTCATTTTTAATATAATACTCCCTCGGTCCCAAATTAAATTTTCTAATTTGACTTTGATGGTCAAATTGATCAAACTTTGACAAATATATTTATATTTTCATAATTATAAAAATTGAGTCTTTTAACTAATTATATGAACTTTCATTTGATATAAATATTGTCATCTATATCTTTATAAAATAATAGTAATTATGTTTTTAAAATCGATCAGTTTGACCTCTAAAGTCAAACTAAAACGTTTATTATGAGACAAATGGAGTATGTAAAATAAAATATTATTATTAATTTTAATATATTATATATAATATTTAATATACAATACAATCATAATAGTTATACTTCATTTGTTATAGCTAATGGCAATTAGAAAAAAAAATACAATATAATCACTCTAATAGAAAAGTGAATCATATATATCTATCCAACAGCTATTACCACTTACAATATTTAATGAAACAAACAATTTTGGTCTATCACATTACCAAAATTTATTACCGATCATGTGAACAGTACTGATGTGAATAGTATTGATTATCGAATAAGTCATATTCTTTAATTATCAAAGATGAACATGAAATAAACGTATTAATGTAACTCTTTAGTAATTGAATAAATATATACTGTATATTATTGTATATAAAATTAACTGTATTTGCCATGGTTTTCTAAGGGTATAAAGTATAATCACTACTTTGTTGTATACATGACATTCGATTTTAATCGAAGTGAATTAGGTTATTTGATTAAAATCAAATAGTGAAAATACATGTATTTTTATTATACGAATTACAAACCATAAATTTGTATTACCCAAAAATCAAAAACTGATCTAACCAAATTATAATTCGATTATTTCGGTTTTATACCGAAATAAAGGAGAGTTTGAGTAGTTCAATACCATATTACAAAGGGAAGTTAGAAATTCTATTTTAAACAATACTTTTGTTCCAATTTCATCTTTATGAATTGGCAAGGTTAAAAAGTTATAACTTTTATCAAGAGATGTGCCCAAAATTAATCTTGTTGTGTATGGTGTTGAGTTTAGTCACCAGCAATAAATAAAATCGATGATCACATAGTCATGGAAAGTGTCGTCACTAGTGATAGAAAATGATGATTTTCCACTTTTGCTTAAAGATTTCTCTTGTTATGCAAAAGTTTGTGTGATGTTCGTGACGGAAAGATGATAAGCATCGATCATGGAAGATAAGTGGACAATGTTGTCGGGCTATCCTTCCTTATTTTGGATGGCCCAATAACCTAAAACCTATTGAGCTTAGTAAATCTAGTCCTAGGGTTTTAGAAGAAAATAATCACCCACTTATTTTTTAAAGAGAGAAGAAGAGAGGAAAAAATTCTGCACATAACTGTTCCATTAGAAATTCAGTTGCAACTTTGTTAACCGTTAGATCGAGCTGAAATTTAGAGGGGACATTCACAACATCAGGAGCTAAAATCGGAACTGTGGAGATCGGATTCGGAGCTCTCTAAGTTAGGTGATTCTGTCTGTGAACAGTGCTGCATTTTGGGTGATTTTTCTTTGTTTTTCTTGTAATTTCATCTTTATGCGATGATGCTTTTCTTATTGAGTACCAAGATTGATTCTCGATGATATGGGCAACCTCTAGTTGACTAGAGAAGTGAGACAATTATATTCTCATTATTAATTCAATAGTAGAAGTTTTTTGGCTTGTGGCTTTTCCCTCACATCGAGGGTTTTCCACGTTAAATTGGTATCTCTTAGTTGCTTGTTTATTCTCCTTAAATTTTCTACATTTTTTGGTTACTTCAATTGAATTGTTTAACTAGGAAAAAATTGATCTTGGGAATAATTGTGACAGACTAACCCGTCAGGGGAACTCATCAGGGCATAACAATGACAAGCCATCCCATTAGAGGGAATGCTCAACACTATATCAATGGAAGTTGTTAGTGGATGATGTAAGTCTTAAAGTCAGGAGATCAAGAAGCACTTGGGTAACTCTACAACAAGAGATTAACTAAAGTGAAGCATGAAGCACTGATCAAGTCGTAAACAAGACTTATCATCAGGGGATCCAGAAGCACTGGTCAAGAACACATCAGGGCTTGTAATCAGGGGATAGTTATGTTTGCATACACTCGTCATCAGGTCATACATGCGAATCATTGAAGCCTGTGATAGAAGCAAGAGATATAACTGGAAAGATATTTCTTGAAGTTTGATGGGCGAATGACAACTCTCGATCATTAAATGCTCGAAGATTAGGGAATGAAAAAGAAGTAACAAAAGTCATTAGCAGTCTGCCACATCATTTCTAAAGGACATCGATGTGACATATATGCGGCTAAGCTGAAAAAGCAGCACGTCTAAGCACGTGGGTTCAACAACTGATCTTCTATATATGTAAAAGAGTTCTCATTACACAAGAAAAGGAGTGAAGAACATCCAACAGGACAACCAACAAATAGAAGCACACAGACACTAGAAAGAAGCTTTGTAATATCTTGAGAGAAATATTCAAAGAAAATAAGAAGCTAGTTAGTGTGAAAAAGAAGTTGTAATATTATTACAGAAAAGTTGTAACTCGTTACAAACTTTGTAGCTGTTTAATCACGTTTGCGATTAAACAGATTTCCAGAAAAACATCAAGTTTTAATATAATTATTTTAAGTTGAATGCTTGTGTGTTCATCTAAAGTTCATTATGGTTTTTTCTGATTTTGTAGCTATTTCTAGTCGTGCTTAAAAACATTTTATATAGAAGAAAAAGTTTGTAGTGTTTGTATTCAACCTCCCCTTCTACAAATACTTGAGCTTATATTGTTCTAACAAAAAGACAAAGTTGAAGAAAAGAAAGAAGAGAAAGATGTTGTATCTATTGCATCCAATGGAGACATTTTCCTAGTCCTAGATGAGGGCTACCTTAATCTCACATATAAGGATTCTACATGGACAGTTGATTCTGCAACTTCCTACCATAATACTACTTGTAGGGAATTCTTCTCGTCTTACACTCCAGGTGATTATGGGTTTGTAAGAATGGGGAATTATGGTAATAGTAGAATTGTTGGCATGGGAGATGTTTGGATAGAGACGAACATTTGGTGCAAATTGCTTTTGAAAGATGTTAGGCATGTTTCAGGTATTCGCTTCAACTTGATGTCTGTTGGTAAATTTGATAAAGAAGGGTATGATAGTTCTTTTACTGGTGGAGTGTGGAAGTTAAAGAAAGGTTCCATGATGATGGAGAAAGGGAATAAGAGAAGATCTCTTTACTTCACACAAAGCAAGCTTATTAATAATTCAGCTAATGCAGTTCAACATGAGTCATCTACTGACTTATGGCATCAAAGGCTTGGCCACCTTAGTGAAAAAGGACTCTAGATTCTTGCCAAGAAAGAGGTACTACCTAAAGTGGAAGGTATGACATTATCACACTGCCTTCATTGTTTATCTGACAAACAACATAGAGTCTCATTTCATACATATTCTCTTTCAAGAAAAAATGAGTTATTTGCATTGATTCATACTGATGTTTGCTACATGAAAGATAGATCTCTTGGTGGCGCACTATATTTTGTGACATTCATTAATGATTACTTTAGAAAAGTGTGGGCTTTTTTTTTGACTTCTAAAGGCCAGGTCTTGAATGTGTTTAAAGGCTTTCATGCAATGTTTGAAAGGCAAACAAGAAAACAGTTGAAATGTGTCAAGGCAGATAAAGGTGATGAATACATGGGACCTTTTGAGAGTTATTGTGAAGCTCATGGCATTAGACTTCAAAAATTAGTACCAAAGACTCCATAACATAATGGTGTGGCAGAGAGAATGAACATAATTATTTGTGACAAGATTGTTTGCATGCTCTCTCATGCAAAACTGCCTAAATCCTTTTGGGGTGAGACGATGAGAATTACTGTTGATTTGAGTAATCTTTTCAAAACCATTAGAAGGTGATGTTCCTATCAGAGTTTGGAAAGGAAAAGACGTCTCTTATGAATAATTGAGAATTTTTGGTTGTAGAGCTTTTGTTCATATTTTAAAGGATGAAAGGTCCAAACTAGATGAAAAGACAAAGCAGTGTATCTTCTTAGGATATGGTCATGATGAATTTAGCTATAGGCTATGGGTTCCGAATACAAAGAAAGTCATTAGAAGTAGAGCTGTATTTTTCTTTGAAAATTAGACCATTGATGATATTGAGAAACTAGATAAGCCAAAGTCTTCAGGTGAAACAGTTGCTAATTTGAGTCCAGTTATTCTTCTAGCTCCACATGTAGATGATAATAATCATAAGGGAGTTGATCATATTGATCAAGAAGATGCAGTTGTTGACGAGAATGTTCTAGATGGACATGTTGAGTTAGAGCCACAAGTTGATCCTCCTTTGAGAAGGTCTAGCAGACAATCTTAACCTTCAAGAAGATATTCTCCATATGAGTTTGTCTTAGTCACAGATAGTGGAGAGTCAGAATGCTTCCAAGATGCTATGACACATGAGACTAAAGAAGAGTGGTTGAAGGCCATACACGAAGAGATGATATCTTTGCAAGAAAACCATACTTATGAGCTTGTGAACCTGCCAAAGGTTAAGAGAGCACTTAACAATAAATGAGTGTTCAGGTTGAAGACTCAAGAAAATAGCTCACATCCAACGTATAAGGCAAGATTGGTTGTGAAGGGTTTTAGTCAGAAAAAGGGTATTGATTATGTGGAGATTTTTTTGCTCGTAGTGAATATGTCCTTTATTAGAGTTGTTCTGGGATTAACTTCCAATTTGAACTTGGAGGTTCAACAACTTGATGTAAAGACTGCCTTCCTCCATGGTGACTTCGAGGAAGAAATCTACATAAAACAACCGGAAGGGTTCGAAGTTCAAGGAAAAGAGAGTCTTGTGTGTAAGCTGAAAAAGAGCTTGTATAGGCTCAAGCAAGCATCGAGACAATGGTATAAAATATTTGATTCTTTCATGGTGGGGCATGGATACCATAAGACTACCTCAGACATTGCGTGTTTTTGAAAAAGTTTTCTGACAATGACTTCATTATTCTCTTGCTACATGTAGACAACATGTTGATTATTGGTCATGATAGTAAGAAGATTGACAGGTTGAAGAAATAATTGAGCAAGTCTTTTGCAATGAAAGACTTGAGTCCAGCAAAACAGATACTTGGTATGGAGATCTCTCGAGATAGGAAAAATGGTAAGTTGTGGTTGTCTCAAGAAAGGTACATTGAGAAGGTGCTAGATAGATTTCGCATGAGTGTAGCAAAACCTGTTAATTATCCACTTGTTAGTCACTTTAAGCTCACTACTACATAGTGTCCTAAAGCGAACAAGATAAGGAAAAGATGAAAAAAGTGCCTTATGCATCGGCAGTTGGGAGTTTAATGTATGTCATGGTTTGTACTAGACCAGATCTTACTCATGCAGTTGGTGTTGTTAGCCATTATCTCTCAAATCCTGAAAAAGAGCATTGGGTAGTAGTAAAGTGGATTCTCAGATATCTTAGAGGTACTTCGTATGTCGGCTTGTGTTTTGGTAATGGTAAAACTGTGTTAGATGGGTTTATAGATGCATACATGGCTGGTGATATTGATACTAGAAAGTCTACATCGGAGTATATGATGACTTTTGCAGGGGGAACTGTGTCATGGCAGTCCAAGTTGCAAAAATGTGTTGCTTTATCTACCATAGAGACATAGTTCATTGCTATTACAGAGGCTAGTGTTAGAACAAAATAGGCTCAAGTGTTTGTAGAAGGGGGGGTTGAATACAAACACTCAAAACTTTTTGATCTTTAAAAACTTGTTAAGCACTGATGGAAATAGCTACAATATCAGAAAAACTATAATGACTTTAAAATGAATACACAATCATTCAAGTTAAAATAGTTGTATTAAAACTTGATATTTTTCTAGAAATCTGTTTAACCACAAATGTGATTAAACAACTATAAAATCTGTAACAAGTTACAACTTCAAATTCACACTCAATAACTTTTAACTTTCTTTGAATATTTTTCTCAAGATATATTACAAAACTTCTCTGTAGTGTTTGTATGCTTCTATGTGTTAGTTGATCCGTTGGATGTCCACCCTTTGTGTAATGAGAACTCTTTTGCATATATAGAAGATCAGTAGTTGAACTCATGTGCTTGGACGTGCTGCTCTTTTCAACTTAGCCATTTAATGATCGAGAGTTGTCATTGGACCACCAAACTTCAAGAAATATCTTTCTAGTTTATATCTCTTGCTTCTATAGCAAGCTTCATTGATTTGCATGTAAGACTTGATGACGGGTGTATGCAGTCACAACTGTCCACCAATAGCACGCCCTGATGTGGACTTGATCAGTGCTTCTGGATCCCCCTGATGACGAGTCTTTCTAAGACTTGATCAGTGCTTCAACATTCACTTGAGTTATCCAAGTGCTTCTTGATCCCCCTGACATTAAGACTCAAAGCATCCATTGATGGCTTCCACTAATGCTATGCTGAGCATTCCCCTTGATGGGTTTTCCTGACAGGTTAGCTTGACACTGTCATATCCTGATGAGTTCTCCTGACAGGTTGGCATGTCACTATCATGCCCTGATGCATTCCCCCTAATGAGTTTGGCTTGCCACTGCCATACCCTGACGCGTTTCCCTAACGGGTTGATCTGCCTTTGTCATCCCCTGACGGTTTTAATCACTGAAGTTTTGTTGATTTTGTTTGGAATGTCTAATGTGCAGAGTACTTAAGTATCTTTGAGTAACAACAGACATCTCTCTTCACTATCAAGTCCTTTAGAAGTTTCAACTGATGACTTGTCTAGTGAGAAATACTTCATCCCTTAATGACTAATTTGATCATCAGTGGATGCAAAATGTGTGCATATACTTAGGTTTATAGAACATCCTGAGTATGTACAGATACACAAACAAAACTCTAAGTATCATCATCATTTATACTTAATAGCTAATAAGGAGTTATTGTGGATGAAGAAATTTTTGAATGTTTTGGGACTTAGACAAGATAAGTTTACTCTCTATTGTGACAGTCAGAGTGCCATTCACTTGAGTAAGAATTATAGTTTTCATTCTCGTTCTAAACATATAGATGTTCATTACCATTGGATTCAAGATGTACTAGAGTCAAAGAAGATACAAATTGAGAAGATTCATACGGACCACGATGGCTCGGATATGATGACTAAATCCTTGCCAATTCAAAAACTTGAATTGTGCAAGATGAAAGCAGGTTTGATGAAGCCCTCCTCATAAGTCGGAAGGGGGAGTTTGTTGGGCTATCCCTTTTTATTTTGGATGACCCAATAACCTAAAACCTATTGAGTTTAGTAAATCTAGTCCTAGGGTTTTAGAAGAAAATAATCAGCCACTTATTTTTGAGAGAGAGAAGAAAAGATTTTAGGAGAAAAAATTCTGCACATAGCCGTTCCATTAGAAATTCAGTTGCAATTTCGTTAACCATTGGATCGAGCTGAAATTTGGAGGGGACATTCACAACATCAAGGGATAAAATCTGAATGGTGAATATCGGATTCGGAACTCTCTAAGTCAAGTGATTCTGTCTGTGAACAATGCTGCGTTTTTAGGTGATTTTTCTCTATTTTTCTTGTAATTTCATCTTTATGAGATGTTGTTTTTGTTATTGAGTACCAAGATTGATTCTTGATGTTTTGGGCAGCCTCTAGTTGACTAGAGAAGTGAGAGAATTGTATTTCCATTATTAATTCGATAGTGAAAGTTTTTTGGCTTGTGGTTTTTCCTTCACATCGAGGGTTTTCCATGTTAAATTGATGTCTCTTGGTTATTTGTTTATTCTCCTTAAATTTTCCGTATTTATTAGTTACTTCCATTAAATTGTTTAACTAGAAAAAATTTGACCTTGAGAATAATTGTTTAATTTTTCCAACAAATGTTGAAAGATGAAAAAGAAGTAACGAGGATGAAATGCTGCAGAAGTTGGTTTAGCAGAATGGAAGAAGTGGATTAGGTTGACATTCCATATGAGCTAATGGGCCAAACATGAATTAAATGGAAGTTGGACTAAAAATATTAGAATAACTTATTGGAGTTATTATATATCTATATATCTATCCATATATATTAATCGACAAATCATGTACAGAGTTGACTCTATTGAATCAATTAATGATTCGATTAATTTGGTTGTTTTTTTTATTTTCCAATTGTTCTTAAAAAATAATTTTAATTGTTTCAAATTCAAATAATTTTTAGTTTCACTTTGAATGAGTTTTTATTTTTATATTTAAGATAAATAGGGGCGGAGCTAGAATTCTTACACAGTAGGGGCAAATTTTTTTTTGTTGAGTTAAATAAAGAAGATTTGAATTGATGGTAGCATCAACTAGTCATTATAATGTTGATAAATTATGAAATTATCTCACTAGAGGTCATAGTTTAAATAACCACTTAATCATTTATCATTATTTTAGTTTCAATAAATAATTTTGATAGTGTTTATCACCCATTTATTTCCGAAGAATAATGTTCACAATACTTCATTAGTTTCCCAAATGTAAAGGTTGCACATTAATTAAGATTTGTATCTACGAAGCATACTTTTTTTTCATGAATTTTATTATAAATGTTTAATAAATGATAAGATCAAAAAATAATGACAATCATTAAAAGTTATAATATAATAATATTTTCTTTTTCTAAATGTCAGTAATTGTTTTTATAAAATACCTTTCATTCCAGAATATGCTTACGGAATGGGACAGTAACTGTTTGACATGAGCCTATGATAGAACATAAATCTACCGAGTAATATATTGTTTATTGCCTTTATTGTCCATTAAATTTCTTGGTTGACCGTTCGCTACATGCTAGGTAAAAAGAAAAGGGAGAAGACAGCATAGGCAGTCGCCTATGTTGCCGTTGTATAGATGGGTACTCGAAGAGGAATACTATTTAATTTTAACTTTTAAACGGGTTGATGGTTAAATTTTTTTTACTATAGATATATATAATTAAATATATAAAAGTATTGGAAATAAAAAAATTTAAAACATTATAATTATCTTAATATTGTTTACAGAATAAAAATACTCGTACTATATACCGGTGTACAAACTAATTTTGATTATTTGGTTAAACGAATCGACAATTGTCAATATTCATATTAAATCCCGAATTATCCAAATAACCAAAATATTTCAAATAATATTTTTTTGATTCAGTTCGATTATTCGATATTAACTAGTTATTTGGTCGATTATATGTACGTAAAATGTTTAATTTAGTTTAGCAATATCGTAGTAAATTGAAACCCGTTGAATAGACCTAGGAAAAGAAATAACCGTACGTCGTAGTGACAATTAATGCAAGTAAAAGTAAATTCCAAAAAAAAAAAAATGCAAAACATAGGGAAGTTGAATGAGGTAAGTGGTCAAATAGATCTAACGAACTCTTCTCCCACCCAATAACCTTCCTTCAATGGTGTTCCTTCATTCATTCCTTCTTCTCCATCACATACACAGATACACACTCTCTCTCTCTCATAACAATCTCAACTACCTTTTCAATCTCACAAAAAAAAAAACACCCTTTTTAATTATTCTTCCTAAAATAAACTTTATATTTTTTTTTCTTTTTAGCAAAACAAATGATAATTAATTTCATCCTTCAATTCCGCTCTCTGGTTTTGCCTCCCTTCACATTTCCAATCTATTCTCTACCCATTCCATTTTGTCTAACTTCTAACAACATTACGTTATTACAGTAATTTCTTGTTATTAGTTTCAACCAATTATTATGGAACCAGACAAGGAGAAATCTCTTACCGATAAAGATGACAATGGCAACCAAAAAGATGAAAAAAAACCAGAAATTAACCTCGATACAACTAATCCACCGGAGATCGTCGAAGAACCAAAAGCCGATGAGGCGGCCGATGCCTCTGCAAAGGAGGGCGGAGAAGAAGCAGATCATGATCAACAAAATGAAGATCAATATGAAATTGAACTAGTTCCAGACCTTGGTAAAGTTTCCGAGGAGATTGATCAATTTATATCTGCTTTATCATCATCATCATCATCATTGAACCAATCAAAAGATGGTGCAGAAGATCATTCTTCTGAACCACCAAAAATTCCCGAGTTCCTTGATCAATATGCCTTTCTCGTTGAAGCAAAAATTGCAAACTATGATTCTGCAGACGCTCCGGTGAAATGGAGTCAGCTTTCCGAGGAAGAATCTGTTTCATTGCTAGAAAATGTGGACCGGCTCTTAAAGTTATCAAATTCCCTTTATATGTATTCTTCGGAATCAGAGTATGCCTCAACAATTAATCGCATTGGTGGTATTCTACAGCGAGCATTGTCATTTTTTGAGGAGGAATTCAGGTTAATTCTCGAAGATTATACATTCATTGATCCTGATCAGGAATCCAAAGCCAAACAATCTTCATCTTCAACACCATCTGCTGCTGTGGCGGCGGATCAAAGTACGGAAGCGGATCAAACCGCGACAGAACCTGATCCAGAATCGGCGGAAACTGAAAATTATTTCCCAGGCTATTCAGATGAAATCGTCTCAGTTCTGAGCAGGTTAGTGAATGCACTGATAAAGTCCGGTCACGAAACAGAGTGCTTCCAGGTGTATTTCTTCGAGCGAAGAAGAGCATTGGAAGCTACATTGCAGAAACTAGGGTTTGAGAAATGCAGCATTGATGATATACAGAAGAAGAATTGGGACTCGCTCGAGAGAGATATACTCACCTGGATCAAAATTTCCAAGGAATTCTCCAACACGCTCTTGCCATCGGAGCGGAATCTCGTCGAGGCTATTTTCGCCGGACATGACTCGATTTCCGTCGTACTGACCGGACTTCTCTCGAAAGGCGTGATGATTCAGCTTCTGAATTTTTCAGAAGCCGTGTCAATGACGAAGCGATCGGCGGAAAAATTATTTAAATTTCTGGATGTTTATGAGACATTACGGGATTTGATTCCGAAATTAGACGGATTCTTTCATGGAGATGGCGTTAACGATCTGAAAACGGAAGCGTCATTGACTCGGTGCCGACTCGGCGAATCAATAATATGCATTTTCTGTGAATTGGAAAATTCAATCAAGGCTGATACCGGTAAGACTCCGGTTCCAGGTGGCGCAGTGCACCCCCTGACTCGTTACACCATGAATTATCTAAAGGTGGCCTGCGAGTACAAGGACACATTAGAGCAAATTTTCAAGGAGCATCAGAAAATCGAACGAGCCGACTCAGTTAACAAACCCGAGTTTGACGAGTCGTCAAATAGTTCTCAGTCTCAAAACAAGGACAACGATGAGATACTACTATCGCCGTTCCAGACACAGTTGTTAAAAGTGATGGATCTGTTGGACGCGAATCTGGAGGGGAAATCGAAACTCTACAAAGACGTTTCGCTGAGCCTAATTTTTCTGATGAATAACGGGCGTTACATAATGCAGAAGATCAAAGGATCGGCGGAGATTAAGAGCTTACTAGGAGACTCGTGGTGCCGGAAAAGGTCGTCGGATCTCCGATCGTATCATAAGAACTACCAGAGAGAGACATGGGGGAAGCTGTTGCAGTATTTGTCGCACGAAGGTCTGACGGTGAACGGGAAGGTGACGAAGCCGGTTTTGAAGGAGAAATTCAAGAGTTTCAATGCGATGTTCGATGAGATACACAAGACGCAGAGCACCTGGGTGGTGAGTGACGAGCAGCTTCAGTCGGAGCTAAGGGTGTCCATATCGGCGGTGGTGATTCCGGCGTACAGGTCGTTCATGGCAAGGTTCAGCTCAACTTTTACTCCGGGAAGGCAAACGGAGAAGTATATAAAGTACCAGCCGGAGGATATAGAGACGCATATCGAGGAGCTGTTTGATGGAAGTTCTGCATCAGCATTGGGGAAAAGGAGAACATAACCAATAATCACCATTATTGCTGCTATCCATGAATACGACGTCGTAGGTGAAGCAAGTGTGGCACTCTAGGCAAGCATGGCATTTGATGTAGTGGAAAATATTTGGAGTGACTAGACCATGTGTATTTTTCCAAATTTTTAATTTTTTGGTTTAATTTGTGTTTTCTTTATTAAGTAATTAAAAATGTCAACTTTAATTTTGTAATATACATTGTTACTCTTACTGTCACTTCATAATTTATAAGGTTGTTTGGTTGATATTTTAAAAAAAAAAAATAAAGGAATTGAAACTTTTTTAGTAAGTAAAAGTTCTCACACAACATTTAATTACTCACCTCCCTTAGTAAGTCATATTTCCCGTATTATTAATTAAAAAAATGACAAAACTATATTACAAATTTGACACTAAAAAATAATTGTGAAAGACACAATAGTAAATTGAAACATATTAGATGAGAAATATATAATTGAATCAAACACAATGTAGAAAATGAATTTTCAGGAAATATAAATTTATTCATGTTAATTAAACGTGATAATAACACTTGTTAAGAATTTTTTTAGGAAATTAAATAAAAAAATATAACTTTTAATGAGAAATCAATTTTCATATGAACCAAACAACAGCTAAATATCCTTTTGATAGCTTCAAGAATTGGTAGTAAATTTTTCTCGATGCAAGACTTGTTCTCCATTGAAATATGAATGCAAAATACTTCACTTTTGTTAACAATCCACTGTTATAATTTTTTGAATTTGACCATTTGATACATGGAAAGAGTTCGTAATATTTCTTCATCGATGCAAATTAAAATATTTTAATAGTACAAAAAAATATTAAAAATAAAAAGAGAAGATGAGTATCATAATTCTCGTATATAAGTGTAAATATATAATCGTTAATAAAAACAGTTATTGTATTTCCCTTTTTCTCTTATTTTAATATGTACTTAGTGTTTTTTATTTATTGAAAACTAATATAAGTTAGTTTTCACATAAATTATTTATTTTAAAACTCTATATTATCAACTAATAATAACAATGTACTTTAAATACGAATCTATAACTATATATGGATAAGAGCAGTTTAAGTGTCATTTTAAATTGTTTCATATAAATGTCGTTTTATGAGTTTTACCTTTTTTGTTTGAGGGAAAAAGAATTATGTTCATTCCTTTTTATATTCCATTTTAATAATTATACCTTTTCTATTTGATGTTTCTGGAAAGTCATTAATTATTTTTTTAAAGCAATTTCTTTCTTACTCCTATTTAATTTTTGTAATATAAAACATCTATCCATCTTTCCTCCCACCTATATATAATCGACCTTGTTGAAAGAATAAATGTAGTTGCACCGAATATAATTATGTAATTTATATTATGTAATTTTTTCCCCATAAAGTCTATTTTATTGAGGTCCATTAGTTTTTAATTAAGAAAATATTTATTTAAATTTGGTAATGAATATACCATTAAATGTATAATAATAATAATAATAATTAACTCGATCAGATGTCACCTAAATTATTATTTAATGTAATTAAGTGGTGTCTTGGGTAATCGAAAATGAGGGCAAAAAAGTGAGGGTTTTGGGACCCCTACTATATATCTAATCAAATTGGTCTTTATTTTATATTATTTCCCTTATCGTGTTGAGACAAAGTCGAAGATTGTAGTAGTTTTTTTTTATTCTTTAAAAATAAAAATTCTAGTTTGACTTTCCCTGGTGAATTGTACTAATTTTAAAAATTAAAAAGTATAATTTCTCACAAAATTCAATACAATAGTGACAATTTTAATGTATCTTGGTATATAGAATACGGTATTCTTTTGTTCTTTAAATATGAAAAACCAATTTAGTTTGACTTTTCTCGGATTTTCTGTCACCATTTTAAGAAAGTAAGTATAATTTTTCATATTTTAAAACTCAATATAAAATGACAAGTCTAGCTAATACATTCTCAATTCGTATAAGTTTTTTTCCCTACCGTCTCTTCGTATAAGTAGTTTAGGGTAGCATGCAAAATTCAATTTAGTGGCAACAAATAGATTTTGTCGCATTTACACTTTTGCAAATTATGACATGTGCCACCGCTTCCACGCGCCTCTATTTCAAACAATCGCTGTAGCATTTAGCATTCATAGTTTTCATTTCAGTTCTATACAAGTATCTCACACTTTTCTCTTCGTTTCTCTCTCAAGAAAAAAAAAATTCTCTCCCAAAATTTGCTTGATTTCTCGTTCAATCAACTTTGATTCTTTTGTCAAAAGAACCAAATATATAGAATTCGAGCACCCACTTCGAAAAAATTCAATAGAATAATATTGATAAGATTTTCTCTGGATTTTTATTGTGTTTTCATGAACGGATAGAAAGAAAGCTGCAAGAAAATCACTACATTGGTGTTTAAAAGCTCAGTCATCTGGTATCCCTATCTCCTCAATAGCCTTAATTCAGCATAAGTGCATATAGATGATATATATGATTTTATTCAAGTTCTTTGGTTATTGTACAACTTTTCTTCTTTTTTATGGCTTTTCTTGTTATTTCTTGCAGGTTGATTAGGAGATTACCATCACTTTGTTGGTGAGTAACCACGGGGGTAGGACATTAAATGGTCAATGTTTTTTTTTTTTTTTTGAATTTCCTTGAGAAAAGTTGAAGTTTTTTAATTATAATGGCTTGTGTTCTTATATGCTTTGTGTTTCTGATTCTGTTCTTTTGATAGATCTCATTTGTTTATCAATTGGCTTTTGTCTGATAAAAATTTTGGTATTCAAAGGTAGATTCAACATTTGAAAAACTAATCTAATTCATTGATTTGGAGTCGAATATGTGAGGAGCTTAATTTATCATAAAATTTCTTTCTTTGTGATTAACTGCAGCTTTATGTGCTTTGTGTATCTAATGTTCTTGTTTGAAAGATCTCATTTGCTTATCAATTGGTTTTGTCTGATTAATTTGATTTTGAGAACCTGAGATATTTCATGGATTTGGACTTAAATATCTTCAGCTTCTGCAGTGTGGAGAGCTTAATTTATCATAAAATGTCTTTTTTTGTGATTATTGTAGCTCTTTTATGTGCCTTACTGTTTTATGTGCTTTTAATTTCTTGTTTTGAAACATCTTATTTGCTTATCAATCAGTTTTGTCTGATGAAAATTCCTTCTAGGGAATCTTGAATGCTGAAGATTATTTAAACAAAGAAATTCAATAATGGAACCTTCAATGTAAACCCCATACAGGGTTTGTGCCTTCCCTTTTTTATTAAGAAGGTTTATGAGCCCTACAGTATCTTGTCCCAATTAGATTCAAGCCACCTTAATTACTTTAAAGAGAGAAAAAAGCAGAAAAGAAGAAGCAGATGAAATGATACCAATCGTAATTTACCTGGAAATGTTGTTTTCGTAGGGAACAGAACTTCTTTAATTGCTTCGGACAATTAATGTTGTTTGCATTGCATTTCAGCCGCTTTTTAAATCTGCTTATCCACATCTTTACATCATAGATTCTGACATTTCTGATCCAAGTCACTTGGACTTGGACAGAATGTCTAGTCGAACACGACTACATGAAGAGTCTAACACGTGTACTCCTCAACTTCGTCAATTTTAAAGTGCTCAGCCCCCATACCCCTGTGAGTGTCAAATGTCAGATATTGGTGCTTATGTACAAAGTGAAGAGTCAATGTAACATAGTCTCCAATCCCCCTTTCAATTTGACAAATTAACTTACACTTTGATACCAATATTCATTAAATATGACCTAATGTGCCAATTTACATGCCCCTTTAGATTGCGTATACTAGGATTTTTATTTGAATTTGTTAACTATTGTGTATACTAGGATGTAGACTTTTTAAGTTCATAATTATACACGTGCGTGTGCACACACAATGTTATGCATGTATACTAATAAATAAGTGCTTCAAGTTGCTCCTGCTCTAAGAGTTTCATGAGCCTTAATGCTTTTTGGGCTCTCGCGCTCTCGCTGTGGTCTACCCAAAACACGCACGTTAAAACAATGTAGAGAACGACCTTAATAACAACTGTATGTACATTGCTATTTTTCCTTTCACGCTTCTTTTTGCTCGTATTCCTTTAATATGATTTGGAAATTATTTTCTATACTATTTCTAGATCAAAAGCTTTCATAGACTTTTAGATTCTTGGAGTGTTACCTAAATAGTAAAATCTGTTGGTATTGAATTAGTCTTTACACACACTTGTGGATTAATTGGGACATTATTATTGTCTTTGAAGGGCAGGTACTGGTAAATTAACACAATCTTGTAGTTTATTGTATGACATATTATTATTCTTTGTGCCTTCAAGATTACCTAGTGTTCAGTTATTACAAGTAGTTGTGATAAATGCAATTTATAGTTGTGGAAGGAACCTCCCCTCCCTGGTGCTGTTGATCAAATTGTTCTACATCGTTTGACACTATTATGAGTTAATAATAAATTCCTTTTCTGTTTAGGGATTTTCTTTAAAGGTCTACCTAGTGCTTTATTGTTAGTGATCATATCAATTGAAGACGATGGCCGATGCATTCAGTCCAAAATTTTTGATTGAGAAGCTGGCCAAGCTCACCAATTCACAGCACAGCATTGAATGTATCCTTAATCAAATGTTATTATAATGAAGTTATAAACGGTCATCACTTTTATTATTTTCACCGTCTTCAGCAGTGCTGCTTTTTATAAAATCTAATAATTTCTAATTCATTATATTCTTATGTTTGAATTCCTTTCTTGCTATAACACATATATGTTGTCTGACTTATCACCTACAATCTGTATTCGTTGCTGTTATTATCAACTAAGCAAGGTTCTGACAAATCTGGCAAGTTTTTTAAATTTTTGGTATGTTTGTGTCTGGCACAAAGGATAGTCAGAAACTTATTGGTTCCTAAAACTAGGTGAGCAACTTATTGTTTGTCTGTCGCATGCTAGAAA
The DNA here is from genome assembly GCA_014636745.2 of Centella asiatica. Lineage (NCBI taxonomy): Eukaryota > Viridiplantae > Streptophyta > Magnoliopsida > Apiales > Apiaceae > Centella > Centella asiatica. The sequence continues at coordinate 29,691,518 of CM025784.1, read as the reverse complement.
GCCAGTGCCTGTACTCTCTAATGAGATGTTATCCTTGACTTGATCAAGCTCTATCACGTTGGTGTATGTTTCATGTTAAGAACGCCAAGGATGTTGTGGAAATTTGGGACAGGCAATTCCAGTCTGCCCAAAATGAGCAGCAGGTTGCTTTTCTGTATCTTTCAAATGATATTCTGCAAATTAGTAGGCGATATGGGCCTGAGTTCATCATTGAGTTTTTGAAAGTTCTTCCAAATGCAATTTGCCATGTCATTGAAACCGGAGATGATTTTGGAAGAAATGCTGCACTAAGGCTGGTAAATTTATCTAACTTTTTTTGTTAGCGCTAATGTTGTTTTTATGCTTGGTTTGCAAAGACAATTATCATGAAAGATTTCATAAATAATACTCCTTTTGTTCCAAAATTAGATATATATATTCCTTTTTTGGTTGTTCCAAAATTAGAGATACATCTCTATTTGTGGACTACAAAAAGTAATGGAGTTCCTTAAATACCATTCCACTACATCTATTAATTCAATTAACTTCACTACTATTAAACAACATGATTAACTTCACTACTATTAAACAACATGATAAGTAGAAATATATTTAAAACATAAAAATTATCTTTAAAAACCGTTGGGAGTACCTTATTTTCTAAAACCTAACATGTCATTGTTCAAAGAGACACAAATACACACGCAACCGCGATTATGTACTTATTAATTATAAAAATTTATGAATCAATGCAGAAAACAATGAGGGTTTGATGCATTTTTTTTCTTCTAAATGTTCTAGCAGTTAAGAGCCCTGCTTATGTTGAGGCGATATTGAGATTATGCCATCAATTAAAGAGTTATTGGATAGTTATTAAGTAATTAAGTAGTCATGATATTGGATGATGTAGCGGAACAGTAATGTTTAGATTTAATGCTCTAAACGACATATATATAAATTCTTAACTAAATCAAGAGATAATGTGATGTCCAAAACAATATTATTTGTATCGATAATTGTGAAAGAGATGAATTACAAATAACTCATGCGGGGTATTTATACTAGTCATAACTTTTCCCTATTCCTATTAGATATTTGAAATAATTCATAATACTAATTAACTTCCTAAACAATTAAGGAAAAGGAAAATAACAATATAAGAAATCCTAAATCAACTCAACTATAATTTTTAGAATCCTAAAAGGAATCAACTTATACTGCCCCCTGCATCAGTCTCTCCCTCTTGAAAAGAACTCGACCTCGAGTTATAATTTGGATACTTCAAAGAAATATGAGGGAAATACGCCGTTAAATCTGAAACATTGAAAGTTGAAGAGATTCTCATGTCCTTCGGAAGATCCAACACATATGCAGTATCATTCAACACATGGAGAATCTTGAAAGGCCCATACTTTCGTTGTTTCAACTTGTGATGCTTGTCCGGAGGGAACCTCTCACGCCACAAGAACACCATAACTTCATCACCAACAGAAAATACCTTGGCTCACCGATAAGAATCCACCGCCAACTTATACTTCATATTAGATTGCTCCAATTTTCCACGAACCTCCTTAATAACATCTCGCACTCACTTCGCGATAGAAGAAGTTTTCACGCTTGAACCTTGTATCTTGGGCAAAGGTACTAAATCTAACACATGATTAGGAATTTTACGATATACAATAGCAAAATGAGACATACCCGTAGAATTATTGGCAACACCATTGATGAAGAATTTTGCTTGACTAAGGAATAAGATTCACTTCCTTGGATGATCACCACAAAGGTTGCGCACAACATTACCAAGAGTCCGATTTACTACCTCTGTTTGACCATCCGTTTGTGGATGCGCCGTAGAACTATACTTCAAGTTTGTATGAAAATACCGCCATAAAGTATTCCAAAACGAAGCTAGAAACTTAGAATCTTTGTCAGAGACAATAGAAGATGAAAAACCATGTAAACGTACCACCTTTTGAAAAAACAACTTATTCACATGAATTGCATCTGAAGTCTTTCTACATGGAGTGAAGTGAACCATCTTTGAAAATCTATTCACCACCACAAAAACTGAATCATGCCCTTTTCGAGTATGCAGAAGACCAAAAACTGTGTTTGGCACAAAGAACATATAGGAAGATGTGAACATGAAAACAAAATCCATGTTCACATCTTCCTATATGTTCTTTGGCACAAGCAAAGACATATATAATCCTGTGTTTTGTACATGACCCTTACTAACTTGACAAATTGCACAACTCCTCACAATACTTTCCACATCTCAAGATTTCTTTGGCCAATAGCACCTTTCATTCATACTAGACAAAATCTTGTCTCTTCCCATGTGAACATTAAGACCTTCACCATAGATCTCATGAATAAGGTGTTCATGCAAAGAGATCTCTGAAATACACAAACAATTTTCTTTAAACAAATAACCATCAATCAATTAGAAATCATCATGAGCACTATGCCATTGAGATTTTGCCCAAAACTTCATCAAAGTCATCATCCTCAAGATACAACACCTTTAAATAGTCAAACCCCACAATTTCTGTATGAAGAGTAACCAATAAACTAGCTTACCGACTAAGCGCATCCGCCACTTTATTAGAAACTCCAGACTTATGCTTGATAACAAAAGTAAATTGCTCCAAATAAGAAGTCCAACGTGCATGTAACATATTAATGTGCTTTTGAGTTTGAAATACCTTAAGGACTGATCATCTGTGTAGAGAACAAACTCTTGAGAAATCAAATAAGACTCCCATAACTTCAAAGCACGAAACACTGCATATAGCTCTTGCTCATATGTTGACCACTTTTCCCTTGCTTCATTCAACTTTTCATTAAAATAAGCTATTAATCTGCCCTCTTGAGAAAGAACACCACCAATACCCACTACACATGCATCACACTCCACCTCAATTACCTTGGCAAAGTTAACCAATAGTAGCACAGGTACAATAGTCAACTTCTCCTTAATATCTTTGAAAGCCTCTTATGCAGCCTCAGTTAAATGAAATTTAATCCCTTTCATGCATTCAATCACCTGTGCCATGATAGAACTGAAGTTACGAATGAACCTCAGATAGAATCCTATAAGAACATGAAAACTCCTAACTTCCAAAATTGATGAAGGAGTAGGCCATTCTCGAATTGTTTGCACCTTTGCTTCATCCACTTGAATTCCCTCAGCACTAACAATGAACCCCAAGAACAAGAATTGATCCTCTATAAACGTACACTTCTTCAAGTTAATGGACAACTTTTTCTCACGGAGTGCTTCAAAAACTTGCTTCAAATGATCCATGTGCTCCTCCAAGCTAGTGCTATAAATTAATATGTCATCAAAATAAATCACCACAAATTTATCAATAAATGGTTTTAGTCTTGATTCATAAGCTGCATAAAAGTACTAGGAGCATTAGATAGTCCAAATGGCATGACTAGTCATTCATAAAGTCCATCCTTCATCTTGAACGCAATCTTTCACTCATCCTTCGGCCTAATCTGTATTTGATGGTACTCACTTCTGAAGTCAATATTTGTAAAAATCACAACACTACTCAAACAATCAAGCATATCATCAATGCGAGTGATAGGAAATATGTACCAGATTGTAAGCTTGTTGATGTCTCGATTGTATACATAAATCCTTCTAGAACCATCTTTCTTTGGTGCCAAGAGTGCAGGTCCTGCACAAGGACTCATGCTCTCTTGAATGTGACTGTTCTTGAAAAGCTTCATAACTTACTCCCTCATGATGTCATTCTCCTTAGAATTCATCCTATAATGTGGTAGTTTAGGAAGACTTGTTCCAGGCATAATATCAATGTGATGCTGAATGTTTCTCATAGGTGGCAATTTCGTAAGCTCTCCAATCAAATCCTCGTACTCAGCAAGTAATGACTAAGTTTTTGGGAATTGACTTTTCAGCTATCAAGACTTCACCCTTCATCACCACACCAAGAATCTCCCTAGACTCCATTACATCAGCTAGAAACTCAGCTCTCTTTGCAACACTGAACAAGGCCTTCGATGTAGATGGCATAAATGTAATAGAAGTAGAAAAACTATTAGGCAAATTACTTCTAGGAACTACTGGAATCTTCTTCTTCTCCCACTTGAACACCATAATATTTTCTCGGCACTTATGAGTAGCATCAACATCATGTTTCCATGGATGCCACAACAATACATGACATGCGTCCATATCAACTGCATTACATATCACTTTATCCTCATAATGTTTCCCAATAGAGATTGGTACCTCACACACCTCCCTTACCTTAATAACTAGTCATTTCTTGATCCATCCAATTTAATAAGGCTTTGGATGCAAGGATGTAGGTAATTGCAATTTCTCCACCATAGCCTTTAGAAATAATGTTCTCATAACTCTCACTATCAATGATGAAGAACATACCATATGGTTAATGGAACATTGACTTGGCTCTTCTTGCTTAGGTGACAACAACTTACAAACCACCAAAGTGCAAGAACTTCCTTCTTCATAAGCAATTTCAACACCATCCAAATCGGATTCATCATTCATAGGAGTAACTTCTCTTTCATTCTCATCAAGCTCTTGTATCATCAAAGCACCCTTTCCTCGGTTCTCCTTTACCGGCCTAGGATTTGAACATTGATTTGATTTATGTCCAACCTCCCCATATCTAAAGCACTTATCTCCGGTACGTTTTGCATAAGGGTTGAACCACAATTTGTTTGTCATTAGTTCCTCCCACATCACCTCTCCCCATTGCCACCAACCTTCAGACCTCTTAATATCTTGTTAGAACTTGTATAAGAGTGAGTAGACATTTGTGACTTTCCTTTGTTTATACGTTCCACCTTGAGCGCTAGTTGATGAGCTTCATCTATCGAATAAACCAGATATTTTAATTTGTGCTATAATGTTGGACTCAAGACCATCCATGTACCTCGACACAAGGTGTTCTTCCGTCTCACTTGGATTGCTTAAGTCTTGCAATCTCAAGAATTCTTTTGTATAAGTTGTCATTGTTCTCGATCCTTGACTACAATGATTGAATTGAGAGAACAAGGTTAGTCTGGTGGCAAAAATTTGAGGCAAAGCTTTTCTCTCATCTTGTCCCATGAACCAGTGGGTTGTTCTCCCTCCTACTTTCTTGTACTTGTCTCCATCAAGAAGACGCTTCACCTTTAAACTTGTAGGCAACAACACTAACCTTCATTTGATCAGGGACTTGAGTCAATTCAAAGAAGTTGTCAACCTGTTGTAGCCAATCCAAGAAACCCTCAGATCTCCAACGTTCCATGAAAATTGGGGATATCCGCCTTAATTTTATATCCAGGTTTATGATTGACATAACCTTTGTGGAACTGTCTATTTCATGCTTGATACCCTCCATGATTGTTACTTCTTCCTCTACCCCTTCAACGCCCTTGATGGGGTAGATGCTCACCATACCCTTCACAAGCTTCATCCTCTCGTCGATCTTCATCTTCCCCATTGTCATTGTTGATGTGCACTACCGGAACATGCCTCAAGAACTCCTCCAAATTCTCATGTACTTGTGTAACTTGTTGTTTCAATTGATTGAAATCTTCCTTGGAAAAAAGTTTCCTCATTGCTACTCGGCCATGACCACAGATACAATTATCCAAGCTCAGATACCAATTGACACAGTAGAATAGTAATGTTTAGATTTAACGTTTTAAACAATGTAGATATAAATTCTTGAAGAAATCTAGAGATAATGCGATCTCCAAAATAATATTATTTGTATTGATAATTGTGAAAAAGATGAATTACAAATAACTCATGAGGGGTATTTATACTAGTCATAACCTCTTCCTATTCCTAATTAGATATCTGAAATAATTCATAATACTAATTAAGTAACTTCCTAAACAATTAAGGAAAAGAAAAATAACAATATAAAAAGTCTTAAATCAACTCAACTATAATTTTTAGAATCCTAGAAGGAATCAACTTATTCTGCCCCAGCATCAATGGAGTAAGTCATTTCAGAAAGGGTACTAATAAAAATATAAAATGAAACAAATACAGTACAAATAATATCAGGAGTTGTTAGTGGATCTGTAGAACATAATAACTATATCAACATCTTTTCTATGATGACGACTCTTCTCTTTGTCTTGAAACGATCATGTTCAACACTCTTAACACAGACAAGGATTTGATGTGTGATACTTCATTTTAGTGGTAAACAGGCAATATTAGGCGTACCCTTGTTAGATTCTACAAAATACCTGTGACTAACAGTCCATGTAACTTATTATGATCATCTATGTCAAGGGAAGAATACTATGCTAGAAATTAACATTTCAGCTTGCTTCAGCTAGTGGGAACTAAGATATTAGTGCTGGTCATAATAGACCTCTCCTTCTCATTTTGCTATTAAAATCCATCTTTCTTCACTTTACTTTGCTCTGTCCTATATATGCATGCTACTGAAACATAATGGCACAATGCCCTTGATATTAGAATTTGAAGTCGATTCATATTATGTAATTTCTTGTTCATGTGTTTCCATTTCAATGCAGATAAATATTTGGGAAGAAAGAAAAATTTTTGGCACTCGACGACATATTTTGAAGGAAATGCTTGTAGGAAGAAAATGGAACATAGAAGAACAGAATGAGTGCCCTCCAGGATTTGAACTGGTGAATAACTTTCTTCTTGAAATTTTCTCCCCAATATGTTCGTATAATTTTCTATTCTATAATTTCTATAAATGACATCTTCTCTTCTCCTCTTCTATTATCTTCTCTCTCTCTCTCTCTCTCTCTCTCTCTCTCTACTTTTTAATTTCTTACAGAAATGTTCTGCTAGAAATATGTTGGGCAATATAGTTTCTGGATATCATGCTGTTTATGGCTGTCAGCCAGATGAAGATACTTTACTAGACAAATGCAGGAACGCCACGAGTTGCGTTGAGGAAGTAAAGAAGAAAATTAATTGTGATACAAGATCAGGTAAGATTTAGTCGTTAGAGATGGTGTCGCATGGATAATAGTGGCAAGTAAATCTTGATTTTCTCCTTCATGGTAACTTCATGAAATTCAATTTTATGGGATAGTTCATGCATGAACATATACAGTAATTAATTCCCCAGGTTTTGTATTGATTATTCTTTATTTACTTTTCTGACATCCTTCACACATGTTCTGAAATAACATGTGATATATGACTGAGAATCTTTATTCTCATGGTTAAAATCTACCATTTTTTCTCCATCAAAATAAAATTTGACAATTTTCAAGATGTGTACTCCTTTTTATGTGATTTAAAAGTTCCTTTACACAGAATTAGTTTAGTTTATGGACGAGGTTGTGGATTAACTCACGTAGTAAGAGCACTCCATTTAGACTTTGAGGTTAAGGGATCAAACCTCATTGGGTGAGAATTATAAGAGTTGGGTGAGAAATGTAGAATTAGGAGGACTCTCGCCAATAAAAATAAAAATAAAAAGAATTAGTTTATGGACACTTTTATCGTCTGCTAATCTAGATTGTCAACCGAAAATATGGTTTAAAACCATGGATTCCATGTACAACTTTTGATAGATGATCTGGATTTTTTTGGCCATTTCAATAATATTCTCTTTTTGAACCCTATCCAGTCAGAGCAAATGGTTAGTTAATTAACCAGTAAATCAGACCCTTAGGTCACTTTGATAGTATAATTAGCTTGCCTTTCTGAAACAGAATTCTACATATATTTGGTATATGTGTTATCCTACTTATTACTCTCTCTCTCTATCTCAATATATCCGCATCGGGAGATAAAGACCTGGAGACTCGATATATAATCTTCGAAGGGCTACTCCACTCATTGCCAGTTCCTTTTGAGATGATGCTTTGACACAAACAAGCACGCGTGTACACACACTAAAGCATTATTTTCTCTCCACTTTTTGAGCAGGGGAACTCTATGGATCTGCCATTATGGAGGAGATCAAGGGGCAAAACATCATACTGAATGAATGTATTGAAAAGCTAATGGCCATTAAGTCTTCTAGAGAAGCTCTTGTATCTAATCTTAGACAGGCTCTTCAAGAACAGGTAGTTTATCAAGCAGCCTTTCTATATATGAAATCCTTGTTTTTCTTAGGGGGGGTTCAATTATATATGAGATGAGTTCCAAAATGTGTATTTAGTTGCTTTATATATTTCCCCTTTGTCCCCAAATTACAGCTGCATGTTTTCTTTTCTCTGTTTTCCCTTATCAGGAATCCAAGCTGGATGAAGTTAGCAATGAACTAAAGGTAACTTTGATGGCAATTAGTCGGCTTCTTTGCTAGAATTACATTGGCAGTTAATTTTTCCAGTTTTATGAAGTTTTTGCTTCTTTAGATAACTGTGGCTTTGTTACAATTTACATATAGAATAATCAACACTAGCTTAAGCATCACAGTATATATTGAAGATTTTAAATCAAGAATACATGAATATGCAGTCTGTTGGCAAGATTTGCATCTTATACATCAAATGCCAACTTTGCGTATAAAAATCAAGCAATATGAGGCAATCAAAATTATTAGAAACAAAGATCTTAACCGGAAAAAAAAAGTAAGCGCGTTTGAAGGAGCAGGGACCTTCAGGTTCCTAATTCTTGTTATCAGTTAGAGCTCCTGCCCTTCAGACATATTTTGCCCTTCCATGAAAGGTAATTGATCATAAACCTCTGAAAGTCCTTGCTTTTATAGAAAGCAATCTTATATGGCTTTCATCCGTTATACATTATATATCATACATGCTGTCCAAGATTTAATCCCCCAACAATTTTCTCAGCTAGTGTTGTTGCAAGTTAGTTGCTCAAAAATGAACATAATTAATGGTTCAGAACAAAAAAAAATCCAGAATATTAATAGAGTGGCTTAAGCAGTGGTGGTTATAACTTAATAAAATGGTCATATTTTCTGCTTTTGAACCAGATATATTACACAAATTGACATCTGCAGTGAAATTTCTGGTTTTTATTTTGAACTTGGAATATTATGTTTCAAGGGGATTATGTATTTAATTTCCATGATTTTTTTGCAGACACTTCAGGAACAGTCGGCATTGACGACTAATATGTTCAGACAATCAATAAACATCAACTGTTACCTTCCTTCAAAGAGAACGAGGTTCAACAATGATCAATTCACGTACATCAGATGTGAGAAGCCTCAAACATCTGTTGCGGCTGTTCCACATCCAGTTTCCTTGGCACAAACAATATCAAACGCGTCCAGAGAGTTATCAAGACCTCAAGGACAGCCGTTGTCTCAACAAATTCAGCCGCCTCTCTCCTCATCTCCTCCACCTATGCCGCCACCACCCCCGAAGGAGCCATATCATGTGCCCCAATATATGCAAAATGCAGATCCATTTCCAACCCCAGGAACAAGCACTTATCAGAGTTATGGGACTACAACTGGAGGTGGTTTTTACGGCCAGCAATTTAGTGCCATTCCTTCCCCTCCAGCTCCTCGGACAAACTTTTACTATCAGCCAACGACTGAAGATGATTTTTATGTCCAGCAATCATCACTCCCAATGGCTCCAACCTCTTGGCGTCGGTAAGGCCACCGGTCCACTTGTTTGCTACAAATAACTAAACTTTGAAACATCTTACTTTTTAAGGGGTTTCATGTTTGTAATTCAAAAACAAGAAACAATAATAATAAACTTACGTCATAAATGTTATTTCAAGGTTTATTTGATGATAAAAATTGAACCATGTTCGTTATAACTTGTGTTTGAAATATTTAGTGAAAATGTTACCTTGGGTAATTAAATTGAAAGGCTTAATTGAAATGTTTCATGTATAATGTGTGTTTCACACTTTCACCGCAATGCTATTGATGTGGACGTCTTAGTGCGGGAAGTTTGGAATGGATTAGAGTATTGGACTCTGCTCCGTCCAGTTACTTTGTGGAATGAGAATGAGAATGAAATTAAAAAAGAAAAAGTAACGGTAAAATAGAAGGATAACAAAAAATGAAGAAAGCTTATAATGAAAATTATGGTAAACCGTTAGAATAGACAATACCATATAAAAGGTAAAAAATGACTATTTTAACACTCATCACATTTTTTATTCGAAATTCTCTTTAATTTTTTGGTCATCTTTCTCTTCTACCACTACTTTTTCTTTTTTGAACTCATTTTATTCTTATTTTCATTCCAACGAACAACCAAGCGCAACATAAGTGTTCGCCATGTTTACCTCACTAAGTCCTGCCCTTAATTTTAATTTTTTATGTTTAGTTATCCAATGTTCAGTTATTGTTTAATTTCCGACTAATTGGATCGAGCTGGACTTCATTAAAAAGAGAGAAAGCTCTCCGAATACTAACATTAACACTCCCAAGTGGGGCTTTTGTTAATTTCGTTCTGTAATTTATTATAGTATATATATATATATATATATATATATATATATATATATATATATATGTATATATATATCATTGTATCATTGTATTATATTTTGCACCACCTGGGTTGAATTGGTATCAGAGCCAAGTTATTATTGTTGTTATAATATAATTCAGACTCTTATTTAGGTCTTCTCTAGTCGCATTAACAGTAAATCTCGTGGATTAAGGGTAGTCAAACCAGTAAGTCGTTGACCGAGAGACATTGAAAGAAGACGAATTATATTAGAAGCAATAATAATAATTGCTAATTATGTTAAGTAGAACCCATAGCAAAAAATCTATGAAACTTAAATTAGACAGAATTATTAAAAAAACTCTTCTGTATAAAGAAATTATTGAAAAATACAAAACTTGGGAGATGCCAGCAGTATCTCCAAATGAGATTTATATGATTAATGCTTTTAATTTTAAATCAAAAAAGATTATAAAGACAGTAGAAAGAATTGTTCTCATTATAAATCAACTGGAAACAATTCATATGTTTGATTCAGGAATATTAAAGCATAAAGATAATTATAATTTCTTACATATTGGATTAGTGCAAATTAGTATTAAACCTTTAACAAGAGAAGGTTTAAATGCATGTTTAATGATTGACTTAAGAGACTGTAGGCATAATCAATTTGATGTTTCATTATTAGGATTAGTTGAAACTAGTCTCTGTAATGGACCAATATTTTTTAATTGTTTTCCTGATTTTATTGTTTCTTTAACAGATAAAAATATTATTGATGTTTTAACTTTAAATATTAAAACACAAGGTTATGATATGAAAAATCTAAGTGAACATATGGCTATCACTTACAGAGTTTATTATAAAGTAATGAATACGTTAACACCAAGATCAAAAATTAAAAGTAATAAAGGTACAACAACTTTATTACAAATTAATGAAGATAAATCTAATATGATGGTTCCAAAAACTATATCATGGAAAGATGTAAATCTTCCGTCTGATTGGTTATTATCTTCTGCTTCTCCTTCTGTTCCTATGAAAAATAATAATGTTGAGTCAATTATTCAAATCACTGAAGGAGATGTTTGTATAAACTTTGCTAGATCAGGCAGAAAATCTAGTTTTAGAATCTCTGAATTTGATAAAAGTTTTCGAACTTTTGTTAGTTCTGAGAAAAATGATAATGATTTTAAATTTGAATGTATCAAAGAATCTGATCAACAGATTCCTCATGGTATTTATAATAAAAATAAGAGACCAATGTCTCCAACAGCCTCAGACTTGAATTTTGATGTCATGGTTTTGGAAACAGAATTCTCTTATAATAGAAAAGATATTAACAATGATTTTATGAAAGATGAAAATAAAGATTTTAGAAATTGATATTTTAAAAACCATTCTAAAGAAAAATTACAAGATTTAAAGAATGATTTTTATAATTATATAGATACGAATAAAATTGTTATACCCTTTATAGATTGGTATTTACAAAATTATGATCCAAAAATTCAGATATTGGAAAAGTATAAAAAATCATGGAATACTTCTTCTAAGGGAGTAATTATTTCGGAACATCCTCCTCCGGTAGAAATTACTCATGAAGATTTAAAAGCTAATGCTTTTAATAAATTAAATAGTCAAAATAATGATATTAATAAAATTTTTAGTCAAAATAATTATACTAATCTAATTCTTCAAACTATAGGATCTCAACTCACTAGAGTTGAAGGTAGGTTAGAAGAAAAAGAATTAGTAAGTAATAATGATTCAAATAAAATTACAGGAATCCAAACTCCTATAATTAAACCATCAATTAGAATGACTCCAAAAAATTTTAAGTTTACCTCTAAAACAGAGGATGAATTTATTATTTCTTTAACTAAAAAATTAAAAGATTTAAATTTAAAGGATAAAAATTTTAATGTTTTAAGACAAGAAGAAAATTATAGTGAAATTAATAGTGAAGATATTCAAGAAATTGAAGAACAAGAAGATTTAAATATTAATAAGATTGGAGTTAATTTTGGAACTCAAAAATCCCAAATTCCTCAATCTACCAGCAGATACTATTATCCAAGACCAACTCCTGTGAATTTGACTCTTGAAGAAGATAGTATGGTTGGTCAATCTTTTTATAATCCAAAAGCCATCTATGAATGGAATATAGATGGTATGTCAGAATATCAACTTATTAATTATATTAATAGAATGATTATGTTTGCCTCTACTTGCAGAATTAATGGCAATTCTGATTCCCAAATAGCTCAAATTATTGTCACTGGTTTCATAGGTCAGTTGAAAGACTGGTGGGATAATATATTAAATCAAAATCAACAAAATGAAATTTTAAGCTCAACAAAAATTATTCAGTCAGTAGACCCAAGTACGAGTGAAGTTAAACCCTATCAACAGGAAGATGCAGTTTATACCCTAGTACAATCCATTATTAATCATTTTATTGGGCAACCTACTCAATTAGTGGATAGGAGTAGAGAATTATTAATGAATTTAAGATGTCCTACGTTAACCCATTTTAGATGGTATAGAGATGTTTTCCTTAGTAAGGTTACCCTTAGAAATGATGTTAATTCTTCTTTTGGAAGGAAAAATTTATTACGGGTTAACCACCTTTATTTTCTGAGAAAATTAAAACCAGATTAAGAAATAAACATGGGGGAAATAATATCCCTTATGATAATTATACTTATGGAGAATTAATGTCTGAATGCACTGCTGAAGGTTTAGCTTTTTGTAATGATTTGAATTTAAAATCTCAATTGAAAAACCAGGGGCTTACAAGTAGAAGAGAATTAGGAGAATTTTGTGGCCAGTTTGCTTATACTATTCTGGCCTCTAAGATTAAAAAACCTGAGAGAAATAGATCTACTAAAAAATTTATTAGACCTTATAAATCTCAGAAGAAATTTAGAAAATTTCAAAATGAAGATAAAGATTTTAGAAAGAAAAGATTCTTTAAGAAAAAGAATTTTAAGAAAAATGATAATAAGTTTAGAAATGATATCACATGTCATAAATGTGGAAAATTAGGTCACTATGCTAATAATTATTGGGTTAAAAAGAAAATCCAAGAATTAGATGTTAGTGATGAACTTAAATCACAAATAATGTCTATATTGATAAATTTTGATTATGAAGAAGAGTCAGAAAATGATATTCATAATATTTAGGAAGATGATATTACAACTAGCTCAGAAAGTGAGGTTTCTGAGGATAATCATAAAAATTGTAATTGTATAAATGAAATTAATTATTATAAATCTATATTAGATTTAAATGGTTTAAGTATAAATGTATTATCAAAATCTCAAAATATGATTCTCGATATTATTGATAAAATTTCAGATCCAGAAGAAAGAAGAAAGACTTTAATACAATTTTTAAATGATTATGAAAAACAGCATGAAGCTGATCTTGTGAATAAAAATAAATTAACTTATAATTTTCAAGAAATTATTAATAGATTTGAAAAACCTAAACATGAAATTACTGTTAATGATTTAAAACAAGAAATTAATGAATTAAAATCAGAAATGAAGATTTTAAAAACTAGAATTGAGGTTTTAGAAAATTATCCTTATGAGGAAGAAGAAATTAAATCCTCTAAAGGAAAAGAAGTAAAAATTGAGGATGATCAATCCACTGATTATTTAAATGTTATGGATAAATTTACTTTCCAAAAATGGTATGTTTATATTACTTTGGCAATAAATGAGGAAGTAAGTTTTAAAGTTATTGCTCTAATTGATAGTGGGGCAGATTTAAACTGTATAAAGGAAGGTATTATTCCCACAAAATATTTTGATAAGATTAAATCTGGACAAAGATTAACCACTGCTAATGGTGTCAGAATTAATTTAAATTATAAATTATCAAATGTTAATATCTGTAATGATGGTATTTGTATTAAAACAAGTTTTGTTCTTGTTAAAGGTTTAAGTCAGATGTTAATTCTAGGAACTCCTTTTATTAACATGATACAACCTATAACAAGAATAGATTCTTCAGGTATTTTTACTACTCTTAGTGGGAAAGAAATAATCTTTAAATTTATTATTAATCCCCAGACAAAGGAGATTAATGAATTAAAAGATAATTTAGTTTATAAAGAAAAACAATTGAATTTTATTCAAAATGATTTAAAGATAAAAAATATAGAAACACAATTAGAAAATGCTAATATAAAGCATATAATTATTCAGATAGAAGGAAAAATAAAGAAAACTTTATGTAGTGAATTACCAACAGATTTTTGGAATAGAAAGAAGCATGTTGTCGTTTTACCTTATGAAAATGATTTTAATGATAGGTTAATTCCAACCAAAGCAAGACCTATTCAAATAAATAAGGAATTATTAGAATTTTGTAAAAAAGAAATACAAGGTTTAAAAGAAAAATCTTTAATTAGGGATAGTACTTCTCCTTGGAGTTGTGCTGCTTTTTATGTAAATAAAAATGTAGAAATAGAGAGCGGAGTGCCTAGATTAGTTATTAATTATAAACCTTTAAATAGGGTTTTAAAATGGATCAGGTATCCTATACCTAATAAAAAAGATTTATTGAAAAGATTAAATTAAGCATATATCTTTTCCAAATTTGATTTAAAATCTGGATATTAGCAGATTCAGATAAATGAGAAAGATAAATATAAGACTGCTTTTACAGTTCCTTTTGGTCATTATGAATGGAATGTTATGCCTTTTGGCTTAAAAAATGCTCCATCAGAATTTTAGAATATTATGAATGATATTTTCTATCCTTATTCTGAATTTATTATTGTTTATATTGATGACATTTTGGTTTTCTCAACAAATTTAGAAAATCATTTTAAACATTTAAATATCTTTATTAATATTATTCAACAGAATAGTTTAGTTCTTTCTGAAAAGAAAATGAAATTATTTCAGACTAAGGTGAGATTTCTTGGTCATGAAATAAGTGAAGCTAATTATCTTCCTATTAACAGATCTATTGATTTTGTAGACAAATTTCCTGATGAAATTAAAGATAAAACCCAATTACAAAGATTTCTTGGTAGTCTTAATTATATTGCAGATTTTTATAAAGATTTAGCAAAAGATAGTGCTCCTTTATATGATCGTTTAAAAAAGAATCCTCCTGCTTGGGGATCTGATCATACTAAAGCGGTTCAAATGATCAAATTAAAAGTTAAGAAAATTCCTTGTTTAGTATTGGCTAATCATAATTGGAGAAAAATTGTTGAAACAGATGCCTCCAACATAGGTTATGGAGGAATCCTAAAACAATTAAATCCAATTACTAATAAAGAAGAATTAATTAGTTTTAATTCTGGAAAATGGAATTCAACTCAGATCAATTATGCTACTATAAAGAAAGAAATGCTTTCTATTGTGAAGAATATTCTAAATTTCAGGATGATTTATTGAATCAAGAATTTATTTTAATAATTGATTGTAAAGCAGCCAAAGATATTATTGAAAAGGATGTTAAAAATCTTGTTTCAAAACAAATATTTGCTAGATGGCAACCTATCTTATCTGTTTTTGATTTCACCATTAAATACATTAAGGGTGATCAAAATTGTTTACCTGACTTCTTAACTCGAGAATTTTTGGAGGGAATTATATAGGACCCTCTAAAAGAGGTGGCCAATTATCTAGAGGTTCTCCTCATGGAAGGAACCCCAGAGGAAGGGGAAGAGGCAGAAAAATTATTACAGATAATGTTCATTTGGAACGAGAAAATTATGGTCATGCTTCTCTCACTTATGAGCAAAATTATCCAGCTACACCTTCTAATTATAAATCTATGAAGGATATTGCTATTGAAGTTCATATTGATGAGAAGGAAAAGACAAAAGATTTACTTCAAAAATCCTTTAATGATTATCTCATGATTATTGATGACAATGATTGCAAGTGGTTTAATGTACCATGGAAAATTGCAAACAAATATTTTGAGCAAGGAATTTATGTTCCTAATTCTGCTCAAAAGACAAGGACCCAATATGAGATTATTCTGGGTGAAACAGCCTCAGTTTATTTTCAGCATAAAACAAATGCTTATAATTCTTTGGATTTTTCCAAAGCCAAAATTATGAAAATTATCTCTTGGAGTGAATGGGGATCCAGTCCTGGACAACTGAAAAAATATGTGGATCCAGAAACTCCTGAAAAATTATTTTATTATAATTATTGGAATTATATAGAGGCATGGCACTATGCATTCCTTTATCAAAATCCGCATAGAAAACATTCATGGTTTTTTATGTTCAACAATGATTTCCAATGGGAAGAAATTCCAAATTGGTTTATGAATTATTGAGAAAGAATTGGTCCTTCTCAAGATTTTCTCCCAAATGATTTGGCTTCATTATTAGTGTTTTATTCTTAAGTCAATCCGATTTTGAGAAAAGCAAAATTATCAGCCTCAATGAAAAATAAAAGGCTTTATTATTATTTGTAGCCCAGTTCAAAATCCCATGAATATGGTTCTGGAATTATTCAGCTATTATTGATAATGAGGAAGATTTTTCTTACTTGGGTATTAATTATTGGTTCAAATGGTGGCCAAAATTTAAGTATGGCACAGTGATGAAGGATATCTGTAACATTTGTACAGAGTATCAGAGTGAAGAGCTCATGGAAACTCCAAAATTATTAAAGAGAAAAACTGTGAATGACCCTAGTGAATTATTAGAATTATCTCCTATGGAGATTTTAAAATGTTTAAAAGATTTGGTTCATAAAGAAGACTCTGGAAAATCCTTAGAAGATGTTAAGGCTTCATTCCAAAAATCTTATATGATGATTATAGACCAATTTTCAGAAGCGGCATCCTCTAAATCAAAATGCACAGATGCCATGTCTATTAAATCAGCTGATAAACATTTAAACGATGCTCAGGATCCTTTTGGTCATTATGAAGTGAGCAAGATGCAGATTATCTCCTTGATTCAAAAAGAAAAGGAACAGGGAAAGTAAAGAAAATCCAGATCTCCTTCAAAATAATTGATAAAGTAAGAATGGGCTCCTTTTCAGACAAAGTGGAGCTGTATTATTGTCCTTAGTAGGACCATTGGTGGGCTGTATTATTGTCCTTGGAAGGAATGTTGGTGTATTATTGTGTCCTTTAGTTTGTCAGGATGTCTCTGTATAGGTTTCTTTATAAGATTCCTTTACTTTATGTCTTTTCATTTATTTTTGTTATTTTGAAATCCGGACTTGATGTCCGTCTCCCCTATTATAAATAGAGGGTTCTAGTTATCTTAAAACTCAGAACTTGGAATAGAACTTAGAATGAACTTAGAGTTCATAGGAAATTATCTATCCCTCTCATATTGTAAAATTTAATAAGAAGAAGGAAGTTCCAGCTTTCAGATTTATCTTTGCAATTTCAATTATTCAATTATTATGGAAAATCAATGTAAGTCTTCTGATTATTAATTTTCCTTTCTTGTTATTAATTTTAATCTTTGAATTGTATTATATCATTGTAGTGTATCTTGCACCACCTGGGTTGAATTGGTATCAGAGCCAAGTTATTATTGTTGTTATATATATATATATATATATATATATATATATATATATATATATATAAAATTTTATTTTATTTTTGGTTTTCCTAAATTTAAATTATATATAGTTTGCTATGGAGTTATATTTAGTTTTATTTGTATTAGATTATTAGATTTTAAAATTCAAATTGTGACATGATTTTAATATGAAGAAATTTATATTATGTTAAACTTTAATCTTTGTTCGTATTATTAATTATCTTATAATCAAAGTTAATTAAATTTATATTAAATTTGACTCATAGAATTTTCAAAAGTACTATAATTTTCATATATACTGTATATATGTGTGTAGGGAGTATTAATATTTTATATAATTTATTTATTATCCTCTTTTAACAAATTATTATTACTAGTTTGTAAGTTCGTGAGTAGTACGGTTATTTTTGTTTTTCTAGGTAATATTAAGAAAATTATAATTTTGAAGATTTTTTATTTCTAATATTTTTATGTATGTAATTATTTGTATATGGTAATATTTTTTTAACTATTAACTCATTCAAAATCAAAACTAAATGTTATTGACAAAAATAGTTATTTGGCAACTGAACTATACCATTTTTAAGAATTAGGCCATTGAATTTTAAAAAACATTAATTTGCCCATTTAACTAAATATAATTTTAACTTACGACCTTTCCATTAGATTTAATATACGGTCTTTATATTTTTTTATGACATGACACTAAGTTGGCATATCACTTTAAAATTTAGCTCACTGAACTTTTAAAAAAAAATTTATTTGACAACTAAACTTATTAAAATATATAAAACAGGTCATTCCATCTACATATTAGTTGGTATAGCATAAAAAATATCATCAAAATCTAATATGAAAATACATATAGTGATTAATATTGATATGTAACAAAAAATAGAAAAGTTAAAAAAATTATTTATTATTATGATATTTTTTAAAAAAAATTGTAAAAGAACCATAATAAAATATTCATTTTATATTGGGGCTTAAAATTATAGGCAATCAACCAAAGAAAAAAAAAGTAAAAGTATTAAATATCATTAACAAAAATAAAAATGATTGATTGCGAGAATTTTAGTCAATTAATTGATTTTTCTAATTATGCAATTATTTATTCTAGTAATAAATCAAATTAACGAAACTAATACTAAAATACTAATTGTATAAATAAATAGCTAGAAATTAAAGGAATCTACTTAATTAATTAAAGCTAAATTACTAATACATTAAACAAAACTTAAATAAAAAATATTGAATTAATCATATATATGTGGACAAGTGATCCATAGTTTGTGTTAATTATGAATCAAATTTAAACTAAATGTATCTCTACCATTGATCAATATAATTGATGGCTGAAATTAATTTAAAATTTTAAAATACATGTCACTAATAGAGGCAGTGATAGATAACTTGAAAAATTAAGTACTATTCTCACCTCTATTAGGGGCGGGTATATTTGAATTTCAAATAAACATACCTCTAATAGGGGGCGCAGTTCAAAACGAAATTTTATCTTACAATCTAGTCCAATAAAAAAGAGACTCGTTACAAAAACTGTTAGGTTTTATTAACATTTGATGATGATTGTCTTTAGAATACTTA